>OX411306.1:22372460-22999734 GCA_948150685.1 Rhaphigaster nebulosa
TGACATAAAAAAAAGAAGTTAAATTACCTCCTTTTCTATGTGGAATCGGACCATGGCCTATAAGAAACTATTTGTTGCTCGTGATGTCTATTATCACATTTTTAAATATTTTCGGCGAATTACAGGTCACCGTTTATAACTAAAACGACAATTCACCTTTAAAACGTGAAAAGAATTTGCTGCCATATTGTAGATAATCGAAAATCTATGTAAAAACTATCGAAAATCTATCGAAAACCTATTAATTAAATCGGGTAATAGAGTTTGGCATTGCAGCTCCGAATTTATCGTTAACATCGAATAAACAATTACACCACACGATAGCCGAAGGATCAAAGAATTATATTTAAATAATTCATTCTACGTGATAAAGTCGGAGTAAAATACTAGTCCATTTTTACTTGTTCTAATGTTTCAAGGAACACGAAGAAATTTCTTTTTACTACTAAAAGAAAACGACAAATAATAACGGAATGAGACCTCCACAAACAAGAGCTTCTATGTTTTTGTGTGTGTTTGCCGATGTCGGGACGCCGAGCGTCGTTTTTGAGATACTGTAATCTTCGGAATATAGTAACCAAATTCAGGATCACTTTTTGAGCCTCCGACTTATAGTTCAATAGGCGTACAAGAAAGTCATGTGTTGTCCACATCAGATATTTTATTTCTAGTAGATATGGTTTTTATTTGGTGATTTTATTTTTGTATAAGTGTCCTATTCTAAATCTAACAGTTGAATATGTAGAAGCATATGGCTTTTTTATATTTTAAACACATCTAGAATGTTTGCGATTTCTACCTAGAAATCGTAATTAGAATATAATCTTTAATATATATCTTAACGAAACTTATTTGATGAAAATTGAAAATGTTTTATGCACTGCCTGATGCATTACATCCGTATATGTTGGTTTTAAAGAACAAAGGACACTTGAGTACTAGAAAATAATCCATAAAGAAAAGAAAATTAAAAAAGTTGTTTTACACGTTTCAATCTCACGAAAAAAAAAAATAATGCGGATCGTTTATAAATGGAGCCTTGAATGAATCTATCGATCAACTACCACTAGAGAAATTACCCTCATAAATACATCTGACAATATAAGCTTTACATCCCCCACATTGTTACCAATACAATTGCTACAGCTGGATTAGAACGCCAGAGTATTATATTTAGTATTATTTAAGACTACACATTTGTATGTATACATTTACATACAATTTATACAAACATTTATATGGAAGCTAGGCAGCTTAGCGAGTAGGGCACTGTGCTACTAATCTCAAAGTTACGGGTTCGAGACCGGTTGTGGCAGATAATTATTTATTGAGCTTTAGCCGTGGTTCGGCCCAGTGGGATCGGGAAACCCTCCTGGAGCTCATCCAGCTCAACCGAATTTTTGGTGGTGATTGTACATCCAAAAATGATGGAATTGTGTCAGCGTTTTTTCCAATGTGCTCTGGAAGTCGAGAAAAAAAAAAAAAAAAACGCTGAAACTGCTTTATTGAAATAATGAAATTATAAAACAACCAAAAACCCATCAGAACGGGTATATTCCAAATTGTACACGGCCTTACTAAGAACGTCAGAGTAAATTGAAATTTAATTTGAAAATTATGGTGTTATAAGTGTTATTTATAAGTTCTACAAAAACGTTATTTCTGGTCCTGAAATAGTAAATTTTAGAGTTATCCAATTTTTAAAAGAAATAATTAAATTTTATAGCAATTTCAAGGTACTAGAGAATTATATGTAATGAAAACACTATTACTTTACTGAATAAAGTATATCGACAGACTTTTTTTATTAAAAAGTTGCGTCAGGTTTGGTATTAACACTCCGAATAACCCCTATATTCAAATTTTCGGAGGAATCTAAAAAATAAAAATTTCCCTTTCTAAAGATTTAAAAATTTTTCCAATAATCAGGAAACTGAAGAACGCTTCATACCAAATTTGGGTCATCGGTAAAAGTTCTTAATCTACGCGGTTTGCTTTAACTGTGGTCTTCTACGTGTTTTAGAGCCAACGTTATCTGCAAAAAACTTGAATTTTGTAATAACATTTTTTTTAATTACAGCAGATTTTTATGTTTATGGAAAGAAGAAACTTCCCTCTTTCCAACGAATCCAAGAAAATCGAAATCGGATAAACTGAAGACGAGAAACAGAGCTTTAAATCGAAACGTAATTTGTTTCTTACAAATTTGTAACATCCTTGAAACTGAAGAAAAAAAAAATTTTTGTTTTAGATGATATTTTCAATATAAAGGATTTTTGATGCGCTGAATCAAAATCTGCCATAATTTTTGTGTGAAAATATCTGTATAAAATAAAATAGTTCACCCAATAATCTAATTTTGTTTACAAATTATTTGACCAAAAAGTAATCATTTTTTAATCATTGTATTTTCCTTTAATATACACTGAAAAACAAATGTGGTTGAAAAAACACGTCGATATCATTTTTCAAGCTTTTAAGCAGTTTAAGCTTGTTTTATTTATTTTTCTTGGCTCCTAGGGCCAATTGGAACGAACACCGATACACTTGTCCAATATTTTTGGATGTAGAATATTGTTGGAACATCGAAAGTAAAATATCGATATTCGATATTTTCCAATATCGCAAAACTATATATCGATATCCACCGATAATCGCTAGAAAAAAATCTATACATAGATATTTCGAAAGGAAATGGATGAAAAAGTGCATTAAATGAGTATAATATTAAACTGTGAAGAAGGTTATGAAATAATATAATTATTAATATTTATAGAACAATATTTTATTAGCCATGAATCATTATAAAAAATGATAGAAAAGAATTGTACTTAAAAAAAAATGTTTTAAAGTATTTATATTTATCTTATAACGCTTCCAACTAGATTCTGCATTCTCAAAACATTCGTCTAAAAGCATGTAATTCATTTGATATGCATAGTACAATCATCTTTTATATAATTATCAATTTATCTTTACATGGGACTAATTAACATTATATGATATTAATAAATATCATTTAGTAATTAATGTTTGGTAATTAAATATTATTTATTGTTATATTTACTGGTAAAACTCCAAAATCTTGACCCAAACATAGAGGATGTCTAAACTTTTAGGACCTGACTAATCTTAAAAATCAAGACCTTCGCCATGTTGGGGTTACGATTCTGGATTTTTACCAAATAAAGGATATTGTTAATTAAAACAAAATACAGTATAATCTCGATAATTCGTACGGTTAACGAAAGTTAAATCTGAATTACCGAGATATTCAAATTATCCCCTCCCCCCTGGCCCTTCTATCTCCCCTGGCATCTCTATAAAACATCCTTGAAAGGACTGCAGAGCTACCAGAACTCCGTTCTACGGCGGATCATCCGTGGCACTTCCCACCAAAGGGGCAAAAACCCAACATCCACGAGGAGTTCCAGCTACCCTCAGTGCCTGAGTACATAGGCCGAAGGCACATCAAGTTCTTTGATGGGCTTAAGGCCTGTGCTAACCCCCTCTTTAGAGAGGTAGCTCCACCGCCCAGGCCAGGGAGGTGGCAAGGCAGTGTCCCCTTGGTTGACGTGCTCGCCGAGGGAAGGGGTCTGGACTCTGCAGCCTGAACCCATCATCCTTTTCCTTACCAGCAAAGTGTTCCCTCCACACTTCAAGAAATAATAAAGGCATAAAGCCACATGAAGTACTGTCGCATACAGCGAGCCAAGCCAGTCAAACCTTAAAATGCCAAGAGGCAAAAAAAGGACTGGAAACATTTGTGTGTATATATTTGTATTTGTATATTCAATAAAATTTCTGGAGGGCTAGAAATAAAATAAAAAAATAATTAAAAAAAAATAATAAAAAATTCAAATTATCGAGATTTCCAATAATCGGTGGTAAAAGATAGGAAATAACAAAATTAATAGACAATTGTATTAATATGAGTGGATATACAAACGATATAGTTAGATCAACAAAATCTTAATATATCACATTTGAAAAAAAATCGGTTATTTTCTTTCGGTGCAATCCTTGAAGACGGCTTCGCTATGCATATTCAGAGCAGAAAATACGTTTACTCAAACATCCGATTTTTCAAAGAAATGACACAGGTTGTAGATGTATTATTTCACCATTTTAGAACTAACCGTCGGCACGTCAATATCCTCTTCATCTTCTTTTCATACGGAGTCAAAATTTCCCCGTCAGTTAGGATCCTACCGCTAAACCTTCGTCAAAATAGGCGAAATCTCGAAAAGTTATGGAAGTTTCTTAATTTTGAAGTAGGTGATTCCCATTCTAGATGTTTTTCTAAGAGTTGCATCACTACTTCCTTGCGTTAAATGTCTTAAATCGTTTAACTATTGCCAAGTCTGGGGACTGCAGCTCAGAGGTGGTATTGGGAGGCAAAAACAGAACATCAACAACGTTGAGTGGTGTGGTACCGTTATGGGTCGTACAATTATCAATAAATAGTTGACAATTTTCGATGTTTTTTATTCTATATCTGTGCCCATTTGTTGAAAAATTTCGCTTGTGATGCATGATTTTGTGTTTACACAATTGGCTGTCGGTAACGTTTTTGTTTTTATAGCACTTTGCTTTCACTGATATGCCAATCATGAGCGAACTTAATTTTTCAGATCAATTCTTGTTAGCGGCTAGCCATATGGTTACAGGTTTTTACATTTTTTTAAAGAGAGATGAATAGAAAAAAAAAGGCGTAAACCGACCAAAATTTATAGAAACGATTCCTCCCTCACTCACTCACCTCTCCTCTTGAAAAGATTGAGGGTTAACCAGATTTTTTATTTGGTAATTTGAATTAGAAGACCTTTACATTACTTGAAAGACGAAAATAAATCCAAATTATCGAGGAGACCGAATTGCAGTGATTTTATACAAAATAAAGAGAAAAGAAAATCCATACGAATTATCGGGATATACGAATTACCGGGATATGAATTATCGAGATTCTACTGTAATGTAGTTTAACATATGGAGTCATCGATATATCTTTTTAAAATATCGATATCACTGATCCATCGGATATCGAGATATGCTTAGAAAATATCGGTTTTTCAACTCCGATATATCGATATTTGCATAGCGTTTCGATATTCCAACCCTAATGTAGAATCACCACAAAAAAATTGGTTGAAATCGGTGGACCATTGACTGTACCCTCCCCTTGTAATTCCACCTTTGTTCGGAGGAAAATATCAGTTCAAATTGCTCTCCTACTAAGTTACAGAAATCTGACAATGTTCTTTACCGCCGAAGTACCGAAATTGAGATCGGTAACAATTATTCCAGGATAAATAGGGTATATTAATTATGCACAAAAAAAAAAAATACTTGGAAGTCGGTTCAATTCAATCTAATCTCTTTTTCAATATGTTTACAAGAGTCTTGGTAAATAGAACAGGTGATTTATTCAAAGAAAATGGGCGAAAATTCACATATTGAAATCGAAACAAAGTATTGTTAGTCACCGGTTAGCAAATGAACAAATGAACAACGCCTGAGCAAATGAACAATGAGGAATTTGATTTTTCACATAGCGAAAGTAAAATATAAAAAACTTTGCAATTCGCTAATGCTAATCGGTAAAAAATATTTGTTTAAAGAACAATTTTATTTTAAAAAATCTTTCATAAATATTTTATTATTAATATTAATTTTTATAATCGTTAAATTAAATCTGTTTTAATTTGAATGAAATTAAATCGCATTCTGGAAAAAATACCCTTTCATCCTTATATCAGGTTTTGAAATTAATTCAAATGTAAATAATAATTAGTATAAATAACCCTTAAAGAGAAATATCATATTTATCCAAAATAAGTTGGCATCTAAAAAATCAAATCCGTTATGTTGAAAAAAAACGTAAAAGTGGAACCAATTAAGAAGTGAACATATGGCTCTATTATATAAACGAATTTCTTTAAAAGTAAAAATGTAAGTACGTATTCATCAATCCGAAAAAAATATGGCGACAGATTTTATGAACTTGAGTAAATCTAAAATAAATAATTTTCATATTCCGAAATAATGAATTCCTCTTGAAGATCAAACATTGCGGTGCGGCTACACCAAAACCGGACTCCACTGGAGTTCTGTTGCAAACTCGTATCGTGGATTTATAGGAAGCGGCAGTCAAGTCCGCTCAAGTCCAGTCCGGACTCGGTTTCGCCGTCTCATAAACACGCGATAAGGGTTTGCTACAGGACATGAGTCAATACCGGTTTTGGTGTTGGCGCATATTTACTTTCTAGATTCGTTAATTACTTATATTGAACAATGGAACCCAAATCCACTTGAGGAAAATCTAAAACAACCTACTTTAGACATTTTTCACAACACTATTGGTTCTATTATTAAGATTCATTCTAATTAAATGCATAATAAAATAAAACAATTTATTTTAGTCCATTCTCATTAAAGGGCCTAAAGGTTATGTTTTATATTGAAAGGCTTACACGGTATATTCGGAAATAAATTTATTCTGGAATGGCAGAAGCATTTTCACCCTTAATTGCCTGAATCGGCAAAACAATGCTTTATTGTCGCGGTGAAAGCTTTTATGAATCACGAGTTTAGACCTGTGTGTTTAATTCGGCACGATTAACAGATATAATATTTTATGGACACAAAATCTTTTTTTTATTTGCCCTATTTTAATTTTTAATATCTTCAAACTGTACAAGAACCACATGGCAATTACGCGTCATCGACTAAAGAAAAACTGAGTTTAAAAAGCACGAGAGCAAACCGTACGGTAAAAACCGTCAAGTGTGAAAGCATTCTTACGTATCAACTTACGGCAGGGGATAAAATTATTTTTTATATTCATTTCTGCGCAATTTCAATTTATACAAAAGAGTAAAGCTCTTGTCTAAATACATATAAGCTCTAAATACATGTAAATTTCTTGTCAGGAGTCTAAATATATAACAAACAGCAATACAATAAAAATACTTTTTACTCGAGTTTGTCTCACCATTTGAAATGGAAGGCACGAGACAATGAGACAATTGTTAGACACTCTTTTGACATTGTTTCATCTTGTGGAGGTTTTGGCAGATGTGTTCCTGATACCATTTATTCTCTTTGAGTAACCTCCTACCGATATGTTTTTTATTTTCGTTTCATTATGATGACATGGCCTACAGATAAAGTGATATTTTTTATTGAAGATTTTCACTTATCATCTTTTTTTGTATGAAAAAAAAATATTTTCGAAGAGCTGGTCCAAAAATATGAAGTGTTCGTAGTTACAATATATGTGCAACCGATGCAGGAATCCTTCGCAAAAATTTCATTCCTCCACCAATACATCTGTCGCTAGAACTGCGTAGGTAAGCAGCGAGCCCAACAAGATCACCCAATCTATAGCAACTTATAGTTTTTTTCCTTTATTACATAACCGACATGAGGTTCAATTTTGCCATATTAAAAATCATTATAGAACACATTTTGAATCCTAAAAAAATATTGATTTTTTTTATACTCAAGCATTTAAATTTTTATTCCTTTTATAGTCCAGTTGATAGAGGGCCAAACAGGGGTCTAGGAAGCAAAAGGTGGGGTAGATGTTTTTATTTTTTTAACTTGTTTATATGAGTGCAAACATTTTTCATATTTTGTTACTCAGTGGAAGTAGAATTTGCTACCTAATCTACAACTTTTATCTTAAGAGTTTTTCTCTTAGAGTACTGACTTCCAAGCTACAGAAGCAAAGCTAATAAACCCTCTCTCCCAGTTTTTGACAAAGTTGGAAATCATCGCCGTTTTTTACGGTGGTTTTCGACCACACCACTTAACCCAATTATTATAATGTGATACTCATTCAACACAGAATTTAATTTTCTTTAACTTATTACAGCATAACTTTTTCAATTGAATGCACCGTTTATGAATTACAGGCGAAAACCCTCAAAAAATCCTAAAATATCTCCAGAATTTTAGAACTCTAGCTCCAAGAAGTCCGACGGATTTTCGCTGTTTTTTTTATGATGGCTAGTTATCATTTAGTTGAGAAACCCCTTAAGTCAGTAAAGTCAAGTAAGATATGTGAAAGGAATGAAGAATCAGAAGCAGACTAATCTATTCTGGATGCACTTTTATTAATAATTTTATCATTAAAAAAACAGTTTTTTTTAAATATTTGTTGGTTTTTATTGATCCCTCAATAACAAGTCAAGCAAATTTAAATTTTAACACCATAATGACCCTCAATGTCTTACTTGGCAATATAATAAGTCCAGAATCTATCACATTTTTATGGTTTGTCATGAACCGTTATGCTTTGGCTTGGACTGCTTTTTGTTAATTTCCAAAAATTTGGTCTGAATGACTTATGGGGTATCTGAAATAAACGATTCATATTCACACAGCGCCAATTACATAACGGACAGGAGTGTAAACAGAATTAATTTGAGATGCTTCCACTCCGTCAATCCACGTCAAGGAGCCAAAAGAGGCTTTAAGAAAGAGAAGAGGCAGGGACGGCTCCGTAATATTTTCCTCGGTAATGGGATAATTTAAATGGAAATGCCCTGCCACGAATTCTGTTTTGAAACCGTAGAGCGGCTAAATCGATGGATACAATGACCTGGCGACCGTGCTCCCTGCAGTAAAGTAGTCAATAGTTCGTTAGGTACCACTCAACGAGTTTACTGACAAAACAAACTGAAGAATAAATAATAAAAATACATACAGTATATGCTATTTTCTACAACAATGTGTCTACGACTCATAAAACAATAAACCATCTCTTGACTATAAAACAAACATGGAAGGTCAGCTTATGAATTCAAAGAAATTGTACTCTTCATTTTACTTAGTTATTAATCAATGATAGGGAAAAAATAGTGGGTATTTCAACATAGAAAATCACTTGAACTAAGTTCTAATAATCAATTTTTTTTCTTTTATAAAGTGAATCATGATGAGTCTTTTTATTGTATAATAAAAATGAGTTATCTGCGATCTGTTGATCATCTCTATCTGATCTTTGAAAAGAATGGTTTTTATCGTCTCTATTATAGATTGGGGCTCCTATTTTTAACTGATTATCTTAGGATTAAGCAAGAAGCGGAGGAAATATTCAAGGCCACTCTGAATTGATCTCTCCTGAGTGACTAAGCAAAGTGAGTAGAGAACTGATTCCGGAGCGCGCCGATAGAGATATTATAATAAATTCTGACTCATCATTAGCTTTTTGGTTTTCATTAATACAGATTCTTATTGTATTTTATCGTAGCTTAAAATTTAATAAATTATAGTGTATAATTAAGTTCTGATTTTGAAATTATATATTGGAATTCATTTACGTGAACAATTATTTTTAAAAAATATGTAAACTCAATGGAAATGTAATTTCCCATTTTTTATTTCATTCAGTACCGATATGCTTTTGAATTTCTCAATAGCTAAATAATTTAATATTCACTCTCTATCTACTTTTCCTTTGTTTTCGAAAAATTACCAAATTGAACTTCTTTTTTTTTACTTATACAATATAAATCAAAAAATAAAAATAAAATTTAGAATTTTTCTATCACTGTGGTATCTCTGATGAATTGAGCTGGATAAATGACGAGATTTTTTATAATTTTTAATAAGTAGAAAAATTTGTTCTTCTTTGTATTACTTTGCTATGGGAGGTCGAAATGATTTTGGAATGATTTTAAACGGTTTATTATTTATTTTTTTACATGTGTGAAAACAATGGCGCACCATATAATACCCAATATATATATATATATATATATATATATATATATATATATATATAAGCATTATCAAGTGTGGTTGCAGGAATGGGGCAGTTTATAAATGGTTTATTATAATTAATTATTCAGTATAATAATAAATGTTTGTTTTGGTTCACTATATTTTTTAATAAATCTTAAATTCCCGTAAAAGAATGCCCAGGTAGACCTTATATTTTTTAGATCCATTTAGAAATTAATTTTAAATTTACATATTTTTTACATTATTTTTTTGAAACGAAAAACTGTCCCTTTCGTTTTAAATTGGTTCACATAAAAAATTATGAATTTAAACCACTTATAATTTTTTATTAAAAATCCCAGCGCAATATCACAATTATTAATCAGTCACTAAATGTATACGACATTTATTTACAATATAACGAACTCCTATCGTATATTTTTCGATAAAACAAAAATCAACTTCCTAATATCAGGGTTAGACTGTGATAACAAAAAATGGAATAAAAAATAACCCAACAAGGCCTGCTAAAGTCTAACGAAAGAATGGAGACCCCAACCTTCAAAACGCCGCCACCTGTTGTTGGAACGGCACCAGCGCCAGAATTATCTGCACAGCTGTCTTCAGGTTCACAGCCTCATCTTCCTTTGTAAAGAATTAAACAGGAATGTGGAATTTATTTTTAAATGAGTTGTTAAAATCGAAGCTAGATTGCCTCTTAATAACACTAATATTTTGTCATTAAAGAAGTATTTCAAGCATGACGTATTTCAATTTTTAATGAAATTAAGATATGCATTTTATTCGAAATTTCTCGCCGAATCTGAAGGCAATACTAGTTTAATAAAATTCAAATTAATTTAACGAACAGTAAAGTTTAATTTTATTTTTATAGCTTAGGTATAAAGGGTGTCTGCTTAGCAAAGCAAATGAAGCACTCGGGATTTTATGAGGTAATTGTTTTAAAATTCGCAATAAATAAATCAGTGATCGTGAGTTTAATATTCTGTCTAGTAAAGCTTAATAAAATGTATCCTCGATAAAGTGTTAATCACTTGCTTTAAATATAAATTTGTTTATTATATTCACCTTGCGTACACCGTTAATAAACCCAAACGCGTAATCAACAATAAGTTGTCTATATGCATTAAATAGTCAGCAAGTCATTTTAAATAATTCTTATTATATCTATAATTGCATATTGTTGGTCCTTGAAACAAGTCTCAAGAATATAATTAAAAAAATCATTCATTTGATGTTGTTTCACTAGTATGCCATATTCAAACGTTCTTATGTAAGTCACATAGTTATTTAATTATTTTTTTCACTATCGACTACTTAATATTTAATAAATAATTTTATGATTGAATTGTTCCTATTTATTTGAAGGATGGGAATTATCGAAATAATATTCGATTTATAGAAGCGTTGAAAAGCACAGGTGAACAAAATATGCCAGAATGAGTTACGGTATAATAAGTGTTAATAACCCAAAATAAGTTGTAATTAAAATTTTGAAGAGAAAACAAATTAAGTTTGATGTGATATGCTGACTTGTGCGTAGATTATTCAAAACATAATTGACATAATACAATTGATTCAAAACATAATACAATTGATTGTTATAATTTTGAGTTCAAAATAAACATAAAAATTACCAATTAACTTTTTTCTAGGTAGCATGGAGGCTAGAGTTAGATGTAATATCTCAGCCTTTAATCTAAAAACAATGTGTGAATCTATGGTAATCAAGTACCTAGACCAGGAGACTTCATGGCAAACCACAATTGATGTACATGTATCAAACATAAAGGGAGACTTCACATTATTTCCTACCTTAAATCAACAATTTTAAATTCGGAAGTAGATAACTTTATTTTAAATTAGGTGCGAATACATGAAAAATATAATATATATATTTGTTTCCAACTCGAGGCTCTCCCCAGGACCGAAACCCGTGGCGTTTGTCACTATTTACACCCATGAGATAGAGAAAGACGGATGCAAGAAAAAAAAAAAAGAAAAACGAAAATTAGAATATGTACATATCTGAACATCAGGATATCCCATTTTTCGTTTGTAAGCTCTAATCACGAATAGAAAAGAAACAATCTTTACCAATTTTTAAATATATCATCTACATGGATCCTGCATGGTTTTGCAATAATAAAATCTGCCGACATCGATACTGCGGCTGCGCAAAAACGAAAAAACACTTCTATATTTAATTTTCACATTCAAAAGTACATAATTTTTTTTGTTCATTTGAAAGATAATTGAATTTCCTACAAAAGAAAAACAAAAACAAAAAAGTCATCTAAAGTACCTAGGAGTTGAGAAATTTATTTATACATTCAATAATTTTTATCAAACTTTCCCATGTGCTCTCTCTTTCTCTCTCTCTCTCTCTCTCTCTCTATATATATATATATATATATATATATATATATATATATATATATATATATATATATATATATATGTATATATATATTTAATATACAGCAATAGCGAAGCATTACCGGCTCAGCTAGTGAGTTTTATATATATATATATTTTAAATTCAGCATTAAAAAAAATATCATTAATATAATTACTTTTAAACTTATCGTAGAGTGAATATAAAATTTATTAAAACAGCGCGACGTAGAGGAAAGGCCGTGAAGGTGACCTGGATATAGCGGAGATGTGATCAGCTGATGGGCACCTGGCTTCGCACCTGGAGGATCTTCTAGCGCCACCTGCACGATCATCTGCTCTGGCAGGACGGTACACGTTTGAAGGGCAATGCAAGTCGCTGGATAGTTCGTCGCCAGCTATACATTAAACCCCGCACTTTATTAAATTATTCATTCATTTAAATATTGTCTCTAACCCTTAGGATCATTTGTTAATACTCTAATGTTGATTTATCTTCTTCAAAATCGCCAAAAGTGTCGATATAGTTTCATCATTGTTCTGTCCAAGACTGTACTTCACCTCCAAAATCTTAAAGATCAAAGATAAATTTGGTCATTTCACTAAGATATATAAATATAACGCTTCTTATGATCTTGCGATCAAAATTGATACTAGATATACAATAGGTATTGTTTCTTGAATATTTACCTATTAATTCCATTATCGCTATTTAAGTAAAATTTATAAGCTAAAGAAAAGGAAAGCACTGAAGGTTTACGAAAATAAAGTATTGTCTAAAATATAAACCACAATGAAATGATTGCTAAGAAAAATAGCGATCGAAAGTACCATGTAAAGTTGTAGAATGTAAATATAGTGGAAACAGTTCGAGTTATGGATCACAAACGACGATAAGTATGCACACACACACATATATATATATAATTATCAATAGATGCAAAGTCAATAAATAATGTTTATTGTAACATACATATAATGTCTTGTATAATAAAATTCAGCCCTATATCTTGACTAGCATGCTGCATTATTATACAATGATGCAATACTATGCTTAGTTAAACTAGTAAAAGAAATAAAGTGGTTGTTTTTTTTTATTCTGTTTATTGTTCTGCTTACGTACGTTTGGAGTGATTAAGTGATAAGTGATTGTTTTTTTATCCTGTTTATTGTACAGCTTAAGTACGTTTGGATACAAAATATTATTCGTTTTACCGTCTAGTATCTACAGAAATAAATAAAAAATGTTTTCCGACGCAATTATAGTCTACTTACAGCTGTCCGAGTTAGAAGTATAAATTTTTGAAACTTAGTCTACACATTCCGGTTATAGCAAGAGCGAGTCACATCGAAAATTGTAAATATTTGAACTCGAATAGCAAATCTGTTGGGATTCGTGACAACAATACACTCAAAAGAAATTTATAACACATCACAAAAACTATTTTATTATCAGATTTAAACAGATTCCAAAAAAAATTAAAATTCTGGTTTATAATTAATTGAAAAATACTTGAAAATAATTTTAGATGGACATGCACAAATTTAGTAAAGATCTTTTTCAAACGGTACGCTCCTCATGTTAATTGGCTCCGTACTTCATTCGCTCAGTAGGAATTTCTCCAAAAGGAATAATATATTTATATGATTTATCACTACTAACATATTCATTTTTGGTAAGTTATTTTTTGAAGTTTCTTCACGTCCTTTTGTCTATTCCAATTTATGAAGATATAATAAATCCATGAATAACTATTTTATCGACGGATTGACCATTTATAGAGATCCACTTAGCATACATGATCAACACGTGGGATTCAGCTGCCGTGCGAGGACAGTTTGGATCTCATCCAAGGCTTTTCTCGCTTTATTACGGCTAGAATTTATCGATCACGTTCAACAGATTAACAGTTAGCATCCAAACAGAACCTGGTAGTTGGGAGGTCCCAAGACTATTGCCAGTATATTTCAAAATAGGCTAAAAAAATACAATAAAAAAAACTTCATTACTACAACCTAAGAATGGTCTTCAGTGTTTTATAAGTAAGTACTAATGTACCATGGTTAGAAAAGATATTGATTTTTTCTTTCTTAGGACTTCTGTCATAAGTTTCTTTGAGATTTCAGAGTAGTTCAACCTTGCAAAATGAGCGGCACAACGAACTTTACCTTAGCAAACTTTACCAAGTCCATTTTTTGCAACCTCTACCTGGTGTGTCTATCGAAAAAAGCATCCTTCAAGAATAGGACCGTAAATCCTCCTCAATATCCTTATTTCAATTATTCAGAGCCGATTCTCGTCTGCTTTCGTTGTGGACCAATTTTCTGCTCCAAATGTGAAGATAGGGCGGATGAGGGTCTTATATAAACTTAATTTGGTCAGATAGGAAATAAATTTTATACTCAATGAAAATAACTTGTATTTTAAAACCATTTCCTTAATCCAGCTTCTTGTAACTTGTGCCTACGCTCCATGTCGGTCATATTTGTTATTGCTAAAACGTTTATCTTTCTTTCTCTCACCAATCTCTCCTTTTAAAGTTAATTGTAACTTGTAACCATGCTTTTTCTATAGTTTGAAGTAAGTCTGTGCATACATCAACATGATTTGTGAAATACATGTTGAGTTTTGTTACTAGTTCGTAGCATCTGTCCATTCACATGTAAAGTGACATCCAGAAATACAGAAGCCCCAGACATATTCTGCTCTAATGTTGTTATCATGTAGTCCGTCATTCCGTGCAGCTGTTGTTTCGTACAGTGAGGATTGCAAAATTTAGTCTAATAGTCGGAAAAAACACTAAGTCCTTTATGATGAAATTAAGTATCTTTTACTGTAACTTTTAAAAAGTTATTAATTTAATAGGAAATCATTTTCTATGTACTATAAATGTTTCTTAGTATTTTATATTTTAACAAAACAAAAATATTCTATCTGATCGTTCTTAATCTTTCACAATATTTCTTATTTCGGAAGCATACAGATAAATGTGTTTATTAAATAAGTTTTAATAATTTTTTTTATCTTTTAAATTCTTATAAGCGAATATTTCCAATATGCGCGGGAAATATTATTATTCAATAGTACCTACTTGCATGGTACATTAAGCAATACAACTAAAAATAAAATAATAATAAAATGTGTTGTAAATAATCGCTAAGTAATATTCAGCAAATTATAATGGTTTGATAGTAACTGCAATATTCGAAGAAAAACTATCAAAGATCTTCTGTGGAAACTTGAAGGATGAAAAACAAAAATTGTTCACTTCAGAGATTTCCATCCCTGAGGTGAATATAGACTGCCACATCCACACATACGGTCTAATACCTTTCTAGGCACTTGGGCCAATATTTCAAATACAAAGAAGTTTATTCAAATTAGGAAAGTATATCAATAATAAAATATAAAAATAATAAAATTGAAATAATGGCATAAAACAATTTTAATTTTTGTTTAACGCTAGGAAAATTCCAAAATAGCAATAATTGATTAAAATTACATAAAAGGAACAGAAAAAAAAGTAAAACTTTTCTTCTTACTTTATCATTACACCGTTTATTCAGCGTGATCATTTTCCATTTGTCGTCCCCCAAAGGTTTAATATCAGACAATAACCCTTATTTTCTGATATTAAAAATTCATACGTTAAAAAAAAAAAAATTAAGGGGGCTAACTGAAATAGGTTTTAAATGGAAAACAAATTATAATATACTATTATAGTCATTATAATTAAAATCACATTTTTATAATAATAATGAAGCTTAGCAACACCGAAGGTTCATTACATACTTCTCTCCATCGAATCTGATCAAAATAGGATTTTGCAAGTCCGAGCTTAACACAGTTATAAAAATATAATAAAAAGTCCAGCATCTTAACTGGACATAAAAATATGAATATCTCAAATATGAGTTCCATTGACTCAGTAATTTCTAAGAGCCAATCCGTTGACTGAGAATTAATGAGAGAGCAGTTTACCTTGTTAAATTTGGAACAAAATACAAAATCTCGAAAACATAAATCATTTTAAGCAAGCAGACAATTAAAATTATGCATATAAATGCTAACAAATCGTCTTAGTAAGTTTTGAATACTTTAATATACTTAAAAGATGCTCACTAAACTCCCTAGGAGAGCATAATAAATCATATTTCGCACACAATAATCGCTCAAGATTATTTATTTTTCGTCACTCTCCATCACGTTCCTCGACTTTATATGCTATATATATTTTTTTCCAAAATCTTTAACTTTCTAATTATGCATCTTTATTATTAGTACTATATTAGTACCATTATTTCCGGAAAATTGTTTTAAACCTGGAAAAATATTTCTTCTTTTATTCTCCAAAAATTAATTATCAAATTCTTTCATACTTTATTATTATCCATTTTGTATTAATACTAACAATGAGAAACGGTTAATTATTTAAAATAAACAAATTAAAGTTATTTTATAGAGGGCCAACTTGAAAATTGAAGACACAGATCACACACACAGAAGCCCTGCCAGACTTTTGAATGAGGATAAGACCTAGCTAATATCAATGACCATTCTTCATTGATATAACTAGTTTAAACAAAATCGTTAGAGCCGCTTTCAAGGAAATCGTAAACAAGTGTAAAAAATCAATTATATAAAGTGGCCCTTCCGGTAAGTCCATTTTGGCGAGAAAGTTGTTGTAAAAAATCTACCTACCTTTCAGTTTCGTACAAAGTTTCGTTTTTGAGCTAGACTGTTCCCACACACATCCATACACAGATAGTTCAGCGAAACTTGGTTATTTGAATTTTGGGGAACTTATAACGTAAATATCCGTTGAAAACTCTGTTCGAAATTTTTCACGTTTGTCATACTCTTCCTTACTATAAATTAATATATAGGTAAATGAAAGTGATAGTTCAGTTAAGTATGTGAATCAGTTGGACTTAGTGTTCTTCACCCAACCTTACTTCCACTTATCTTGTTGGCTATCAGTTCTGAATAGCTCTTTACCTATTTGATTACTTATGACCTTCAACTCATAGGTGTCTCTTATTTGTAAAGTGTTTAGTGAATTAAAACCTGCATCCCTCCCCCACGTTGTCATAACATTTTAAAAGTCAGAGCTAATCAAGCGAGATCAGTTATCAAGATCAGTCTGTTGTTCTGATCCTATCTCTGAAAAGAGGGGTTTGCTAATCGCAACAAAGGTTTCTACTTCTGTTGGTCTTATTATTGTATAATGACCACTTCAAACTGAGCTATAGACCACACTGTTAGATATTTTCGGAAATCTCAGGAGAACGGTTAAATTTGTCTTGATATGATCATTTAAAAGGGGATACCAAAGTTAAAGAAATATATTTCTAAATGATTTTAATGATTAAGAATAAAATGAAAAGAAGGACTTGTACTAAATGAGCCCAAAGGAAATATCAACGATCGCTATAATTATGATTTATCGGCTTATTTGTTGAATGCCTATCGTTACGCCACGATAGCACCACCGAGTAGGACTGGAAGCAGGAGTAGGGTACTAAAACCCTACGTGTACAAGTTGCCACGCGTGAGTTCTCGTGACCGGGGACGTTAAGAGGTACGACGGGAGATAAGTGCTCGGCCCGGTCGCGTCGACGGATTTGCATAACCTTTGCTCTATTAATGAGATCGGAGGTTTGAACCTAGTCCCAAGCTGCTATTAGCCTCACGCCACTCTTCTCCAGTCAACACTTCTGTATTGGCTGGAATAAATTTACCACGGTTGTTATACCAAATGGTAATAAAGTCATATTCTTTGCAAAAGTCACAATCAGTATTTAAAAATTAGTTTTTTTTTTAATTTATTTTTTATTAACTTATGCATTTTGAGATTACTGAGCGAAGGCGGTTCCGATTAAGCAAAAAATAATATATAAGAAACAAACACTAAAAATAAAATAAAATAAAAGTATACTGTTTTATATGCTTCAGACCACTATTGGATGTGGATTTGATTCCCTATAAAGTGACGTCACCACTTCTAGAATCCAATGAAATTTAATTAAATAAAATAACAGTTATCATTCAAGAAATAAAATTTTATTAAAACAGAAATATTATTATTTGTTGGGTAATGAAAATTATTTATAAAAAGTAAATAGCCTAAAAAAATTTCAAATGTTTATTATCTTGAATTTAGTATCAATACTGTTTTAATCATACAAATGTTGGACGTAACAGAATTTGATAAGTAACGATAGACTTATTTCTCCTTCATTATTAGAAGAGGGCTATGAATTATTTTTATTTTCAAAATCAAACGATTTTGTTAATTAAAAAATAAATAAATATAGGTATATAACTTATATTTATAAATCTAGGTGCGTAACATGGCCCTTATAAACATGAAAGATTCATATTTTTCTTAAACCCCTTAATGGTATCATGCAAGTTTTTCAACTGTTTCTTGTAAGAGTGGAGCTTTTGAAACGTGTATGCGGTTAACAACTTAACGATGCTTCCCAGATAAAGTTTTCTGGACTTGAACCTGGAAAATGATTTTTCTATACGGTCTATGTAATCGTTTTCAAAGCAACGCCTTATTTAGTGTATTTGTAATTATGTACATTTTTAAAAATTAAATTTTATAGTCTTACAAATTTGAATAATAATGTTAAGTTTAATATTAATTTTTTTTGGTACGAACTTTTTTTTTATTAGTATATTTAGAATAAATCATTATTTTATATCCAAATGAATTGAATAAAATAGCTGAATTGTGTGTTTAATAAAATATTCGGAACAGAAAAATCGGCGGATATAATTAAATTATAACTCTTATTGTTTTTTCATTGTCCCGTCTACTGTCATTAGCGTTTTTGAGTTCATACATTAAAATACTACTTTTATCCATTGAAATGAACTATTATAGAAAACTATATCAATCGGTTATTTGTTTCAGAAATATTATAGAAGGAGTTATCGCTTTTATCAAAACAATAAAAGCGATTTCCTCATATGAAATAAATTAAATTATTACGCACAGCGGTTTTGATATTGGGGCATTTGAAGCTGATTTCATATAAATTTGATGTCCTGAATTAAAATATTTCATTCGTCTAGTAGTTCAAATTTCTAAGAGAGAACATTTTAATTTAATAAATGTGACACTATTTTCAGTTTAATCCATTGATCAAATAAAATTTAAAAAAACCAAACACGGAATTTTTTATTATTATATTTTTAGAAAAATGTTAATAAAACATAAAAATCATAAAGAGTATTGCTGTGGTACTCATCTAATTTCAAAGAACTAAGAGGAAACATTTATCGATGAAACGAACCAGTCACTGAACCTTTCGGGAACTTCTTTTCTATGACATTTTTTAATGTATTTTGGAACAGTCCTTTTTTTTAACTCCAGCAGTAAAGTGCTATCGTCTCATCTTCCTCGGTAGCGTTCCTCAATATTTGTAATATCCTGGTGAAATATCTCACCTCGTTCCTCAATAGTGTCTTCTAAATAATTAGTAAAACGGTCTAATTGGCTTTTTAAACATTGCACCTTAATGGTTACGTCAAATGGATCCGAAACTGTTCAGTATCTCACAGACCAGTTCAACATGGTTTTAAGTTTTGCGTTTGCCCCGAAAAGTCTCGACAATTACAACAAATGAAGACAAGACTTTTCACGCAGCCTCACTCTTGAATTTATGATGGCAGGATCAGATGGGTTGAACTCATCTTATTTCCATTCTACAACACAAATCTTACAATCTACAGCCCAGTACGCTTTATGTTAACTTTATAATGATTCTTTACTAACCAGAAAAATCAAGGACCACTTCGATCTACCCTGGACGGTGAGGTCACAAACTAACCTTAAAGCTAGTTCTGGACAGGCAGTGTTTATTTCTTCTAGCGAATTTTACTCGTACAATTTGGACCACTGATGATTAGTAAGCACGATTAAATCACCCATAATTGAATACATTGAATAGAAAAACACAATGATTGACAAACAGATGTATCTAAAAATTAGAGCTGACGGAGAAAAACTGATTTCTGATTATTTGGATTCAGCGCCATAAATATAGCTAAAGTCAGTTCTAAAATCCTAGGCACTAAAAAAAAAAAATATTTTTTCTTGTAGACCTGGATTATTCCAGAAAAACGAAAAATCAATCAAAGAATAAAATCTCCGTTAAAACCGAATAGAAGCACCTCAGACGCACTTTATAATTAAGCCTGCTCGGTAATATCTAATTCGTAAGGTACAGGTGCGGTCTCAAACTGTTCGCCCTAGAGGAAGTCGGAAGCTATTGCCGAAAGCTGTAGAGATGATCTGCATGCAGATGAGGTGTCGCTAGCTGCCGGCCTGCAAATGGTCTCCTAACATTGTCAGACCCGAAAAAGAGAGGTCTCTCTATGGCATTCCACAGCCTTTTGGGGCAGAGGAATTTTAACTTGCTCTCGTCTAAGTTGATTGCATTCAGCCTACCAATAGAATGGTGGTTATTATTTAATAATGATAACTTTTTGTTTAAACATAAATCATATCTAAACTAAAAACAGTATTAATTCCTGAGCTGCGTAGTATAAGTAGGAAATCTGTCAAAGAATTTCTCTCTTATTTGCAAGTTGTAACTTGTCATGAGATAATGAGATGAAAAAAGTGGGTTTTAAAATTTAAAGAATCCATATTTGTTTAGAACTGGAAGAATGATTTGTTTGTTTTTTCATTTGTTATTAGACAAATGGCAATATCATTTTTTTATTTGTATAATTGTTAGTTTTGAATCATCAAGTTATGTTTTATTGCTTATTTCCAGCTGAAGTAAATTGGTAATCTTTTAACTACTTAAAGTTAGGCATAGCCGATTATGACAGTAGCGTCGTTCTGATGAAGCTTTCTCTAGATTTAGTTCCGCAAACATTTCACAATACATGCCAGAAGATTTACATAATATTATTGAACTTTTGATCGAACATTATAATTTTTTTTCCTATCCAGAGCATTTGATGTTGGCCACGGTACGAGATAAGAGAAATCGTATTAATGAGCTCGGTCTTCGGCAATTGAAAAGTCAAGGGAGAAAAAATATAACACCATTTTTTCAATTTTGTGATCTTGGCGCGATATTGTAGCTCTAAGAAAGACGAATGGAATAGTGTGTAATATTCAGAAGAAACCAGTCTAAAGACCTAGTTTTTAAACAGTAAAGAACAAGGTACTCCGAGGAAAACAATTTAGCTCCGTTCTTCTGAAAAATTTTGAAGGATGGAGTTATACTGTTTTCCCCCGGGACCCTTCAATTTTTAAAGGTCAGTCAGTTAGTTCGAGGGAGGAAAACTATCAAAACATTCATGCCACCAAAACTCAATATCCTGGCCCAAGACTGCTCAGGAATTGACTGGATGGACGGTGATTATTCTTCTCAGCCATTGTTGAGAGAGAACAGCTACGATGAAATTAAATAACATATTCAAAGTGGCTCAGCCGCAAATTGGAATGTGATAATCAACAACTTCCCAATTCACAGTTAGTTGAATGCTGAGTGAAATTCGTGACGAAAGCAACGGCAAAAGTTTACAAAGCTCGGGTATACGGGAGGCTTAATCAAAACGACGCTGCTGTCAAGATCGGTAATATTTCAACATGAAATCAGATTTCCAAGTATCTTCAGCTAGAAATAAGTAATAAAACGGAAAAGTTCTGCGTTATATCTCTTCACTGTTATCTTCAACAAATACATTATTTTTTGTTTCAGTGCCTATTTAAAATTAAAAAATTTTTTGTTTAAAAACATTTTTTTAAAAGTTTCTAAAGTAATTTGTTCCGAAATGTATTAACTTATATACCTACGTAAAATATTTCAAAATCAAGTGAAATAAACGAGAAAAAAATACCTTTCAATTGTTAATAGCACTATCCTTTAACTGTGATTTACCTTTTTATTTTATTTTATTTTTTCCATTTTTTTATAAACTTTGAAGCCAATGCACCACCTAAACACGTTGGTGGATTATAATAATATGTTGACAGTAATTTTTGTGATTCTATTACATAAAGGATTTGAGCTATTACATTCGAATGGTGGGAAGATGAAGAATATTAAAAATAACTGAAAAAATGTGAACAGTGGAAAATTACAGTAAACTGGAGCGCATGCGTGACAGAAAGATATGGATCGATTTGAATTATTTTCTTACCTTTTTTTCGTGCATCACCTCCTCTTCCGTCAATGCATGTCCTGCTATGCTCCCACCTACTTTATTTTTCCACTGTATTTTTCCTCTTTTTCTTTTACCTACTGCCTCCCATTTCAGCATCAATTTCGTTATTCGATTTGAATCCATCCGTTTCAAGTGACCATATTAATCTTCTTTCTTCGATGACTTCTAATATGTTTCTTTTTACTTCCATTCTTTCTCAAATTTCGCTGTTCCTGACATGCTACATTCTAGAAATTGGCAGACCTCCTCCAGAAATCCATCTCCACTGTCAAAAGTCGTTTTTCCTGTAATCCATTGAGGATCCAAGTCTCGGAGTCGTCCGATTCAATTTTAACATATTCCTGACTTAAATTATTACTATAACTTCCCCAGACCACCGGAAGTGTAGTACTAATAATTTTAAATAATGTCTAATTAAAGCAGTAATCATTTTTATAATTCCAATTTTAAAATTGGATAAAAAGCAGTTAAATAGCAGAAATGCCGCGTCGCGATTGTAAAGTAGTACCATATCTTTCAATAAATATCGTGAAGCCTTGAATGGCTTAATAATAATAAAATCCTACGGTGAAAATAACTCCACGCAGCGCTGTTGTATGATTTTGATATTACTATATTCATATGGCTGAAAAAGTTCATTTTTTTTCCTATTTTAATACCGCGGAAGATATGCGAATTAGGGAGACGAAAAACAGGGAAGAAAATAATTCAAATCGATCCATATCTTCCTGTCACGTATGCGCTACAGTTTACTGTAATTTGCCACAATTAACATTTTTTCATTTATTTTTAATATTCTTCAACTTCCCACCATTCGAATGTAATACCTCAAATCCTTTATGGAATAGAATCACAAAAATTACTATCAACATATTATTATAATCCATCAACATGTTTAAGTGGTGCATTGGCTTCAAAGTTGATGAAAAAATGGAAAAAATAAAATAATATAGGTAAATCACAGTTAAAGGATAGTGATGAAAAAACGGCGAGTTCCTCCATTCGTAGACAATATTTTCTTGGATCTTTCCTATACCGAACAATCAACTCCTACATCTGCAGCCTCCTACAATTCAAATTCTCGGTCCATTCACAGGAAACAAGATCGCGCCTTTCTGGCCTCTATATCCTTTCCCACAGAACCAAAACTTTCGAACGTTCCTTTCTTGCCTGCTACATTGTCCTCTGGAATTCCCTCCCTTCTAATATCCGACATTCTTCTTCTCTCTCCTCATTCAAATTCCTCCTTTTCCAATACCTCCTCACTTCCCAAAAAGACGCGGTCAATTCATGAAATTTTAATTAAAGATCAATATCTTGATTAGTTGTAAATAATTGTGTCAATTATCATACAAAGCTTTAACTCTGTGAATTATTTCATTATTTCTATATAGTTCTGTTTTGAAGTGAGAATTTTTTTAAATGTTGTTTTAACCAAAAATTGCTCAACTCATATTATTTTTATTTTCTGCCGTTTTTCTCTCTTTCTATTTATTTTTTCTCTTTTCGTTTTTTTTTTGTCAGTAAAATTATGTTTATTATATTTTTTTATCAGAAGGATAATCTCTTTTTTTTCGTTACTTATATGTTTAATTGAGATTATTGTAAATAATAATTATAGTAGCCAGACATTTTTTTCTGTTATCTTTTTTACTTGTACATGCTTGTTATTCTTAAGGAACCTGGTCCCAGAATAAGGTTTATTTTTCTATTCTATTCCATTCTAAAAGTTCTCTTGACTCCGTAACTCCGAAAGGCACCTCTTATATATCGTACTCTACAACAAAATATTCAAAATCAAGTTACATCGCATGAATAATAAAATTAAGGTATTAAAAATCTAAAAAATACCAATTTAATTCGTCAATTCCAGTTTTCCGAGTTACACGAGCGGGAAAAAAAAATACAAATACCACCTCAAAAATCAATAAATAAATTTAAAACTCCGTGGATTATTATTTAATTAAATAAATTTTGAGGAACGGAAGTTGCATTCTTTAAAGGGGTAAATATTGTGTATGCTAGAGGAAAGGGTTTGCTTAGCATCAATGTAATTGTGTTTGAGAAACTTTTTCCTGCTGATATTCCCCAAAGGAGTTATCCGGGAGCTTTGTTATAACAGCTTCGACAGGATATGGCCGCCATAATAAAGGGGTCTGCCTGTAAATACAGATAAGAACCATATCGTGTATGCTGAAGTAATCCGTTTTCCGATCTACTCTAATATTTTGTATTATGTAGTGTATAAACAAGAATATAATTATACGTTTCTAAACCTAACATGAAATAAATATAAGTGTGTTAATGAACGTTTGAATAGATTTCCCAATTGTGTAATTTTTATGTAAAAGCGTTAATCCTTTTTTTATTTTCTATATACATTTTTATATATCCTCCAGTTTTCGATGGGTTGTGCAGCTTCTTATTTAGATAATTAAAGATTAGATTAAAAAAAAAAGATAAAAGGAAAATAAGTTAAGCCTTTTTTTTCTGCAATAACTAACCCGTAGCGTCACCTTCTATAACAATGATTAACTATTTAAACAATTCAGCATTTGAAAGCCAATTACAATGTGGAAATTTATAAAAGATATTTTAAACATAATTAAAACATATAATCAATTTTTCAAATAAATGAAATCGCCTCTTTTGCCAAGTAGTAGGTAGTGAATTACGTATGAATTTCGTATAATACTGCTCCTTATAAGAATTGAGAGTAGTCGACAGATAAATAAGATGATATAAAGGAGTAGCTGCCATCGCATCTTCACCTTAGCACCTGTCAAACTGAAATATTTAAGATTTATTTCTACCTTTTTCTCACCATCATATTAAATCAAGAATAAAATCTTCGATTTCATTCATTCAATTGAATCAAACTGAAACAAATTTATTAAGAAAAAAATAATGGGAGTAAAACCATGTGCAAAAAAAAAAAAACTTTTCTTAATGCGTATGAATCTGTTATGAAAAAATAATAACTGAAATGAAAAAAAAAAAGAAGAAAAAATCATTAAAACATTTCAATTATTTGTAATTTAACAATTCTAACTATAAATATAAATAAATGGATGGTGTGGTAATTATAAGGATGGTGTGTCCACCACTATGGGTGCCATGTCCAATTCAAAAATGGTTTGCTGTAACTAATATCGGTCCGATAAGATTTTTTTTTTTTAAAGTTTAACTTTAACTATTTAATCATCTTTCAACTGAGCGTCTGGAATTTTCCAGGAGATGTATAGTGTTCAAATCATTCGTCAAGCAAATTCAATATGCTGTATCTTTGCTAAATTGGTCCGATTACGATGTGTTTTTTTAATTGAATTGCCTTTCAAATCACTACTAGACAATTAACCATAAAATGTATACTTTTTGAATTATGCGCAAATAAAGTTTCCTTTTCGCCATAACTGTGTTTCCTGCTTTTCCTTGGGAATGTTCTATTTACGAATATATCGATAGTTAATGAGCTTCAAGAAGAAGACTTTAGGCAAGTTTCATCAAAATCGCTAATGCCGTTTCAGCACTGTGGTCTATAGAAGAGAAGGTTTTTCGGATATTCCGTAGTCGCATACGCAATACGCACAGGGTTTCCGATATGGTGAAGCAACCAAATAATTCCACCAATTCAAGAGATAATTTTGGCACAAACCGGCCCTTGGCCAAAAATGCGTTGTTGTTTATTTTGACTCAGGGGGCAAAGATCCGTTTAAAACTGGCCATAGAAATTTTGATCTGACTAAAATACCTTTCCTAACTAGGTAGAAAGGAAAGTATAAATATTTTGACGGTACGTATAGGCTTAGACACATTTCCACTCGATTTTATCAAAAACATTCAATATAATCCTTCTTTCTCCATACTTGAACAATATATATAATTCTTAAGCTTAATACCAGAGCCATTCCACCGTTTATGAAAAAGATACAAAAATCTTTGTATGGAACTGTACACTTTACAATTCCATCGGTGAGGAATTTGTTGTGCGCGTGTACACATATAAACCTGCACGCGAGGCTGCGGGGAGACTGCTAACATAGTGCCAACTCTTTCGGTTTTTTTTTTTTTACATCGCGTTTATTGAGCTCAAAATCCGTGCACCGTATTCTTGTACGTGATAAAGTGAATAATTAGCAATCTAATTATTCACTTTATCACGTACAAGAATACGGTGCACGGATTTTGAGCTCAATCTAACCTACTATAGCTATTCTATTTGATAAACCTTTTTTTCTATTTTATTTAACAGAAAACTTTATCCACGGCCTTGCATCCCCATTTTTAGGTGCAAATTAATATAAGAACAATGGTTTAATTGTTTGCTAAATTGATGAAGCTTGATCAGTAACGATTAATTTTATAATTAGGAAAAACTGTTTGGTATTGTTCTTTTAGGATTTTAACAAGTTAGGAATAGGGAAAGCTTTTATTTTAGCAAGACAACTATTGTGTTCGTGAAAAATTTCGAATTCCAGTTTTCAACGAAAATACACGTTTTATTGTCTCCTGAGTCCAAATAACCAACAATGTCTGTGTGCGTGATAAGTCTAGCCCCAAAACGAAAGGCGAATCTGAAATAATGTTTTTAATATAGGTATATATCTGAGAAGTTATAGCAATTTTTTAGTAAAAATCGCCTTCCTGGAATAAGGTACCACTTTTATTAATTGATTATACATATTTTTACAATATTCTCGAAAAAGACATTAACGATTTTGATCAAACTCGTTATATTAATGCACGACAAAATGGTCTTTAATTTTTTTATTGGAATAACTAAACAGGGCTAAATTACTAATCTTTTAAAATAGCTTCCTCAAAATTACGTTTAATTTTGTTTGTTTGAAATAATTAACCGTCTCTGATTGTAAATAGAATAACAATGGATAAACATAAACAATGAAAAAATTCAATAATTAACTAAAGGAGAATTATTTCCCAGATTGACAACAAATTTCCAAAAGTAGAAGTAAAAATAGTAAAATATTAATATCCAACATATAACAGCGAGAAGGTAACGGGAAGTGAAGAAAAACGCATAAACTTATATGATTATTGTAGTAAGTAATTTCTATTAATTCCTTCTTCGCAGTTAAGGAAGTATTGTAATCGCGAAAATTATGGGTTTTCAGATTTCAAAGGAAATATCAATTTTGACCATCCCTGAATCCATTTTGACTAATTTCTTCGTGACGTCTGTACGTACGCTCGTACGTGTATTTCTCGCATGACTCAAAAACGGTTAGCCGTAGAAACTTAAAATTTAGTATTTAGGATTACTTTAAAATCTATTCGTGAACCTCCCTTTTGGTCACTACATAATTACCGGAAGTGGTAATTATGTAGTGATAAAGTACTTTACTTGAAGGTAATAATAAACTTACATAAAAAATTATATTAAAATTAAATAATAAAGGATACTATCACGCTTTTTTCCACTCCAATTGAAAATTTGTATTACTTTTTTTATGAATTAAAATTGAGTGTGAAATACTTGTTTTCCTCCCCATTTGTGAGATGAACACGCCTGCAGCAGGAGAATAAGATATAAGTTAAGTGGGTTCTTCCGCTTAAAATTAACTGCCGATTTCCAATGCTTTATCAAGTGATTTTGACAGTTGCAATGTTGTCGCGGAACACGAAGAAATCTCTTGGGAACTGGTTACCTACTGAATGAAAACGACTTGTAATAATGGAATGAGACCTCCAGAAACAAGAACTTGTGTGTGTATGTCAATAGATGGATATCGCGACGCCGAGTGTCGTTTTTGAGATACTGCAATCTTCGGAAACTAGTAGCCAAACTCAGGATCACTTTGTGAGCCATCAATTTATAGCTTAATAGGCTTACAAGGAAGTTATGTGTTGTCCACATCAGATATTCTTAAAAATATATAAACAGATTTTTCATATTTTCACTTTTGTTTTAATTTGTATTTTTTCTCTTAAATTTTTTTCTGGAACTCAAATATATTTTTATTTATAATTCAAATATATTTTTTATTATTTTCAAATATATATAGGGCAAATGAGAAAAATTGGTGTCAAAGCGATAAATTTGGACAATATAAATTTCAGTTATATTGATATAAGCTTTAATCATCAGTAAAGTTTAAATGGCTCACGGTATCTAAAAGTGAACAAAATTTAAAAGAAAATAAAAACTAGGCGAATGCTTGTTAAAATTCGCGTCTACTATCTACAATAAAAATCTGAAAGTAATAATCGATGGAAACTAAGTACATCTATGAAAATTAAATTGAATTTTCAAAGCTAAATGGAAAATTTTATAATTTATATCGATAAAGGACGGTGAGTGAATGTTGTGTGATGCGCGAACCTCACCAGATTTTTATGATATTCCCTTAATTTATTATTTTTGTTTAGTTTTACCAACTAATGTACCAATTAAGTAAAATAGTAATATTCAGGAAACAAACTACGAGACTAACTGGTCTTATATATGAATAATTTCTTTCCAAGGCAGTCATTGATCACTTTAATAATATTATTAAAATATATATTACAGCCATATGATTTTACTACTTGGTCCTTATATAAAATTATATCGAATTTATATGAAAAATATAAATCTGAAAGAGATTTGTAAATGATTGATCAGCAGAGGGAGGAAAAAATACATTGCCTTTAAAAGAGAAATGATATCCTTTGAAGAGTATTTGAGGGGGGAATGGGTACATTAGGGTAGCAACCGGATCTTTCTCTCTCCCTCAGCCTGGGCATTAGGGATCCTCTTCTCTCCATTACCCTGTCTCTATTAGTCCAGGCGCCATAGAAAAAATATATTCCTTTATTTTCTAAAATATATTTCCAATGGACTTTTTAAACGCGATAATCAGGAGAAATATAGTTTTGATAACGCGATAATCAGTGAAATTGAATATATTTTAAGATAAAATCGGTATGTAGCAACATGGTGAAAAAAGTTCATAAACGTGTCGAAAAGTGGCTTTTTCAAGTTGAAGATATGATTTTTTTTTAAGAAAAGTAAAAAATAGTACGTAATAGAGATTAAAAATTCAGAAAAAATGAGTTTTAAAAAATTGAAGTCGGTCTACAAATTTTCAAACAAAAAATTAAAAAAACGTCTTTTTTGGACATTTTTTTACAGGGATTGTAAATTGTCGTAAGAACAGTAATGAGGATAAAATTGTAGCTTTTGCTAGTACCTTTCAACAATAAAAATTTAATGCAAAAAAATTATATCTTTGTAAAATGTAAAAAAATATTCTCGGAAAAAAGAACAAAATACTTTACACCGCTTTATGAAATTTTTTCACAAGGTTGCTTCATACCGATTTTATCTGAATTTTTACAATTTGTTTCTGTTTTTATCCTGATTATCCTGTTGAGAAAATCCATAGGAAATTTATTTTAAAAAATAAACTAACGCTCCAGGGCTAATATTTCTCAGCTATAGGTCAGGCACTCACTTTCTTCCCCCTTTCACATCAATGATCAATAAATAAATGTCCATAACAGCGAATAAAATCTATAAATGTATACTTTATAAAATAAATATAAAGTATCAACTTCAGGAATTTCGGATCACCATCTCAGCTATAATATAAATAATACTGGTAATAATTAACCGATCAACCCCTTCTACTATTTGAGCGATAATTGACAATTTCATAAGTTATTCCATGAAAAGACGAAAAAAATTGTGAGCAATTAGTAAGCCCCGCACCTCTTCGTGCAGTTGCTTTTAATTCTTCTGTTCGCTTTGCTTTCACAAGTGTTGAGTTTGTTATTTCACTTCAAGAGGATAATATTAGTTCAACTATATCCATTTGTTTAAAAAACAAAACCATTGTAAGTAGAATAAGAAAATATTTCAAATTTTTGAGATCGAACGTTCCAATGATATAATTTTTTTTTCATTATTCTATATATTTTGAATTTTATCTAATAATAATTTATAACGTGTACACGAAATATTCGTGTTTTTTTTATTATTTCAGGGTATTTTAGTGATATTTCAAATTTATGAATAGGACGTTCAAATAATACCATACCTATCACTTGTTCCTTTTATTGAAGTTTTTCATTGTAACGTAATTGTTCTGTTTTTAGCAATAAAGATGAGTTTGAGTAGTTTTCGAAATATTTCTTAAATTTAAGTTTTGATATAGCGTTTAAAAATAATGATTTTTTCAAGCCTGATAAAAAAATTTTCCCTATCTCTCAGAACTTAGTAACAATTTATGAGTAATAGCATAATTTTAAGCCTCGCGCCTAGGATTGCCATGGAATTGGGCGCACCCAATGAAACGTTAGGTTAAGTACATAACATATTGCAACAAGGGAACTAGTGTAGACAATCTATAAGGATATCCGATTCTAAAATAGATAAGTTGATAATCAAAAGAAAATTCCATTCGTTAACTAGGAAAGTTCAAATATTTAGTTTTCTCGACAAACTGATTTGTAGTTACCTAGTTGAAGAACACATATATTTCATCGATATCTTATTAATGTTGTGTTTAAATAATATTATGAATTAGAATACAATATTTTTTTTCAGTTTTCAGTTCAGTATAGTCATTTTTTAAACTTTAAATATGTTGAAGTATGTTGTAAATCTGTAAAAGCCTCTAAACTATACCATTTTAAGATTACTAACCGATTAAATCTATTCAATCATTTTACTTTTACATTTTTGTTTAAATATAAGTTAGAAACAAGAATATCCTAATATCTCTTCTAACATATGCCTCTCTCAAACGGACACTCCTCTCTAAAGACAATTTTTAAATTTTCTGGCCTGAAACAAAAGGAATTCAGACCACTTTGCAATGTACATTCCTCAAACGGACGAGGCAACTTTTTTGCCTCTGCAATATTTTTGCCTTCGAGAGATAAATTTACCTCTCTGAAATACTTTTATGGGTGAAAACACGATACAGAGAGGTACATTTCATTCCATTAAGTGATGGTCTATTATGAAAAGGAAATCGTGATTTTAAAGGAAAAGAAGTAAACAAGAAATTAATCATATTTAAAAAAAAGTCAAATTTGACAGCTTTAAAAATTAGTTTTATAAATACCTACGTTGTTTATACATTTTGTTCAATAAGTTTATTTTCAATTTTTTAACAAAACATATACATTGTATGTTTAAACAAAACATATAAACATATTAAATTATGAAAATATTATGAGTTTAAATAGAATTCTAATATTGCTGTATAAACTGTATTTATTGAAACTAATAAACTTTTTTTTATACTCGTATTAACGTATTCATTTCTTTATAGGCACTTGAATATACCTCTCTTCAGCGGAAACCCTTCTGTAACGTATAAATTCGGTTAATCCGTGGCTTGTAGAGTTGTAGAGAGGTTTCAAACCAAAGTTTAGTTGTTTTTTTTTTTTTTTTATTTCTCCCTCTCAACAAATTAGTGTAAGTTAATGGGAAAAAAATATGGCAGAGTAATGAATATTTATGACTAATAGTTCAGTTCGAAGGCCCAAAACTAGATTTACATTTTAAAGGAGGCCAGTTAAAAGTGTACTCCAACCGATGAATATTCAAACAGTTTGAGAACATGTGCCTTCTGCAAATAGACTCCTTAATTCAGCTCAACTTTTTGAACGGGATCTCAAAATAATCTATTCAAAATGGACTATATCGAAGTCTGATCAGGTATGAAAAATCTCAAAGCTAGACAAATAAAAAATAAATTAATTTGTAAACATAATGAAGTTTGACTGTTATGTAAATTAAGCTTTGGTATATCCGTAGCCAGGTTCTATTTCCTATGAAATTAAACACTTCTGTACATCGCAGGTAAATTGTCATAAATGACATTTTCAAAGTTTTACAGCAGTTCAAAAAGAAACTTCAGATGACAATAGTGAAAGCTATGGTAGGTCAGGGCATAGAAAAGGACATATGGCAAATTTTATTCAGAAAATAATCAATAAATAATGAATTACGTTTTTATTTTATTCAAGGATAATGAATAATCCATTTCTTTGTCATTCCATTATTTATTGGATAAATGCATTCATCATTTTTTAATTAGTAATAAAATACAAATAATTATTCAAATAATAAAAAATTATTTGAATACATTTTAATTTTTCGAAAAAAAAATTAGAATAAAAAAATCTTTCTTATAAAGAAATTATAAAGTTCCTGTAATTATTTTATTATAGCGAAATATGTGATTTCTATGTGCTCTCTTCTCCTAGATGAGAGCACATAGAATGGAATGGAATCATTGACGTTTAGGGGAAATACTTCCTCCTCATCAGAATAAGTTTTTTCTCAGCTTATATTTTTCTCACATTGTCCATATTTAAAAAGTTCAGCATTTATTATTATACATTAACTAGTGACCTTAGACTCCTAGCTAATGTACAATAATAAATGCAGACATTTTTAAATATGGACAATGGGAGAGAAATATAAGCTGATAAAAAAATTATTCTGATGATGGGAAGTATTTCCCCGAAACCTCAATGAAATAAAGGAGAAGAGAGTACATGGAAGTCATCTATTGTCCTATCATAAAAAAAATCTTATTTTAAAGGAGGGAAATAGAAATAAATTTTCGTATTTACTTTCATTTTTTTTAATTATCAATTTATAAACCACTTTGTATATATAATATATATTATATCATATAATTATCACTACACAAATTGTATTCATCAATGAAGCTTTATTAGAAACTCGCTATAAGTACCACTCTCATCTGCTTACATACTAGCACTTGGATTATTAGCAACACTTGCAAAATGGTCTTTCAACTGGCCCTGATGGTAGTAATGGTGTAATAAACCTAACGAACAATTTCCTAATATGTTTATGATTATTTAACGAGCACACATCCTCAACAGAATTGCTAACATAATGCCACGTTTCTAGTTCTGCTCTCTATCCAAACATTTCTCTTGGACATGGATGACTCATCCAACGCCAAGGCCAATGGTTCTGAAATTGAAGTTTCTAGGTTATTTACATCATGTAGCAAGTTCTCTTCGATGTTCATTTCTGTTATTAGGACATGTTTAAATCTTGAAAGTAACTCATTTTGTCTGCAGGACACAATATAATGGAACCACTTATTTTTGAAATATGAAGCAACTACAGCGGCACTTAGGAACTGTGAACTTGTGAAATTATAAAACCCATCAAACCGTGTAGTGAGACTGGTTAGAAGACCCTGCGCATCTCCAGTCTTTCTGAAGCAGCAAGTTTAACCTTCTTCTCAAAACAAGAAGGAAAGGGAGCATCATTCCATAATTTCACATTTTTATCACACTACAAAACATTAATGGCTTGTGCTAACGGCTCTGAGTAAATCAGAAATCCTCAAGTATAAAAAAAATTCATTTTCATCTAATATCTTTTTCAATGAAAAAAGTTCATTTTCATCTAATATCTTTTTCAACGATTAAAAATTCATTTTCATCTAATATCTATTTCAATGATTAATCTCTCGAAGATCATAACAATTCTTATTTATGCATAGTATTTGTTTTAAAATGTCATATATGGAGAACCATCGAGTTCCTCTCTTCTTATTGAAAATAACTTCGATTGTTTTATTTTAGAGCTCATAGGAAGGTCTCAATAATATAATAATGCAACTTTATATCGAAGAAATCTTAAAACCGATAGCATTTTCAAAAACTACGACTTCGATAACCCGATAATAGATACTGAGTATCTTTTTTCTTTGATAATTATTTGCGTTCTGTCCATAACAAATTAAAAATATAGATTCAGAAAAAATAAAAATATGCAAATGATTATTCATTATTTTATTTAACAAACATAACGAATAATAAATAATGAATTATTAAAAAGAAAAATCAGTAACATGCTTATTGAAAAAACTTATTCATGACTAAAAAATTATTTAATAATTATTTATTCGGATAGAAATTTATTCAATAGTGCCCACCAGCACCTCATTCCGGCCAATCTTTAGCGTAAATCACGAAAGAAGATCTCTCATTCGGCTCCTTTTCACTCACCTCCTTATACTAATAGTCATTAGCCATATCTCTTAATAGGATATCCGTGAAATCTATAATGGAAGTGGAGACGAGGAGTACGTATTTGTTGGTCGATGTTCTTTTAGCATGAGCATACCGCAAAGATTATTTCTAAATGTTATTCGTCTTAAAATTTTGGATTGTACGCATTACAATTGAGTATTGTAAATTGTCAAAACTAAAAATTAGAAGCTAAATACATATATACATATATATACCTACGATATAGGCATATACCTCACAGATTTATTACATGATGCCTCAAAATAGATGCAATAACAAAAATTAAAACATTATTAAAGTTAATCTTAACATATTTCACTTCAGTAACCTAAAAAAGACAGAGAGAACAGAGATAGAGGTCACGAGAATACCGTTTAAATTAAGTATGCTAAATTAAGTTAAAAGTACATGTCAATAGGATATTAGCATACCAAAATGGCCATTAAATAATAAAGCAAATGTTGATTTCTTACAATACAGGATTTTAAAAATGATAAAGAATAGGAAGTGTGGTAATATGGAACCCATTAATATCTTGGCTGTAAGTGATAATGAGTTAACACTATCTGCGCGAACCAGTAACTATGGAGTGCTAATGTGCAGGACAAGTTGTTGGTTCAATTTCCACCGATTGCTCATGTTGAAAAGTTCAACTAATTTTTTGTCGATTCTTTAACACTTTTAAAAGACAAGTTCAAACTGTTATTTTTATTCTGTTACCATATATATGGTAAAAAATATTTTGGGTAGTTCACATAATATTTTTATATAGGGGAGCCAGTTGGGAAAGCGAAAATCGACATTTTCTAATCAACCAATTATTTTTGTGAATCCGGATGTAGAGCACAGGCTAAAAAGCACCCCGATAAGTTCCGATCGATATAAAAAAACAGCAAAAAAAGCTCGGGTTGTTTGGTGTCCGGGCCAAATAGGTCACGCTTTAAAAAAAAAAAAATACTGCTTTTTCAGCAAACAGGGTCGTTAAAAGAACAACTATCCAATGCAGCCCGAGTCATTTAATTGCCCAATTTAAAATAATAGTTTCTGCAGTCATTAGTTTGCCAGGGGAACAAAGACTGCATCAAAGTATTCCCTTCCAATCACCGTTTAATTATTCGCTAAATGATGAGAACTGCCGAAGCCGATAATCAGTTTAATAATGGCGAGAGAGCTGGTGTGAGGAAGAAGGTGTCCATTACAAAAGTCTTCGTTAGCACCTAGCCTTCATTTTATTATCTTATTAATTGCTCATCTGCATTGTAAGAAAGTCAACTAAACCACCTATATCTATTGAAGAAAATAAATGAGCTATAGAAAATAATACATATAAATGTAATTATATATATATATAGGTATGCATTAATTCATATCTTTCTAATAAAGGGCGATTAATATCGATTCGGATTTAACAAAAAAATTGTTTATTAAATTGAAAGATAAAAATTGAAAATATCTAAATGAGCAAAAAAATAATTATTATTCAGTAAGTAAAGCTTAAATGGGTTCCTACGTATAAAACGTGTGATTTAAATCCCGGACGGGATGGGAACCGTGGTTTGACAAGAACTTCCTGGCATGGCCGCTTGGACACAATATCGTTTGCCATTTTCTGGGGAAAATCAAGCCAGATTGAAGAGGAAGACTGACTAGAATCTTCTAACCGAGGTCTCATTCCAACTCGTATTTGGAACGTACTCGTGAGCCTTCCTCTACAAGAAGAGGAAGAATGAAATAGGACCACGATAATTGTGCCTGGGAGACCCGAGGAGGAACTAAAAAGAAATTTTCTGTATTATCAACGAACAGTTGAAGTGCATTAAAACATGTTTCATGATATTCATAAATAATGACACAGTATTAAAATAAATTAAACAGATAATGTGCTCTGCTAATTAGGCTTATTAATAAATAACGATACCTAAATTCAAGCAATGTAAACAAAAAAGAAAACTTATTTAAAATAGACTTTGACATTTCAGCTAATGTGTTGATCATTGATGATCAATAATGCTCATTGGAACATAAATCCGCTGTTTGACCTTGTGAAGATCAAAAATCTTTAATTTATCTTTGGTTTAAATTAATAAAAAAATAAGGGAGTATTAGAAATATTTTCAATTAAATGCATTTGATTCTTCAATTGTGACACTTATTTGCAGTTAGTCAGGTAAAGCTCTACACGAACGTAGCTCTCTTTAATATAAAGCAATCAGGAATCCAAACCAAAGTTAGGGCTATTTTAACTGTTCATACCGGGTTTTCAGTTGAGAACCTGGACAATGCCAAAGGGGTCACTAAGTCCATGCCGTTTTAATCTTCGAGGAGGATTATATAGATGAGTGGAGCTGGATACTGACTAAGCCTGAGGATTATGATGGCTGGAAAGGTTCAGATGGAATTTTTAAAATATTGAAGGTACGAGGTCGAGTAGTATACTAAGAGCGTTATGAAGTTATTTTATACCATAGTAAGAATGAAACAATAATTATGTGAAATTTAGAATAGAAAACAAAGTGAGAAAGCATTGAATGAATTTGATATTTCAGAAAAATGGTACCCCCTCAGTTCAGGAAAGTAGATACAGATAGCTCAAGGGAATGATCTGGCATATGAATTTGTTTTCAATAAAAAATTAGGAGGTTCACCTAATGGTTTAAAACATTTCATAATTATTATTTAAAAAAAAAGAAATATGATAATATACTCTAAAAATCCTCGGCCAGGTTGTTAAGCACACTTTATTATTGAAAACGTTGCTGTATAACTATGATAATTGTTATAAATCTAGTATTTCACGTAACTACAATGCTCTATTGGTACTGAAGACACAATGCATATAAGATTCATTTGGAATCAGAAATATTTCCGGGTTAGAGATAAAGTCCCATTAAATACCAAAACATAGAATTATTCGGAGCGTATAAATGGTGGATAATCTGGATGAAGATGGAGGTAGCCTTTTGTTTGGGCGAGCAGGTAACAATGCCTTAAGGGTTTAACGGGATCATTGAATCGAAATTCCGCCGATATTTGCTGTTATTAATCAGACCTATCTCAATAGTTTATATACAATACTCTATAGATACCATGCTTAGAGGGTTCTGTATTTCAGATATCTTCAATAATTGATCGGTTCACAAGGACGTATAAAACTGTTAATAACAATTCACAATTCGAATTGCTACTAATACAAATTTAAAAATACATCATATCTGCTGTTTATCACATTACGGATTCATTTTTATAATAACAAAATATTAAAAATGATCCTTTGAGGAAACCAATTAAATGAATATTTTTGTATTTACTATAGAATAAAGATAAGTAGAGAACTTTCGGAATAAAAATCACAATATAAAAGATGGCAAGGATATGGATGTAATTACGATATCTTACTGTACTTTCGATTCATGGAAATGCTAATAAAGATTGAATAAAGTCATAACGGTATTAATAATAATAATAAATTAATAATATAAACTGATAATCTACGGTGTCCTGTAGAAAATGTTTCAGGAAATTTAGATTTTTTTGGTATGATTTTTTCAGCGAGACGATCAGATGAATATTGGTGAGCACACCTTTGAGAAAGTTATTATTAATAGTTAAGTAGCTTTATTAATTGATTTTTAATCAGCAGCTGCTGCTGCTAGCCAATTCCGGTCCTTTTTGCCGATAAGCAAACTGTATAAATTTACCTTCCGTAGCTTTCTTTTGTGAAGGAAAGGTGCGACTTTGTGGAATCTCTTTATTACATATGTGCTACACAATGATGTAGTAGCGGTACCTTCAAATTGCGCTGTTTGGTTTTTATGGCTTCATGAATCCATTATGGGCGTCACATGTGACCATCTACTCATTAAATTAAGAATAACTCCTTCCAGAGTGCCGATAAGCAAAAAATGCATAGAAAGTTTTCTGTTGTGCTTCAGCTGAAAAATAAATTTAGTCCTTATAATTTTTTTCATATCTCTTACCATTTGTAAGACATAGTCAATAAAATGTCAAGATCGGTTTAGAACATATGTTAATTAAAGGATAAAAAAATAATTATTCCACTGTTTTTTTATTCAAAATAACTCCAATCAAGAAGTTGGAAAATTTTAAATTTGAGAACATACCTCAAACTTCGAAAATTGTGGTAAAACATTTTACTCAAAGGCTTACTAAAATTAAAATCAATACCAATACTTTTTAAATTTAGATAAAATAGAAAAAAAAATGATTGTTGGAAAATCCGGTCAAAAATCTTGGGAAATTTTATATTTTGTTTCTCCCAACAATAAAATTTCTAAATTTGTTTAACAGTTTTTCGTTAAAAACAAAATTTAGATTAACCAGCTATGCTAATTGACCAGTCGATAGGAAATGTAGATGGCGAAAATGGCTCACAATGGCTTCATGGCCCACCTGATAAAATATAGTATTTGTTAAAAATATAATTAGCGTAATAGTTTTTAGTTTTAAAGAATTTTACTTTATTAAAATTTAGTTAATAAATTATTCTAATTAAATTTAAATTCGTTAATAAAAGTGTGCTATTATTATTTCATTGTTATGTCAAATAAATAATTGACAAAAGTTATATGGAAAAGAATTTATAACTTAGATAATATCTAACTTTATTATACCTATGATGAATAATTTTATAATAGCAAGTAAGATTTGGTACTTTCAAAAATGTACAAAGTTTCAAATGTTACAGAATAATTTATTTATAGGACTGTTAACATGGTTTATCGGCTTTTATATATATGTTATATATATATATATATATATATATATATATATATATATATATATATATATATATATATATATATGGGACCGGGATGGCCGAGCTGGCAACGGCCCTTGCAATAGGTAATAAAGTTAAGCAACGTCGAGCGTGTTTAATACTTGGATGGGTGAATGCCCAGATTGGGTACCATTGGAGAAAATCCATGCAGCCTCCGACTATTCTTTTCCTGGTATGTGAGGCGCTTCAGTTACTGGAGGCAACTCGCACAGACCGAGCGCAGAAGTGATGACCCTATCCCGTGTACTTGAATTGTGAACACGTTGTGGTGTTCCAGGATGTTAAATAGCCGCCCGAAGGTATGGTCTATGGACGGTCAGCTTTCGGGAAAAGAAGTATAGGTCCTCGTGCGCCTGCCATGCGTCATGCAAGTATGGTCCACAGCAATAATCCGTGGATCTAGACCAATTTGTCACTGTCCTTGTATCCGAGAGAGTCGGTGGGAAGGACACTGCCCAATTGGCCCCAAAGGGAGCAATGGGCTATGGAGCAATGGGCAGCAGCCGCTGCACCATGGAGACCATGGATCGCAGCAACGTGAGGTTGGGTGCCCCCTCTCCAGGCTGTCGTAGCTTCCGCAAGCAATAAAATGTCAGTAAGAAGACCACATCGCGCGGCCAAAGATCTGCATGGTCTATTGTGCCAACAGTAATATATATATATATATATATATATATATATATATATTAATATTTTTCAGAGCTGAAAAATATTTTAAGGCGGTGTAACGGGGCTACCTGCCCAAATTTACGTAACTTTGGCACGAGAAGTCGGCATGCACGTAGATATTAATCGAATTAGTAACATTTTTGGCATATTCCCACGGGCTATTATAAACAGATTTTCGAGTATAAAATGCTTATTTTGGAAGATATAGCTCCCGCGTGAACACACGAATTAGGGCAGAAATAGAAGAAAGAAATAATAAATAGTTTTTAGTAGTATACTAAATTGTATTTATTTTCTCGTTCATTTCCTATGAAAATAAATACAGATCTACGTAAAACCTTAAAAGCAATATTAATTGTTTTTCTCTTTTATCATAAATCTACACGGCAATCTGCTTCAAACCTGAATATTAAATGAGTTTAAATAATAGTATTTCTCAATTAGCTCCTCTAATTTAAAATAAAACTCACAAAATAAAAAAAAGTCACAAACACATCAAACGTACTTCAATCATTTCAAAATTAACCGTAAGAAATCGATAGACCAAGTCATACGGTTGTATATATGTATATATGTAGTATATGTATTTTAGCAGGGACGATTCAATTTCTCTTCCTTCTCCCTCTCCTCCTCCCCTGAAGGGCTCAAATCGTAAAAATAAACCGCATGATAAAAAAACTGGTACGGTGCGCAGATCGCAAAACTTTCACTTTTACGTTTTCTGTTAAAAAAGTACAATACATTTTTTAAACAACTGCTGTTTGGTTACATTCATCTGCTTTCGGACACATTCGACATTCCATCTAGAGTGCTAAATCCTTTTTTATTTTATTTTTAAATTTAATAACCAGTCATTTGATGATATATAAAAATAAAAAGGCTTCACTTAACTAGACTTAGTAATTTCTAGAATTTTCCGGATTTCAAGTTTCAAATTAAGAATTTATGTGAATAAAGAGAAACTTCTATCTTTTAAATCTAGCATTTTCTAAGGAATTGTTTGGTCTGGTCAGGGGCATGCTAGCTTTTAACTTAGTTGTTAGTTTGACTCAAGACAGGGCAGAGTTTATACAGTACGCAAACAAAAAGAGTACGCAATACGTCGGGAAATACTTAATTGTAAAGGAATGTTAAGATTCGTTTGAAAGTATTTATTTTTTAGCTAACAAATTTTAAAATGCGTCACACGAGGGGAAGCTCATTTTCCAAGAAAACAAATGGAGATATTCCTACGTTTTATTGCAAACCCAGGCTTTCAGTCAGGAATTACTATAGATATTGGTGTACACAGATCTATAGTCTGTAATTATTATTTACCATAAAATATATCCTTTTTGAGTTACGCGCAAATTAAATTTCCTTTTCGCGATAACTTCTTTTCATGTATTTTCTTGGTGATTTACTACATTGATGTATAGTTAAAGGACTTTAAGGAGAATGCAATATCAACGATATAAACTGGCACTTTCGGTAAATCGGTTTTAGTGAAAGACTTTCTGTAACAATCCAGGCATATATCTACCTTAAATACGTAATTTACAATTCGGACAACTTATACGTAGACCATTTTGCGAGACTTTGGTTATTTGGGCTGAAGAAACCATAAAAACGTGCATTTCCGTTGAAAACTGGGAATAAAAATTTTTTTGATCTCAATAGTTTTCTTTACAATATGATTCATGTATATCTATGCGAAAGTAAAATACATATCTCGTAAGACAGAGAATTAGCCGTTAATGGTAATTTATACAATAAAGAAAAAATTATGTGAATAAAGGCAATACATATTGCCAACTATTACACGCATATTCGTCCTGGAAAGTATACTGTATGAGATATATTCTAGGAAATATACAGGCAATTGACAATATATTATTATATGATAAAATTATTATTCATTTCAATTCCATTCATTACAATCCTGGGTCAGTATAATAAAAGAATGTTTGGTTGTTAAGTCGCAAAGGATGTAATTTGGCAGCCAGTTTATATTTTCTTATTCTTATTATTATTCTTGCATATATAAGTATTAAATCGTATAAGATGAGTATGGCTTCAATGAAGAATATTATTCATACAAGATACCAAAGATGAACAGCCCTGGTAGGGACGAAGTACAATATAAAATCCAGCTGACTTGGTAAAAGCAGACTGATATGGGCTTATCAAATTGGTCCAAGGTGATGGATGCGATGGAGAATTGCCTTCAATCTCTTCTCTTCGGGTAACTCCCATAAATCAGTCCTCTTCTTTAATTAAACCTCGGGATATCCAAGTCTATGGGTTCCTACCGACCCTAAACTACGAACGAGAATGAGACGTATTACCTGCACCAAGGAAAAATATATTTATTTTAATAATGAACCAAACAACGGTAGTCTTCAAAGAACGAAAAGATTAATATTATAAAGGAGGATCACGTGCTATGACGTGTAGAATGTTTGACGCAAGAGTAATTTTGATTAACGCACACTGCCATCTTATATTATATGTTCAACGCAGAAAACCTGCTTCACGAATATAATATAGTAATAAATAACAATAATTCCAGTTGTATTTAAAACAATCATTTTAGTATCTTACAAATATTACATACGATTTCATGGACTGTATCTGGATTAAGATTGACCTTGATAAAAATTAATGAAATTCTTGAAGACTTCCCTCTAAATTATAATTAAATAAAAATATATCGTATACAAAAATACTATTTTTTTTTTAAATAGAATATCTGGGTTATAGATTTTTGGGTTAGTTTCAGTGATATAGAAGGACTATTTCATAGAGAACGGCATTCACATTCAGGTTTCCTCCAATCTGTTACCAATTTTCGAGACATCCACGTATTGATAGAGGAGAAAATAAATTTTTCACCTCTAAGAGACTCGAACCTGCGCTTGGAAATGATGAATCCTGTGTCTTGTCCAGTGAGCTTACCTATTCCTAATAAGTGTATGCAAAAAAAAAAAAAATACACAATACACAATACGAGTCCAAGGAGAGAAAGTGGACATAAAAATCAAAAGTTGTTTATAATTCTGTATGTCAAAGGTAAACCCTCGTAGTAACATTTTCAATGTTTTACAGAAAAGCGAAAATAAGTGTCATATCATACTCTATTGAGGAACGTGGACAATCTACATATTTGAAGTGTTGCATATTTTATTACCCTTTTAACTTATGCTTTTTTTTATCCTTTGATACTTATACACGAAAATTATTCCCAGAATGAGACAAATACCACGATAAAATCTAAATCGGCAAAATTGGACTCCGTTAACAGCAAGAATTACTGGGACTGAAGTATTTCTAACACTAAGTTTCCAAGAGGAGAATTCTCAGATAATGTACACTTCTTAGAAGAAGTTAGAAACGGTAATAATTTGAAAAATATAATAATTTAAAGAAGTAGATATTTTTCAATTTCTAATTGAATATATAAGGAAAGGATATGAAAGCTAATAACGTATGAATATGGGTGTCACTCCCTGTATAGTATTCCGACTCCTATAAAAACAATTACTAAAATTTTAGGGCGAGTCCTAACTAGGCATTTAACAGAAAGCTCAACTAAAGAAAGAACCTTAATTAATTTATATGTATTTTATAAGAAACATAAAGGTTATTATTCCAAAAAACCTAATATGCTTAAAAATTCGTTGAACTTGCAATTAATTACAAGATAAATTTTTAATTGAATTTATTTTATTTTAATAAGAGTAATCATTTGATATTTTGAAACTTTCAAATAAACAAATGCTATTATAATTTTATTGTAATGTATATTTATTTCTTTTTAAATAAAATTAAATAAAAATAAAATATTAAATATTAAATAAAATAAATAAAAATTTATCTTGAATTTATTTTATTTTAATAAGAGTAATCATTTGATTTTTGAAACTCTCAAATAATCAAATACTATATTATAATTTTATACTAATGTATATTTATTTATTTTTAAATAAAATTGTAATGCACAAGTGAGATAATTTTTCAAGTACTTAATAACAACAGTAAATGAAATTTTAGCAAGGCGAGATTATCGAGATAAGATCAAAACATTTAAGGTGTTAGTATATTGAGTTAGCGTGAGACTGGAGCTGGCAAGGGGCATTATCTTGTCTTACAAGAGACACGAGAGCTGTTTGATCTTCATCTGACCCGCGACAGACCACACCAATGGGCGGACACCTATTCAACCTTGTTCAAGATTCATACCCTCTGCTACGAACCGTAGTATCGTGGGATCCTTCCATACTCACCAGTCGGGGGGTTCGGGGTATTCTTTACTCCTCTGGAAAATTGTTTAAAGAATATCCAGACCAAAAGGTATTTTTTAAAAATGTTTGTATTACAATTAAACCAAAAATCTAGTCTTGGGCTAAAAAAGATATGAGACTGATTTATTAGCATCTGCCTGTCACCTGTGGCATCCCCATGTGCACGCCTAAGCATGTACATCAAACAATGTTTAATAAACATTACACAATATAGTAAACATTTATTACAAAAAAAAATGTATTTTCCCTATAACTCTGATCTATATAAGACAGTCAAATTATTGTCTGCTATTAAGCAATTACTGTTACGATCAATTTTATTAAAATATTTGTTACTTTTTTTTTATCTTATGCTATTTAAGAATCTTTTTATTTTTTAAGTTTTCCTAAGATGTAAAGTATTTACATTGACCAAGATATTTTGTGGCATAAGATAAAACAACCAAAAACCAACGTTGAGGATCGGTTCCAGAATTTATTGTACAGTATTTTTTTTTTGTAGATGGAAAACCAAAATGGTTTTCATGACTTATATACATTTTTTATTTATACACAAGGCATATTTGCAACTAAAGGTCTGGAAATTCTTCACATAAAAGTGTCTTGTAGCATCGTTTGTGTAAATAATTCTTGATTGATTATTTCTTTAAAATAAATAATGGAACTTTTGGCGAGTTTTGAAGACAGTAAACTTAAAAAAATAAGTTTATTTTTTAATTTTTTCTTATCATTATTTTTCAATTCACACCTGTCTTCAGGTTGTAAACAATAAGCGAATGTGATAAAAACATTTATCATTTAAGAAGTTTTGTAGAAAAAAACAACAAAATCCTTACCGTTTTAATATTGGTGCATTTTAAAGTTTTATAAAAATAAAAAATCTTTTTTGTAATTATTGCCACGTTTTAAATACAGCACACATCATTAAAAAAAATACTGAATTTAATAGCACAGTTATAAAAATATGCGATTTATTAATAATATTTAAACTAATTGTTTATTCCATAGAGGGAGGACAATTATCTTCTCAGCGAATTTGGTACATTTAGTTTTTACAAATAAAAAACCTTTTTTCTAATAATTGTCACGTTTTAAATATAACGCAAATCAATAAAAAAAATACTGAATTTAATAACACAGTTTTATGAATACGTGATTTCTGTATAATATTTAAACGAATTATATATTCCAGAGAGGTAGGACAATTATCCTCTCAATCAAATTACGTATAGACGAAATTATTGTTGCGATGATTAAAACAATAACACGTTAATCCAATCAGTCAACACCACAATGAATAAAAATGAAGTTTGTTAGAACACTAATGATTCAGTAGAATATAGACGAAAAATGAATACATAGTCCATTCAATTTAACAATACTAACAATAATTCAGCAGAATAGTCCAATATTAGCAATGTTTCCAAGTTAGCAATTACACCACATCCATCTTAAAGCCACACTATTTCCATCCCCTCCACTCTGTACAGATATATCAACTCTCTGTTTTAGAAAGGACATTCTCAAAGAGCCTTCTCTACTTAAAGAAATAGTTAACAACTTAAGACATCGTCAACTGGGGTGGCAACGGTCGTTGGGGTAAGATTGGTCACAACTGCCGGAAAATCTGCAATCCCCCTCCACCACTAAGGAATAAATATATGTAATTGTTGGTATCAGACATTATAAGAAACTTATAAGATATTGAAGACACTTATAATTATCTATCGAAAAAAATTATGCCAAATGTTAAGATTTTTGGGGATTTTTTTTTAATGTAGGTTTTTTAAAGGAAACTTGGTAGATCTCATATGTGTAGAGTGATTGTTTTTAGACAGGTTGTCATTATTTTGCTCCAGGATTTAGTTTTGAATATTCAGGTAAGTTTATATTTTCATTTGAGCATTTTAAACGAAAATACAGGAATTTTAATTTAAAAAAAGATGCTTATCAAACTAGATTTTAGATTTTGAATTGTACAGTATTTGAATATTTGAGCTGAATTGCAAAAAAAAAATTATGATTTCAAAAGAAGTTGTTACAAATTATGAAACAAATGACCATTATGAGACAAATGAGACAAATGACCATTTGCCAAAAACGTTTCATTTAATGGAAACAGTGCTGACCGAAATCACTAAAACATTGGGGCGTTTCTAGCAAATTATCAATGATAGATTATTATTTTTTTTTATACTAATCGTTAAATAAAGTATGGAAGAATGAATTGCAATGATCTGCATCGTGAAATATATTAGCCGGAGCAATGAAAACCATGTTTTGTTTTTTTACTGTAGTCCCCCTCCCGTTGACAGTAGGTTAGGAGAAGATTGAGATATATCACGCTTACACTTTTTGTTGATAAAAATCTTCAATCCATGCGATTCATTAATTGATATTAAAAATTCAATATTTAATTAGTATCAAAATAGAATATTGGGTATCTGCTCGAATAAACACTAAATATTTAAGATACTTTTTTTTATGGAGTAGATTTATCATTAATCACTATTGTTTATTACAAGTACTGAACATTGTGCATTAAAAAATCATGATTAGGGCGTATCCTGTCATTTTCAGTTTTCAAATAAAACACGATTTGAAAACTCCAGCAGTTCAAAAAGAAGACACAAAGCAGCACCGTGAAATGTCTAAACAACCAACAACCAACTGATACCCTATCTACACCAAGTATCACTTAGCATAACATCGTTCCGAACGATATGCAAGGATAATATACTAACATTCCTTTTCACGGGGCATGGACTATATTCCTCTCAAATAATATTACTACTCGGTTGAATCATAGAAAGAACTATTTAGGGTGAACAAGACTCGATTGATAGCACCCAAAAATACGCTATTTTAGAAACTTAGTGAGTCACAAGAGTGACGCCTGAAGTTTCTTTTGAACTCATATTCAGTTCCCTAATTATCTCCAGTACTTCTCCGACGCAAATACTTTCGGAATTTGCAGTAGTATATTTTATAAATGATTCATAAAGGAAATTGTTGTTATTTCAGTTGAAATATCGATCGGGCCTTTCGGAAAGACGCTAATCACAAAAAATCTTATTTTTTTCAGACAAATTTTCATTTTCCTCCGAACGAAAGCCTTTTATCCAAAAAATCTCTATAATATACGTCGAAGCTGATTTAACTCTTACACAGAGCCCTACGTTAAGTTAGAAGAATACAAGATAACTGTTTGAGCTTGAACCCAAATTGTCATTTTCCTGATGAGGTTGGGATAGAATTCTCAAGCGAGGTTTGTGTTTGATGTCCGTTTCTTTTTCCCAAGAGGATCTGTCCCCTGTCTGATCCTTGTCGTTTGTTGTACCAATTTAGGAAAAACACGAAGATCCAGAAACCTCTAAGCGTAAAGCCGAGCGGCCGGTGAACTGTTAATGCGGCATTCCTCTGGCACTTACAATATTTGTACATTCATTATAATCACCCATTTTTAGAATCGCACTTTTCAGACTGAATAAATTCCCCAATGCCAAAACTTTGTCTCTGATAAGGATACGACAGTCAGTTATAAAAGGATTATCAGAGTCGAATAAATAAGAAGTTATTACTGAAAGCATGGTTCTAATCCCTCTCAAGCTTATATCGAGGATAACAAAAACACTCAAGAGTGTTTTATGGGTTCCTATGATTTTAATTGCGAATGACGCGGGAAAATTTCAAAGGAAAATATTGTATTATTTTGAATGTAGTGTTAGAAATTGTCATCAAGCACACACCACACTTGAGAATTTTACCCCGACCTTTTTATAAAAATGACAATTTGAGCATATGTTCAAAAAGGATTATCTCAATAAATACTTAACGTAGGGCCAGACGCACGAGTTAGTTTTATAGCTAATTTAATTAGTTATAACGTTTAAAATTTAGGTGATTTTGATAGAAGACTTTCTTTTCGAATGAAATTTTGTCGGAAAATAATCTAATTTTTTTTTTTGAGTTTTTTAGGATAAGTGTCTTTCCGAAGCGTCGGATCGATATTTTCACAGATATAACATCGCTTTCGAATTTGATTTTCAAAATGAATCCATCATAAAATATACCACATTCCAATGATAATTCCAGAGTTATGTGAGCTGGAGAAGGGCTGGAGAATATTAGGTGGTTGAAAATGAGCTCTAAAGAAACTTCAGACGAAACAGTTGTGCCCATCGAGATTTGCCCCCTAAATTGCAAACATTTAAAATTTTATGGGGGTGTTAATGACTCTTGAACACCCTGTAAAATTTAAAATTCGGTAGGAATGAAGAAATAAAATCAATTTCAATTGAAAATGCAGAAGATCCAACTACAAAAGGATACTTCTACTGGATATTCCGTGATTCTGATTACGAATTGGCCAGTAATGCACAACAAAGCGAGAATATTCCCTTTGATGGCTGAGATAATGAATTTTTGAAGGATGAATCGTTCCGTTAATTGAGGATCCAAGAGTGGAGTAGTTTTAGTCTTAACTTATTAAAGCCACGAAGTTGCGCCAATCAATCAATCTCTATATTTGCTCCAGTTCAGGATAGTTTAAGTAACGACTGATTTCATTGGTCTACAAAAAAATTAAAGTTATCTCTATCATGAACCAAAATAGTCGATTCCGACGAATTTGAGATCGAAGAACAAGAATATGACTCCGGAAATTTTTTGATAGCTCTTGGTTCAAAGATATATATACATGGAACTTCTTCATTTGGTTCCTTACCTGTGTAATTATTTCGTTTGTAATCTACTTCTGGGGCATCTATCATGACATTCCAGCAATAGTTTGCAAGCATAGATGAGATCCACTTGCCCTGATTCCTTCTTTCCATTGCTGAAATGTCTTGATGGAAGCGCTCCACATGCTCGTCACTCACAGCGCCACAATTTCTTGGAAAGAAGTCGTGAAGTGAGTCCAAAAAGTGTATTTTGAGTGACATATTACAAACTAGCTCTTGGTGTGTCCTCAGAAGCTCATCAACAGCTATTTTGAAATTTTCAGTTCTTCGATTTCCCAAGAAATTGTGAACAACATTTTTGAAGGCTTCCCAAGAACATATAGGTTATATGAGCACAGCAATGGGCATTCATGTAAAACAAAATGGCTTTTCTAGAAACAATATATGGCATACTCAGTGCTGACAAACTTCATTTGTAAAAAAAAAAAAAATTACCAACGTTGCAAAATTTCCCTCTATCATAAAATTAATTCCCGTTTATCAAGGAAATGAGAGCTAAGTAAACATTTTAAACATCATATTCGTTTATGTCACATCGAAATGAATAGTAATTAATCATTTTTAACTCGGATAGATTTTGACTGTAGACCAGTTTTATTTATAAATACAGATAATATCAACAGATAATAGATTATAATAGAAATACTTTTTTTTTTTTAAAGAACAGAATAGTACATAAAATATATATAGGGTTTAACAGCATAAGACACATTTTCGACATTAGCAAATTTTATAGAACACATGAAAACCCTCTAATATCAATAAGACAAGGTTTTTAAACTTTTTATTTTTTTTGAAAATGTAATGTAGTCACACAGAATGGTTTGTAACGCTGTTTCAAATCATGTACATCAAACGCCTGAGATAATTTACTTTATAATGTGGAGAACGTGAATTTTAGTACATACAAATAGAAAATGCGAGTTACCTACTTAAAGATTTTGGAGAATGTTGCTTTTGGCACCGAGTGTTCCAGAAATTTTAGGATTTTTAGTTTTTTTTTGGGTGACAAAAATTAATTTATTTATTGGTATAAAACTTTGTCAATTGAAGAAACAAATTGGAAAAACATTTCTCAAAATACTTTTTCCATATGGAATATATTACGCACCCTGTCACATGGCCATGCTAAGGAACAAAATAGAGCTTCCAGATTGGGTGAGAGGAAAATGTGAGTTTTGAACTAGATCGATTAATGGAGAATGTTACTTTTGCTTCAAAGCGTAATTTTTCATCATTAAATTTAAACGGGATACAGTACTTGGATTAAATCTTTAGAAAAAGGTACATTTCAAAGTGAAAAATAACAATATATCAATAACTCATTTTCCGAAAAAATGGAAAATGTAACTTTCGTAGTTGGGCCCTGCATATTTTCTAGCTCCGATCTGGTGATTAATAGTGTTTACATTATAAAGATAATCGTCATCAAGAAAAAAATTTAAGGTTATACTTTTCAAGAAACTTCGTATTGAAATATGGAGAAAAAAAAATTCGTCCGCGGGTTTTCTCCGAGACTACTGCACCGATTTTCTTGAAATATGGCCGAATAGATATTTTATGTTGATGTATTAATTTTATGTATGTTGTTCTAATGAACATTTTCTTTTTACTTATTTATTTATTTTTTTGCTTCAGTCCCACTTTCTATTATAAAACATCTGTTCACCTAGATATAATAGAATAAATTTTGAGCTGCAAAATATAACCTAGCGTATTACATTATTTTTTTTTTAAATAGTATTTTAAAGAGTATTGTAACAACCAAGTATAAATATCAGTATATTAATATTTACGGCAATATCTACACTGTCGACGACATCAGGCAAGGGTAAAGTTATCTTAAGAATAGAATAAAGGCGTTACAAAAGGCGCTTCAAAGTTCAATTATTCAAGGATCTCTTCTCAACAACTCTTTTATCCCTCCATCTCATATTTATTATGCGTTCCTTACCTTTCCATGGAGATGAATTTGTAAAACACGAAACATTCTCACCTCCAAAGTTTATGTCTTAAATTACATTTTTTTTTTAATTTGATATAATAATCGACATTTTTTTTAATTTCTCCGCAACTTTTAATTGCTGAATAATTAACCCTTAGATAACATAAGATTAGAAAGGTTTAGATAAACGATCATGTTTTTCTAGCATATCTCTATTCTCAGTTGCTAATATAGAATGCATTCAAAATGTATCATGAAATAAAAGATAAGAAGATATGCTCGTTGACTATATTATAATGGAGTAAAAAGTTTGAAGCATGTGTTTGAAAATAAATGCAAGCTGTTGCTATTTCACCAATTTCATTTATTTAGATGCAAATTTTCGGCCTACAAGCCATCCTCAGACATTTCCATGAAAGGCCCTTATTTAGTTTAATTTATAACACATCGCACTGTTAAATATGTATAAAAATTCTAATAAATAACCATATACATACTAAAAAAGTTTTTAAAATGCATATAATGCCATATTCAAGTCCAATCTGGACTAAGTCCAATTATACAGCGTCACTAAAAAATAAATAATTATAATAAAACCACGATAGCAAAATTGAAGTTGGCTCAAATTTAATAACAGTTTAATATGCAAAACTTTTATTAAGTTAGTATCATTAAAACACTTACAACTTTAAAAATAAAATAAGAATAAGAGAGCCATCTCAATCATCACAGCCATCACAGGCGAAACTCCAAAGAAGAAGGCAATGCAATGTTACAACCAATAATATACAACTAAAATAATACACTAGGCAATCAATAATCCATATGCATAAATTAATCTACATACATTGAAACCACAAAATACCATTTATTAATTAAAAAATCTAAAATACATATTAATTTAAATAAATTAAAATTTTAATTTTGTAATTATTTTTGCATATGGCATTGTATGCATTTTAAAAACCTTTTTAGTATGTATATGGTTATTTATTAGAATTTTTAAATACATTTAAGAGAATGATGTGTTATAAATTAAACTAAATAAGGACCTTCCACAGAGATGCCTGAGGATGGCTTGTAGGCCGAAAATTTGAATCTAAATAAATGAAATTGGTGAAATAGCAACATTTATTTTTATATATAAAAGCATTCACCTTAAATCAACAAACAAATACACAGATATGCTTAAATTTTCAGCTGAAAGTGTAAAAAATGTAAGTGTAAAGCTCTAATATGCGATATATATATATATATATATATATATATATATATATATATATATATATATATATATATATATATATATATATTTGTTCGAAATGTTAATGTGTCACGAAAAGAACATAACTGCAATTGGAATTAAAATTAAAAATAATTCTTTTTCACAATTATAATAATATAACATATGTTAAAATAAATAAGAAACAAAAATAAATAATAAACTTAAACACTTTTGAAACAGGTCTTGATTATTTAAAGCAAAAGGATCATAAAATGAACAACCGGTTTTAAACATTCTAAAGTATATTCATTTAAATTAAAATTAAAATGATCTTATTATATTTGTGATCTAAGAAGTCCATAAAAAAGGGCAACCATTAAAAGTAAAATCAGAGCTTGCAGAAATAGACACAGATTAAAAAAAAAAAGATCACCTGTGACAGTTCTTTGAATGTTAAGCTGGTATAGACCGGAATTAGATCTTACCTGAAACAAAGAAAGAAGTGTTAATAGAGAATATATTAAAAGTTTATATTTGTTTTTAAAATTAATAATATAGTTAAACAAGCACAGAAATAAATATTACGAAATTATATTAAATATCAATATCGAAGGTTGTTCCAATTTAAGAAATGGCTTCCCAAAACACAATGGAATAACACATCCCGAATATAGTAGCTCTTTGCACCATTAAGCAGTAGGGAAACAATAACTTGGATGATATTGTTTATATTTATGCATATCATGTTACCATCGTCATCAAACCCGGTGGTGGTAAAAACGTTAAGTACTGCAATAAATTACATACTTCAAAAGACCTTATAACCACCCAATGCAATAAAATTTATCAAATTTTATGGTGGAACGTTCAATAACTAGAGGAAAATTCTTATGCGGTGCGCGTATCATACAACTTTCCCTTACAATAATTATTGTGAAGCGTGTTATAATAATAAGCGTGAAGTTAACAACTGAATGTGAGTTGAACAGAGCATATGATTGAAAACAGAAGTAGCTAGGAGAAATAGGGGGAAGGCGCGGTTGGATCGCATCCGTCTACTTTCGAAAACAATCGGCATTCCATCATCTACAATTGTGTTCTAAACTTCGTCTTCGCTGAATCTGTTCCGATTTAGATAATTTTTTGTTGAGAATTTAATTACCTATCAGTATGTGCATAAAATATATACTTTTTGCGTTATACGTGGATACTATTTAAAAAACGCAAAGCGCCATTATTTTAGAGTAACATATTTGTCTTTGTTTTCTATTACATTTTCTCTTATCTGTAATTATTTTACAACTTTTTTTTGTAGTGATTTTTATTGAAAACTTATACAAGCTGCGACACTCAAAGGCAATAATTATTAGGGCTGGATACACATGCAGGGTGTTACAGATATGCTCTCCCCACACTTTAAATTCAAGATTGTTTAGAACGCCAGAATAAAATTTGGGGATCCCACTAGGGTAACCTGAAGTTAGTTTGAGGTGTAGGGCCGACTTTGTAACCTACCGGAGTATTCCTCCAGCGACTCTAACTCTGGAATTTCCAATGGAATGGGGCCATTTTATTTAAAGATTCTGATAGAAAATGGAATTTTGATACGAATTCATATTGATGTGCTAATCGCAAAAATATTTTTTTTAATACAAAGTTCCAAAGTCTTTGAATAAAATCATTTTATTTAGAAGACTATTAAAATGAACGTTGTAGAGAATTTAAATCAATTTTAAATGAGTCTGTCTACTTTCATTACTGAACGCTAAGTATTAGAGTGGTAATAATACATAAGAAAAAACAAAAAGTATTATTATTTAAAAATATTTATTCGATCATTATTATTAGTTGCTTCTGTTATAATTATTGGAAATATTACAGCCAATTCGCTATAGTTTTATTAACTGAGCTGTTTATAAACTCATTATTATTTACTCTTCTCAGGGCGGACTGTTGATAATTAAAAAAAAATATATTATCACCATCTATAAAAATAATCCAATGATTCTAATTTTTAATTAACAGGATAATCAGTTTAAAAACAGATACTTTAAAAGTATGATATAAATGTATATGGGGCTCAATAATTATCATAATTAATTATTTTCTATCAATGTTTATATAATATTCACCCAGAAGATTTTAATAAATTTCTGATCATATGCTATATATTGCAATTTAATTAATTATTAGCAAAAATTCTCTCAGGTGAATCTTATTGAGATCTGTGAGGGTCCATGTGGGATTCATTCTATTGTGTTAGTTTATATTATAAATCTGTAATCAGATATAATTAGCTGTATTCTGCAATTAACACATATTATATTCTTTATTCCACATCCAACGCAGCGAGGTTACTCAACAAATAGATATCGCAACAAAGCGTAAGACTTCTTAAAGAAATGAAGTATTAAGTAAAGCATTATCATGAAAAACTATAAAAATTTTATTATGAAGCATTGGTCAATAGAAAAAACTGAGCTTATGACCGTGGATGCCTCTCCCTCAAATATATCAGACGTTTAACGGTCCAAGTTCAGAATTTATATGCGAAAAGTTTTCAATGGCCATGGAACCCTACTACAACTGCCTATAATAAGTTCTGCGGCTATTGCCGATTCCGGCTGCTAAGCAGTTTAAGAACACAAATAATTATAGATGCGAGAATTTATAGCTCTGTTTCACCAATTATTATACTATACTATGTTCTAATCTGGAATTGGATTAGACGGCCAAAAAATGTAATATGATCTCTTATTGATATTACAAGCAGCTGAAAATTATTCTTCAATTACAAAAAAAGAAATTATTATCTTAAATTAGAAGAATGTAAATATTACGGATATTTTCGCTATTATTTATAAATGAATGATCAAACAAATAAATAAAAAACTTGAGCAGCAGAGCTCAGTCACTGATTGAGGTCGTATTTCAATAAAAAATAAAATTGAAAATATCAAAATGGTAGGGGTTGGAAAAAATAAGTTGAGACCCACAAACGGCACTCCTCTAACACCAACTCAATTCACATACAAATTTTCAACCCTCTAACTCAATTTGGAAATCAGTTGGCATCCGCATGATGGTATAGAAGTCTAATGAGGGATTGATAAATTATAAGCCACTTCAATAAATTTGTTTTATTGAAAACTAGTTTCAAATGTCATACATTCATCCTCAGATCTAAAAACACACAAAAAATTCAAAAATAAGCAATTCAAAATATAGTTTGGTATTATTATACACATTAAATTAAATGTAATATAAATCAGATTTATATTACATCAGATATATATTTTATTAAATCAGATATATATTACCTGATTTATATTACATCTAATTTAATATGTATAATAATACCAAACTATATTTTGAATTGCTTATTTTTGAATTTTTTGTGTGTTTTTAGATCTGATGATGAGTGTATAACATTCGAAACTAGTTTTCAATAAAACAAATTTATAGAAGTGGCTAATAATTAATCAATTCCTAATAAATATGGAAAGACAGTAAAGGTTCAAAACTCGGTTAGTGTCGAAATAGTGGCCGACCTTTTTACTGAGCTTTATTCTCACTTCTATGGTATTGTTCTACCTAGAAAACAACCGTACCTTTGCTTGTTCGATGCAAAGGAAGACGCTGGAAGTGCCCAAATATAGCAGGGAAAATATATATATATATATATATATATATATATATATATATATATATATATCAGGACATCCCTCAAAAGCCGCGTTCTAAAGGTCATGAAACGGATGTATTATAACATCCCCACCTCCCTCCAATTCAGTGCAAAAATATATTATTTTCGGGAAAAATACGACTTGTATACAAAAATAAACCATTGGGATATCTAATGCTTAATTTATTTGTCAATCAATAACTGAACTTTGACTCTCTGTAATTCTAAAGATTTTTTTCTTTAGAATAAAGCTTCAAGTTTAATAAAAAACGACTCAGTAGTTTAGATCATTATTTCATCTAAAATCAAAGTCAATGAGCAGACTTCCAACAAGTTGAAGTGTTTAGGTTTAAAAGATAAATATTAGAGTTCGATAGACCGCTTGAAGATCTTCAGACTATTAGCTTAGCCACAAAGCAAACCCTGAGATACAACGCAGACAAACATAGCTGTTTACCATAAATTTGGTCAAAATTAACCCTTAAATCTTTCACAGGCAAGCTATTCGTAAAATTGTAGAAGAAATTCTTCAGTTGCAAAAAAAAAAAAAAATACAATAGAATAAATTGCATCATGATTTTTCGAATAAAAGCTGATTGTAATAGTAAATTAAGTGAATGAAATAAAACAAAAATCAGACAGAGGCTGTGCCTACTATCAGTGTTGGGCAAACTGTAATTTCAGTTATAATTGCAATCACTTGACAAATTCTGTAATTTGGAATTGCAGAATTATAATTGTTCGTTGCAATGATTTAGACTCATCTAGTAATTGTAATTTCAGACCACAATTACAGTTTCATCATTTGCCTAATACTGTTACCTACCATATACGCGGCAGTTTAAAACCGTAGAATTACTAAGAGTAGATATATATGGGTGGGATGAGTGGGATCATACTACTAATGAAATAAATTGTATCCATTGAAAGTTTGCTTAAATACAATAAGGTCGGTGACAGAAGAAGTAACAAGCCGATGATAACTATTCCGGTGAGATGTCTCTTTTAAATGATTTATAAATATATTTCCTAATGTATTAGGACGATTATTTAGTGCCATGTCCAGGTTAAAATTATGTTTAAAAAATTCAAATACATTTTCATTTTTCTTGACGTCTACATTAAAACATCATATTAATATCATTTTCATGTCAGTGTCAATCTCAAAGGTGCTATCAATGAGTTAGTTGATTTAGTGTATTTTATGAGGGTTGGAAAGAAGAACATTTTCATATCTACCATTCTGACACTCAAAATTGGTCGACTGTATTCGCTTGTTGTGCTTACGGCCTAAATATAAATCCAAAAATTCTTTTTGAAATATTTAAAGGTACATTTTTCCTGTTAAATGATACTAATTCAGATTCTTGTTTGAGATTATGAGACTAATTCTTGTTTTCTATCCTTCATAGAAGCGGAGTTATGAGCGTTTTATAATGTCACCAATAGCGTCTGAAAATGATTCTGTTCTACCACCCAAGATGCAGGAACGCAATTCAACGTTAAAAGCGATTAGAGATGGGTCGGAATGTAACAACCTCCTCCTTTATCACATATACCGGGCAGGTAAGAGGTACGCGAAAATGTGACAACCTAAAAGTAACAGGTACTTTCAGTCACAGCCTTGTACAAGACCAGCAGGAGGAGTAGGAGGAAAAAAAACTCGAGCCAATATTTCAAGAAGCCTAATTTAAATGAGAGTTGACTGAAAAAATGTATAGAGCCACAAAGGTTTTAAACAACAAATATCTAATAAAAAAATAATTTCAATCTATAATAAAATTTATTATTATATGTGTGATAAAAGTACGTATTGTGTAGCCTAATTGATTAATATGTGTACTATTTATAGTTTAAAAAGGAAATAAAGTGTTGGCTGTTGACTTTATGTTAGCAAAAACATGAGATTTTCAAACTTTTATAGAAACGCTGATAGAAACGCTGATTATATAATAGTTCATAACCTGTAGGAATAAACCATCTTGTTTGCCTAACCAGGTGTAGGAAAGACCGTTAAACAACACCCCCAAAAAACAAAAAAAATAGAAGTTTGGAACTTGTAACAAAAGTATAAGCTAAAAGTATCAAGTACATCTGTGGAACAGGAACTTGTCACTGTTACCACTAGTGGCGGTCGCAACCCATCTCTAAAAGCGATTATTACTTTGTCCCGATAATATTTCAGTTAAAAAAGCAATTAAATTGTTACTACTCTACTATTGCCTGGTTTATCGTTATTCAGGATACAATGGATATTTTTTTGACGTGTCATTCTGAATTCCAATAAGGAAATTTCAAATTTAAAATGAATGTTTTTTTTGGAGAACATTTTTCAATAAAATTTAACAAGCACTAATAACAAATTATCTCAATGATGCTGATAAGGTTCCTCAAAGACTCAGTCCTCGAATAGCTGACCCTGAGAATTATTTCCAGCTTAGGTGAACGGTTAATTATTCAAATATATTCTCGATTTCAAGTGCAATCAACCTGCGCCCTGAGTGCCTTTTAGCTCCCTCACTAATTATGTACCATCAGGGAATGGAACGGCAGGTACGCTACCACCATCTGGATAGCTCATTGAGAAAATAGTTTAGCTTCCAACTCTTCAATTACCACTAAAATTTACCTAAAGGGGATTAGGGTAACTTTATTATAGTGTTTTTCATAAAAAAAAAAATAATAATAAATTCGTATCACAAAAAAAGATAGCAGCGAACAAATATCTAAACACACATAATTAAATAATATAATAATAAAGATAGTAGTAACGTTTCTTTTTTTAAGGTTATTAACCCCTAAAATGCAAAATAACCTAATATATGAAGTTATAAATTTCATATATATATATATATATATATATATATATATATATATATATATATATATGTATATATATAAACCCCCTTCGTCTCTTCTTTTGTTATGCTTCTTTCATAACGCTTTTTTTTTTCTTTTTTTTTATCCCCTTTGTCTCTCCATTTGTTATACTTATTTTTTATGCCCATTTCTTTTCCTTTTACTGTAACTTTCATATATTTTAAAGTCTTTCTGTTCTTAAGCACCGATTTTTAGTATTCATAAAATATTTACAATTCACCAGGTGACGGGGTTCACCCTCTATTTGTATACACCTTACTCAACTAAAAACAATAAATTAATTAATCTAAAGGTTATGTGCATGATTTTAAATTAATTGATTAATTAAATTATTTTCGTTTACATTAAATCATTCATAAAAATATTGTTATTAAACTAAAATAAATAAAAAAATCCTTTGGGCAAGATATTTTGACTATTCAAACGCGCCATTTTTTGCGGAATTTATGTGACGTAACCTTTCACGTCAACAAAGCTATTCAAATGGATTTGTATTAGTTTTGGTAAACCATGCCAAATTTGATCTATTCTGTGATTTGTAGAACCTTGGAAAAAGAGCGAAAACATTCGTATAAGTTTATCAAATATCAAGTTTATCAATTCCTATAAGTCTTGTGACTGTGTGCGAGAATACAACGTACAATACAAAGTGCATCAGATAAAGTTTTTTTTTTTTTCGATCCAAAAGACTCAACTAAAGTGTTGTAAAGCCACGAGTAGAGAAAAGTATCTCTAATAACTAGATTGCATTGTTTTGAAGTCATTATAATGAATATGTCGTTTCATATACAATTTTGTTGATTTATGTTTAAAAAAAAGTGCTATAGCCTCAAAAAGATTTAATTTGATGAAGTTGTATCATTTTATATTTTTTATTTGTTTGATATTTATTAGCATGCCAATGTTTCTATGTGAATATAATTAGTCTTTTTTTCTTCGTTTTAGTTAGAAGAGGATACAAAAAATTATTTGCAATACAAAATAATGCGCCATACGATTCTCGTTGAGAACTATACAAAAGATATATAGATATAATAATCCTAACTGTGTTGTAATCTAACAACTGAAGCATATGCACCTATTGACTCGATAAGATAATTAGTATTTCGTACACTTGACTGCATTCGTTGATAAAATTATTTTTTCTGTATTTATAGTTTATGTTTAGTTTTCCAAATTAATATGGAAAATTATCTATTAAAAGAACTTCAAAACTGAATTAATCATCACAAAATTATCTTGTAGCAAAATTACCTACTAAATCCATTAAATTCAGTAGATATAAAATCTGGATATGAAGAAAGAAAAAAAAAACATCAGAATCCCGTCTATTCTCGGAAGGTAATTCGACGGAGCTTTTGCAACTCTTCTTTCTGCCGTTTTAATTAATGATTTCAAGCAACACTTAATGAATGATTTAATTTATCGTTATTTATCGTCGATAACTTAAAGAAAGTATCCGGCAACCGTACGAAGTAGTTATGCTGGCATGAAATTTGACTTCACCAGCATTGCGTTTAGATATTTTAAATTTCGTACGTATTTACTGCATTTTTGTTTAATTAAAACTTATTATTTAGAAGACATTTGGAAAGAAAAAAATATTTAAGTTTTATTCAATAAGAATTAAAATTCCAAAAAAATATTTGAACAACGAAATATATTTTTCATGAATACACACCATTGCTTTACATAATTTTGCAACCTTTGGGGAACTGAGCTTGGTGCTTAACGTTCTACCCTCTACTTAACGCTCATTTAATAAACATAAACACCTAATAAAGTGTGTGCTGTGAAGTTGCTTACACGAGTATGAAAACAATGACTAGGCTATGCAGGGCCACCCTAACCACTGAGCTAAATGGGCTAAAGCCCCGAGGCCTTTTGGGGACGTAAATGTTTATTGGTATAATATTTTTTAGTTATTAGTAGTGATTTAGTTGCTTGGCAATTTTTATTCAAAACCTTTTTATGACAAAAATAAGCAAATAACCTGTTCTAAATGAAATATAAAATATTATATATATGCATATAAACTGCTAAAAAATTAATAGGGATATTGTCAATTTTGTAGTATTTGTTTTGCCTAGCATTTTTATATTATTTTTATTATAAACTACATTAATATTTATTGGAAATTATTTAGTATTTTTCTGCAGGAAAATTTATTTAAGAGATTTTGAAAAATAACCGAATAAAAGGTTTTAGTTAAATATTTTTTTTTTTTATTTAACATAATAGTTTTTAGAAACAATTAATACCTTGTATAATGTCCGCTGTTATCCAGAACCTGTGTGCACCTATTAGGCATACTGTTAATAAAGTTGTCAATAATTTCTTGAGAAATTTCACTCCATAGAAGTTCCAATACTGCACTCAGTTGTTGAAGGTCAACAGGCTGCGGATGGTGATTGAAAAATCTTCTCTGCAACGCACCCCACATGTGCTCAATGGGATTGATTTTCCTCTATGAGGTCGGATCCAGAAATCCAGAAATCGAAAATCCCTGTCAATGAGAACCCTGGTTTGAGGGACGTATTCTTCAATAACTTCTTTTGCACAACGGACTGCTGTGAGGTTGCCTTCAATAATGCGGAGTGTGGTTCGTCCTCCCATGTAAATGCCAGCCGATACCATTATACCACCTTCTCCAAACTGCATTTAAGGGAGCATGAACTGGAGCATTGTACGCATCCTCTGTTGTCTGTAGACCCTTCGGCGTCTGCTATCACTATACAGACAGGAAAGCGAATAATCAGTAAACATGACAACAATCCAGTTGGTGTCCTCTTCAAGGCGCTAGCTGCACCACATTTTTCTGAGAGCCATAAGATGTAAGGCCAACTTCCCACAAAAGATTACGTATCGCTTGTGTGGATAAAGGTCTAGCCAAAACATCTTGTACTTCATTGAGGATCTAGCGGGCACTGTGGAAAGGGTTCCGTCTGGCAGCGAAGACAAATTTCTGTCCTCCCTTATAATACGCTGCGATCCACTACCCGACCTCCTATAGGCACTCCCAGTCTCTAGGATCGGGCTAAATCCCGGAAGACGACGCTCTGAGAAACGCCAACTGCCTCTGCGATATCAACTTGCCGGTGATCTTGGTTACTCATTCTCACAACAATATTGCGAACTTCTGGTTCAAGATGATGTCTTTCCATGGTTAATGAAAATACAACCGGATTAAAATGGAGAAAAGACAAGAAAAGTTGTTTGTTTACAAAACGATTAGTCTTCATGTTTACTATTCTTGATTAAATTCGTTATTAAAAATAAGGATTGTTTTGTTTTTCTATTTTGTATAATCTAAATATATCGGCTAATTTAATAAAAATTAACAGATAAAGAATAAGTTACAAATATCACTATTCATTTTTGAGCAGTTTATTACGAAGAGGGGTGCATTATTTTTAGTAGTCTATGGGCGCCGAATATCTTAGAGTGGCCATATACTTACGTACGCAGGCTTTTTATAACATAGAAGATATTATTACTATAAAATTAGGTAATTACTTTATACAATTAATCATTTTTATACAGCGATAATAACAAAAAAAAAGACATAATAAATTATTAACAGTCAGCAGGATAGGAAAAAAAATCAATATTCGATCATTGGTAAATGCGGCTGTTTGTTTTTAATATATCATGAATTTCAGTGGGTATGTAATTTCTTAGCCAATTAATAATTAAACTAGAACTTTTTAGAGGTTTTATTAAAAATTCAGTGGTCTGGGTAGAGACCGAATAACGTGTTGTTTTTTTGTAATTGCTTAATAGTGCTTTAAGTTCTTTAAAAAACATTTCAATAGAACTATACATAGTATTTTATACTTCCTCTGTTGTTGAAGCAACCAATGAGGAAAGCAAAAAACTAATAATTTTTTTTAATCCTTAATTCAATGATAGAATATTAGTCAAATTAAAAGAAAAAAAATAATGGACGTCTGTTCACTTCACAACTTCGACAGACAGAAGACAACTAAAGACCACTACTTTTAAAGAAAATATAAAGAAAGTTTTAAGAATTATGTAATAAAAATAAAAACTATAATATTTTTATAATGTATGTCTTTATATTTATTATTATAAATATGCCAGGTTTATTGACGTCATTTACTTCAAACGGTTAAAGTTCCGAACTTATAACATTTCACTTTCTTCCATTTGCGTATTATAGTTTCATTTTCAGAGAATAACTCCGTCATACAATGAAGAACAAGATAAAGAGTGGCCATAAAAAAGAGACTGACACAACACACCCGTTATAGCAACAAAAATGAATTCCCTTATCAGTGGCAATCTCCTGTTGCGTCAATGAGCTTGGGCTATCGAGGACATAAAATTATTAATATTCAATTCAGGACGAGAGACCACACTGAGAGGACATCTTCAATATTCGGAACGTAACTTCAATAATGGCTTAGCATTTCCTCGGCCCGGGTCCTCCTATTGATCGATGAATTACGCATCCTATGCGAGTCTTGACTTCAAATCAGCTTTTGTCTGCGCACATTCATTCTTCTAGAAATCGCGGGTTGCGTCAGGACGGACGAAAAATAAATCATGATCCTTTCCTTCGTTCTCCGAAAAACACGGGATCATTAGGTATTCCTAACAGATCATTGATCTCTTAAAATCTAAACAGTGTCCGTGGAGGGCCTAGAATAGCACTGGTTATAACGTCTCGCATTGCAGAAACTCTAAATATTTCATTGGATGAATTAGGAGCACGAAATATTCTTTAGATAAGCAATGATCAATATTAATTCCATACCATTATAATAAGCCCAACCATACTTTTGTTTCTTTTGGTCTAATTCCTTTTCTTAATTGACTTCTTTTGTTCCCAATCATGGCAAAAATTCCATGGAAAAGAAAAATAAATCACAGAAAGAAAACCTAAAAAAAAAAAAAAAAATCGAAGATAAGAAGTCATTCTCGAAATTCAAATGAACTTGAACGAAAGCGGAACATTCCAGATTATAAACTACGAATATAAAAATATAAGAAATAAAATAACAGCACCTAGAAGATGAAAGATTTTTATTTAGTTGTCAACGCAAACAAAACGACCGTGATGGAAGAAAACAAATTTAGAACCCGCAAAAGGCGCTTTTCTAACACCAACTCAATGCAGGTACAAATTTTCATCCCTCTAACTTAATTTGAAGGGACTGAAGAGGTTCATGAAACCTTACAAATCGTGAAAAACCGGTTAATGTAATAGTGATCGAAATTTTGACTGAAATTTATTGCTACTTCTATACCATTTTTCTATTTAGAAAACAATCAGCTAATTTAAGCTCATTTGATCCAACAGGGGTCACTGGATGTGCCCAAATGTAGTGGCAAAAATTATATATATAAAACATATTTGTGGATGTGATAGCTGCTCTGAAGAATAACAGAAGTCCCGGTCTGGATAGTATCGATGCAGAGATGGCGAAGAATTGCGGAGAAACTTAACTAAAGGAGATTTACAACCTAATGCTGGACATCTGGATAACAGAGCAGATGCCAAATGAATGGACTACTGCTATCATAATCCTATTTTTAAAAAGAGAGAAAAAACAAACAGCGGCAATCATCGAGGCTTATCTGTACTAAGAACGGTTTATAAAGTATTTGCAATCCTGCTGTGTGTTCAGTTTGTTCAGTTTTGGTCCGAGAAGATTTTGGGTAAAAACCAGTGTGGTTTTAGACCAGATAGATCAATCTATAGGCCATATTTCCTCTATTACACAAATGCTGGAAAAAACGTTCGAGTACCAAATTGACTTACTATATACCACATTTTTATAGATTTTAAACAGAATGAACAGAGAAGAATTAATGAAGGTGGTGATGAAACTATCTCTCTACGTGGCGCTACAACCCTGGGTGGGTCCTGGCCTACTCGATGAGCCGCCGCCATTCGGCCCGATTTTGTGCTGCCGCTCTCCAGTTTCTGATCCGTAGTAGGCTCCGTGCGTCCGCTGACACTCCATCAACCCATCGAAGCCTTGGCCTTCCAGTCCGTCGTATTCTGTGAAGGGCGGTGCCCACTACTTTTCTAGAAATTTCTTCTACTTCCATCCTTGCGACATGGCCAGCCCAACTGAGCCTCCCCAGTTTTATAAACTTTACAATGTCCATATCTCCGTTAACGTCATAAAGCTCTCTGTTCCTCCTAATCCTCCAACCATCTTCATCTCTCACTGGGCAAACTATACGCCGCAATATTTTTCTTTCGAAAATTAAAAGACTATTTTCATTATTTCTTGAGATAGTCCAGGTTTGGGAAGCATAGGTAAGAACAGGACCTATAAGAGTCTTGTATATGACCAGTTTAGTGCCGCTGGTAATGGATCTGGTGCGGAGAGTTTTCAGTAAGGAAAAATATGCCCTATTAGCCGCCACTAGCCTTTTTCTTTCAGAGATCATCGTTTATGGGTGTCACTAAGGATCCCCCCAAAAAAAGACTAAATTACAGAGTCCTGTCTCACAGGATCAAGATCATTGTGAATGAGAAAGTCATAAGACCTGTCGTCACCTATGGCTCTGAGACATTTCTAAGGTGTCTGAAAGGAAATTGCTGGCATGGGAAAGAAGGCTTCTCCGCAGGATGGCCTGGTGTGCGAACATGAGCAGTAGAGAATCCGTGTGTGTGTGTGTGAGTATCAGACATACTCGAAACCCCAAAAACGTGTCCTACGGATTATGAATCGGATTTAAAATGCACCTCTCTTCGACGACCTTCGATGCAAAAGTCTATTATTACGGCCTATCCCTTTAAACATTTGCAAGCAACTAAGAACTTGATTAACAAGAGTCCTTCGATTTTTCTAATAGTTTCTTAAATAAATTCTTATTCGATGATTACCTAATTAAAATTCTCGAAATGTAACTTCTTGAAGAAAGAAACATTTTTTGAATGTTTTTTACACGATTCTATGAGGTAAGAATGTTTTGGAAGTATTGTACGTTATGTAAGTATTCAAATGAACCAGTATAATTAAAAAGAAATTCACTCCTAGTTCAGTAATAGTAGAACTTTGAAAACAGGAATACTTATTCAATGTATATGAATAAGTAGTTGCAGAATTCGATTCAGGGGATTTACCTGAGGCATTAAAAAGCAGATAATATACAGGTTATTTTTTGGGAATTCTATACATTAAGTATATTGGTAATAAACAAAATTAATAATGGTTGATAAATAAATTGTTTTTTTACTGGATTATTGTTTTAAATGCCATGTTTACTATGAATACATAATTATTACGTCAAAAAATATATCTATTGCAAAATGCTTGTATATTACATTATAATAAAAAATTCATTTAGGTATTCAGTTTGTTTTGGAAAACCAATCAATCATTTAACAAAGAGTCTTGAATATTTGGCCATCTTACCAAGACTCTATACACATGTAGGTATATTATATATACATAATGTTTTACTTTAGATTTGTATTTATTTATCATTATTATAATTAATATTTTAGCTTAAATTTTAATAAGTACACAGCATTTAATTTATATTTATTAATAAACGACATCTTAATGTAATACACAAAGAGTTCTATAAAGATTTTAATAGTGAGAATGTATTTAGTAAAATATAAAGAAAAAGATAAAATATGTATAGCAGCCCGATGTAATTGGGAAGAACCTCTTTGAAAATAAGGGTTTTTCTCTCTAGCTTATAACAGTACAATGAATGATTTGAACGTTCAACAACAACAACATCAATGTCAAAAAATATATATAAATTTATAACTGCTAAATATTTGAACAAATTGATTCCTTTAACCTTCTGGCTCCTTTAACCTACCCGGCCAAAATAACCGACATGAGTAATAAACAATGCTATAATCGACATGCCGTGCGAATCACTGATCTAGGAAATAGGTTTCGTTCGTGATTGTGCCGCAACCTACCACATAACGACCTCAAACAGACCAACCTTAAATATTGCGGGTTTAGTAGCAATTAATAACGGATATTCGTATCAGTTACTAGAACCACGCTAAAATAATCAACGCAAAAATAAACGAAAACATAAATCAAAATCTTGAAAATAACAAAAGAAAATTAGTAAAAAAATATTTAAAAATCTATAAATAACAGCAGTAGAAAAACATAAAATTCAGGAAAATCGATTTCCAGATCAGATCGATATTCCAGGAAGATCGATATTTCCAACAGCAAAAGAAAATATAAAGATGCTCTTAATTTAGAGTGCACCATAAGTAACTGACACTAAGTATATAAACATATATTTTTAATCGCATCTATAAGTACATGAAATACCATTTTAGTAAGGTACAGTAATTATTTAATTAACTGTAGTTACATGAACCTGTTATAAAAAATAATGTCAGCTATCTGAGTGCCGCTACTTCCCAACTCCGTACTGTCTAGCCCAGAAATGAGCAGTTACATATTCCGCACTCCATAACAACGTTTCTCTTATAACTGACATCATATTAAAAACAAATAAATTACTGCAACAAAAAATAATTAATTAATTACTTTAACTAAAATGAAATTTTATGTCCTTTCAGATGCTAATAAAAAAAAATTTCATACTCTCAGTTTGGATTTTATTTAACCTAGAAATGTTTGCTCGAAAAGTTGCTTTTGCCACACCCTGCACTTTCAAGTTATAACTTTAATATTTAGTTCGTGCATGGAAAAAATAAATTCAGTAACTTTTGTTTCTTATTTTTTCAATGTAAATACCTTTTAAAATCTAAATTAACCACTCATAAGAAGAAAAAAAACAGAAACTTTAAGTACCTACCTAATTAGTAACCTCTAATCTTTAAGCTTTCGTACACCAATTAAATTCGGCCACAATCACTATTTATCACTAATACCTGTTTTACGTTTTAGTTTAAGTAGGTATATATATATATATATATATATATATATATATATATATATATATATATATATACCTAATAAATATATAATATTAATATTTTCTAGAGAAAGTCATAGCCAAGTATTCATCAGTCAACTACCAAAAACACAGCAATAGAGTCAAATTTTACAGATCATGTTCCTTCTATCTAGGAAATAAACATAAGTGGTAAATCTGAGGCACTTTTGAAAGCAAGTCGAGTAAAACAAAAATAATTTAACAATACTAGCATGTATTTTTATTAGAAAAACCCATCAAGCTATCGTATTATAAAATGTAGGATAAGTACGAAGTAAGATGGATTAACTTAATGAGCAGAAGAATGCAAAAGTAAATTTTTTATGTGATCTGGAACTTTGAATTAATAAATATTAAAATTTACTAGGCTGATTTTTCACGATTGATGTACAAATACAAAATCGTTTTTATTTAGGCCTGGCACGTCAGCTTGGCAGACAATTGCCCGTGATTTATATGTTTACGAGTTTCACAGCTCGTGGGGCTGAGAGGAAGAGCTCTCTGCACTCCAACTTCTGTTTGTTTCACAAAGAGTGTTCTTTTCTTGTTGATACTTTTCCGAAGTATTTTCACAGTTCTTGCCGCCCTTTCGGTTGGGTTTCCAAAATAAGCTCTTTATCTTAATCTTCTCGTTATTTATTTTTCATTGATGAACTATGCTGTATTTTATTAATCCTCAGGATTTATTTGGTGTAAGCACCGTTTTCTTGTTAATTCTAATGTAATAATTGAACTGCAGTTATAAAATTGAACTAAAATTAAAAAAAAAAACGCTTCAAATTATTTCACAAAGGTTCATTATTTCCAAATAGTAATTTTTCAAAAATATCTGGTATGTCTATTCACAGGACTTTCCGTATTGCTTTGATTTACAGTTTAGATAATTAGATTATCTTTTAAATGAGCATTTGGAAGGTTTCGGGAAAGGAACATGTGAATAATACTTTATAAAAGATATCAACTAAGTTCAGCAAAGAAATAAAGCAGTAGGCAACTATGCAGCAGAAATTTGGAGCTTGTTCCATAATGATTGCTGTGAGAGTTCTGAACTGGGAGTGTTAAGAAAAAATTGTATCAATGCAAGTCGGCTGAGATGTTTAGGACATGTAATCAAAGGTTAAATTGGAGAAGAGGAAAATATTGGATGCGCACTTCTTTGTGAAAAGAAAAAGGAAAGAAAAAGAAGCTAGAGGAAGTGCAGCAATAATCCAAGGAAGGATGAAGTAGAGAGATGCCAGGAAGTCGAAAGCCCAATTGATAAGTCAGGAGGCCTTGGACCACGATGACCTGCAGCGCCGGAGAATTAGTCTACGAACTTTATTACGCTATATCTCAGCTAACACTAGTCCGATTTAAATGATTTTTTTTTTGCTTTTGAAGGAAATTTCACCATCTTTCGATTAGTCATAACAAAAACCTTTGTGGACGGATTTTTTTTTTATTCGATGTTTGGATTCTACGTATCTTGAAACACCACAAAGGTCTATCTGTTATTAAAAATAATAAACCAAAAGCATTTATATAGATTTAAAAAAACAAAATTTAATGCCTTGGTTTGCTGATTCTAAAACACCACACATTTCCTCTCTATCTTTATAAATGACCGAGTTATGGGCTTATAATATCTCTAATCGTTTGGATTCTTGAAACGTATAACCTCAAATTTTTAAGGGGGGTTAAAATTTTGTTTTTCCTTGGTCGACTACAAAGATCTATAATTGAAAATAATAAAAAAAAAAAAAAAAAACGAAAAATAGCCAACAAAAACAACTGAGCAAAACCATAAAGCAGACTTTCCGACTAAATTTCAAGAAACAGTTAATAAACTTGACACGAAAAAGAGAAGTAGATGATTAAGTATTGCAAAGGTAATTGAAGACCTGCAGACACTCCAAGACTCCTACTCTTCAAGCATCGACTCGAACTCAGGGTCCATCAGGCGATATAAATCATGAGATATTCTGTACCGTGCTTCTTTTCAGAATCTCCCAGCTGGTTACAGTTTTCTCCACAATCAGTGTCGTAAAAACGATTACAAAAAAAAATTAATTTATAAACACAATACTTTTTTTACTGTTGTAGCAAATGAAAATTATAATAAATTTATTTACTCATAAGAATAATTATTAGGACAGAACAGCTGCTTGGATCAAAACAGTTCGGCTGTGATCATTTAACATATTTTATTTGGACTAATTACATAATATTTTAGCAAACCAAAACTTTTAAATAATTTGAAGTACTCTTTATTACGATAAAAGCTATTTAGATCTGGTGATCTCATCGACGTCAACGCCCTGATACACTCTTGTAAACCTTTCCTAAATTCTATAAAAAGATAATTATTACCAAATGTATTGTACAATCTATGCTGATGCTGTTGTACCGGCGAGAATGATCGTAATTTTATTTTATTTTTTTTCAATTAAACCTGAACCTGTAAACGAAGGTAAGTTGATAAAATTCACTATTATTTCTTTTCAGTCGAATGCTTTATTTTTAAAATCTTTTTATAAAATGTAGAACCTGTTCTTATCAATAATAAAAAGAAAAATTCACAATTTTGTTTTGTACGGACAGGCCAGCTATGGACCACGCAAATATCATTAATTTTTTACTCCTTCCTCCTCTTTCTTCCTTTCCAGAGGTCTTTCATCTATTTATTATACTATGTATATAAATAATTCATTTTTTTTTATTGTTTATTTCTTTATTTTAGATTTATACTTCAATTTTGCCTGTATAGAAAGGAATATCGATAATAATTCACTGTTACATACTTCATTTTATTCAAGGGTGTTCTTTCTGCTAAAACCATTTGCCAAAGCCTATGTTACTTCCCTGTAAAAAGTTGTAGTAATTCGATAATAATTCATTATTTTTAATGATTTTTTTTTGTAATTTGTACGATTTTGTTTTTCTATATCATTTTGTTATTTTTTATTGGATTCCTTATTGAGTTTTATCAAAATGTTATAATTTCAACCGGAACTTACAGTTCTACCAATACCCTTCTTTCCTTCTTGTGGTTCGGAGAAAAATCTAATTCAGGCATACTATTTTGAAAAAGGATGGACATTCCTTGGCCATTTTACCTCGTAAACTTTCTGAGGGTTTATTTCAAGTTTATCTACAATTCCAAGTTAGAATAACACGGATATGGATAAAAACAGGATTTCATAGTACCTACATCGCTTTTCATGTGTGTTGCGGGATAGGATAATCAGTTGATGCCCGATTAGGTAACTATATTGAGGCGGGTGTGGACATCAGCTTATTTCATTAAAATCATACAATAAATCATGAAATACATACAAATTTATTCATATCAAAGTAAAAGGAAACAAATTTCGAGAAAAAAAAGTTCCGCCCCAGGAAAAGTTTCGGTTTGACCACGTCCCACGCAACGTGTTAAGGAGTTGGACACAGTTAATGAATATATGTATCTATCACTAGTGAAAATTGGCGTAGTATTGTGAAGTATGGGTATCTTCAATAATCTTTTTAGTCAATTATCTGGTTCACTCGTGATACCATTGACAACCGTGCAACCGTAGTGAAAAAAAAGGGATGGGAAGGAGTTAATGGAAGTAATTGAACTGTCTTAAGGGGCCATTGGCGATCACTCTACTCTAACCACTCCAAGCCAAACGGAACAACGGTGAGTATAAACTTCTGTGTGAATTTTTGGAGTAATGGAATAGCTAGAATTCTATATAGTAATGGAGAGCTGGAATTCTCATGAATCTGTTAGTATAAAAAACCTGTTTTTGCAACTCCACATTCTATTATTATTAACATTATGACGATCCTCATTATTACCTGTAAATAAATTAAACAATGGTCATCAAGCATCTAACGTGCTCCTGTTTAAACTAAACTTCATCTTAGATTCCTAGCAGTATTTAAGTTATGGAGAGGAATACTGAAGATATTGCCACTAACGGTGCTTGGACCTCCTAAATATGGAAATGTACCACAATATGATTAGGCAAAGTCGGGACAAAGCTGATTTGCATTCGTCGGAGCGGCTTAGCTAAGTTCATTTATCAAGGGCTGGAGGAAAAAAAAATAATAAAAGAGAGAGAAAAAGACAAAAAGTAATAAGAAATATGAAGAAATGTTTAAATAATAAATATATATATATATATATTTTTTTAATAATTTAATTAACGTTTCAAGTGTATTATTTGTAATCACTTAAAGTATCTCTCGCAAGACATAAATAAAAGTCACATACTTAAGTATAGTAACTGTTTATAAAGCAGCCATTAGGAGCAGCTGATGGTCGATAGAATAGAATAAAAATAAAATTCATAGTGTCAATTGACATTATTTTATCTGATTGTAAACTATCAAGGGTATTTTTTTATGGTCGTTTAATACTATGGCAATTTTATATATTTTTATCATTTATATATCATCATTTCATGATAAATTTCCAGCTGCATTACAGCCTTATAAAATAAAATTTAGTCTGGTAAAACGTGGCAGAAAATCATTTTCTTTATTAAGTTTTAATTTAATTTAAAAAATGGATTTATTAAACAAATATTCCAGTATATAAAAAAAACTTCCAGGACATAATAAAACTACTTAATTCAAAACCGACTTCAAGCGACTTTAGCAATACGGTTTATTTTCATTCTATATTTTTTATACGTAGATCAACACTACTTTATAATGACTTAATGTTTTTGGTCGACTTCTCAAAGATTAATAAAATCAGCAAATTTTCGAGGTTTTTTGTTTTGCTCTTATGATGTGTTGTGTATTTTGTAGAATTGAAGGTTCAAATGAAAAAAAAACAAAAAAAAAAAAAAAAACACGGCTGCAAATTATTACACTTTGGTTTATTATAATTGATTTTTTTTTTTAAAGGCTTTGGTATGAGGATTCCGAAGCACTATATTTTTCTTCAATCTTCATAAATGACGTTTATGAAACGTTTATTAATCTACCGCAATTTTAAAACAAAACGCCGGATGATAATGTCGACTTCCGAGGATCATCCTTTGGCAACAAATCTCGCCAAAAATCGGCTCAATAGTTGGCGGACGGGTGGATTTTTTTATTTTATTCGGTTTTTGATTTTATGTATATCTTGAAACAAATCTTCAAATTTCGAGTGGGAGGGGTAAACTTTTTTTTTTATTGATCGGTTAAAAAGGTGCATTATTGAAAATAATAAACCAAAAATATGCGAATTTGAAATTCAAACATTTTTACTAAAAACATTAGAATGAAACTTTGGTCGCTAATCTTATAAATATTTTAATAGGAGTTGTACATTTTGATATACATCATCTAATTTCTTTATTTAAATCGGTTTATGTTCAGTTAATTTTAATGCTCATGTAACTTTTTATTTGAAGCTATTCATTCTGCTGTAATCAACAATTAAATTAAAGGCCATGGGAAGTCAATATATTTGCTTATAAAACGTTTAATCAATCAAAGACAAGTAAGGCTCTATTCTATATCTTACCGGTTTTAATTATTATTATTTATTTTTATTTTACTTTTGGAAATATTTGTAAATACGTTCTGTAGATACATTATGGGCCATATTTGGAATTTACCTATAACATGTAATAATATATTTTCTGATATTTTTTATGTCAGTGGTTTTCATTATTGAGATTTTTTAAATGGTGTACATATGGATAATTTATGATTTGGTCTAGAAATAATGTTTATATTAGAATATTCTTCGACGAAATTATTATTTCTGTTTCTAAACTCATAATTACCATGGATTATTATTTCATTTAAGCAATTAGCAAATTCGTTCAATCATGATTTCTTCTGATAAACATAAAACTGGAGTATGCCAGACTTTATACAGACGATGAAACAGATGGTTGAGTTGTAGAGAGGTTTGTTCCTGCCTGAGATAGAGATATAGAGAACTGTGGTACGAGAGAGATATTGAGTGGTAGGGAGCTGTGAGGGCCCAATTCACGACCGCTTGAGGGAAAACGCAGAGTAGGAAGTTGTGGGGAATTCCATCGCTCAACTTCAGGCCCTGGCATTCATCACCTCCAGTTCCGAGAGCCACATATTTCGGCCGTATTGATCAATCTGGATAAACTTACAGCCTTTCCTAGCTACTAACAATACTATTTTCAAAACAAACTTAACTTTCGTTTGGCGATAAATATTGCAGGATCCGAAAAACAAAGACTTGAGTCTCCCAAATAGCAAATAACAAACCAGCCAACGTTTCGGCAATTCAGGAATCATCGGGACTGAAAAACATAAAAGATTTCTTAATTGTAGGCCGCAGATAGTTAAAAGTATAAAAAATACTAAACAAGAAGTGATATCACTCTGAAACAGTTCATAATATTCTCGAAACACCAGATAATAATAATAATATAATATTATATATTATATTATAAGAAATCTTTTATGTTTTTCAGTCCTGATAATTCCTGGATTGCAGAAACGTTGGCTGGTTAGTTATTTACTGCTATTTGGGAGACTCCAGTCTCAAGTCAGATGAACTAGCAGGGGACTGACGTTTTTTAGATATATTATTTTATTTAAATGTATCTATGCAATGCATACCTGATTCGATTATTGACTAAAGTTGACGTAATTAGTACGTACATTCAAGATTTTTCAAACTTGTTAAATTATTTATATTTTTATAGCAAACCTGCCGGGACATCAATATTGCAATTTATGTAAAATATTCTCATACAGTGCTCCAAACTGTGATTCAGCGATCCAAGAAAATTTGATATTTCTGTTTCAATGAGTTTCCCTTGATTGGGTGAGCTAGAATAGTGATAATTAATGATAATCAGAAGATCTATTTCGTTCTGTATTCTGGATAATCAGATAATAGGGAAAATGAAACAGATTTCACAGGAAGGTTTAGGTTTAGTTAATCTTAAATGGAAACGTATAATATTTTACATAATATTATATAATATAAATAAAGTTAACAAGGCTTGATTTTTCAGTGTTTATAATTACCATCCATTGGAGTACCGAGTTTCCTAGGTCAAAAAGATGAGTTTACAGGTAAAATATAATTTAAAAAAAAATGAAATATTAATTTACAGATGTACTGACTGGGAAATCAGTCACTAGTGAAGCGAATTTCTCTTTTTGTTTTTTTTCAGTGTTAGTTGAAAATAGAAATAAAACTGGGAATAGTAGACTGGGCAGCGGGATTTGAGTATTTCCATCTCCATTCGAATGCTGCGTTGTATCACCAGAGATTTATTCTCCTCGATGTCTGTTACAGAATCTGCCTACGACCAACCTTTTGCTGTTATATCCACAATGGACTACAATGTTGCTTTCCACTATACAATCGATAGTTGTACAATCAAACTGAAGGCTGAAAAATTTGCAGACAAAAGAAGCAATGTGATTTGTACATTTTCTTTTTTTTTTTAATTGATAGTATTAAAAATTTATAGAAAAATATGTATTAAACCAGACTATTTCTAATCAACGAACATTAATATATTCGTAATTCTGTACCCTTGGAATTTTACGTGTGCCAGCTTCTGTTAGTCCACGAGTTTGTTTTATTCCGTATTATAGATCCCTTTTCCGGCTCTTAGGAGCGAAGGGTTTTGAAAAACGAGGTGACAAAAGAAAGGGAATTCATGAGAGAAGTAACGAATTCCAATTTCAACTCCTCAATTATTACTACAAATTTAATAAAAGTGATTGAAAAATGTAGGTTAAAAAATTCTGACGGTGCTAAATCGGACAGGTCGGATTATAAAGTTTTCGACGCGAATATCAAGACCCAGAAGACGTTCCGACGGAAAGTATCGAGCCCTACGGTTTAAAGTCCTAAAACTTTCCTAAATTGCCCAAAATAATATACATAAGCATAGAATTTGAAAAGGGAAAATTTATGAAAATTTTGGTCGTCTTACTGCTCGACTAAGAATCATTGAATCAATTTGAGTTTTCAACTTAAGACAATATCAATATTCTCTGAAGTCCAACTCTCAGACTTATAAAATAAATGATAAACGCACAATAGAACGAACATTTTTAGATTTTGTATAAAGATTGTTCGTATATTCAATATGTACCTCCTACATATTGTAGGTTTATTTCAAAAAGTCATAAACTGCCATTTTTTTTAATATTTGAGATAATCAACTTATCTTTCTGTAAAATCAGAACATCGAACCCTAAGTAAAACCTATTTGGATATTAAATAGGGTTTGTGTTATTTTGATGCACTTATTGAGTTTTCGCATCGATAAATATGATAGAAACTCACAATTATGTACCTTTGATTTAAATATTTAGAGAATTTTGCAATAAGCCGACGTTATGTCTAGCTATGGCTGTGTTAGGCAAAGTTACATTTTTTACGTCTTGTTGTCTTCGTTTTAACTTCAACAAGTTCTATTTCTATAACTTCGAAGTTATTATGGTGTATGAAGGTTGAAGAAAAAAAAATCTATACAACGTCCCAATCCAATATTTCTGAATCAAACAGACGGGTGACAAGCTTCTCACGAAAGGTAAATTGAAAGATAAAAGATGACGATAAATATTATATGACTACAAAGCAACATACTAATGATCCCTAAAGGGGATAAAACAACTTCCCACCATTACAATAACAGTTCTTAAAGAGAATTGACAGCAGCTGATAGGAATCGTCTGCTCTCGAAAGTAAATCGTCTCTACTATAGCCCTATTGATTACAGTACTTTAGAACGTAATGAATATCCAGAAAAAATGTCATATGAATCCCTGTGGATTGGTCTGTACCAATACAGTTTTCTACACAGAAAACATATTTTTTCTTCAAATCACAAATCCCTCAGAATGATCCTATAGATTACAACAGAATCAAAATCTAGGGCTGTATAGGACTGCAATAGAAGAAATGAGCCAGAAAAAAAAATCTTATTTAAAGACATATAAATAAAATATAAATAATAAAAATCCAAATGTGCAATAATCTCATCCATAATATTATCCAGCATTATCATTATTATTATCACTGGACTTATTATATAATATGATAGCTGACCAGATTCCTTATTATATAAACGAGCCGAAGAGGCACTCTCTGATAAAATTAAAACTATATATTCGGATTCTTATCATAAGAGAACACTCTGTAGTCAATAACACTTAAATAATTAAATAATTATTTCAAATAAAGCATAGGTTCTTCAATTAAAAAATTGTACTAATAATAATTAAAGTCAAACATTTGAAATACTCAAAATAATTACCACCACCCTATCAACTTCTGCCATTTTCCTTAATTTAAATAATTACCAAATTTAATTCATAAAACAATTCTTCTGTTATTTTTGTGAAACGAAAAACGAACTCTTTTTTTGCTTCAAATCCAGATTTTATGTCTACTGAATTTCCATATTACCTCTTTCAATAAATATTAATGAAGTTCTTCAAAACGTATTAACTCTTTTAAAACATGTCCCTATAATATATTACCTCTTTTAAAACATATTAATGAATTTCTTTTAATACGTATCTCTTCAATACACGTTAATCCTTATTAGCTCTTTTGGAAAACTTAACATAACATATAAATTCAGATAACATTATTTTATCAACAAATGAAGCCTAATATTGAAAATAACCAACCAGGCATAGCGGCAATAGTAAAAGTGTCTATGTAATCGATATTGCTGTCCCAATCGATATCAGTATAACTATATCAGTAGAACAGTGCCGAAAAATAATATTAAAAAATGTTAGAATCCTTTAAAATGTTAGAAAAAAAATATTAGAAAGCTTTAGAAACTGCATGCCATATCCCAAACGATATCAGCCACTCGGTTGAGGATTCTAAAAAACTGTAGCAACAGGAGCAGAAAGATGTTCTCCTCAGTACAGCGCCCGAAGGTTTTTAAATATATTAAAAAATTTGAGCCTAACCTTCACCTTTGGTCCGGGTAGATAATTATTTCTGTCAATAGGAAATTCTAAAGCAAAAATAATATAAAAAATTCAAATATATCAAGAGTATGGAACTGAAAACAATTATCATATCAAGATGTGGCGTGTAAATCTACAAAACATATTCTACTTCACGTAAAAAATTCAAAGTTTGTATATAAGCAGCTTAACTACTACATTTGCTTGCACGGTCCTGGGATCCTCCTGGAATGGCCTGCGACTTCGGGGTCAAATTTGGAAAAACAGGTGCAAAAGTCACGGATAAAAGCCACAGACGAACGAATAAGGCACCAATAGACAAAAACGACGGACGATTTTGTTATCAGTATTCGATTTTAGGATTATGGGAATCTTGAAACATAATAAGTCAAATTTCAAGGGAGAGGAGGGTAAATGCTATTTGTTTTTTTGGCCAGTTGGAGGTTCATTATTGAAATAAACCAAAATAAATTTTCGAGTGATGCATTATAACTTAAGGTTGTATGACTGAACTACAACCAAATGATCAACAATAATGAAATAACATATTGCTTAGTGTTTTTTTATTTCAGTTTCTGTTTGTTAATTATATTAACTTTTTAAGTTTGGATTTAAAATGCATAATTTTAAAAATTTGTTTTTAATTATTGAAGTATGAATGAATAACTTAGATTTTCAACACTGCCTAAAGAAGAATCGTTAAAAACTTGATAATGGAGTGTACAGAAGATGAAGTACAATCATTCGTAGACTGTACCAATATCGGAATAAAAGAACCATCTCTGAACAATTATCATTGTGTATGTGGTAGATTAGTGCTGATCGTGAATGAACTCCTACAAAAATTGCCGTTGAGGAAAACGGATGGCGCAAGAGTCGCCGATAGCAAGAAACACTTTTACAAGATCATTTCCGACCCGGAACCAGAGATCGTCCACATACTTAGGAGAAAGGGCGTCGAGAAACAATATCGATTCAAATGCAAACAGTGCAAACTTCCTGTCTTCTACAAGCACGATACCAACAGCGGCGTCACCTTTGTCCTCAAGAACGCTGTCATTGGAACTAGTTTGTCTAAGGTGATTGGTAATGAGAATAAGAAAGGAGAAACGCAGACAACAAAGAAAGGAACAATTTTCAGAGATTCGAAGACCAAAATAAGCGGTGTCTATATGCCTAGCTATAAAGAGAACTACGAGGTCATCAAGCTGGCGCTTGAAAAGCAAGGCAAATGGGAAAAGCCTAAGGCAAAAAGTTGTGATCCATGTAGCTCCAAGTAGGGAAAAGAAGAAGTATAATAGAATAATAATAAATGCTTAACGATACATCAGTTTAAAATTTGTGGAGATTTATTCTTTCTAAGCGCTATAGGGGTGGGAATAGTGCGCCGCTTTGATGCCAGAGCTTATGTGTACAATAACTTGATGACATAAGTATGAGTGTAGATGTCTTGGAGTGAGGTACTGTCTCTTGTTCATGTTTACTTTTAGGCTGCTGAAGTGAGATGTGGTACATCATATGCTTTTCTTTATATATGTGATGTTATATCTCATCCTGATGATGCCTGAATTGGAGAAACGTTGACTGGTTAGTCGTTTCGTGACTTTTTGTTTCGAATGTTCCATTGGAATTCTGAACACTATCATGTTTAATTCTTTTAGCGTTCAAACTGAAAAGAAAAAAATATGAAATTTAAAAGTTTCTTTTTGAAATGTCAGTTAAATTCTTATTCTTAATTAGCATTTGGGATGACGTAGCTACAATGATGATTAGGATTCATTTATTTCTCAACTCTTATTTCGTTTATCAGATAACCTTGAATATCTAATTAGCAAGTTGGACTAACTGAGTTCAAATAAAAAATTAAAACGCCCCAACAATTAAAAAATGGCGTGACGTGAGCAATATCTATTTATTATCAAAGAAAATTCATTGGATTTTATCCGCTACTTTAACTTTTTTTATAGGTATGTAAAACAGTCATGGTAAAGTGTACAAGTGTATTTTAGTTGTGGTTATCCTAGGAATAGTTGTTCCTCTGCTGCTTCGTCACACGTGTGATAATTATCATGTTAGCACAAGTTTCTTATAACCAGACTCAGAGGATTTTCTAGAAATACTTATTTATTTATTTCACGATAGCAAATGAGGAGTTTTTTTTTTTTTTTATCAAAAATTAATATATTCACTTCTCAAAAACAAAGCTTTTTTACAAGAATGAATATTCTACACCCAAAAATTATTCAGCTTAATTCAAATCTTAAATTTTCCTCTGTCAAATAGATGTTACACATCGACATTTTCGATAAAAATTCGTCTTATCTCCATGATATGTCACCCTTAATAATGTTTTTGTACTAATTTTCCAAAACTTTTGATAGAAAACTCCTCAATTAGTCATATAAATAGTCAATTATTTCCTATTAACTTAATAAAGTACAATAGTTGTTATGCATAGCAATCTCTGATTAACAGCCGTGGATATTTTATTAGACCGCGCTTTATTGGTAAAGAGTGTTTAGAATAAACATCTTCGTGAAGAATAAATTCAACTTCTGCATCAGTTTTCAAATCGTCCAATAACAAAGTCATAAAATCAAGATAATAGTTATATCTTTGGGTAGAATGGATTTTATCGTACGAGCAATTATTAACCAAACTGCAAAAATAAAATCCCAAATAATCGGGGCTCCACATTGTAGATATAAATATATAAAATTTTTATTTATCATTCACTAGGTAAGAAATGGTGAATAACGTAATTGAATTTAGATAGAAACGTTATTTTAATTCCACTGGGTACTGCCATTGTACCAAATGTCTTTTGTGGTTCCAATCTTGTATTTGCAAGAAAGTCGAAATAACGTAATAGAAGAGCATTACTGATCATTGAATACCATCTGCTCAATTCTAGGCCTTCAAACGAGTAAACACAACAGTACAAACTGAACTGATGAATATTCATGGAGGATAATAGGTGGACTGTAATTACAAGGACAGATGTTAGCAAATAGCCCAAGATCGAATATGATGTTTATTTAAATTATTTAATGGAATTTACGAAACTAAGCTGTTCAATACTCACTGAAATATTTGAATTATCTACTATTTTGACAAATATAAGCTAAAAAAATCATTTAAATTGGTGAAAAAAAGACTAATCTACACCACATTTAATTAGAGAAGAGATAACATTTACAGTAAATGGTATCTTACAGTTCCATGGATGAATTATATGCAAATTTGATCATTTTCCGACAAATGAAAAATTTATGAAAATGTATAATTTTTACAATCGCCTCGTCACCACATTTTTTTTTTCTTCCAAAAGAATTGGTTCCTTTATTTTCGGGTGAACTGTAATAAGTAATTACTGTTATTACTAATGTTCGAACAACCAAAAAGCCAGTGAACACATATGATATCGATAACAATTGAAGGGTCAAGTGGGTGAAGGCAATGAGGAACGTTTTTCAAGCTCTGATGAAACTGAATTCAAATCATCTTCAATAGCTTAGCCAGGATTTCGTTTCGGGGGAAGGAGGAGGAGGGTCCATTCAATGATCTACTTTAAAGAAACCCAACCAGGAATGTAAGGGAGCCCTTTCTATAAATAATATTTTCCATCACAAGATATAATATTTATAAAATAACATTCAAATAGCTTTATACAATTTTTATTTACTGATAAGAATTAATATAAGTATTTTGTAATTTCGGGGAAGGGAAGATTCCGGAACCTCTGAACTCCCCTTTGGATACGCCACTGATCACCTATATCCACTATATGGCTGATGTATATCGTCAATTGCCTCCTTAATCGAATCACAAGGGGAGGCTACGGACGTGGCATCGCCGATTTCAATGAAACTTTTTTTGGTGATACTAGGTCGAAAAATATTAGACACGTGTCCGAGGTTTCTTACAAACGGGGCCCAGGAGCAGAGAGAACAATTTTTTTAATCGTAATTTCAACTTTTTATATGGTTTTCTGCCTTTGCTCTGCAACTTATACTAATAAGTTTGTTTTTCTGTGTAAAATAAGTAAAAATATTGCCGATAGTGTTAAATGAGTTTAAAAGTGTAAACAAATTGCTAAAACCAAAAGACGCTTCCTGTAAAGTTGGTCAAATAAAATTATTTTTGGAAAAAGCAAGTCAGATTCATTTTTAGCGCCCTTTAAATCCCTTAAATAAGAATTTTCATAAAATCAAAAAAGAGAAATTTTTTTACTCGATTCTTCTAGAGGATTTTTTTCCTGCCCATGTCCGGTGTTCACGGCGTAAACCCTCATTACTCATCAAGATTTCATCAAAATTCAAAGTCACCAAACTAGTTTATAGGATCTAAACGATTATGAATTTATTCATTTAAAATAAGCATTGATAATAATAGTTGGGTTTATCTAACTTATTTGCATACAATTTAATAATATTGTTCATCATTTGATAGAATAAAAATTAACAGTAATTGCGATAGCTTCAACACGACTTCATCGGTCTGTACGAAACTATTAAAATAATGTTTTCCGTCTTTCAACGACTGTGTGTTTAAGCTCGCGAACACACTGACTTGTGTGGCTTCACTAATCAAGGGAATAGCTGGAAGGAGGAACCCCAACCACTCAGCCCTATGCATATTTTTGCAAAAAAACTACTAGGTGGATGCAAAATACAAGACATAATATTTATGTATTTATTGGCCTACGTTTCACTAAAAAAACGTAAAAAAATACAGTAGTTAGCAACAGTTAAACAAACATAATCAAATACAATGACAATACAGATGATAATTACCCTTAATTTAACGTAGAATAACGTTTCTTCATCTAGGGTGGTTAACGACAAAATGATAAGAACAAAATAATTGTAAGGCGCTTTTAGTGTCATTGTAACCTCGCTTCTTCTTGCTAGCCAGGAAGGATTGGTATAATTTGTCAGAGAAAACTTGCCATTAGAGATTGTAAAATTAATTTTAGGATTTAGACTTAGATTGGAAGTAAAGTAAACGAGTAAGGTTGGCAAAGCTTGAGTGTGAATTAATGACGACACCGTTCATTCTCGTTCCATTAACTATAATACTTGGGACGTAATTGGATTTCAACCGTAATATGATTTTTTTTCGTCAAAAAATAAGCACTCTAATTAATCATTTACCTTTAGAACACTGCGATTGTATGACAGGCACAGCTTCTGTCCAATTTTTCAAACATTACTGAACAGAAAAAATATAAAATAACCTAACCAATTAAGATAATATAATGCTTCTAACTTTCAATTTATTGCAAGAAACGTATCTACTATTGTTGTTCCATGAAATCCCTCCAACCTAATTCTTAAAAACCGAAAGATTTGATCATTACCTAGCTGCTCCTAATCACATATTTTATTAATTTTAGCCCAAAAATTATATTTTTATAAGAACTACGGCTACTATACACGATGGTCAGCGTGTATTAACTCAAACTTGCCAGGATTATTGCAGAAACTTGAAAGCTGAAGAGTTCTTGTTTGAGCCCTATAATTTCAAAATTTTATTTGCGTCAAATAGATGGCTTATTAAGGCATCAAGCAACACCGTGATACGATCATATGAACGGAGCAGTAACCATTAATAAATAGCTTAGAGATAAACTGTCCAACTTGCGTATATGTTGTAGTCATGACAACTTCGTACTCGTGCAAGCATTTCGATTACCACACAATTTTTATTAAGTATGAAGTTATTGCGTGAAAACGTTATTTTGTAAATAAAATGGGAAGGTAAAAGAAAAGAGCTAAAACGTGAAACTTATTTCAGTGAAACTTCATTGACGTTTATAAAAATTTATTGTCATTTTGATTATGTTCCTTGAAAAGTCTGCAAAAAATGAGATTGAATAGGCAATTATTTACAGATTATTTTGTAGTTTAGAGGTTAATTCAAATTTAACGCGAGTGAATGAATATAAATTAACATTTATGTATTTAAATATTAAAAATTATTACATATAAGACATAGAATATAAGATCAGCGATTTTTTTGCCTATACAAAAAAAGTTAAGATCTTTAAGTAAGGAATTGCTTGGCAGCTGAATCATACTGTGTTCCTTTTTCGATTCTACAAATACAATAAAAACCAAAAAAAGCTTAGTGGGCCTTGAAAATACAACCACTTGTTGCTTCCAGTCTTCATTTAATTAATCTTCCCGACTTTTATAACCGCTAATTTTAGATTTAAAAATTAATTTAACTTTTTTTTAAGCTGATCCTGACCCCCTGAGAATGCAATAATTCGAAGCGTTAAAAAATAAAGCTAGGTTTAATCGCATTTCAGTATTTTGACTTGTTTAATAATTTTATTATAACAATAGCATACTTTATTTTCAATTTTTATGTCTTGGCTTTCTATGTGAACCTTTTGGAAGATACAGCATTATTTTATTGAAGAAAGAAGAGATAATTATTATAGTCTTTAGTAATTATTGACATTTGTAAGGAAAGTTACCTTGATGCACCTTAATAGAGTTCTGAAGTTGAACGGAAACTATAATCTGCTGCTCCTGGTATTATAATTAAAAAAAATAAAACAGCCTAAACACAAGCTGTTTATCAACACAACAAATCACGAAATTATTTTACTATCAATAGTCATCTGGATGTTACAGATATATTTTCAGAGTTTTTCAATATCTAGATAACTGGAGGGACGAATTTAGGCGACGGGACGGATTTCGGACACCTTACGTTATGCCATTTATTTTATTAATATAAAATATACTAATTTCTTTAAATTCTTCTTCTAATATTTTCTAAACTATCGTTATAATTAGTTGACATTCGCATTATGGTATAGAAGGATCAATCTAATAATTGATAAATTATTTGGCACTTCTATAAATTTGTTTTATTGAAAACTAATTTCGATTGTTATACATTCATCTTCAGCTGTAAAAACACAAAAAATTCAAAAATAAGCAATTCAAAATATAGTTTGGTATATCAAATATACCAAGTAATCCAAACTTTTTGTGTCTTTAGAACTGAAGATGAATGTATAACATTCGAAACTAGTTTTCAATAAAACAAATTTATAGAAGTGGTAAATAATTTATCAATCTTTTATAAGAAGCAAGAGTTTACCGTTAATTTTCGTTTATGAGAAAAAGGAGATTTAACTTTGCTTTGGCTTTCAAGAAACAAAAACATCACATTCGTGTTATAAAAATGATTTCAAGTGGTTCATTTTTCACATTTGTGGTTATATAATTAGGTTCCAAATGAAAAAAAAAATAATACAGAATGAACATTGAATGTTTAACAGAGACCCCGTTAGCAGGGAAACAAATCTGTGCTAGTAAATTTATAGAAATAGAATAATTGAATTAGCCCTCAGTTTGATTAATGGCACAATAATACTATCTAACTCGAGTCTTCTAGCACAAACATTATCAAAATATCCAGATAGAACTACAAGAAGAATTGTTGAACTGCGTCGAACGAACCGCTTCTTGAGCGTAAAGTTAGCCAGATCCTGAACTACTCTCCTGTTACAGAACTTCTGTTTGCGACATCGGCCCAACCCACAAAGACCAACACTAGTCCAACTACTGTTCCGGATGCTTGGGTAAGTAGAATAGTCGAGCAAACGTTATATCAAGGCAGGCACACTGGCACAATAAAAACACTTGCCGTACTTACCGTAGCACTGATTTAATAAACTGAAGATAGCGTCTAACGGGGGATGAGTGTGAAGAATAATGGCGATAACATCATTCAACAATGGATTCTAAACGGAAACAAAATCGTAAGGATTCTCTCAAAGAGAAGATTCTCAAGATACTATCTGACAATTCTATTCTGCTAATCAGCTACTTGATTCACTAATTAGCTTTCATTTCTCATCTCCAACTTCTAAGAAGAATGGAAAAAGAGAGATTCTGACAGATTCGAGATTTTCCATGTTCTAGATCAGGGATTCTCAGACTTTATGACTCCGAGTACCACTATCTGATCTTATTATAATAGTTTGTGCTTAAATGATACAAGAATCCATAATCATTATTATATTTTTGAATTTTATTTATTATATTTTTTGATACTTTTTATTCGGACAACTTAAATAAATATTCTCTAGAGTTTCTTAAAAATTACAAATAAACTGTTTTGAGGATTTATAACTCATCAGTATTGAATATGTTAAATTAAAATGTAAGAGTAACCTCTTTTCTCAAATACGTGTTATAAACTTTAAATATCGTCTAGAATATATTTATATGCCATCTCCTTTCTGTTAAGATTGTTTCCGTAGTAAATGCGACTTAGAGTGTTGAATGAGATAAAAATATGATTGTAAATATATTTTGCTATGATTGTAAATAAACAACAGCATGTTCCAACTGAAAAATGTTGATTTTTTTCTTAATAATGTCCAAATTTCTTATTTTTGATGAATTCTATTTGCAGAATTTTCGGTATTACGTGAATCTTACTGTTTCTATTGTTTGTGAAATTGATAAACTTTTGGTTTTGGATTTTTGAACTTTATTTTCGATTTATTATGCACTGTAATATAAATATTTTTTGTTGATAAATTAACTTATGTTAATCAGTTTGCATTTTTTCTGAAGACTAATCTTAAATACTAATGTGACAAGATCAGATAGTGGTACTCAGAGTCATAAAGTCCCGGATATGCCTGATCTAGGACATGGCAAATCTCTGATCTGTCAGAATCTCTCTTTTTCTGTCATTTTTAGAAGTTGGAGATGAGAAATGAAAGGTAATAAGTGAATCAAGCAGCTGATTAATAGAATAGAATTGTCAGATAGTTAAGGAAAAAAACGTTAATAGTTAAGGAACAAGCAGCATTCATACCAGACAGACAAACACACGATCATATTGTTTCATTAAGAAATATCTTAGAGAAGAACTGGTACCGGAATAGGAATATATATATATATATATATATATATATATATATATATATATATATATATATATATATATATATATATATATCTTGCTTTCATTGACTTATAAGTATCTTTTGACTCGGTATCTAGAGAGGAGATATGGGAAGCCCTGAATATGAGAAAAGGTTTAGTAGATGTTATTAAGTCGAACTATCATGACCCAAAAGGCCAGGTGAGACTAAACGGACAAGAGTCAAAGAGATTAAAAATCCAGAAAAGGGTCAAACAGGGAGATAGTTTTTAGTCCTCTCATTTTCCTCATTATGCATGAATGAAGTTGCAACAATATGCAAAAGCCGAACGGACAGAACGTACTTATGAAAATGTAATTTTCTCCCAGCCGTTATTTAGAATTTGCTTTATGGCGATGATATATTTGCCTAAGGGAGATTGTGAAAGAAGAAGAAGGTCCTAAATCCCTAAGTTCCACCATTAAATTAAAAATTTATTGTTTTCTTGAATTCAAATAAAGGCAAATGACTCCCTCAAACGAAATTTACATTAAGAGTCTTAAAACATTTCTATTATTGAATATTGTCTTTAAAAATGTATCTAATTGTCCATCCAAACTAAAATTAATAGCATAGTTCTCTACTTTTGGTAAGTACTTTGTTGCACATAGTTCGCGACGCCACTTGAAGCATCAGGATTTAATCCATTTTTCTTCTCGTTTGTCTTGAGAAAATTTGAAAAACCATAAATAAAAAAAGGAGACGAATTTAGGCCTCAACCTATGAAAACAATGGCAGCTTTCCAAATCTTTAGTAGTTGACAAGTTAAGTTAAGTAGACGGACAAGTTGAACATGAAACCAACACTATAGTCTAGTGATACAATAAAAAATATCTTATATAGTAACGGATTTTGGACCTTTACCAAAATAATCCATTTAAAAATAAAAATGAAAAAGAACAAGAAGAATTCAAAAATTAATAACCTAATAATTATAATCTTCTCTCTGTTAATAATTAAGTCAGTGAAAATCTATCCAATGTATTTTTTGTTTCTATATAAACTAATTAAATTTTCCAATGCCCACAAATATTTTCTTGAATATGATAAATTTAAACTGCTAATGTAAGGTTAATTTAAAAAGAATAAACAAAAATTTAAAGAAGGTAATAATAAATCGCAAATGCCTAATTGAAAAAAAAAATTGAAGTAAAAAAAGAAAAATTGAATTGAAGTAATAACTATGTTGTTTCATCAGTTGAAATTAAGTAATACAAGGTAATTGGTGGCATTGTTTACCTTAAAAGCACTTGAAGTTAAAATTTAAATTAAGTGTTGCAGCTCTGTTTAAAAATCTATGGACCGTGAAATAGAATGGTTACGTCGGCTTGCTCAACAACCTTCAGACTTAAAGTCACCTTTATGGTCAGGATAACGGATGTTATATTTATTTTAAAGATATAATTAAATTATCATTTATAAAAATGAGTAAAACAAAAATATTGAAAAGAAAAAATGAAACTATTTATATAACTAATTATGTTATAAATTTAAACTTAATTAATATTTACTTAAATTTAATTGTTATATCTAAAATTGAGAAATTATTTAATACCAGAATTCAATAAAATTATAAGGATAAAGAATAAAAAAATGGTATTGTGAAAATGTTCGTTTTGTTTTTGTTAATATTTCTACAGAGTGTCAGCGAAAAATGAATTAAGTTCATTAATTTTAAAAATTATTAAAGTGCATCAACATAATAATGCAAAAAGAACTGCAAAAATCGCTAAGGATCGTTTTAGACTTACCAATCCAGAAGATTTTTATATGAAACTTTTAAATGAATCCCTTAAATGAAACTTTATGAAACTCTCTTATTTGCCTTCTAAAAGAATCTGAAAAAAAACCCGCATCCTTTTTCTAAAAAGTTGCTTAGTTTATTTAAAGGAAGAATATCCTTGTGAATCGAAGGCAATGATAAATTACTATAATTTTTAATGTAATATTTTTTTAATTTCTTCCAGTATCCTTATTCTTTTATTGAAATTTTCTTAAAATTATTATTAGCAACGTTACGGAGTATAACCACTCCTGCAGGATAAATATCTGTCTTATAGAACAACATAATTAGAATTCAAATAAATTATTTAAGACATGCTCAACTTTTAATAATTGAAACTTAATTAATGTAGGAGAAGCTTGGTTGGGGGTTCGGTCAATGAAGAAACACACAAATAAGAAAAAGCTGATATTGTGCTACGACGTTTTGACCTAAATTTTAGGCCATCATCAGGGCTGAGTAAAAGCAAGAAAACAAGACTGCAACAGATAAGTATATGGGATGTATGTAGTCGATCCTAATAATGTTCACTGTGACAATAAAAATGAAATATGAATGTTACACTGTTCTTATAAGTAATAATGAAAGAAATAGCGACAATTAGAATTAAGACGAAATAATAGTAAGTATTGATTTGATTATGACAAAAAAAATAAAGAATGATATTTTAAGCAGTGCTAGGTAGATGATATTATATAAGGTGGCCAAGGCCAGCATGTATGTAAACTAATTTTTAATTGCTAAATGTTGCGCGCGTTATAAATACTTTATCTGAATTCTTATTATGTTGTTCTGTAATAAAGAGATTTGCCCTGAAGATGGGGAAATATATATCCCGATACGTCGGCAATAATGATGTAATCAATTTCCAAACAAAGAATAAGGATTCCAGAAGAAATTACTTCACAATAACTATGTGAAATAAAGTAATTTAATATAATTCTTCCACAGAAATTAAATTATTATATTTTTTTCCGATTACTAAACTTCCTTTATTTTTGGTAATTCAGGACGTAAACATAAAAATTAAACCTTATTAAAACTTATTTTAAAAAATAAATCAATAATGAATGATTAACAAATTTGAAATATAATATCGCTATGTATATACAACTATGTATATATAAGTAGTTATAATTTCTTTCTCATGCTTAAAACTTCAGTGTCGTGCCTGAAATAGCTGACCTATTGGAAAATCATCAAGAAAATTCTGAGATATTTACCTTCGGTCACCTCTGAATGACAGAAAAAACAATCTTATCGCATTTCAGAGAACGTATTTGAACTTTCTGCTTTGTTTTCAAGAAACTGGAAAATAAATCTCTTCGTTTAAAGTACAGCATTATGTTGTTTATAATTAATCAAGCTTTAATTAACGATGTTTTTATAATTAACGTAATAATTAGCCAAATAATCTTTACCACATAAAAGGACATACAAATTAAATCTATAAAGGATCTGATTAATTAAATTCAATAATTAATCCTATTGAGTACCCGATAAAATGTAATTATTTGATTTAATTTGTAATAAAAAGATTACAAGGATTGGTTATTTTTAACCTCTTACTTTACAACTGTTATTTAATTTTTACAATAGAGACGCAGATCCATATTTTGAAATTTTGCAGGGAACATAAAAGTTTATCCTTAATTATTGGATCAATTTACTTAGTTCATTTTCTAAAAAAAAATCAGAATTTTTCGTTTACTTTTATAAGAATTTTTTATTCAACTTATTGAACTTGACCCCTGAATCATTAACAATATAATTTCAATATAGTATTTTCGAACTTAGCAACATCTGAGATAAATATTCAACACTACCTATAAAAATGCTTTAATATAATTTATTTTTGTGGATACAAAATTCGGCACGTTTGACGGGATCAGAGACCAATGAAAAGTTTGCAATTGTTTATTTATTTATTTATAATGAACGATTATTATTGTTAAGTACATTTATATCTTCGTTCCAGTAACAATCTAAATTGCAAAAGTTTGTGATTAAAAAAAAAAACTTGAGCAATAAGGTTCCGTCATATTTTAAATTATCATTAATAATAACTAAAATACGAAATAGAAAATATCAAAATGGTGGTAGTGGAAGAAAACTATTGAGAACCCCAAAATGCACTTCTCTACCACCAACTCAGTTTACATTCAAATAACCCACCATCTGACTCAATTCGAAGGGGTTGTAGAGGTGCGAAAAACCTTAAAAAACAGTGAATGACCTAATAGTGTCTACACGTAATAAAATGTATAGTACTTTACTCGGCAGAAGAATATCGTAGAAGTGTGAGTAAATTTCAGTCAAATTTCGTCATGTTTATGAGTTTTGATACAGTTAATAGGGTCTCGCGCACCTCCACAGTCCCTCCAAATTGAGTTACATGTTTGAAAAATTGTATGTGAATTGAATAGGTGTTAGAGAAGTGCCTTTTGGGAGTCTCAACTTTTTTCTCCCACCCCCGCCATTTCGATATTTTCAATTTATTTTTTTTAGTTAAAATATGATCTTAGTGACTTAGAGCTCAAGCTTTATTTATTTTTTATTTTATTTTTTACTATTTGCATAAGAAAAGAAATCTGTTCGGTGCCTAATTTTATCATTGCATTTTTTCTATTAATTTTATAATCAAGTATGAATATTATATATCGTCAGGGATTTAATTCGTTTTCTTTCAATCGATTGCACACCCAATGTTTAAAAAAAAAAATCAGTTATAAGATTGATAGTCCCATCTTTTGTGCTTCACTCGCTTTAGAAGAGAAAAAGAGGTCTCATTAGGATGGGGCGGAAATGCTCAACCTCTGAGTTATGACTACAGCGGCAAAAGAAATCTTGTTAAATAAAGCGGCGAAATTCTGGTCTTCCTTGAAGAAGGCTTAGAATTTTTATTTTTTTATACTCCTCCTTCAAACTATTGAACTGAATTTGATCAAAACTCACTAGGCTGTTTTTATTAAAACAAGGATATCAAAGGTATAATACAAATGTAAATAAAACAAAGTACATATGATATTAAATTTAATTTTTTGATAGAAAAAAAATGATAATTGTAGAACATTATTTCATTCCTTTTAATTATATTATTTCGTTCCAGATTCACTTATAAATGTTCAACGAACCTAATACAAAAAATGGAATACAAAAAAAAAAAAGCTCTCTGTGGCCTAAAATATGTGATAAGTAAGAAATTAATTATTCTTCTTCTATCGGCATGACAGTCGCATGAAGCTGCCCTTGGCCTGATCAACAGCGGCTAACTATTTCTCTCTATCTCTTGCATGGCTAACAGTTAAAGATAGCATTTAAACAACGTATTTTGACTTAATTTTGTTTAGTTATTGTTTTCTGATGTAACATTGAACAAAATAGAATAATTATGATAAGGAAGATATCGAATTTATTCGAATTAATCTAGGGCTAGTTGGGATCAGAAGGGTTAAGTGGATAATTATGTTCCTTTGTATAACCGATCCCTTAGTCCTAAGGGAGAACAGCAAGGGATCTCTAGCAGCTTAAAGATTAAAGCAAAAGTTCCCAAGTTTGACTACCATAAAAACAAAAATATTTGAGTTAGCATGAATCGCTAATGTTGATATTTATTAAAACTGTACAGTTTGTGATAATAAAAACGTATAACCTCTCAATTCTATTAAAAAAAACAAAATAAAATACATTTTATAAAATTTAATACTCTCCACTAATGAGATTGTAGTAACTGCAGAATCAGAAATTAATCAAATTATTAATTGCATAATAAGAACCATTCCGAATACGAATACACATAATATGAACTATTTCTTGCAATAAACCTTTCTGATTTCCTAAGGTTCGCGCTCACTTCTTAGCTTCAGAATATTGTATTAATATTAATTAATATTAATATTATATTAATATTAATTATTAATATTAATATTAATATTAATATTAATATAATATTAATATTAATAATTAATATTAATAATTAATATTATATTAATAATTAATATTATATTAATATTAATTATTAATATTAATTATTAATATTAATGATTAATTATTAATATTAATATTAATTATTAATTATTAATATTAATATTAATTATTAATATTAATATTAATTATTAATATTAATATTATATTAATATTAATATTAATATTAATAATTAATATTAATATAATATTAATTAATATTGTTTGTATACTCTCTCAGATGCAATATTCTGCGCAACCTAAAATAGACATTAATCAAAAATACATATATATTATTGCTATTTAAAAATATTTGGGCCCATGTTGACAAAGGTAAGGAGTCAGTTTTGGATTTTTTAACAAGTTCTTAATTCCACAATTGATTCATTTCAATGTATTTTTTTTTTTAATATATTTTCTATTTGAAGGTGTATTTACTTAAAACACCGAAGAATGCACCTTAAAATGATGGATGCAAATGATTCTAAAATGATTGTCCAAGTTTTAGATAATGATTTTTATAGTGCATCGAATTAAAATATCTTTTTTGATTTGATGTTTATATTTTATTAACAAATGGAAACCGTGATAGCCAAAGGGGCAACTAATGCGGATACAGATACAACAGTTAAGCACAGACCAGCTTGGTCACAACTTAGTTGGGTGACTGCCTAGCCAAAGAGCACCCACCGGTGACCTGACACCTCTCTGCGAATAACCTTCTTCCCAGGACGAAAACTAATCGCAGGAGACCAATTACAGGAAGCACCCAAAATCGCAACTTGCCATAAACCGGATACTCTGAATTTTGTGATGCCATTTGGCCAGAAAATGGGTTAAAATCACTGAGTCTCTCCCCAGGTGTCCAATAAGAGAAGAGGAGAATGTTAATTGGCCCAATTTTTTTTTTCAAACATATGTGCCAAGTTTTATCCAAACTTTACTTTTTCTTTTCGACGGGTTATCTTCTTTTAATTCGTTATACCTTTTCAGGAAAAATAACTGCCACCCAACATACTTCATAGTTTATTAAGCTGATTACTTTTACACGACATTTCGGGCTAGTCCATTTTCAAATATCAAATGTCCTTTTTGAAACATTTTGCCTCTTGTTTATCGTATTTTTATCATCATCTTTGTAGGTTAAACTATTATTAACCTTTACCACCACTATGCCAAAATGATTTACCATCAAAGTATTTTTATTCACCAAATAAGGCATTTTGGTATACGTTTATCAATATCAACAAAATGTTTTTTTGAACCGCATCTTCATCACCCATTCCACAAAACATAAAAACTAGGGCCGGGGATCAAATGAAAAAGAGCTTTAAGTAACATATTTAATCCAAACCGTTCTAAAGTGCAAAAGCATTGTTAAAGCTGAAATCAGGGGATAAACCAAAAACTTCCATTTATTTTTTTTTCTGGTTTCTATATATATATATATATATATATTTTTTATCATCGTCTTTTTCATTTAGTTCTTTAATATAGTTTCGTCGTTCATCCACGGATGGAAAACGATGTGGCATGCATTGAACCAATTATAAATTGAATCCTACCACATAGAACCATACCTGTTATTTAGCTATAAGAGTATATTTATTATTTATTCATTCGGGCAAAAAGAGGTAATATCTCAACATTTATATAAAAAAAAATAAAAACTAATTACGAACTGTAAAATATATTATAAATGTAAAATTTATATTTAAATAAGGGTTTTCTCGACTTCTGAGACACTATTTTATTATTTTTTTTTGTTTATCGTGATAAATATGGTTGGAGATAAATTATTGCTGTGTTATTTGGATTCTCGTAAGATTGAGCAATAATAAACGGAGATCAAAAATTTAATATTTCTAATTTAGCAGTTGAAGGACGCAATTCAATAACGGGTAAATCCATATAAAATCAACCAAAAGAGGTAAATGCTAACGTTTGCATAATAAAAATCATTTTTTTTTTAAATTAAAAGTGTCAAAGATAATATTAAGGCTAAGATCCTTTATTTTTAATATATCTTCAAATATCGCGATTTTTCTAATAACAGATATTTTCAATCTAAAATATTTCAGAAGGGATACGCTTTAAATGTACAAAATAAAAAAAAAACTCTTTTACTGTGCCGTAATTAGTGGTTAAGATCTTGTACTCCAAGTTGTCACTTATAACACATAGGTAAGCTCTAGCAGTAAATGCTATCATTATTTTTACTTAAACTTAATAGGGCTTCTTACAGTTTTAGCTATATTTCGAAAAATATCTAACAAAAAAACTAATAAGGTCTCAGTGATAATATTTTAACTACTTTTCACAACGCATTAATAAAATATTTTCTGAAAATCTTTAAGAAGAGGTAAAAATGTTTTTTAAATCGTGTCCCTCCTGAAATATTTCAAATATTTATACAATATCTGATTTTTAAAAAATAGCAATATTTGAAGACCCATTTAAGAGAAAGGATCTAACTCACAGACCTGAAAGCTTTTTAGGGAAGTAATATGCTACAAGCACTATACCGAGAAAAAAATTGAAGGTGAATATTTCTTTTATTTTTAACCCTATCCTAGTTGGTAAGAAGAGTAAAAATGAACCTTCAACTAAAGATAGAATATTATTCTAAGACATCTCAACAGATGTTACAGTATGAAATAGCCCTGAATAAATATAAATAATAATCACCCTAATTACAACCCATAATTATTAATACTCAATCAAATATATATTCATTTATCTAATACTCTCAGGATTTAGAATGAAATCATCTGGAAAAATAATAAAATGAAGGTAGGTTATTGTTGATCACTACAAAACTGAGATCATTGAAGTTGCAACGTAGAGGAGGAAGCATATATAATAAGGAAAAGCTTTTTTAATTAAATATTTTTTCTAGCTTTACCTCTGACATTAAAATTCCATAAACAGAAATATTGCATAAGATAGAAAAGTGTGATTGCGCAAATACTCTATATACAATCAGGGATACGTACATGTGCCATAGTAGCAGTGTCAATTATCCATCGAAATACTGCCGCTGCCGATCGGTCGTTGAAAGCCACGTCTTCTTGAATGTTTGAACCAGAACCCACATACAGCTACTCGTGATTTATGGGCCGTAGTAGGGTTTCAAGCCTATACTGTGAGCAGCTAGACAGAGTATATGCAGTTTTGAGTGCAAAGTATCCGGCTTTGGTCAACAGGAACCAAGCCATTTTGCAACACGACAATGTCCCTGCACATCGCTCTCGTTCGAGCGATGTAGGAAAAATTATTGGAACCGCAAGGAGTATACGTTTTGCCTCATCCTGCGTATAGCCCAGATATCGCACTATTAGATTATGGTTTCTTTAGATCAATGGCTCATTTTTTAAAAGTTCGGATCTTTCATAATTACGAGGACATAAATTTGGATGTGAAGAGTTGTTAGCCTCAAAACCAAAAGTGTGGTTCCGGCATCGAATCCAATTACTGGCAGAAAGATGGGTAAAAGTAGTTGAAAGCAATGGATTTTACTTTGAAGAGTAGTATTCAATAATGTTTAAAATATATAATCTGAAATAAAGCTATACCAATGAACAAGGACTTTTGTAACAACCTAGTAAACTTTCTTTAATTTAAAAATAATTAATGAAAAGCAGATTTGCGAAACAAACTTTTCGGTTCAATAAAATACCTTTGAAGAAACTGAGTATCTTCATGTATAAACAGGAAAAACATAACAACTTTCAATAAAACGTTAGGCAAGTACCTAAGAGCTATACAATGCTAAATAAAGTTTGCTAAAAACTTATCTTCGTGAAATACATCCACATTCTCATTTATTTTTTTACCAAATGCATTTAAATTAAAAAAATAAAAATGGTGATAAAATAGAAAAGTCGCAGTAGCCATTGATATTCGTTTAACTAAGCAAAAAACTCTTGAGTTATTTAATGAAGAAACGTCACAGGAAGCACATGATCTTCTGAAATGAAGTCTTGAGAATTTAATTAGTACTCTGCACATAGAGCTAGGAAAATAGGCAAAGCAGTTACAATCAAGTTCGATAATGAATCGATAAATGGAATATTTTATAATCAGAAACTACTGTCATTATTGCATGCAAAAATCTTCTTCAAATATTTTAATTATGTTTAAGCATACTCCGTGAACATTCATACAAGCAAGAAGGAAGAAAAGTTAAGTATCAAGTATCATTTTAATATATCAGATTTTTTTTTTTTTTAATTCCAATATATAACGTATATTTGTTTACCTCAGAGGGGTGAAAGGTCGTGTTTCCTCTTTTTCTTTAAGTGAGTTTTGTACTGATATTTATGTAATTTTACATACTTTCTTCATAATATAATGTTTTATGTACAACAGTTATCTTTTAAATAACCTTTAAATTATTTTCAAAATTAAGTTTTAATAAAAATCTGCCATCATTTTTGGTGTGCAATAATCTAGGAGGCAAATTTCATTGATTTCATTTGAACACTTTTTTAAATTTATTTAACCCAAAATAAATTATTATTTAATTTTTATATTTTAATTGTATACTTTAATATACTTTGAAAAATAAACGTTTTGCTAGAAAAATCATGTTGGTCCAGGTTAGGGCCCACATTAGATTATTTCTATTTTTTTTTAATAGGGAATTTAATAATCTTTCAAATGATATACGAATGATAATTTTAAAAAGTAATTGAAAACTCCTATACGCCAATATACGGAAAATGACCTAAGAGCCTGTCTAAACTGAAGGTCACCTTACAGAGCTATGTTATATTTCTTTAATATTTGTGATAATTTATGCTTACATTTTAACAATTCATTTAATGGTGTTTTATTTATTGTTTAATTATTTACCTTGTTTTCTTCATCTTTCTACTACCTCTTTTTTCAATTATATAATTTAGAAACCCTATCGACACGAGATGAGAATGTAGATTGTTTATTATTATAATATTCGTCAACACATACACCTCTGTGTACTCACAATAATAAAAATGATATTTGTGAGTTGAAACGTATAAAGAATAAAAAGAAATGTTTTATTTATCTTGGTCGATCACTGCCCATATCAAAGATTCAAAGCACATAATACACGGTGCTTGTGCATAAACCAAGATCCATTTGCACAAGTCAAAGATTTGTTTGTATAAGCGCCTTAATGTAAAAAACAGACAGCTTCAATTTCATTTTTACTTTCATTAATTTTTACTTCATTATTAGTTATGAATATTTCATGAAAAGGAATTTGTGTCTTCAATTTTTTGATTGAACATTTTTTTTTTTTTTTTATTCAACAGTGAAGCCATTACCATCCCGAATTTACATTTCCCCCTGTGATTTAAAACAACATGAAATGTTCAAGGAATTAATTTGAAAATATGTACTTTCTAAAAAAAATTAATTTACTTTAATTTATTTATTTAAATTTAAATGTTACTTTAATTAGGTTTTGAGATTTTTTTTTCTTTTTATCGCTACCGATACTGTGTTTTATATCTTAAAACTATTTCATTTATTTTTTTAATTTATATAATATTTAATGGTTAATACGTATGTTTACTAAATTAATCTCTAGCCTAGATGAAATAAGAAATTTTTGCTGTTTATTTAATTAAAATATTTTGAGCATAGGATGCATCTCAGCTAATCATGTACATTCACAATTTATAAAGGTTTTGGAGGGATAAAATGTGCTGTATCCAAAAGAATGATGAGAAATACTAAATAGTAATAATAGTGAACAATTATAAATAAATATATATATATATATATATATATATATATATATATATATATATATATATATATATATATATATATATATATATATATTTCAATGAATCTAGTAGAAACAGAAATAAACATAAAATAGAATTTAAGTACTATATTAATTGTGAAATCAACCGATTTTTATTTTATCAGAACAAGTAGTTATATTGCTTATATTTTTATGATAAATACATTTATATGTAAACAAATAAATCTTGAGAGAGGAATCGAGTATTAATTTGTATTGAAAAAAGTAAACTAAAAACACTTCAATAATTTATATTAGTGCCCACAACTGAGTCATAAAGGGGCCACTTACTGGTGTTTAAATATTTTCGAGTGTATACTAGAGATAAATTTCAATCTCTTTTTTTATCCAGTTTTTTTTTTTAATGGTAAATATTAATTTTCTCCTAACTAAACTGATTTCCTAGCCTTTGCAAAGTTAATTATGTAATCGCTGTCAAATTACTCAATTAAGTAACTTAAATTTCTCCGAGGAAAGACGATTATCAATAATATTAATTTCAAATTTAGATAGTTTTCAATAAAAAAAAAAGGGATTGTACCCAAAAGGAAGATTAGAGATATTAGTAGAACAATAAATTGATTTTATTTTTAATTTTAGGTACTTATTTTTATTTGAACAATTTGTTAGTTCACTTGAAGTTTTATGTAAAAATGTATTGTACCTCGACAGATATTAATTACAGACAAATATTAATTTTGAAAAAAACAGTAAAATTAAAAACAAATATTCGGTAATGTATTTTTGTGGGCATAAATAAATCGAAAGAAAGCATTGGAGAAATAAATGGTCATAATAATTGAAGGCAGTGGTGAACTTATACCTCCATTGTTATATTTTTTTTTAATGTAAAATATTTGTTTTATATTATACAATATTAATACAGATAATATGATGAGGTGAAAAAATGTACATAAGATCTAAGGTAATTACAATTTCTCCTTTTAAAATGTATTATGGTTATTTGCAAATAATACGGTATAAAAATAATTGAAATACATAAATTAATATAATATAAAATATATATTTCTTGGGGGGAAAAAGCCCCGAAAAGATTAACTAAATGCGGTATGTAATCATTTATAATAAAAAAAACATATAGGAATGGAAATATAAGTTCACCACAGCCTTCAATTTGAAAATTAAATTTCAGGCATACCTCAAAATTAAATTGAAGTCATGATAATAAAAAATGATATTAATATATTAATGCAACTTAGCTAGAGAATTGAATGAGTAAAATGATATAATTAATTTATGTTCATTGGTAAATATATTCATAAGTAAACAAACGAACCTCCTCCTAACAGACAAGCCTGGTATCAACTTTGAAAATAAAAAAAATAATAATATTAATAAAAACCTGCTTGCATCAGAAATTAATTTTAGAAATTTTTAAGTTATCATAATTGATACCTACATCTTGGTCTCTTTAGATTTTGTTTTTAATATTTTTAGTAAAAATTGTTGAAATATAAGGTGAGTTTGAAAAAATATGATTCGCAATGATTTATGGATGTTAGCAACAGTAAATAACCTTTGCGAACCACGACCTGCCCACGAAGGATACTCCTGCCCTATACTATATACAACCAAAATACTACACTCACTTGATGAACATGTAGACTCCAGTCTGCTCCATGGCCCTCGAGATGCCCTTCCAGCTGGCGAGCATGTTGTACTTCTGCTTGGCAGTCAAGGGTAGCCTGGGGTCCTGCTTTGGGGGACTCGCCTGCTCCGCCCCCGACTTGGTTAGCTTGCCGAGCTCGCACCCCATCGGCCGCCGTCACAGCACTGGCTAGGGGGTCCGCTATCTTCTGCGCACGCGCCCTCTAACTGCCCGTCTTCCGATCATCGATTCCCTCTCCACTTTCTCAAAATTTACAGGGCTAATTGCATCTCACCTCTTGCAAAATAAAATATATAATTGCATAGATAGGTATTCGATTTGGTCATATTTAAATGATATGTTTATTCGAATCTATGTTGACGAATTGAGACAACGAACTGTAGCTATATCAGCTATTTCAGATTTTCTGGTTATTAATTCCTTTGCTCTTTACGTACCATATAACCCATTATTCTTTAAAACATTTTACGTGATATTTTTTTCTAATATAATATTGCTCAATTAGAACTTTTTTCATCAAATTAAATATGGTCAAAACAATTTATGCATTTTTGATCATTTTAAATTTTTGTATCTCAACAGCTACGTAATGAATTGTAGGGGATTGTTTATCATTTGAAATTTTAGCTCATTATTATAATTGGATCTATTTTAAATATATGTAAGCAAGTTTATTTTTTGTAAATATCATATAATAGCATGGCAAGAGAAAATAATAAATCAAATAATGCAATCGCATCATGTTTATTTGATACTATTATTGTTATTATTATTAATAATACAAACATCTGAATTACTTTTCACTAGACTAGTAATCTGCTCATTTTGTTCAAGTTCATAATTTTCAATTAGTATTTATCTACCACTTCTATATCGAAATGATGTGATAGCTTTTCTTCCTGAAAGCCTTTCTCCCAATTAATCTTCATCGGAATCATAATTTTTTTATTCTATAATTGGTTTTGAAAGAAGAGCCAATATTTTTTATCCTCGAGTTATGTACATTTAACCATAAGGAAAATAAAAACAAATAATTCAAAATTAATAATTCCGATTGGAAAAAAAAATCTATACTTCATAATGTATTCCTGAAGATACGTTATATAAATATTCATATATTTTACATATAGTCAAGTATTTCGGTATAATAAATTCATACAAATATAACATAGGAACTAATCAATATTAAAAAAAAATCATACAGTCATTATTTCAAGCTTTTAGCAACAGAATAGAGTAGACTCCCCATAGCTGTGAATTTTCTCACGGATACCATCTGAGAGGTCCTGAAGCTCCAACGTGTGAACGCTAAGACAGTTAAGCATGGCCTTTTGGTTGTCCATTATCTGTTTGGGGGAATGAAAAACAGTCTTGAAGGTATTCTAGAAGACGTTGTAATATTACAATGGAATATAAATTGTATTTTTGCCAATGAACCTTAGGGGTAAAAGCAATAGCCAAATAAATAGTAATAGAATAAAAAAATACAATATTCACTTCTATGTTACAGCTGTTCACAGAATATATAATCACTATTTTGTAAATAGTATATACTTATACTTATAAATAGTATTTACTTCAAAACACAAATAGAACTTTGTTGAAAGCTTCACAACTGTAATAGTTTCATTGTCGATTACGATTACGATAGTTTCATTGTCGATTTTGGAATGTCAATAGCGTAAAATAAAATCGAAACTTGTGTATCTTGGGAGATACACTAATAAATCTAGGGTTAAAGAAGCCTATTTATTAAAAATTTTAAGATACTAATTATTAAACATTAATTTCTACTGAGACTCGTGTCCCCTTAAAATATTTAATGGGACAATGATATATTGGCCCAAATTGTTCAGTCGAGATCAATTAAAATAAAAAAATAATATTTGGATTCATATAATTAGCAATTTAACATTTTTCAAAAATCAAAAACATTTTATCACATAAAAAATGAATAAATAGGTATTTTGTAGGTATTAAAATTTTAAGATATATTAACTATATTGAGTCAATAGTTAACCATATGAAGCAAATGTAGGTACCGGTATCGGACATATTTCATGAAATATTCAGTGTTTTTTATGACACAATGGTTTATCTTAGCACTTTTAAAGATTTTAAAGCTATCCATAAATTGCATCAGTTATTCCTCTTTGAATTCATGACGAGTAAAATGTTAATTGATAGTTGTATTGATTTTTTTTCTTACTTTTCCTAAAGATCAAATTTGCACTAATAGTGGACACTTGGAAATCACCTCATTGCGTTAGTGGAGGACAAACATTTTAACAATTTTTTCTTGGGTTATAGTCTAATTTCGTATTACTTGAAACACATTAATATAATGTTTTCTTACATCAAAATGTATGATATCCTATAATAAATGAAGAATAGAGGAAGAAACCAGGAAAGCTGTCAAATATCAATGTCAAATTTGAATTTCTAACTTCATAACATAAAAATGCATGTTTATAAAAGTACTTTAACCACTACTAGATGGTATCTGCTATATATACTCCAAGCTGAATTTAAACTTAGTTGACTTATTCTCACAATTTAATTAATTATCCAATTGGGCACTTCTGAAACAGTATCCACTACCAGTGCATTTATCTTGATTCATTAAACTAATTCAGAGCAAGATTTTTTTTTTAATGTAATAAGAAGTTTAAATCGGTGAAACTGCTACCAAGTCCAATGTTGGGATGTTCTTTAATTTTAAGTTATAATGTTTACAAAGGTATTCCTTGAATTCTTCTTGGTCCTCTTCGACATTATTAAAAGTTAATTTCTAAATTATATCGTTTAAGAAAGTATTTTATATCTATTTCTAGATTTTATCATATTATTAAAAACTTCTGAAATAGTGCAAATTCCATTCTATTTTATTACAGACTTAAAAAATTATTAGTGCTCCGTACCTATCAATAGGCTATATATTAGAAATTGGTATATTAATTATTTAGCATAATTAATCTATAATTACTGGAAAAGGACCAGAATAATCTCAAAAACTTTTTTTTTTATTTAATAAATATATAATAAAAATAAATTCTATTAAATTACATTAGCACGTAACGTTATGTTTCGGCCATCTTTATTTTGGCAATTTTCAAACATGTAATTGTACTAACAACTAATTCATTAAAAATTAAAATACAATACTTGGAGGTATTTGGTAATATTTAATTTTCAAAGCTGTACAATTTGAACAATTTATTAATTGGTTGACAACAAATTGACAATATATACATATAAATGTTATTGGAAATAAGTATTTTATATTTAAATTTTTTGTTATCATTGATACATATGTTACAATTAAAATAGGGAGAATAACCCCATAGTAAACAAAAACCCATGAAGGTTTACTATATTTTCCCAACTAATGACTCCCCTTTTTAACATCCCATCTCATGCACCACCTCCAAAGAGACAAATGGGGAGCTCTGAACCATAAAAATAATACATTAGACTGTAAGATAATAAATCAAACTCATAAATATATACCAACGTTATCTTCGAACATATCTTAGTAAGAAAATACATCATTCATACATTCAGGTTTTGGAAATGAAATATCTGTTAAAATTCTGTATGCATTTTTCATTAAAAGAAATAATTTCTAAGATATTCATTGCTGAAATTGCATTCAAGATAAGCTATTTAGGAGTTACCAACTACGAGTAATTTCACAGTCCGTTATACACCGAGAGCTGAGCAAAAAAATGAGGAAGCTTTTGATAGCAATTTTTTTAATCCTTATAGCATTGACATTAAAAAAAAATAAGAGTCCGCCAGTCGGATCTGGTAACCTAAAAAAATGACGTCCCAAAATCGAAATTGTAGGACTGTTCCTGGTTTTTCACCTATCATTCATGAAAAGTGCATTCAATCGAAAAAGCTATGGTATTTTAATCTAAAAACATCAAATTCTTCGTCTAATGAATACCACGTTGACTAATGTGATCGAAAACCAAGGTCATAAACGACGATATTATAAAAAAAACAAAAAAAAAAAACAGTGACAGAGCATTCATTATATTTGGATCTGCAGCTTTGTAGCCTCCGATCCGGTAATTGGCATTTTAGTCTAGTTCAGATTGCATTTAGGTATGCAAAAAATGGAGTAATTTTAATTTTCAGGTATGTTGCACGTATTATCCCTCTTGTTATATATAAAGTTTTCAAACTCCTCCTTCTTGTGCCTTTAATTATCGGATCCGGATCCGACCCCGATTTAATTTAGGTAGAAATCATGCGTTTCTTTCACACGGTCCGATAATTATCGGATAGGGTTTCTACATTTCCTGCAGCCTGGCGACCGCTCGATAAATTGGATGTCAATCCGACATTGGATTTATTGGACCGTGTGAAAACGGTTTAACGTCCCCTCGATAAATCGAGATATTTATATTGGTCCGAAATCCGATTTTTCGGATCGTGTAAACCCGGCCTAATTCGTTAAAGATAAGCCAAATTTTCTATGCATATTTTTGAAACGAAAGTGATCATCAATGTTTATTATCAATCATTCTTATATTTTTCCAAAATGAGACTTGCACAATGTAAGTATTTCATAGATAAATCAGAAGAGCGATGTTAAGACTGTTTGTAATCATAGGATGTACTTTACCTTATTATTTTTATTATTGTTATTTAATATTAATTTATAATGTTTGCAAATAGTAATTTGAACGTGTTCATGTACAAGTTAAATAACAAGATTTTCTATTTTTTAGAGTTTATCATTGAACAAATATTTTAATTTATTTACAATTTACTCAATACCGTAAATAATCCATGTGATTATATCGGATTACATTTTTACCTAGTGTTTGAATTCCGCTTGTAGCCATGCTAATATTGCGACTTCAATTCCCACGACCATCTTGCATCGATCAGAATAATTTACAGTTAAAGATAGTTAGTATTCAAATCCCAACCAACCATATTGGAATTGAATCTCCTTAGATGTTGATGGTGTTCCGAACTTGAGAACTGATGATTCAGAGAAGAGGCGCAGACAAGAAGCACCTGTCGAGAACACCTGTCGCACAGATGCAAGGAAGACTGCGAGATCTGTAGCCTCATCCCAACAAATGACGCCTAATTCAATCATTTATACTTTAAGTAAATATAATTATTTTTGAATAAGCGAGTAACTATGCTACTATCTTCTAAAACCGGGTTCGAGTCCGGCTATGCAGATAATAAATTATTCCATTACATCAGCCGTGGATAAACCCTGGGGTCAGGAGACTCTCCTGGGGCTCACTTAGCCTCTATAAAGTGGGTATTCTTAATTGGGAGAAAACGTGACGGTTGAGCGTGATCTCGACCAAATCACCGCCTTGCACAACCGTTAGCCTAGAAACCGTAAGGTCCTTACTTCGTGGGTTGTGGTGGTACAGATTTTTTTTTCTTTTATTAACTCTATTATTAAAATAATTGTAAAGAATAAAAAAATATGAGTCGAGACCAGATCATGTCATTGCACATTTCATTCGCTTGTGTGTAAACCCCTTTAAAATTCATTCTTTATTCGATTCACGCAAGATGGAATAGTACATTTAAATATAATATTGCAAAAAATTGCACGTTTTGCTATTTTTTTCAGCTACAAGCACGATTTTGATTTTTTTTTTTTTTGCATAAAATTTCACATGATGCACTGTTTGGGCTAATTCATCTAGATTTCTATTTTAATAGCTTAACATTGAATATTTAAACCAAATTTCCACTATAATATAAACCCATAGATATGAATCTAAATCTTTCTTAATTTTAATTTTAATTTATCATTTATTTTCTTATTAAATCTATTATTAAAATAGATGAAAATTTCTCAATCATCTAGACTTGGGTTATTCGTAATTTATTATTGCACTAACATTATTTCAGATTTTTTTGTTACAATACGATACTCAACACGTAACTTTAATTCAGAGGGTGTTACTCTAATACATAATTAGATAACCTTTCTATGTATTAATATTATAAATTCAAGAACAAAGAAAATGTGTATGGTGTTATATACACAATTAGGGTTCTAACTGCACGATTTTGCACATTTTCATTTTTTTTACTACACTAATATCCGGCTATTACTACGAACTAACTTAACCGAGTTGTGCTACGATCGAGTAACTTATTGGTTCACAGTCTGCCAATAGAAATCTAAACTCTCAATGCTACCAGGGCTCGGCCAATCAAGAACAATGGCCACGATAGCACCTTTACACTTCTACCTCTAGTTCCACTTTTGGAATGGGGCCCGAGGGGCGAAACTGCTCCACTATTACCACATGAACTTGGACCCGTGTAGATGCCAATGATAGAGGAAAGCTGGTACAATTTCGTAGTATCATTGCGAAAACTATAATTTTTTTTAAATAGTTATAAAAAAATAAAATATTATTCTGCTAAAACCTAAAAAATATTGATCTTATGAATTTTAAATTAAATGTCCACATCAATGATACCAAATATACTTTACTTTAATATTTATTTCATTTGTTTTTCCTTTATAAAGTGGTTCCCTTAATAAAACTATATTAAACTTTTACAATCATATAAAAGTTTGTAATAAGTTTTAAGTATAAGATCGATATTGTTTTTAATAGTAAATGGGCAAATTTTATTACGAATAAAGAATCAGGAATAAATTACGTCACCTTTATTGGTTATTAACGAATAGTGAATTTTGTATAAATTTATACCTACAATTTTTAGCCAAGTGCCACTCCTTAAAGTTCAAAGCTGATTTTCGCATTAATCTCAGGAAATAGTTACTGATAAAATACTTTAATAATAGTGAAAAACCAATTTAACCAACGTAATAAATAAAAATACATCTCATGAATATGAAATCTATATCCAATGGGAAAAAAAATGATAATAATAAAAAAGGATAAAAAAAATGTTTAATTAAACAGTAATAATCTCTTTCAAATCAAAATAATTTTAAGTAAATATTTTTAAAAAAAAAGAAGAAAATCCGTATTTATGGATATTTAAAAAGAAGCTTTAGAAAGAAGAAAACTAATAAAATTAAATCAGCGTAAAGAAAAAAAAATGCCTGATTATTACAGCACCTAGAAAAAGATGAAACATTTGGCGATTTCCAGGCTACTTTCGCAACACTATGATAATAGCATCTATGAAGTTATTCCACCTATTATACGAATAAAAAATTGCATAAAATTCAATTTCACGTAGAAGAAACTAAAACCGAGAAGTACTTTAAAAGGGTATTTCTTTCTCAAATTAATTTAAATTCAATAGTATTTTCCTCTTAAAATTAAATTTCAATTAAAATTATTATGAAAAAAAATATTAAATATAAAGAGTCCGTAAATACAGATATTTGAAAAGGAGCTTGAGAAAAAATTAAACAATATGAGAATGAAGAAAAACAAACTGCCTAAATGCTAAAACACCTAGAAAATGTTAAAACATATAACGATTTCCGGCTTCTTTTTTTCTCCACTACGACAATGGCACCTAAGAAGCAAGAGTTTACCTATTATTTGCGTTTATGAGAAAAAGAAGATTTAACTTTGCTTTGGCTTTCAAGAAACAAAAACAGCTCATTCGCGTTATAAAAAGGATTTCAAGTGGTTCATTTTTCAAATTTTTGTTATTCTTTTTTGCAAATTTAGCAACAAAATAAATATAATCTCGCAAATAAGTGGAATTTGACTGATTTCCTTTCTTTGTTTTCTAGTATCAATGAACCATTACCTCATTATTTAAATATAAAGAGTGTTGTAAATGAGAGAATTTATTGCAAATATTGAAAAATAATTGTTAATTTAAAATTGAAAAAGCATAAAATTCTGAAGATCACTAAAAAAAATACTGATTTTAAAAAATATATTAGCATTAATTTATATTTATACAATATAATAATAATTATTGTTATACAATTTTTTTTTAAATGATCGCCAATGAAAGAATATGCAGTCTTGTACAATGTATTGTATCCACTGCGGGGCCATACCCCGAATAATAATTTTTCATTAAATTATACCAAATGAATTATATTATATTATTAGATTTTATTCCCTTTTCTTCCTCTGTTTTCCAATTCCTTTCTACCCAGAATAAAATGTTGGGAATTCCGAGGTTATTTTACTTAAATAATAATTTCGAAAGTTTCCCCAATTTCTGCAACTATCAAGCAGAACTTATTTTTGGACTCACCGAAGGGAATGGTAGTTAAAAATATGTGTTAAAAATAGAAATAAAAAAATCGATGTAATTTATAATTGATGTATCAAAAATAATCGATTTTTTCAATAAAATTTACTAGGGACCACGTAACAATTTCCTTGTTTTTTCTCTTTCGTTGTTTTCAATATTTTCTCATAATTTCTCCAAACCCATCTATTTGATACCGTACTTAATATATAAATAGCGACATAAGAAGATAACAATATTTTTTTAATAATTACCTATCGATAACGACTTCTAAAGTTTGTTCGTGATATCTTAGACTAATTAAACGGTGACTTTGCTAAATATACTATTTATTGATTGTTGTTATAATTATGAGAGCCATTCCCGGAAGTACTGCAACACCAGGTCGACACGTGACGGAGGTGGAGCAAGCCCCAAACTCTCCGTCATTTTCCAAAAAACAGTTTAATCTACTGGACTCCCAATGGGAGTCGTACCAGAGATTAAGTTGATAAGAACAGAAATAATGGTTTATTTTTCAAAAAATTTACAGAGTCCAAAAAATAATAATACAATGAATGAAATTGATACAAAACATGATTTTAATTAAGCCAGAAAAAATATAACAATAAAACATGTGGTAAAGCAAACAACGAAAAAACTAATCGGAAATTAAATTAAACTGAACACTACAAATTTTGAAAAGAAAATATAGTTCTAGTCTACCCTACGCTTCTCGGCCACAAACCGATCAATGACGGGCAATGACGCTCCTCCCCTGAACCACTTCTTCGGGAATCTCCCTCGAAGTGGACGGCTCCGGCGACGCCCGCCCTGCATTTACTTCACCCAATAGCAGTGGTTCGGCTGGTTCGTCCTCTTCCTGTACCTGGTCCACTTCGGGCCGCTCCCATTGATAAGGACGCTGAATTCGGCCCGAAAGATGTTCCATATACATACAACGGGACCAGGCGATGGTCTCACAAGTCACCAGCCGCCTCATCTTCTTGAGGAACGCCCGAGTGGTGATCCCCTTCAGAAACTTGTCATTCTCTGGATCCCACGTACCTAGGGCGCCCACCACTATCGGGGCGATCTTGACTTCCCTATACCTGCTTCGTAGGGAAATCCTCAGGGCAGCGTACTTATCCTCTTTCCGTTTTCTTGCCGCCTCTAAAGCCTCCTTGCGGTTCTCGAAGGGGACAGTGACGTCAATCACCAAAGCTCTATCGCCCTTCGTCACCACAAGGTCCGGTCGCAGGCCGGAGTCATCGACAGCTTGATTTCTGCCAACAACTCCATATCCTCGATTCTTCGCCGTCTCCTCTAATCTATTGACGATGGCATCATATCTCTTCTGGCGAAGAACCGTGTGTACGTTGCATTGGCCTAGCACATGTGCTAGGCATTCATTGGCAAACGTGCACCGCCTGCAACCCTTATTCTGGTCCCCTCCATATCTCCGATGTCCATTTAGGGGAACCAGCTGAAGCCTGGCCTTGTGGATAAACCGCCAGTCGGCAAAGGAAAGGAATTCGCCAGTATGGAGGAAGTGGCTGGAGTCATGAGAGTCTTTCATGCATTCGGGTAATCTTCCCTGGACTGGTTTTCTCCGGAGTGCTTCTCCTCTCTCCAACTGTTTCTTAAGGCGAAGGTTCCGCAAAAGTCGACGCCTGTCGTGGGCCTTTATCGTGACATCCCTATACTTCACTTCTGGAACATCCTCCAGGATATCCCATTGGACGCCCATCCGCTCGGAGGCTTGTCGCGCTCTTGTCCAGCAATCTGACACTTGCCCGGATCTCTCGAACATCTCTTCCGTCACCAACCCTGAAAGAAAAGATTGTGGATCAGGTTGGTGACCCGCTCTCGTCCGAGCCATCGTCGATTCGATGAGGTCCAAACAAGCCATCTGACGGAGCTTCTCATCCTTTGAAGTCAGAAGCTTAAATGCTCCGTCGATGTGTGCTAGATCGCTTTCCTCCGCAGCGATCGGGATGCCACAAAGCCCCTCAGATCTGGCCCCGTAGAGGTACTCGTTCGAGGCCTCTGCCGGCAGGTTGAGCACTCTCTTAATCTCAGCCCTGAGAATTCCGTCCACCCTAGTCCAATCCCCTTTGGGGTATTGGCCATTTCTCATTGGAAAATTAAGGGCCGGGTAGACAAAAGTCCGCAGGGCATCAATCTTCTGCCACGGGGCCAGTTTCGAAGTAAGGATTGCCTTCGCCTTAGCCACTATTTCCTCCATGTCAGCCTTCGGGGGCACCGCCCGGAACCCAACCGGAACACCAAAAAAGCTCTGCGTATCGCCCTCGTTCAGTATAGCAATTTCATCCCCCCCAATCTTAAAGCGGGTTTCGCGGATCCCTACGGGTGTCTTACCTGACAGATGCATAGTCCTGCATTTCTCAGGATTAATCCGCAACCCGATCTTCCTCAGGGCCTCGACTGCTTTGTCGATCTGTCTCTGGAGGCCCTCTGGACTGGGGGAGAGAAGGGCGATATCATCCGCATAGGCTAGAACCGTATGCTCATCACCGGAGTTCAAATCTTGGACTACATGATCGATCCCCAAGATGAAAAGGAGCCCACTTAATGGGCAGCCCTGCTTGATACCCCTCATCATCTTGATGGGATCAGAGTCGCCGGAAGAGGAGCTCACACTGGTGAATGAATCTGTGTAGAGGTCTCGAATAATCTCCACCAGCGTGCCTCCCGCTCCTCTCTTCTCTAATGCTGCGGTGATACAAGCATGTGGGATAGACCCAAATGCATCTGAAATATCTAGCCAAGCGGTGCAGAGCTCTCTCTTGTTCTTCCTGGCCGCTACCATCCGCTGACGGAGAACAAAATTATGTTCAAATACACCGTCATATGCGGTGAACCCTTTTTGGTAGGGAGACAGAACCTCATGAACTCTACACCAGGTCGTAATCCGGTCCGTTAAAACTCCAGAATATATTTTATATATCGTCCTGGTGAGAGCAATGGGTCTCCAATCCTTTATATGAGAGGGAGATTTCACTGTGGGGAGGAATATGGTTTTGGAATCTTTCCATGCACCCGGGACCCTGCGGTGCTTCAAACAAATATTGAAAATTAAGGCGAGAAGCTTACCCTCAGGGTCCACCTTCCTCCAAGATCTATAATCTATGCCATCCTCCCCTGGGGCAGAGTTTTCAAATCTGCGAAGACGGTCGTACACCTCTTCAGGCGCAAACGCAGTCATTACGACCGACTCTTCCGCCCTCAAGACCCCATCAAGCACAGTGGGGTCAAAATCTCCCACCTCGTCTCCCTCCAGACGCGTAGTCAGTTCATCTAAGGGGAGGTCACAGTCTACAGAATGCTCCCCCAGCACCATCCGGATAGCTTTTCGTCTGTTAAGACGGCACATTCTCTGTATGGTACTGGGATCAGAGGGGTTAATGGTCCGTCGCTGTCCTCTTCTAGCCTGTGGTCGGATCTTGCAGATAAGACGGACTTTCTCAATGACCTTGACAAGTAATCCCTCAAATGCAAGCCATGAACCTTCACTTACATCCAAAGCGTAGACCTCCCCAAGCTCATTCCTGTATTGCCTGAGCAGGGCATCCTCTTCATCCACTACAGAAGTTTCTGTTGTTATGGATGCCCTACCTACGACTACGCGTGGGTCACTCCCGACACCCGCTAACCTCTCGACCCGCTCCTCTTCAGACCATACCGGCCTGCCCTCTTCCTCCAAGCGCAGGGGCTCCAAAGAACCAACAGCCACAGCAGGGGCAATCGAAACTGGAATTGAAGTAATGTTTTCGATTTCGCCCGCTACTTTGCTTCCATCTTCATCCCGGACTGCGCTTTCTTCTTCTGCGACAGGGCTCGGTGATCTGGCACGGGTACGAGAGGCCAGGTTCACTTGTGGCTCCCTTTGGGTACTACGGGTGACCCTTCGTGTGGGTTCAGTAGCGGCCACTTCTTGAGTGGGTAACGGTGCACGGTGCGTCATTACAGTGTGGTTGTAGAGCCCCCGGGGTGCCGTGAATACATCCCCGCACTGAGTACACTCCCAGACGGACCCCGCCATTTCTACAGTCGGATTAGCCGCCTGCACTAAGCAGGGATGTGAGGTTACCTTTCGCCGCTCCACAATATAACCTTCACATATACGGCAGTAATGACGAGGTTTAATGCCCGGGAGTCGGTGCCCTGCGGAGATGTTGCGAATCAATGATTGTAAGCCTGCTGTCCATAAACTGGTAGTATATTCCTTACCACAACCGGGCACTGGGCAAAGAGTGTAATGCTGTCCGCTGGGTAATTTAGGCAGAGGATGACCCACTAAAACGTGGTCATCCTCCAAGCGAAAATAAATAGACATTATTTAGTATCCAGACGGAGAGCAACACCAGTTAGGGTTATGCAAGGAATAATCAATCATACAGGCATTGCGCGGATCACACTAAATAATTATGCAATACAAACTTACCGGGAACTCCACAACTTCTAAGGTTATCCAAGGAATCTCACTTTTTATCAATATTCTTCATTATAATTACTTGAGATAACCTAAAAATTTCGTCATTGATCGATACTACACTTTGCTCAAAGTTAACTCTACTGGACTCCCGATGGGAGTCGTACCAGAGATTAAGCTGATAAGAACAGATACTACACTTTGATCTTAGCCGAAAGGGCCGAGAAGCGATGACTACCGGTTCCTCCGAACCGTGATATGATTAAGTAAAGCATTCTTGGAATAGTGGGAGCCGAGCGCCACTTCCAACTCCACCATTACCTTCAAAAAACATTACCAAGCTTCAGCTAGCGTCTTTTGATTGATAACATCTTCTCCTTAAACTTCTAAGACAACTCTTAGAGCAACTTGGAATTACATGAAGCAGAAAAGAAGGCGAAAGGCTATAGATAAGTCACCAAAGTCATGCCTGTGCTGCACCCTGTACGCCAATAATCAAATAACATCAAGACGAAACGAAGCGGTGTAGCAACGACACGCGGTTCTATTATCAAATATGCTTCGTACAAAGAAATTAGTACTGTACCTCTCCTATTTTAAATTAGTGACTAGTTAATTTTAAGTTATTCCGCAATTGCTTATTGTATTACAAATTGCATAAAAATCGAATTTTTAATAAGATACTGTTTCACGTAGAAGAAACTAAAATCGAGAAGTACTTGAAAAGGTTTTTTCTTTCTCAAATTAATTTGAATTCAATAGTATTTTCCTCTTAAAATTAAGGTTCAATTAAAATTTATTTGAATAAAGTATTAAATATAAAGAGTCCGTAAATATAGATATTTTAAAAAGAGCTTGAGATAAAACTAGACAACATGAGAATGAAGAAAAACAAACTGCCTAAATGCTAAAACACCTAGAAAAAGTTAAAACATATATCGATTTCCGGCCTCTTTTTTTCTCCACTACGACAATGGCACCTAAGAAGCAAGAGTTTACCGCTTATTTGCCTTTATGAGAAAAAGAAGATTTTACTTTGCTTTGGCATTCAAGAAACAAAAACATCACATTCGTGCTACAAAAAGGATTTCAAGTGGTTCATTTTTCATATCTTTGATATTCTTTTTTGCAAAATTAGCAACAAAATAAATATAATCTCGCAAATAAGAGGAATTTGACTGATTCAGATCTGTTGACTTGCCATCGACCGAAGATAAATAAGACATAATTTCTTTGTTTTCTAGTAACAATGAACCATTACCTCATTATTTAAATATAAGGAGTGTTGTAAATGAGAGAATTTATTGCAAATATTGAAAAATAATTGTTAATTTAAAATTGAAAAATTCTGAACATCACTAAAAAAAATACTGATTTCAAAACACATATTAGCATCAATTTATATGTATACAATATAATAATAATTATTGTTATAATTTTTTTTTTTTTAAATCATCGCCAATGAAAGAAGATGCAGTCTTATACAGTGTATTAATACACTGCGGGACCATGCCCCGAATAGTAATTTTTCATCTAATTATACCAAATGAATTATATTATATTATTAGATTTTCTTCCTCTGTTTTCCAATTCCTTTCTACCCAGTAGAAAATGTTGGGAATTTCGAGGTTATCGTACTTAAATAATAATTTCGAAAGTTTCCGCAATTTCTGCAACTATGAAGCGGAACTTATTTTTGGACTCACCGAAGGGAATGGTAGTTAAAAACATGTGTTAGAAATAGAAATGAAAAAAAATCGATGTAATTTATAATTGATGTATCAAAAATAATCGATAACCGAGTGTCACACATCAATCACAGCCTCATGTAATGGATAGTAAATTCACTTTTAGTTGCACTTGTACTTTTGCCTTCCAGATTCATGCTTTCGACGATACCTATATTTTTTCAATAAAACTCACTAGGGACCACGTAACAATTTCCTTGTTTTTTCTCTTTTGTTGTTTCCAATATTTATTTTCTCATCATTTCTCCAGGTCCCATCTACCTATCGATCTGAAAACTTTTGAGCGGGGGGTCCCCTTTTTGACGTGGTTTAGAGTCCCAAGTATCCAATACTTACATTTAATATAATCATGAATAAATTACTTGAGATACCGTACTTAATATATAAATAGCGACACAAGAAGGTATCAATATTTATTTAATAATTATCTATCGATAATAACTTCTAAAGTTTGTTCGTGATACCTTAAACTAATAAAACGGTGATTTTGCTTAATGAACTATTTATTGATTGTTGTTATAATTATGAGAGCCATTCCCGGAAGTACTGCAACACCGGGTCGACCCGTGACGGAGGTGGAGCAAGCCCCAAACTCTCCGTCAATTTCCAAAAATCAGTTTAATCTACTGGACTCCCGATGGGAGTCGTACCAGAGATTAAGCTGATAAGAACAGATAATATAGCTTTATTTTTCAAAATAATTTACAATTCATATAACAGTAACACAAAAAATAATAAAAAATTAAAATACAAAAACTTTTACAAAAAAAAAATTAAAAACTCTTCTATATATCAAAACAAAACAAAACAGGTCCACCCACAAAACACTACGGCGGACCACCACTTCACCTCACTTCCCGGCCCAAACACCGATCAGTGACTCGACGCTTCCCCCTCCACTCCTTCGGGAATCCCCCTTGAAGTGGACGGCTCCGGCGACGCTCGCCCTGTATCCTCTTCACCCAACAATCGTGGTTCAGCTGGCGCGGCTTCTACCTCTGCCCGGTCCATCTCGGGCCGGTGCCATCTGTAGGGTCGCTGAATCCGACCCGACAGGTGCTCCATGTATATGCACCTGGACCAGGCCAACGTCTCGCACGTCACCAGCCTCCTCATCTTCTTCAGGAACGCCCCAGTGGTGATCCCCCTCAGGTACCTATCGTTGTTGGGGTCCCACGTGCCCAGGGCGCCCACGACTATTGGGGCTATCTTCACCTCCCCGTACCTGGTCCGCAGGGAGGTCTTAAGGGCGGCGTATTTTTCAAGCTTCCTCGTCCTCGCCGACTCGAACGCATCCAGGCGGTTCTCAAAGGGGACAGTCACATCAATGATCATGGCCCTGTCACCCTTTGCCACTACTAGGTCCGGTCGCAGGCCGGAGTCGTCCAATGCCTGATTCTTTCCGACGACTCCGAATCCTCGGTTCCTCGCCGTGGCCTCCAATCGGTCCACTATGGCATCATGCCTCTTCTGGCGAAGAACCGCGTGCACGTTGCATTGGCCCAGAACATGGGCCAGACACTCATTTGCAAACGTGCACCGCCTGCAACTGTTCTCTTGGTCACCCCCGTACCTTCGATGTCCGTTCAAGGGGACCAGCTGAAGTCTTGCTCTGTGGACGAACCGCCAGTCGGCGAAGGACATGTACTCGCCGGTTTGGAGGAAGTGGCTGGAGTCAGGGGAATCCTTCAAGCACTCCGGGACTCTTCCTTGTACAGCTTTCCGCCGGAGCGCCTCTCCCCTCTCCATCTGCTTCTTGTGGCGAAGGGTCCTGATCAATCGATGCCCAGTAGAAAATGTTGGGAATTTCGAGGTTATCGTACTTAAATAATAATTTCGAAAGTTTCCGCAATTTCTGCAACTATGAAGCGGAACTTATTTTTGGACTCACCGAAGGGAATGGTAGTTAAAAACATGTGTTAGAAATAGAAATGAAAAAAAATCGATGTAATTTATAATTGATGTATCAAAAATAATCGATAACCTATCGATCTGAAAACTTTTGAGCGGGGGGTCCCCTTTTTGACGTGGTTTAGAGTCCCAAGTATCCAATACTTACATTTTATATAATCATGAATAAATTACTTGAGATACCGTACTTAATATATAAATAGCGACATAAGAAGGTATCAATATTTTTTTAATAATTATCTATCGATAACAACTTCTAAAGTTTGTTCGTGATACCTTAAACTAATTAAACGGTGATTTTGCTTAATGAACTATTTATTGATTGTTGTTATAATTATGAGAGCCATTCCCGGAAGTACTGCAACACCGGGTCGACCCGTGACGGAGGTGGAGCAAGCCCCAAACTCTCCGTCAATTTCCAAAAATCAGTTTAATCTACTGGACTCCCGATGGGAGTCGTACCAGAGATTAAGCTGATAAGAACAGAAAATAATGCTTTATTTTTTAAAAAATTTTTTACAATACATATCAAAAGAAACAAAAAAAAAAAATACAAATCAATAAAATAACAATACAAAATCATTTCTTCTCTATACATATATATCACCAAAAAATAAACAACACAAAAATGAAAAAGAAAACAAAAATAAAAAAAAAAAACCAAACAAAAAAAAAAAACAAAAAAAACAAAAAAACAACGGGTCCACACACTTGGCACAACCGCGGACCACTCCTCTACCTCACTTCCCGGCCTAACACCCGATCAGTGACTCGACGCTTCCCCTTCCACTCCTCCGGGAATTCTCCTTGAAGTGGACGGCTCCGGCGACGCTCGCCCTGTATCCTCTTCGCCCAACAATCGTGGTTCAGCTGGCGCGGCTTCTCTCTCTGCCCGGTCCATCTCGGGCCGGTGCCATCTGTAGGGTCGCTGAATCCGGCCCGACAGGTGCTCCATGTATATGCACCTGGACCAGGCCAACGTCTCGCACGTCACCAGCCTCCTCATCCTCTTCAGGAACGCCCCAGTGGTGATTCCCCTCAGGTACCTATCGTTGTTGGGGTCCCACGTGCCCAGGGCGCCCACGACTATTGGGGCTATCTTCACCTCCCCGTACCTGGTCCGCAGGGAGGTCTTAAGGGCGGCGTACTTCTCAGTCTTCCTCGTCCTCGCCGACTCAAAGGAATCTAGGCGGTTCTCAAAGGGGACAGTCACATCAATGATCATGGCTCTGTCACCCTTTGCCACTACTAGGTCCGGTCGCAGGCCGGAGTCGTCCAGTGCCTGATTCTTTCCGACGACTCCGTATCCTCGGTTCCTCGCCGTGGCCTCCAATCGGTCCACGATGGCATCGTGTCTCCTCTGGCGAAGAACCGCGTGCACGTTGCATTGGCCCAGAACATGGGCCAGACATTCATTCGCAAACGTGCACCGCCTGCAACTCTTCTCCTGGTCACCCCCGTACCTTCGATGTCCATTCAGGGGGACCAGCTGAAGTCTCGCTCTGTGGACGAACCGCCAGTCGGCGAAGGACATATACTCGCCGGTTTGGAGGAAGTGGCTGGAGTCAGGGGAATCCTTCAGGCACTCCGGAACTCTTCCTTGTACAGCTTTCCGCCGGAGCGCCTCTCCCCTCTCCATCTGCTTCTTGTGGCGAAGGGTCCTGATCAGCCGATGCCTTTCATGGGCCCTCACCGTGGCATCTCCGTATACAACCGATGGGACGTCCTCCTGGATGGTCCACCGGACGCCCATCCGCTGGGAGGCTTGTCTGCTTTTCGTCCAGCAATCCGACACCTGGCTAGACCTCTCTCGCATCTCCTCCGTCACCAGCCCAGAAAGGAATGCTTGAGGATCGGGCTGGCGACCTGTTCGCGCTCTTGACGATGCCGACTCGAGGAGGTCCAAACTCGCCATTTGACGGAGCTTCTCATCATGAGACGTAAGTAGCTTGAACGCTCCGTCAATGAGTGCCAGATCGCTTACCTCCGCAGCGATCGGGATGCCACACAGGCCCTCAGACCTGGCCCCGTAGAGGTACTCGTTGGAGGCCTCTGCTGGCAGGTCGAGCACTCTCTTGATCTCGGCCCTGACTACTTCGTCCACATTCGACCAGTCCCCCTTGGGGTACTGGCCATTTCTCATTTGAAAATTTAAGGATGGGTAGACGAAGGTCCTCAGGGCGTCGATCTTCTGCCACGGGGCCAACTTCGATGTCAGGATACCCCTCGCCTTGGCCACTATTTCCTCCATTTCAGCCTTGGGGTGCACCGCCCGGAATCCAACCGGGTTGCCCAGGAAGCTCTGGACATCGCCCTCCTTCAGCGTCTCTATCTCTCTCCCCATAATCCTGAACCGGATCTCGCGAATCCCCACCGGTGCTTTTCCTGATAGATGCATTGTCTTGCACTTGGTGGGGTTAACTCGCAACCCGATCCTGCTTAGGGCCTCTGCCGCATCGTCGATCTTTCTCTGGAGGCCCTCAGGGTCCGGGGAGAGTAGGGCGATGTCGTCCGCGTAGGCTAGCACCGTGTGTTCCTCACCGGAGTTCAACTTCCTTATGATGTGGTCGATCCCCAGGATGAAGAGAAGCCCACTCAATGGGCACCCTTGCTTGATTCCTCTTACCATCCTGATGGGATCGGACTCACCAGAGGGCGAGCATACGCTGGTGAATGTGTCTGTGTAGAGGTCTCTTATGATCTCCACCAGCGCAGACCCCGCCCCCCTCTTTTCCAACGCTCCGGTGATGCAGGCGTGTGGGATAGTCCCGAACGCATCGGAAATATCCAGCCAGGCGGTGCAGAGCTCTCCTCTGTGCTTCCTCGCAGCCACCATTCTTTGACGGAGCACGTAATTGTTCTCGAACACTCCGTCATGGGCCGTGAACCCTTTCTGGAAGGGAGAGAGCACCTCATGCACCCTACACCAGGAGGTAATCCTATCGGCTATTACGCCCGTATATACCTTGTATATCGTCCTGGTGAGGGCTATTGGTCTCCATTCCTTTGCTTGTGTGGGGGACTTTACTTTGGGGAGGAATATGGTCCTGGACTCCTTCCATTCCTCTGGGACCCTTCGGTGTTTCAGGCATATGTTAAATATTGCGGCCAGAAGCTTACCTACAGGGTCCACCTTTTTCCAGGACCTATAATCTATCCCATCCTCCCCAGGAGCCGAATTCTCAAATCTTCTGAGGCGGTCGTGTACCTCTTCGGGGGTAAACATGGTCATAACGACCGCCTCTTCGGCCCTCTCGACCCCATCCAGCGACGTGGGGTCGAAGTCCCCCACCTCTTCTCCCTCCAGACGCGCAGTCATTTCTTCAAGGGGGAGGTTACATTCTGTGGGCGGCTCCCCCAACACCATCCTAATTGCCTTTCGCCTATTAACTTTGTACATCCTCTGGATGGTGCGGGGGTCAGAGGGATCTACTGTCCGTCTCCCTGGCCCTCTTCTCCTCTCCTTCGGCCGAATTTTGCAGAGGAGACGGACCCTTTCCATAATCTTCTTCAGGATCCCCCTGAAAGCCTCCCACGTTTCCTCATTAATATTTCTCAGGTATACCTCCCCCAGGTCCCTTCTTAGACCTTTTAATTCGGCGTCCTCCTCTACTTCTTCAGGAACTCCTCTTCTTGAGGACGCCGTGTTCGTGACTGCGCAAGAGTCACCCATCTCCAGCACCCCCGGCCCCAGGACCCGCACTTCTTCAGGACTCGCCGGCCTGTCCTCTTCCTCCAAGCGCAGTTGCTCCGGGCTAATAATGGCCACAGCTGGGGTCGCCGATTCTTCAACTTGATTTTGGCCATCAACTCCCCCAACTGCAGCACCCCGGTCGGCGCCTTCTTCTTCCGCGACAGGACTCGGCGGCCTAGCACGGGCACGTGTGACCGGGCCCGCATTCAATTCTCGGTGGGCTCTACGGGTGACTCTTCTGTCGAGTTCCGGCCCAGTGGCTGCCTCTTCAGTATGGGGCATCGGCGCATGCGTCGTTGTGACGTGGTTCTGCAGCCCCCGGGATGTAGGAAACACATCTCCGCACTCCGTGCACTCGAAGGCGGTCCCCGTCATTTCCACCACTGGAGCCACCGCTCGCGCTAAGCACGGGTGTGTGGTGATTTTCGGCCGTTCTTGTATATAACTTTCGCATATCCGGCAATAATGACGAGGTTTTATGCCCACGAGGCGGTGCCCTGCGGAGACATGGCGCATCATTGACTGTAAGCCCGCGGTCCATGCACTGTTTATGTACTCCTTGCCACAGCCGGGCACCGGGCACTGTGTGTAATGCTGCCCGCTGACCAACCTGGGCAAAGGGTGACCCACTAATACGTGGTCACCCTCAATCCTAAAATAAATAGACATTTACGTCAATATAATAATAATTATTGTTATAATTTTTTTTTTTTTAAATCATCGCCAATGAAAGAAGATGCAGTCTTATACAGTGTATTAATACACTGCGGGACCATGCCCCGAATAGTAATTTTTCATCTAATTATACCAAATGAATTATATTATATTATTAGATTTTCTTCCTCTGTTTTCCAATTCCTTTCTACCCAGTAGAAAATGTTGGGAATTTCGAGGTTATCGTACTTAAATAATAATTTCGAAAGTTTCCGCAATTTCTGCAACTATGAAGCGGAACTTATTTTTGGACTCACCGAAGGGAATGGTAGTTAAAAACATGTGTTAGAAATAGAAATGAAAAAAAATCGATGTAATTTATAATTGATGTATCAAAAATAATCGATAACCGAGTGTCACACATCAATCACAGCCTCATGTAATGGATAGTAAATTCACTTTTAGTTGCACTTGTACTTTTGCCTTCCAGATTCATGCTTTCGACGATCAGGGGGCTATCTTCACCTCCCCGTACCTGGTCCGCAGGGAGGTCTTAAGGGCGGCGTATTTTTCAAGCTTCCTCGTCCTCGCCGACTCGAACGCATCCATGCGGTTCTCAAAGGGGACAGTCACATCAATGATCATGGCTCTGTCACCCTTTGCCACTACTAGGTCCGGTCGCAGGCCGGAGTCGTCCAATGCCTGATTCTTTCCGACGACTCCGAATCCTCGGTTCCTCGCCGTGGCCTCCAATCGGTCCACTATGGCATCATGCCTCTTCTGGCGAAGAACCGCGTGCACGTTGCATTGGCCCAGAACATGGGCCAGACATTCATTCGCAAACGTGCACCGCCTGCAACTCTTCTCCTGGTCACCCCCGTACCTTCGATGTCCATTCAGGGGGACCAGCTGAAGTCTCGCTCTGTGGACGAACCGCCAGTCGGCGAAGGACATATACTCGCCGGTTTGGAGGAAGTGGCTGGAGTCAGGGGAATCCTTCAGGCACTCCGGAACTCTTCCTTGTACAGCTTTCCGCCGGAGCGCCTCTCCCCTCTCCATCTGCTTCTTGTGGCGAAGGGTCCTGATCAGCCGATGCCTTTCATGGGCCCTCACCGTGGCATCTCCGTATACAACCGATGGGACGTCCTCCTGGATGGTCCACCGGACGCCCATGCGCTGGGAGGCTTGTCTGCTTTTCGTCCAGCAATCCGACACCTGGCTAGACCTCTCTCGTATCGCCTCCGTCACCAGCCCAGACAGGAATGCTTGAGGATCGGGCTGGCGACCGGCTCGCGCTCTCGACGATGCCGACTCGAGGAGGTCCAAACTCGCCATTTGACGGAGCTTCTCATCATGAGACGTAAGTAGCTTGAAAGCTCCGTCAATGAGTGCCAGATCGCTTTCCTCCGCAGCGATCGGGATGCCACACAGGCCCTCAGACCTGGCCCCGTAGAGGTACTCGTTGGAGGCCTCTGCTGTCAGGATCTCGGCCCTGACTACTTCGTCTGGTTTAATCTACTGGACTCCCGATGGGAGTCGTACCAGAGATTAAGCTGATAAGAACAGATACTACACTTTGATCTTAGCCGAAAGGGCCGAGAAGCGATGACTACCGGTTTTTTTTTTTTTTTTTTTTTTTTTTTTTTTCCTTTTTTTTTTTTTTTTTTTCTCTCCCTCCAATTTTATTTTATTAATAATAACATACAATACATAAAGATATAAAAATATAAAATATGTACACTATTGATTTTGACCTTTTGTTACCTGTTGGTATTCTAAGGTAACGTTTTTCTTTGTCCGCTGTTTGCGGTTTTGTTTTGTGGCATTATTGCCTTATTAGTTTGACGGAATGGGGAGGGACCATTCTGCAGATATTTATATTTATTATTTAGGGTTCAGACTGCAGAGCCCAGACCCCTTCCCTCGGCGACCACGTCGACCAAGGGGAATTTAGTGCCTTGCCACCTCCCAGGCCTGGGTGGTGGGGCGATATCTTTGAAGAGGGGATTAGCACAGGCCTTCAGCCCATCAAAAAATTTGATGTGCCTCCGGCCGATGTACTCAGGCACCGTTGGGAGCTTGAACTCCTCGTGGATGACAGAACACTTGGCCCGCTGGAGCGTTGTACCACGGACGATCCGCCGAAGGACGGAGTTCTGGTAGCCCTGCAGATTTCTGACTGTAGTTTTATAGAGGTGTCGCAGGAGTGGTGCACCATAGAGCATTGTCGGCCGAATGATGGCCTTATATATCTGCAACTTCAGCCTCAGGGAAAGCTGCGGCGACGTCAGCAGGTGGTAGAGCCTGTAGCCTTTGAGCCTAGCCAGCTTGAGTCTCTCCTGGACGTGATTAGAGAAGGTGAGATGCCTATCCAGAGTTACGCCCAGGTATAGGATGGAGTTGGAGACTCGCTGCTCTTCTCCGTCGACTTCGAAGTGAGTAGGCAGGGCACTCTTGGCTTGCTGGAACGACATCACTATAGCATCAGTTTTCTTCGGGTTCACCCTGATTCCAATCTCTTGAAGCTCCTCGACGATATTGGCTGAGGCTTTCTGAGCCAGGGTGAGAGCACGCTTAGAGCTCATGCTGGATGCGTAGATGCCGATGTCATCAGCGTAGGCTGCTACCACTGCCCCTGGATGCTTTACTGCGACCACTGGCGCCGTAAAAACGACGAACAGTATTGGCCCCAGTACAGACCCTTGAGGTACTCCGCAGGTTGTGCTGTATGAAGTAGAGAAGCTCCCGCCGACGCGTACGACGAACGATCTTCCCCTAAGATAGCTTCGGATCAGACGACATATGGTGGCGGGGAACCTGAATTCCTCCATACGGCGGAGTAGGAGTGCGTGAGATACACAGTCGAAGGCCTGTGTGCAATCCAGGGAGATGAACGCTGTGGCTTCATTCTTCTGCATCTGCTCTATGGTGTGGGCCAGCAGCTTCGCCAGATGATGATCGCATGCGACACCTCTCTGAAACCCAGTCTGTTCGGGGGGTATGACGGACTCCTCCCTGCAGTGCTTCATAAGATGGTGATGGACCAGTCTCTCGAAGATCTTGCTGATGTGTGAGAGGAGGCTGATCGGTCGGTAGTGCTCTGGTAGATTTCCAGTCTTCCCCGGCTTGAGTAGTGGCACTATGATCGCTTGTTTCCAGGCATCAGGAAAGTAAGAGATCCGCATGCACGAGTTGAAGATGTTCAATAGGAAGGCTTTAACCCTCCTAGGCAGCATCTTCAGTAGTACGTACGGGATATCATCATTGCCTGATGCCTTGTTCCCCTTAGCGCGGCGTAGTACCGACTCAAGCTGGCCAAAGCTGGAAAAGATGGGCTTCTCATTAGGGCACGGTAGTGGTCCTTCAGGAAGTCTAGGAGCATCTGCCAGCCGAGCTTCCTCACTCTTCTCATAGCTCTTCGCCAGGAGTTCAGCCTGTTCCCCTGGTGTCAGTAGGTCACTCCCTGATGTCAGGTGCACAGTCCTCCTCTTAGTTACGTGGGTCCTGACGAGTCTCCAGAACTGGCGATGGTCGTCATGAGTCCGCCGTAACTGATCGTGCCAGAGTGAAGTCTTCCAGTCACGCATGAGGCTGGCTATCTGCCGGGTCATCGCATTGATGGCCGGTTTCAAACCGTAGTCACGAGTGCGCTGAAAGATGTTTCTTAGGTTGTTCCTCTGGCCAATCAGAGCGAGGATGTGCCGTGGAGGTTTCCTCATCGCGTTGGGCTGCGGGCTGAACCTGGGGATGCTGCTGTTGGCTGAGTCCTGGATGATAGTGGTGATGACTTCCACCGCTTCATTCCCCTCGGCTTCGGTTCGGCACTGTGTGATGGTGGGTAGTGCTTCTTCAACACTAGACCTGTATCCCTTCCAGTCGGCCTTGTGAAAGAGGTACTTGCTCGCCGGCGGTGCGGCGGGCGTACCCTCAAAGGTGTAAAGCACAGGCCGGTGATCTGACGGTCCGTACGGGAGCGCTAGGCAGTCCGTTACGGTGTGCAGATCTCTGGTCAGGAGCAGGTCCAGCATTGAAGTACACCCAGGTCGGGATGCATGCCTGAAGGTGTGCACCCCCGGGTGGAAGACGGACATCCTGGTCTTAGTGATGTAAGTACCCAGTGGATTATTACTACTACACAGCCAGGCGGAGTGTCGGGCATTGAAGTCCCCAAGGACGACATACCGACTCTTCGTCTGGGCGTGTTGAAGCAGTAGTTTCACAGATGTGAGTACAGCCCTTGGTCTCTTATAGACACAGCCGAACGTGAACCGATGCTTCAGTCGCACGTCAACTGTGACTAGATGAGTACCAGGAGTAGTTTCCACTGGGTTCGGGATGAGCCTGGAAGGAACATCTCGTCTGACCAGGATGGCAACGCCTTCAGAGATCCCAGGTGTGCACACCTCTCGGTATACACTATACCCCTGAAAGTATAGGCGAGCCGAGGCGGGAAGCAGGGTGTCTGTCAACGCCACCACTGATGGTCTGTGCTGCTGCAGTAGGAGCTCGACTTCGGCCAGCTTCGATGCTAGACCTCTGATATTCATGTTGATCACCAGGTGCTCAGTCATGATTCTGCTTCTCCAACAGTCTCATCACGAGTCGCATCAGCTGGGCCATCATGGTCATCATTCCGCTTATCTGGCTGCTCAAGTCGGTGTTCTCTTCTTGAGGTCTAGCGGTGGAATGGTGGTGCTGCGGAGGTACTGCTGGCTCCTGGGGTTGTGCCGAGTGGTGGGGATGATCCGAGTGGTGGGGGTGAGTCGAGCGGTGGGGTTGAGCAGAGTGGTGGGGTTGAGAGGCTCGCTGTGATTGGCTGTTGGCTGGAGGGGATCCGCCAATCAGAGACGAGTAGGTTGTGCCCTGCTGTACTAGCCTACTCGGCTTTCTTGAAGGGGCAGCTGCAGTAGAGGGGTCCACTCACGTCTCTCTTCTAGTTTTTATAAGTGCCTGTCTTTTAGGACAGTCTTTTGATGAAGCGAGGTGCTCCCCTTCACAGTTGACGCATTTCAAAGGGGCAGTCTTTGGGCAGCGCTCGGTTTCATGCTCATCACTACACCAGGCGCACTGAACTTTTCGGCCACAATACTTCATTGTGTGGCCATACATCAAGCAATTGCGGCATTGCACCGGTCCACCGTTTTCTCTAAACGGGCTGACGGTGAACTGCGTGTAATCCACCGCACGCAGCTTAGAAATGTCCTCTTGCCGGACATTGTGGTCAGTGATGACCTGGATGAGCTCGATGTTCTGTCTTCGTCCGTCGATGAGCTTCGTCAATCTCCTGGCCATCCTGAAGCCGGTGAGTCTTTCTTTTAGCTCCTCAGCTATGTCCTCGACCTTTTGATCGAGGTCGAAGCCATAGAGGACCCACTTTTTCGATCTTTTAGTCCCTCGAGGCGCGAAGGTGTGGAATTGCACGAGATCGTTCTTCCGCATCAGCAGCTGCACCCTCATACTGTCTTCTTCACTTTCCAGATATACTCTGGTTTCTCTGTCAGATGAATTGACACTGAATTTCTTGACTCCATTTACTAATAATATTTTCTTCAACGAAGTCAAAGAAATGGGCGGCGATACAATGATGGGTGGTGGTCGCCTAGGTTTCGGTGGCTCAGCTGGGGCAATAGGCGCGTATCTATTTTCCGTGGGCAATTCCTTGGCCTTCTTTGAGGTCTGCCTAGGCTTGAACCCATCGGTCACCAGGGTCCATTCTTCCTCGTTGCATCTCTTCGCTCCTCGGCTGGACGACTCGAAGTCCATTGGTCCGCCTTCAGCCATATTTGGATGAAAATCACTTTTTTTTTTTTTTTTTTTTTTTTTTTTTTTTTTTTTTTTTTTTTTTTTTCTTAGCCCCTGTGTGATTTGGGGTTTGAGATTTGGGTGGGGAAATAGGAATTGACAGGATCTCTTCTACTGTACAGTGTACATTTTAAGAGAGGGATGTGGAATTGATAGGTTTTGTTTCTTTATTTAATCAATTAATCATCTTATTCCAGTGACGGGGCTCACCGGGTTTTTGTAGTTCCTTTTTTTATTTATTAGCTTTCTCAGTCTAGGCTGAGGCTTTTTATATAATTTTGCCATCTTTGTGGCCGTCCTGTAGGCGTTAATGTACTGAAAAGTGGGTTAGTACAGTGCTGGAGGTTATCAAAGAATATGATATGCCTCCGTGTGATGAAGTCTGTTACCGTTGGAAGTTCCAGTGTTGTGTGCAGTAAGTCAGTTTTTGTTTTTTGTAGAGTTGTATGTCTTACAATACGTTTCAGAACACTGTTCTGAAACTGTTGGAGTCTCTTCGCCGTGTTGGGCGTGATGTTTGCTAACAACGGCGCTCCGTGTAGGAGTGCCGGTCTTAGTACGCTCTTATAGATCATTAGTTTGAGGCGGAGGGATAAGTTCGGAGATGTGAGCAGGTGGTTAAGTCTGTACGACTTGGTCCTAACCATCCTGAGCTTCTTGTTACAGTGGCGAGCAAGTGTCAGGTGCCTGTCAAGGGTAATACCTAGGTATACTAGACTGCTCGCCGGTCTGTTTTCTCTCCCCGCTACCCTATAGACCTTAGGGAGTGGGCGCTTATTCCTCTGGAAGGAGAAAATGATGCAGTCCGTCTTCTTGGGGTTAACTGTAATATTTAATCCCTCCAGTTTTTTGGTGATCTTTTCACAGACCTCCTCCGCCTGTCGTAGAGCTGTCTCCGCGCTTATCGAGCTGCTGTAGATCGCTATGTCGTCGGCGTATGCCGCGACAGTAGCTTTCCTGTATCTTGCCCCAACAGTTTCAGCCGTATATACCGAAAACAATACTGGGGATAGCACAGATCCTTGGGGGACTCCGCAGGTGAGTGCGATGTCTTCGGATACCGCTTCGCCGACTCGTACTCTTATTGTTCGCTGCTGAAGAAACGACCGTACGACAGTATAGAGCTGCTCCGGAAACTCGTTGTCCTGCAGTGTCTTACATAGAAGACTATGGGACACTGAGTCGAACGCCTCCGTGCAGTCTATAGAGATCATGGCGGTCGCCTCGTTCTTAACAGTGCTCTGACTTACTTCCGCCTGTAGCTTCGCCAGATGGTGATCCGGGCAGAGGCCAGCTTGGAAGCCGGTCTGCTCTGGTGGGATGAGGGCTATTTCTGAGCAGTAGGTCTTGAGATAATTAAGAATAATTTTCTCGAAGACCTTGCCCATGTGCGGAAGCAAGCTGATTGGTCGGTAGTCGACTGGCTGGGATCCGTTCTTCGCAGGTTTCAATAGCGGTGTAAGGATAGCTCTTTTCCATGCATCAGGGAAGTATCTTAACCTGAGGCAGGAGTTGTAGAGGTTCGTCAGGTGAGCTATCCCTCTTCTCGGCAGTTGTTTTAACAATATTGTTTGTATTCCGTCGTGGCCTGGAGCCTTATTCCCCCTCGTACGACGGAGAATGGCTTTTAGCTGCTTCGGGGATACATACATATAGTTATTGCCTATGTCCTCCGTTGGTAGGTCGGTTGGTGCGTTAGTCCGTCTGGTGATTATGCCACCGTAGTGATCGGCAAACTTAGTGACCTGTTCCTCTACTGTCAACAGTTTGTCCCCGTCGTGGAGTATAGTCGAGCTTCTTTTCCTGGTTGTAGTCCTCAGTAGCTTCCAAAACTTCTTGTAATCACCGTGGGTTGCCCGAAGCTTCTCATGCCACTGTGCAGTCCGCCATTGTTTCATGAGGTTGCGGATCTGGGTGGTAAGGGAATTTACCACCGTCTTTACCTCGTGATCTCTAGTCCTGTACCATTTATTCTTCCACTTATTGCGCAGGGCGATAAGGTTCAGAATGTGATCTGGTGGAGGGCGTAGAGCTGGTGGAAGTGGCCTGAACTTCGGTATGGCTACATCAGCGGCGCGTTTGATAGTTGCTGAGAAGAACTCCAAGTAAGTGTCGATTTCCCTCTTCGTACGGAGGGCAGGGACTGTTGACAGTTCGTGGTAGACCTGTGCTTTGTAGGCTTCCCAGTCGGCGTCTTCATACTTGTACTTCGTTGGTGGGGGAGCTGGTGCTTCACCACCTATCAGGTACAGCACAGGTCTGTGGTCCGATGTGATGAAATCCAGCGCAATACAGTCTTCAAACCGGTGCGGCTGCCTTGTGAGAAGGAGGTCGATAGTAGATCTTCCATTGTTCGCCCTGTGCCTGAAGGTGTAGGTGTTCGGGTGAACCACCGTGCAGGGCGTCTTGGTGATGACTTTCCCAGCTGCGTTACTGGAGATGTTGTTCCAAACGGTGTGCCGAGCGTTTAGGTCACCTACGACCCAATGGTTCGTCCTTTTGGCACATTCGTTTAGGAGCTGGGAAAATTCTACGATAGAAGACCTGGGTCTCCTATATAGTCCCGTGATGATGGTGGGTTTGTCTAAGAGCATCTGCACGGTTTTGTGGTGAATCTTCGGGTCACTTATTGCCACTGGTGGCGGGAGTTCTCTCCAGCGGATCCCGTGGCGTATGGCTATTATGACACCTCCTTCTCGATCTCCTGTCAATGCGTAGCCCGGTATACGTATGCGCTGGAAATTCGTCCTGGTATCCGTGAGGATCACTACGGTGGGTTGGGTCTGTGCTATCAGAGCGTAAATCTCAGTAATTTTGGACATTAAGCCGTCCGTGTTAAAATTGAGTATTGTCAGTGTACTGTTCATTGTGAAACGAAAGCTGTGAACAATGAGATCAGTTTGTTTGTTGTGTCAGTAAGTGTTTCAATGCTCTTCAAGATGTTACCCACCCAAGGTGGTGGTTCGTCTTGACGAGCCGTGTCCGCATAAGTTCGTTGCGTCTGTCGTGGTGGGGGGTGAGCCCGGTCACTGGTTGGCTGTTGGGTCTGCTGGGGTGGGAGTTGAGCTTGGGGTCTGATTGGTTCTTGGGTCTGACGTGGTGGTGGGTGATTCCGGTCCCTCGTCTGCCGACTTCTTTCTTGAGCTGGCTGGGGCTGCGTGGGTAGCTTCATCCTCAGACCGATCTTCTGCCTCAATTTCTCCAATTTTTCCTGGAATGCCTTCCTCATATTGCATCCCGTGAATGAAGCTACATGCATCTCACCACAGTTTGCACATTTAACTGGGGTGGTGCTTCTCTGGCAGTCTGCAATGAGGTGGGGACCAGCGCACCGAACACATACCACTGTTCTTCCACAGTGAAAATCACTAACACTCACGGGGGGGTTCTCACAACGGACGGACCGTAACGAACGCACCACGCGACTACTGTCACTGTCAGAGGGGGGATAGCTTGCCAGCACAACGCTGTCCTTATCCAATAGGATGGCTGCCGAGGTTAGATCCAAGTGATATGCATGGACCTCAGCAGCACAAGGACGCTAACTAAGCAAGCGGAAAAAGTAGGAAACAGTTAACTTCACAAGAACACTTCCAGAGATGGTGTCGCTTCAGCTGCTAACTGCTGACTCCTGACTACCGGTTCCTCCGAACCGTGATATGATTAAGTAAAGCATTCTTGGAATAGTGGGAGCCGAGCACCACTTCCAACTCCACCATTACCTTCAAAAAACATTACCAAGCTTCAGCTAGCGTCCTTTGATTGATAACATCTTCTCCTTAAACTTCTAAGACAACTCTTAGAGCAACTTGGAATTACATGAAGCAGAAAAGAAGGCGAAAGGCTATAGATAAGTCACCAAAGTCATGCCTGTGCTGCACCCTGTACGCCAATAATCAAATAACATCAAGACGAAACGAAGCGGTGTAGCAACGACACGCGGTTCTATTATCAAATATGCTTCGTACAAAGAAATTAGTACTGTACCTCTCCTATTTTAAATTAGTGACTAGTTAATTTTAAGTTATTCCGCAATTGCTTATTATATTACAAATTGCATAAAAATCGAATTTTTAATAAGATACTGTTTCACGTAGAAGAAACTAAAATCGAGAAGTACTTGAAAAGGTTTTTTCTTTCTCAAATTAATTTGAATTCAATAGTATTTTCCTCTTAAAATTAAGGTTCAATTAAAATTTATTTGAATAAAGTATTAAATATAAAGAGTCCGTAAATATAGATATTTTAAAAAGAGCTTGAGATAAAACTAAACAACATGAGAATGAAGAAAAACAAACTGCCTAAATGCTAAAACACCTAGAAAAAGTTAAAACATATATCGATTTCCGGCCTCTTTTTTTCTCCACTACGACAATGGCACCTAAGAAGCAAGAGTTTACCGCTTATTTGCCTTTATGAGAAAAAGAAGATTTTACTTTGCTTTGGCATTCAAGAAACAAAAACATCACATTCGTGCTACAAAAAGGATTTCAAGTGGTTCATTTTTCACATCTTTGATATTCTTTTTTGCAAAATTAGCAACAAAATAAATATAATCTCGCAAATAAGAGGAATTTGACTGATTCAGATCTGTTGACTTGCCATCGACCGAACATAAATAAGACATAATTTCTTTGTTTTCTAGTAACAATGAACCATTACCTCATTATTTAAATATAAGGAGTGTTGTAAATGAGAGAATTTATTGCAAATATTGAAAAATAATTGTTAATTTAAAATTGAAAAATTCTGAACATCACTAAAAAAAATACTGATTTCAAAACACATATCAGCATCAATTTTATGTATACAATATATGTATACATTATACATTATATGTATACAATATAATAATAATTATTGTTATAATTTTTTTTTTTTTAAATCATCGCCAATGAAAGAAGATGCAGTCTTATACAGTGTATTAATACACTGCGGGACCATGCCCCGAATAGTAATTTTTCATCTAATTATACCAAATGAATTATATTATATTATTAGATTTTCTTCCTCTGTTTTCCAATTCCTTTCTACCCAGTAGAAAATGTTGGGAATTTCGAGGTTATCGTACTTAAATAATAATTTCGAAAGTTTCCGCAATTTCTGCAACTATGAAGCGGAACTTATTTTTGGACTCACCGAAGGGAATGGTAGTTAAAAACATGTGTTAGAAATAGAAATGAAAAAAAATCGATGTAATTTATAATTGATGTATCAAAAATAATCGATAACCTATCGATCTGAAAACTTTTGAGCGGGGGGTCCCCTTTTTGACGTGGTTTAGAGTCCCAAGTATCCAATACTTACATTTTATATAATCATGAATAAATTACTTGAGATACCGTACTTAATATATAAATAGCGACATAAGAAGGTATCAATATTTTTTTAATAATTATCTATCGATAACAACTTCTAAAGTTTGTTCGTGATACCTTAAACTAATTAAACGGTGATTTTGCTTAATGAACTATTTATTGATTGTTGTTATAATTATGAGAGCCATTCCCGGAAGTACTGCAACACCGGGTCGACCCGTGACGGAGGTGGAGCAAGCCCCAAACTCTCCATCAATTTCCAAAAATCAGTTTAATCTACTGGACTCCCGATGGGAGTCGTACCAGAGATTAAGCTGATAAGAACAGATACTACACTTTGATCTTAGCCGAAAGGGCCGAGAAGCGATGACTACCGGTTCCTCCGAACCGTGATATGATTAAGTAAAGCATTCTTGGAATAGTGGGAGCCGAGCACCACTTCCAACTCCACCATTACCTTCAAAAAACATTACCAAGCTTCAGCTAGCGTCCTTTGATTGATAACATCTTCTCCTTAAACTTCTAAGACAACTCTTAGAGCAACTTGGAATTACATGAAGCAGAAAAGAAGGCGAAAGGCTATAGATAAGTCACCAAAGTCATGCCTGTGCTGCACCCTGTACGCCAATAATCAAATAACATCAAGACGAAACGAAGCGGTGTAGCAACGACACGCGGTTCTATTATCAAATATGCTTCGTACAAAGAAATTAGTACTGTACCTCTCCTATTTTAAATTAGTGACTAGTTAATTTTAAGTTATTCCGCAATTGCTTATTATATTACAAATTGCATAAAAATCGAATTTTTAATAAGATACTGTTTCACGTAGAAGAAACTAAAATCGAGAAGTACTTGAAAAGGTTTTTTCTTTCTCAAATTAATTTGAATTCAATAGTATTTTCCTCTTAAAATTAAGGTTCAATTAAAATTTATTTGAATAAAGTATTAAATATAAAGAGTCCGTAAATATAGATATTTTAAAAAGAGCTTGAGATAAAACTAAACAACATGAGAATGAAGAAAAACAAACTGCCTAAATGCTAAAACACCTAGAAAAAGTTAAAACATATATCGATTTCCGGCCTCTTTTTTTCTCCACTACGACAATGGCACCTAAGAAGCAAGAGTTTACCGCTTATTTGCCTTTATGAGAAAAAGAAGATTTTACTTTGCTTTGGCATTCAAGAAACAAAAACATCACATTCGTGCTACAAAAAGGATTTCAAGTGGTTCATTTTTCACATCTTTGATATTCTTTTTTGCAAAATTAGCAACAAAATAAATATAATCTCGCAAATAAGAGGAATTTGACTGATTCAGATCTGTTGACTTGCCATCGACCGAACATAAATAAGACATAATTTCTTTGTTTTCTAGTAACAATGAACCATTACCTCATTATTTAAATATAAGGAGTGTTGTAAATGAGAGAATTTATTGCAAATATTGAAAAATAATTGTTAATTTAAAATTGAAAAATTCTGAACATCACTAAAAAAAATACTGATTTCAAAACACATATCAGCATCAATTTTATGTATACAATATATGTATACATTATACATTATATGTATACAATATAATAATAATTATTGTTATAATTTTTTTTTTTTTAAATCATCGCCAATGAAAGAAGATGCAGTCTTATACAGTGTATTAATACACTGCGGGACCATGCCCCGAATAGTAATTTTTCATCTAATTATACCAAATGAATTATATTATATTATTAGATTTTCTTCCTCTGTTTTCCAATTCCTTTCTACCCAGTAGAAAATGTTGGGAATTTCGAGGTTATCGTACTTAAATAATAATTTCGAAAGTTTCCGCAATTTCTGCAACTATGAAGCGGAACTTATTTTTGGACTCACCGAAGGGAATGGTAGTTAAAAACATGTGTTAGAAATAGAAATGAAAAAAAATCGATGTAATTTATAATTGATGTATCAAAAATAATCGATAACCTATCGATCTGAAAACTTTTGAGCGGGGGGTCCCCTTTTTGACGTGGTTTAGAGTCCCAAGTATCCAATACTTACATTTTATATAATCATGAATAAATTACTTGAGATACCGTACTTAATATATAAATAGCGACATAAGAAGGTATCGATATTTTTTTAATAATTATCTATCGATAACAACTTCTAAAGTTTGTTCGTGATACCTTAAACTAATTAAACGGTGATTTTGCTTAATGAACTATTTATTGATTGTTGTTATAATTATGAGAGCCATTCCCGGAAGTACTGCAACACCGGGTCGACCCGTGACGGAGGTGGAGCAAGCCCCAAACTCTCCGTCAATTTCCAAAAATCAGTTTAATCTACTGGACTCCCGATGGGAGTCGTACCAGAGATTAAGCTGATAAGAACAGATACTACACTTTGATCTTAGCCGAAAGGGCCGAGAAGCGATGACTACCGGTTCCTCCGAACCGTGATATGATTAAGTAAAGCATTCTTGGAATAGTGGGAGCCGAGCACCACTTCCAACTCCACCATTACCTTCAAAAAACATTACCAAGCTTCAGCTAGCGTCCTTTGATTGATAACATCTTCTCCTTAAACTTCTAAGACAACTCTTAGAGCAACTTGGAATTACATGAAGCAGAAAAGAAGGCGAAAGGCTATAGATAAGTCACCAAAGTCATGCCTGTGCTGCACCCTGTACGCCAATAATCAAATAACATCAAGACGAAACGAAGCGGTGTAGCAACGACACGCGGTTCTATTATCAAATATGCTTCGTACAAAGAAATTAGTACTGTACCTCTCCTATTTTAAATTAGTGACTAGTTAATTTTAAGTTATTCCGCAATTGCTTATTATATTACAAATTGCATAAAAATCGAATTTTTAATAAGATACTGTTTCACGTAGAAGAAACTAAAATCGAGAAGTACTTGAAAAGGTTTTTTCTTTCTCAAATTAATTTGAATTCAATAGTATTTTCCTCTTAAAATTAAGGTTCAATTAAAATTTATTTGAATAAAGTATTAAATATAAAGAGTCCGTAAATATAGATATTTTAAAAAGAGCTTGAGATAAAACTAAACAACATGAGAATGAAGAAAAACAAACTGCCTAAATGCTAAAACACCTAGAAAAAGTTAAAACATATATCGATTTCCGGCCTCTTTTTTTCTCCACTACGACAATGGCACCTAAGAAGCAAGAGTTTACCGCTTATTTGCCTTTATGAGAAAAAGAAGATTTAACTTTGCTTTGGCATTCAAGAAACAAAAACATCACATTCGTGCTACAAAAAGGATTTCAAGTGGTTCATTTTTCACATCTTTGATATTCTTTTTTGCAAAATTAGCAACAAAATAAATATAATCTCGCAAATAAGAGGAATTTGACTGATTCAGATCTGTTGACTTGCCATCGACCGAAGATAAATAAGACATAATTTCTTTGTTTTCTAGTAACAATGAACCATTACCTCATTATTTAAATATAAGGAGTGTTGTAAATGAGAGAATTTATTGCAAATATTGAAAAATAATTGTTAATTTAAAATTGAAAAATTCTGAACATCACTAAAAAAAATACTGATTTCAAAACACATATCAGCATCAATTTTATGTATACAATATATGTATACATTATACATTATATGTATACAATATAATAATAATTATTGTTATAATTTTTTTTTTTTTTAAATTATCGCCAATGAAAGAAGATGCAGTCTTATACAGTGTATTAATACACTGCGGGACCATGCCCCGAATAGTAATTTTTCATCTAATTATACCAAATGAATTATATTATATTATTAGATTTTCTTCCTCTGTTTTCCAATTCCTTTCTACCCAGTAGAAAATGTTGGGAATTTCGAGGTTATCGTACTTAAATAATAATTTCGAAAGTTTCCGCAATTTCTGCAACTATGAAGCGGAACTTATTTTTGGACTCACCGAAGGGAATGGTAGTTAAAAACATGTGTTAGAAATAGAAATGAAAAAAAATCGATGTAATTTATAATTGATGTATCAAAAATAATCGATAACCTATCGATCTGAAAACTTTTGAGCGGGGGGTCCCCTTTTTGACGTGGTTTAGAGTCCCAAGTATCCAATACTTACATTTTATATAATCATGAATAAATTACTTGAGATACCGTACTTAATATATAAATAGCGACATAAGAAGGTATCAATATTTTTTTAATAATTATCTATCGATAACAACTTCTAAAGTTTGTTCGTGATACCTTAAACTAATTAAACGGTGATTTTGCTTAATGAACTATTTATTGATTGTTGTTATAATTATGAGAGCCATTCCCGGAAGTACTGCAACACCGGGTCGACCCGTGACGGAGGTGGAGCAAGCCCCAAACTCTCCATCAATTTCCAAAAATCAGTTTAATCTACTGGACTCCCGATGGGAGTCGTACCAGAGATTAAGCTGATAAGAACAGATACTACACTTTGATCTTAGCCGAAAGGGCCGAGAAGCGATGACTACCGGTTCCTCCGAACCGTGATATGATTAAGTAAAGCATTCTTGGAATAGTGGGAGCCGAGCACCACTTCCAACTCCACCATTACCTTCAAAAAACATTACCAAGCTTCAGCTAGCGTCCTTTGATTGATAACATCTTCTCCTTAAACTTCTAAGACAACTCTTAGAGCAACTTGGAATTACATGAAGCAGAAAAGAAGGCGAAAGGCTATAGATAAGTCACCAAAGTCATGCCTGTGCTGCACCCTGTACGCCAATAATCAAATAACATCAAGACGAAACGAAGCGGTGTAGCAACGACACGCGGTTCTATTATCAAATATGCTTCGTACAAAGAAATTAGTACTGTACCTCTCCTATTTTAAATTAGTGACTAGTTAATTTTAAGTTATTCCGCAATTGCTTATTATATTACAAATTGCATAAAAATCGAATTTTTAATAAGATACTGTTTCACGTAGAAGAAACTAAAATCGAGAAGTACTTGAAAAGGTTTTTTCTTTCTCAAATTAATTTGAATTCAATAGTATTTTCCTCTTAAAATTAAGGTTCAATTAAAATTTATTTGAATAAAGTATTAAATATAAAGAGTCCGTAAATATAGATATTTTAAAAAGAGCTTGAGATAAAACTAAACAACATGAGAATGAAGAAAAACAAACTGCCTAAATGCTAAAACACCTAGAAAAAGTTAAAACATATATCGATTTCCGGCCTCTTTTTTTCTCCACTACGACAATGGCACCTAAGAAGCAAGAGTTTACCGCTTATTTGCCTTTATGAGAAAAAGAAGATTTAACTTTGCTTTGGCATTCAAGAAACAAAAACATCACATTCGTGCTACAAAAAGGATTTCAAGTGGTTCATTTTTCACATCTTTGATATTCTTTTTTGCAAAATTAGCAACAAAATAAATATAATCTCGCAAATAAGAGGAATTTGACTGATTCAGATCTGTTGACTTGCCATCGACCGAAGATAAATAAGACATAATTTCTTTGTTTTCTAGTAACAATGAACCATTACCTCATTATTTAAATATAAGGAGTGTTGTAAATGAGAGAATTTATTGCAAATATTGAAAAATAATTGTTAATTTAAAATTGAAAAATTCTGAACATCACTAAAAAAAATACTGATTTCAAAACACATATCAGCATCAATTTTATGTATACAATATATGTATACATTATACATTATATGTATACAATATAATAATAATTATTGTTATAATTTTTTTTTTTTTTAAATTATCGCCAATGAAAGAAGATGCAGTCTTATACAGTGTATTAATACACTGCGGGACCATGCCCCGAATAGTAATTTTTCATCTAATTATACCAAATGAATTATATTATATTATTAGATTTTCTTCCTCTGTTTTCCAATTCCTTTCTACCCAGTAGAAAATGTTGGGAATTTCGAGGTTATCGTACTTAAATAATAATTTCGAAAGTTTCCGCAATTTCTGCAACTATGAAGCGGAACTTATTTTTGGACTCACCGAAGGGAATGGTAGTTAAAAACATGTGTTAGAAATAGAAATGAAAAAAAATCGATGTAATTTATAATTGATGTATCAAAAATAATCGATAACCTATCGATCTGAAAACTTTTGAGCGGGGGGTCCCCTTTTTGACGTGGTTTAGAGTCCCAAGTATCCAATACTTACATTTTATATAATCATGAATAAATTACTTGAGATACCGTACTTAATATATAAATAGCGACATAAGAAGGTATCAATATTTTTTTAATAATTATCTATCGATAACAACTTCTAAAGTTTTTCGTGATACCTTAAACTAATTAAACGGTGATTTTGCTTAATGAACTATTTATTGATTGTTGTTATAATTATGAGAGCCATTCCCGGAAGTACTGCAACACCGGGTCGACCCGTGACGGAGGTGGAGCAAGCCCCAAACTCTCCATCAATTTCCAAAAATCAGTTTAATCTACTGGACTCCCGATGGGAGTCGTACCAGAGATTAAGCTGATAAGAACAGATACTACACTTTGATCTTAGCCGAAAGGGCCGAGAAGCGATGACTACCGGTTCCTCCGAACCGTGATATGATTAAGTAAAGCATTCTTGGAATAGTGGGAGCCGAGCACCACTTCCAACTCCACCATTACCTTCAAAAAACATTACCAAGCTTCAGCTAGCGTCCTTTGATTGATAACATCTTCTCCTTAAACTTCTAAGACAACTCTTAGAGCAACTTGGAATTACATGAAGCAGAAAAGAAGGCGAAAGGCTATAGATAAGTCACCAAAGTCATGCCTGTGCTGCACCCTGTACGCCAATAATCAAATAACATCAAGACGAAACGAAGCGGTGTAGCAACGACACGCGGTTCTATTATCAAATATGCTTCGTACAAAGAAATTAGTACTGTACCTCTCCTATTTTAAATTAGTGACAAGTTAATTTTAAGTAATTCCGCAATTGCTTATTATATTACAAATTGCATAAAAATCGAATTTTTAATAAGATACTGTTTCACGTAGAAGAAACTAAAATCGAGAAGTACTTGAAAAGGTTTTTTCTTTCTCAAATTAATTTGAATTCAATAGTATTTTCCTCTTAAAATTAAGGTTCAATTAAAATTTATTTGAATAAAGTATTAAATATAAAGAGTCCGTAAATATAGATATTTTAAAAAGAGCTTGAGATAAAACTAAACAACATGAGAATGAAGAAAAACAAACTGCCTAAATGCTAAAACACCTAGAAAAAGTTAAAACATATATCGATTTCCGGCCTCTTTTTTTCTCCACTACGACAATGGCACCTAAGAAGCAAGAGTTTACCGCTTATTTGCCTTTATGAGAAAAAGAAGATTTTACTTTGCTTTGGCATTCAAGAAACAAAAACATCACATTCGTGCTACAAAAAGGATTTCAAGTGGTTCATTTTTCACATCTTTGATATTCTTTTTTGCAAAATTAGCAACAAAATAAATATAATCTCGCAAATAAGAGGAATTTGACTGATTCAGATCTGTTGACTTGCCATCGACCGAAGATAAATAAGACATAATTTCTTTGTTTTCTAGTAACAATGAACCATTACCTCATTATTTAAATATAAGGAGTGTTGTAAATGAGAGAATTTATTGCAAATATTGAAAAATAATTGTTAATTTAAAATTGAAAAATTCTGAACATCACTAAAAAAAATACTGATTTCAAAACACATATCAGCATCAATTTTATGTATACAATATATGTATACATTATACATTATATGTATACAATATAATAATAATTATTGTTATAATTTTTTTTTTTTTAAATCATCGCCAATGAAAGAAGATGCAGTCTTATACAGTGTATTAATACACTGCGGGACCATGCCCCGAATAGTAATTTTTCATCTAATTATACCAAATGAATTATATTATATTATTAGATTTTCTTCCTCTGTTTTCCAATTCCTTTCTACCCAGTAGAAAATGTTGGGAATTTCGAGGTTATCGTACTTAAATAATAATTTCGAAAGTTTCCGCAATTTCTGCAACTATGAAGCGGAACTTATTTTTGGACTCACCGAAGGGAATGGTAGTTAAAAACATGTGTTAGAAATAGAAATGAAAAAAAATCGATGTAATTTATAATTGATGTATCAAAAATAATCGATAACCTATCGATCTGAAAACTTTTGAGCGGGGGGTCCCCTTTTTGACGTGGTTTAGAGTCCCAAGTATCCAATACTTACATTTTATATAATCATGAATAAATTACTTGAGATACCGTACTTAATATATAAATAGCGACATAAGAAGGTATCAATATTTTTTTAATAATTATCTATCGATAACAACTTCTAAAGTTTGTTCGTGATACCTTAAACTAATTAAACGGTGATTTTGCTTAATGAACTATTTATTGATTGTTGTTATAATTATGAGAGCCATTCCCGGAAGTACTGCAACACCGGGTCGACCCGTGACGGAGGTGGAGCAAGCCCCAAACTCTCCATCAATTTCCAAAAATCAGTTTAATACTACACTTTGATCTTAGCCGAAAGGGCCGAGAAGCGATGACTACCGGTTCCTCCGAACCGTGATATGATTAAGTAAAGCATTCTTGGAATAGTGGGAGCCGAGCACCACTTCCAACTCCACCATTACCTTCAAAAAACATTACCAAGCTTCAGCTAGCGTCCTTTGATTGATAACATCTTCTCCTTAAACTTCTAAGACAACTCTTAGAGCAACTTGGAATTACATGAAGCAGAAAAGAAGGCGAAAGGCTATAGATAAGTCACCAAAGTCATGCCTGTGCTGCACCCTGTACGCCAATAATCAAATAACATCAAGACGAAACGAAGCGGTGTAGCAACGACACGCGGTTCTATTATCAAATATGCTTCGTACAAAGAAATTAGTACTGTACCTCTCCTATTTTAAATTAGTGACAAGTTAATTTTAAGTAATTCCGCAATTGCTTATTATATTACAAATTGCATAAAAATCGAATTTTTAATAAGATACTGTTTCACGTAGAAGAAACTAAAATCGAGAAGTACTTGAAAAGGTTTTTTCTTTCTCAAATTAATTTGAATTCAATAGTATTTTCCTCTTAAAATTAAGGTTCAATTAAAATTTATTTGAATAAAGTATTAAATATAAAGAGTCCGTAAATATAGATATTTTAAAAAGAGCTTGAGATAAAACTAAACAACATGAGAATGAAGAAAAACAAACTGCCTAAATGCTAAAACACCTAGAAAAAGTTAAAACATATATCGATTTCCGGCCTCTTTTTTTCTCCACTACGACAATGGCACCTAAGAAGCAAGAGTTTACCGCTTATTTGCCTTTATGAGAAAAAGAAGATTTTACTTTGCTTTGGCATTCAAGAAACAAAAACATCACATTCGTGCTACAAAAAGGATTTCAAGTGGTTCATTTTTCACATCTTTGATATTCTTTTTTGCAAAATTAGCAACAAAATAAATATAATCTCGCAAATAAGAGGAATTTGACTGATTCAGATCTGTTGACTTGCCATCGACCGAAGATAAATAAGACATAATTTCTTTGTTTTCTAGTAACAATGAACCATTACCTCATTATTTAAATATAAGGAGTGTTGTAAATGAGAGAATTTATTGCAAATATTGAAAAATAATTGTTAATTTAAAATTGAAAAATTCTGAACATCACTAAAAAAAATACTGATTTCAAAACACATATCAGCATCAATTTTATGTATACAATATATGTATACATTATACATTATATGTATACAATATAATAATAATTATTGTTATAATTTTTTTTTTTTTAAATCATCGCCAATGAAAGAAGATGCAGTCTTATACAGTGTATTAATACACTGCGGGACCATGCCCCGAATAGTAATTTTTCATCTAATTATACCAAATGAATTATATTATATTATTAGATTTTCTTCCTCTGTTTTCCAATTCCTTTCTACCCAGTAGAAAATGTTGGGAATTTCGAGGTTATCGTACTTAAATAATAATTTCGAAAGTTTCCGCAATTTCTGCAACTATGAAGCGGAACTTATTTTTGGACTCACCGAAGGGAATGGTAGTTAAAAACATGTGTTAGAAATAGAAATGAAAAAAAATCGATGTAATTTATAATTGATGTATCAAAAATAATCGATAACCTATCGATCTGAAAACTTTTGAGCGGGGGGTCCCCTTTTTGACGTGGTTTAGAGTCCCAAGTATCCAATACTTACATTTTATATAATCATGAATAAATTACTTGAGATACCGTACTTAATATATAAATAGCGACATAAGAAGGTATCAATATTTTTTTAATAATTATCTATCGATAACAACTTCTAAAGTTTGTTCGTGATACCTTAAACTAATTAAACGGTGATTTTGCTTAATGAACTATTTATTGATTGTTGTTATAATTATGAGAGCCATTCCCGGAAGTACTGCAACACCGGGTCGACCCGTGACGGAGGTGGAGCAAGCCCCAAACTCTCCATCAATTTCCAAAAATCAGTTTAATACTACACTTTGATCTTAGCCGAAAGGGCCGAGAAGCGATGACTACCGGTTCCTCCGAACCGTGATATGATTAAGTAAAGCATTCTTGGAATAGTGGGAGCCGAGCACCACTTCCAACTCCACCATTACCTTCAAAAAACATTACCAAGCTTCAGCTAGCGTCCTTTGATTGATAACATCTTCTCCTTAAACTTCTAAGACAACTCTTAGAGCAACTTGGAATTACATGAAGCAGAAAAGAAGGCGAAAGGCTATAGATAAGTCACCAAAGTCATGCCTGTGCTGCACCCTGTACGCCAATAATCAAATAACATCAAGACGAAACGAAGCGGTGTAGCAACGACACGCGGTTCTATTATCAAATATGCTTCGTACAAAGAAATTAGTACTGTACCTCTCCTATTTTAAATTAGTGACAAGTTAATTTTAAGTAATTCCGCAATTGCTTATTATATTACAAATTGCATAAAAATCGAATTTTTAATAAGATACTGTTTCACGTAGAAGAAACTAAAATCGAGAAGTACTTGAAAAGGTTTTTTCTTTCTCAAATTAATTTGAATTCAATAGTATTTTCCTCTTAAAATTAAGGTTCAATTAAAATTTATTTGAATAAAGTATTAAATATAAAGAGTCCGTAAATATAGATATTTTAAAAAGAGCTTGAGATAAAACTAAACAACATGAGAATGAAGAAAAACAAACTGCCTAAATGCTAAAACACCTAGAAAAAGTTAAAACATATATCGATTTCCGGCCTCTTTTTTTCTCCACTACGACAATGGCACCTAAGAAGCAAGAGTTTACCGCTTATTTGCCTTTATGAGAAAAAGAAGATTTTACTTTGCTTTGGCATTCAAGAAACAAAAACATCACATTCGTGCTACAAAAAGGATTTCAAGTGGTTCATTTTTCACATCTTTGATATTCTTTTTTGCAAAATTAGCAACAAAATAAATATAATCTCGCAAATAAGAGGAATTTGACTGATTCAGATCTGTTGACTTGCCATCGACCGAAGATAAATAAGACATAATTTCTTTGTTTTCTAGTAACAATGAACCATTACCTCATTATTTAAATATAAGGAGTGTTGTAAATGAGAGAATTTATTGCAAATATTGAAAAATAATTGTTAATTTAAAATTGAAAAATTCTGAACATCACTAAAAAAAATACTGATTTCAAAACACATATCAGCATCAATTTTATGTATACAATATATGTATACATTATACATTATATGTATACAATATAATAATAATTATTGTTATAATTTTTTTTTTTTTAAATCATCGCCAATGAAAGAAGATGCAGTCTTATACAGTGTATTAATACACTGCGGGACCATGCCCCGAATAGTAATTTTTCATCTAATTATACCAAATGAATTATATTATATTATTAGATTTTCTTCCTCTGTTTTCCAATTCCTTTCTACCCAGTAGAAAATGTTGGGAATTTCGAGGTTATCGTACTTAAATAATAATTTCGAAAGTTTCCGCAATTTCTGCAACTATGAAGCGGAACTTATTTTTGGACTCACCGAAGGGAATGGTAGTTAAAAACATGTGTTAGAAATAGAAATGAAAAAAAATCGATGTAATTTATAATTGATGTATCAAAAATAATCGATAACCTATCGATCTGAAAACTTTTGAGCGGGGGGTCCCCTTTTTGACGTGGTTTAGAGTCCCAAGTATCCAATACTTACATTTTATATAATCATGAATAAATTACTTGAGATACCGTACTTAATATATAAATAGCGACATAAGAAGGTATCAATATTTTTTTAATAATTATCTATCGATAACAACTTCTAAAGTTTGTTCGTGATACCTTAAACTAATTAAACGGTGATTTTGCTTAATGAACTATTTATTGATTGTTGTTATAATTATGAGAGCCATTCCCGGAAGTACTGCAACACCGGGTCGACCCGTGACGGAGGTGGAGCAAGCCCCAAACTCTCCATCAATTTCCAAAAATCAGTTTAATCTACTGGACTCCCGATGGGAGTCGTACCAGAGATTAAGCTGATAAGAACAGATACTACACTTTGATCTTAGCCGAAAGGGCCGAGAAGCGATGACTACCGGTTCCTCCGAACCGTGATATGATTAAGTAAAGCATTCTTGGAATAGTGGGAGCCGAGCACCACTTCCAACTCCACCATTACCTTCAAAAAACATTACCAAGCTTCAGCTAGCGTCCTTTGATTGATAACATCTTCTCCTTAAACTTCTAAGACAACTCTTAGAGCAACTTGGAATTACATGAAGCAGAAAAGAAGGCGAAAGGCTATAGATAAGTCACCAAAGTCATGCCTGTGCTGCACCCTGTACGCCAATAATCAAATAACATCAAGACGAAACGAAGCGGTGTAGCAACGACACGCGGTTCTATTATCAAATATGCTTCGTACAAAGAAATTAGTACTGTACCTCTCCTATTTTAAATTAGTGACAAGTTAATTTTAAGTAATTCCGCAATTGCTTATTATATTACAAATTGCATAAAAATCGAATTTTTAATAAGATACTGTTTCACGTAGAAGAAACTAAAATCGAGAAGTACTTGAAAAGGTTTTTTCTTTCTCAAATTAATTTGAATTCAATAGTATTTTCCTCTTAAAATTAAGGTTCAATTAAAATTTATTTGAATAAAGTATTAAATATAAAGAGTCCGTAAATATAGATATTTTAAAAAGAGCTTGAGATAAAACTAAACAACATGAGAATGAAGAAAAACAAACTGCCTAAATGCTAAAACACCTAGAAAAAGTTAAAACATATATCGATTTCCGGCCTCTTTTTTTCTCCACTACGACAATGGCACCTAAGAAGCAAGAGTTTACCGCTTATTTGCCTTTATGAGAAAAAGAAGATTTTACTTTGCTTTGGCATTCAAGAAACAAAAACATCACATTCGTGCTACAAAAAGGATTTCAAGTGGTTCATTTTTCACATCTTTGATATTCTTTTTTGCAAAATTAGCAACAAAATAAATATAATCTCGCAAATAAGAGGAATTTGACTGATTCAGATCTGTTGACTTGCCATCGACCGAAGATAAATAAGACATAATTTCTTTGTTTTCTAGTAACAATGAACCATTACCTCATTATTTAAATATAAGGAGTGTTGTAAATGAGAGAATTTATTGCAAATATTGAAAAATAATTGTTAATTTAAAATTGAAAAATTCTGAACATCACTAAAAAAAATACTGATTTCAAAACACATATTAGCATCAATTTATATGTATACAATATAATAATAATTATTGTTATAATTTTTTTTTTTTTAAATCATCGCCAATGAAAGAAGATGCAGTCTTATACAGTGTATTAATACACTGCGGGACCATGCCCCGAATAGTAATTTTTCATCTAATTATACCAAATGAATTATATTATATTATTAGATTTTCTTCCTCTGTTTTCCAATTCCTTTCTACCCAGTAGAAAATGTTGGGAATTTCGAGGTTATCGTACTTAAATAATAATTTCGAAAGTTTCCGCAATTTCTGCAACTATGAAGCGGAACTTATTTTTGGACTCACCGAAGGGAATGGTAGTTAAAAACATGTGTTAGAAATAGAAATGAAAAAAAATCGATGTAATTTATAATTGATGTATCAAAAATAATCGATAACCTATCGATCTGAAAACTTTTGAGCGGGGGGTCCCCTTTTTGACGTGGTTTAGAGTCCCAAGTATCCAATACTTACATTTTATATAATCATGAATAAATTACTTGAGATACCGTACTTAATATATAAATAGCGACATAAGAAGGTATCAATATTTTTTTAATAATTATCTATCGATAACAACTTCTAAAGTTTGTTCGTGATACCTTAAACTAATTAAACGGTGATTTTGCTTAATGAACTATTTATTGATTGTTGTTATAATTATGAGAGCCATTCCCGGAAGTACTGCAACACCGGGTCGACCCGTGACGGAGGTGGAGCAAGCCCCAAACTCTCCATCAATTTCCAAAAATCAGTTTAATCTACTGGACTCCCGATGGGAGTCGTACCAGAGATTAAGCTGATAAGAACAGATACTACACTTTGATCTTAGCCGAAAGGGCCGAGAAGCGATGACTACCGGTTCCTCCGAACCGTGATATGATTAAGTAAAGCATTCTTGGAATAGTGGGAGCCGAGCACCACTTCCAACTCCACCATTACCTTCAAAAAACATTACCAAGCTTCAGCTAGCGTCCTTTGATTGATAACATCTTCTCCTTAAACTTCTAAGACAACTCTTAGAGCAACTTGGAATTACATGAAGCAGAAAAGAAGGCGAAAGGCTATAGATAAGTTACCAAAGTCATGCCTGTGCTGCACCCTGTACGCCAATAATCAAATAACATCAAGACGAAACGAAGCGGTGTAGCAACGACACGCGGTTCTATTATCAAATATGCTTCGTACAAAGAAATTAGTACTGTACCTCTCCTATTTTAAATTAGTGACTAGTTAATTTTAAGTTATTCCGCAATTGCTTATTATATTACAAATTGCATAAAAATCGAATTTTTAATAAGATACTGTTTCACGTAGAAGAAACTAAAATCGAGAAGTACTTGAAAAGGTTTTTTCTTTCTCAAATTAATTTGAATTCAATAGTATTTTCCTCTTAAAATTAAGGTTCAATTAAAATTTATTTGAATAAAGTATTAAATATAAAGAGTCCGTAAATATAGATATTTTAAAAAGAGCTTGAGATAAAACTAAACAACATGAGAATGAAGAAAAACAAACTGCCTAAATGCTAAAACACCTAGAAAAAGTTAAAACATATATCGATTTCCGGCCTCTTTTTTTCTCCACTACGACAATGGCACCTAAGAAGCAAGAGTTTACCGCTTATTTGCCTTTATGAGAAAAAGAAGATTTAACTTTGCTTTGGCATTCAAGAAACAAAAACATCACATTCGTGCTACAAAAAGGATTTCAAGTGGTTCATTTTTCACATCTTTGATATTCTTTTTTGCAAAATTAGCAACAAAATAAATATAATCTCGCAAATAAGAGGAATTTGACTGATTCAGATCTGTTGACTTGCCATCGACCGAAGATAAATAAGACATAATTTCTTTGTTTTCTAGTAACAATGAACCATTACCTCATTATTTAAATATAAGGAGTGTTGTAAATGAGAGAATTTATTGCAAATATTGAAAAATAATTGTTAATTTAAAATTGAAAAATTCTGAACATCACTAAAAAAAATACTGATTTCAAAACACATATCAGCATCAATTTTATGTATACAATATATGTATACATTATACATTATATGTATACAATATAATAATAATTATTGTTATAATTTTTTTTTTTTTAAATTATCGCCAATGAAAGAAGATGCAGTCTTATACAGTGTATTAATACACTGCGGGACCATGCCCCGAATAGTAATTTTTCATCTAATTATACCAAATGAATTATATTATATTATTAGATTTTCTTCCTCTGTTTTCCAATTCCTTTCTACCCAGTAGAAAATGTTGGGAATTTCGAGGTTATCGTACTTAAATAATAATTTCGAAAGTTTCCGCAATTTCTGCAACTATGAAGCGGAACTTATTTTTGGACTCACCGAAGGGAATGGTAGTTAAAAACATGTGTTAGAAATAGAAATGAAAAAAAATCGATGTAATTTATAATTGATGTATCAAAAATAATCGATAACCTATCGATCTGAAAACTTTTGAGCGGGGGGTCCCCTTTTTGACGTGGTTTAGAGTCCCAAGTATCCAATACTTACATTTTATATAATCATGAATAAATTACTTGAGATACCGTACTTAATATATAAATAGCGACATAAGAAGGTATCAATATTTTTTTAATAATTATCTATCGATAACAACTTCTAAAGTTTGTTCGTGATACCTTAAACTAATTAAACGGTGATTTTGCTTAATGAACTATTTATTGATTGTTGTTATAATTATGAGAGCCATTCCCGGAAGTACTGCAACACCGGGTCGACCCGTGACGGAGGTGGAGCAAGCCCCAAACTCTCCATCAATTTCCAAAAATCAGTTTAATCTACTGGACTCCCGATGGGAGTCGTACCAGAGATTAAGCTGATAAGAACAGATACTACACTTTGATCTTAGCCGAAAGGGCCGAGAAGCGATGACTACCGGTTCCTCCGAACCGTGATATGATTAAGTAAAGCATTCTTGGAATAGTGGGAGCCGAGCACCACTTCCAACTCCACCATTACCTTCAAAAAACATTACCAAGCTTCAGCTAGCGTCCTTTGATTGATAACATCTTCTCCTTAAACTTCTAAGACAACTCTTAGAGCAACTTGGAATTACATGAAGCAGAAAAGAAGGCGAAAGGCTATAGATAAGTCACCAAAGTCATGCCTGTGCTGCACCCTGTACGCCAATAATCAAATAACATCAAGACGAAACGAAGCGGTGTAGCAACGACACGCGGTTCTATTATCAAATATGCTTCGTACAAAGAAATTAGTACTGTACCTCTCCTATTTTAAATTAGTGACTAGTTAATTTTAAGTTATTCCGCAATTGCTTATTATATTACAAATTGCATAAAAATCGAATTTTTAATAAGATACTGTTTCACGTAGAAGAAACTAAAATCGAGAAGTACTTGAAAAGGTTTTTTCTTTCTCAAATTAATTTGAATTCAATAGTATTTTCCTCTTAAAATTAAGGTTCAATTAAAATTTATTTGAATAAAGTATTAAATATAAAGAGTCCGTAAATATAGATATTTTAAAAAGAGCTTGAGATAAAACTAAACAACATGAGAATGAAGAAAAACAAACTGCCTAAATGCTAAAACACCTAGAAAAAGTTAAAACATATATCGATTTCCGGCCTCTTTTTTTCTCCACTACGACAATGGCACCTAAGAAGCAAGAGTTTACCGCTTATTTGCCTTTATGAGAAAAAGAAGATTTAACTTTGCTTTGGCATTCAAGAAACAAAAACATCACATTCGTGCTACAAAAAGGATTTCAAGTGGTTCATTTTTCACATCTTTGATATTCTTTTTTGCAAAATTAGCAACAAAATAAATATAATCTCGCAAATAAGAGGAATTTGACTGATTCAGATCTGTTGACTTGCCATCGACCGAAGATAAATAAGACATAATTTCTTTGTTTTCTAGTAACAATGAACCATTACCTCATTATTTAAATATAAGGAGTGTTGTAAATGAGAGAATTTATTGCAAATATTGAAAAATAATTGTTAATTTAAAATTGAAAAATTCTGAACATCACTAAAAAAAATACTGATTTCAAAACACATATCAGCATCAATTTTATGTATACAATATATGTATACATTATACATTATATGTATACAATATAATAATAATTATTGTTATAATTTTTTTTTTTTTTAAATTATCGCCAATGAAAGAAGATGCAGTCTTATACAGTGTATTAATACACTGCGGGACCATGCCCCGAATAGTAATTTTTCATCTAATTATACCAAATGAATTATATTATATTATTAGATTTTCTTCCTCTGTTTTCCAATTCCTTTCTACCCAGTAGAAAATGTTGGGAATTTCGAGGTTATCGTACTTAAATAATAATTTCGAAAGTTTCCGCAATTTCTGCAACTATGAAGCGGAACTTATTTTTGGACTCACCGAAGGGAATGGTAGTTAAAAACATGTGTTAGAAATAGAAATGAAAAAAAATCGATGTAATTTATAATTGATGTATCAAAAATAATCGATAACCTATCGATCTGAAAACTTTTGAGCGGGGGGTCCCCTTTTTGACGTGGTTTAGAGTCCCAAGTATCCAATACTTACATTTTATATAATCATGAATAAATTACTTGAGATACCGTACTTAATATATAAATAGCGACATAAGAAGGTATCAATATTTTTTTAATAATTATCTATCGATAACAACTTCTAAAGTTTGTTCGTGATACCTTAAACTAATTAAACGGTGATTTTGCTTAATGAACTATTTATTGATTGTTGTTATAATTATGAGAGCCATTCCCGGAAGTACTGCAACACCGGGTCGACCCGTGACGGAGGTGGAGCAAGCCCCAAACTCTCCATCAATTTCCAAAAATCAGTTTAATCTACTGGACTCCCGATGGGAGTCGTACCAGAGATTAAGCTGATAAGAACAGATACTACACTTTGATCTTAGCCGAAAGGGCCGAGAAGCGATGACTACCGGTTCCTCCGAACCGTGATATGATTAAGTAAAGCATTCTTGGAATAGTGGGAGCCGAGCACCACTTCCAACTCCACCATTACCTTCAAAAAACATTACCAAGCTTCAGCTAGCGTCCTTTGATTGATAACATCTTCTCCTTAAACTTCTAAGACAACTCTTAGAGCAACTTGGAATTACATGAAGCAGAAAAGAAGGCGAAAGGCTATAGATAAGTCACCAAAGTCATGCCTGTGCTGCACCCTGTACGCCAATAATCAAATAACATCAAGACGAAACGAAGCGGTGTAGCAACGACACGCGGTTCTATTATCAAATATGCTTCGTACAAAGAAATTAGTACTGTACCTCTCCTATTTTAAATTAGTGACTAGTTAATTTTAAGTTATTCCGCAATTGCTTATTATATTACAAATTGCATAAAAATCGAATTTTTAATAAGATACTGTTTCACGTAGAAGAAACTAAAATCGAGAAGTACTTGAAAAGGTTTTTTCTTTCTCAAATTAATTTGAATTCAATAGTATTTTCCTCTTAAAATTAAGGTTCAATTAAAATTTATTTGAATAAAGTATTAAATATAAAGAGTCCGTAAATATAGATATTTTAAAAAGAGCTTGAGATAAAACTAAACAACATGAGAATGAAGAAAAACAAACTGCCTAAATGCTAAAACACCTAGAAAAAGTTAAAACATATATCGATTTCCGGCCTCTTTTTTTCTCCACTACGACAATGGCACCTAAGAAGCAAGAGTTTACCGCTTATTTGCCTTTATGAGAAAAAGAAGATTTAACTTTGCTTTGGCATTCAAGAAACAAAAACATCACATTCGTGCTACAAAAAGGATTTCAAGTGGTTCATTTTTCACATCTTTGATATTCTTTTTTGCAAAATTAGCAACAAAATAAATATAATCTCGCAAATAAGAGGAATTTGACTGATTCAGATCTGTTGACTTGCCATCGACCGAAGATAAATAAGACATAATTTCTTTGTTTTCTAGTAACAATGAACCATTACCTCATTATTTAAATATAAGGAGTGTTGTAAATGAGAGAATTTATTGCAAATATTGAAAAATAATTGTTAATTTAAAATTGAAAAATTCTGAACATCACTAAAAAAAATACTGATTTCAAAACACATATCAGCATCAATTTTATGTATACAATATATGTATACATTATACATTATATGTATACAATATAATAATAATTATTGTTATAATTTTTTTTTTTTTAAATCATCGCCAATGAAAGAAGATGCAGTCTTATACAGTGTATTAATACACTGCGGGACCATGCCCCGAATAGTAATTTTTCATCTAATTATACCAAATGAATTATATTATATTATTAGATTTTCTTCCTCTGTTTTCCAATTCCTTTCTACCCAGTAGAAAATGTTGGGAATTTCGAGGTTATCGTACTTAAATAATAATTTCGAAAGTTTCCGCAATTTCTGCAACTATGAAGCGGAACTTATTTTTGGACTCACCGAAGGGAATGGTAGTTAAAAACATGTGTTAGAAATAGAAATGAAAAAAAATCGATGTAATTTATAATTGATGTATCAAAAATAATCGATAACCTATCGATCTGAAAACTTTTGAGCGGGGGGTCCCCTTTTTGACGTGGTTTAGAGTCCCAAGTATCCAATACTTACATTTTATATAATCATGAATAAATTACTTGAGATACCGTACTTAATATATAAATAGCGACATAAGAAGGTATCAATATTTTTTTAATAATTATCTATCGATAACAACTTCTAAAGTTTGTTCGTGATACCTTAAACTAATTAAACGGTGATTTTGCTTAATGAACTATTTATTGATTGTTGTTATAATTATGAGAGCCATTCCCGGAAGTACTGCAACACCGGGTCGACCCGTGACGGAGGTGGAGCAAGCCCCAAACTCTCCATCAATTTCCAAAAATCAGTTTAATCTACTGGACTCCCGATGGGAGTCGTACCAGAGATTAAGCTGATAAGAACAGAAATAATGGTTTATTTTTCAAAAAATTACAGAGTCCAAAAAATAATAATACATTGAATGAAACTGATACAAAAAATGATTTAAATTAAGCCAGAAAAAGAATAACAATAAAACATATGGTAAACCAAACAACGAAAAAACAAATCGGAAATTAAATAAAACTGATCACTAAAAATTTTGAAAAGAAAATATAGTCTTTGTCTACCTTACGCTTCTCGGCCACAAACCGATCAATGACAGGCAATGACGCTCCTCCCCTGAACCACTTCTTCGGGATTCTCCCTCGAAGTGGACGGCTCCGGCGACGCTCGCTCTGCATTTACTTCACCCAATAGCAGTGGTTCGGCTGGTTCTTCCTCTTCCGGTACCTGGTCCACTTCGGTCCGCTCCCATCGATAAGGACGCTGAATTCGGCCCGAAAGATGTTCCATATACATACAACGGGACCAGGCGATGGTCTCACAAGTCACCAGCCGCCTCATCTTCTTGAGGAACGCCCGAGTGGTGATCCCCTTCAGAAACTTGTCATTCTCTGGATCCCACGTACCTAGGGCGCCCACCACTATCGGGGCGATCTTGACTTCCCTATACCTGCTTCGTAGGGAAATCCTCAGGGCAGCGTACTTATCCTCTTTCCGTTTCCTTGCCGACTCAAAAGCCTCCTTGCGGTTCTCGAAGGGGACAGTGACGTCGATCACCAAAGCTCTATCGCCCTTCGTCACCACAAGGTCCGGTCGCAGGCCGGAGTCATCGACAGTTTGATTTCTGCCAACAACTCCATATCCTCGATTCTTCGCCGTCTCTTCTAATCTATTGACGATGGTATCATGTCTCTTCTGGCGAAGAACCGTGTGCACGTTGCATTGGCCTAGCACATGTGCTAAGCATTCGTTTGCAAACGTGCACCGCCTGCAACCCTTATTCTGTTCCCCCCCATATCTCCGATGTCCATTTAGGGGAACCAGCTGAAGCCTGGCCTTGTGGATAAACCGCCAGTCGGCAAAGGAAAGGAATTCGCCGGTATGGAGGAAGTGGCTGGAGTCAGGAGAGTCTTTCATACATTCGGGTACTCTTCCCTGAACTGGTTTTCTCCGGAGTGCTTCTCCTCTCTCCAACTGTTTCTTAAGGCGAAGGTTCCGCAAAAGTCGACGCCTGTCGTGGGCCTTTATCGTGACATCCTTATACTTCACTTCTGGAACATCCTCCAGGATATCCCATTGGACGCCCATCCGCTCGGAGGCTTGTCGCGCTCTTGTCCAGCAATCTGACACTTGCCCGGATCTCTCGAACATCTCTTCCGTCACCAACCCTGAAAGAAAAGATTGTGGATCAGGTTGGTGACCCGCTCTCGTCCGAGCCATCGTCGATTCGATGAGGTCCAAACAAGCCATCTGACGGAGCTTCTCATCCTTTGAAGTCAGAAGCTTAAATGCTCCGTCGATGTGTGCTAGATCGCTTTCCTCCGCAGCGATCGGGATGCCACAAAGCCCCTCAGATCTGGCCCCGTAGAGGTACTCGTTCGAGGCCTCTGCCGGCAGGTTGAGCACTCTCTTAATCTCAGCCCTGAGAATTCCGTCCACCCTAGTCCAATCCCCTTTGGGGTATTGGCCATTTCTCATTGGAAAATTAAGGGCCGGGTAGACAAAAGTCCTCAGGGCATCAATCTTCTGCCACGGGGCCAGTTTCGAAGTAAGGATTGCCTTCGCCTTCGCCACTATTTCCTCCATGTCAGCCTTCGGGGGCACCGCCCGGAACCCAACCGGAACACCCAAAAAGCTCTGCGTGTCGCCCTCGTTCAGTACAGCAATTTCATCCCCCCCAATCTTAAACCGGGTTTCGCGGATCCCTACGGGTGTCTTACCTGACAGATGCATAGTCCTGCATTTCTCAGGGTTAATCCGCAACCCGATCTTCCTCAGGGCCTCGACTGCTTTGTCGATCTGTCTCTGGAGGCCCTCTGGACTGGGGGAGAGAAGGGCAATATCATCCGCATAGGCTAGAACCGTATGCTCATCACCGGAGTTCAAATCTTGGACTACATGATCGATCCCCAAGATGAAAAGGAGCCCACTTAATGGGCACCCCTGCTTGATACCCCTCATCATCTTGATGGGATCAGAGTCGCCGGAAGAGGAGCTCACACTGGTGAATGAATCTGTGTAGATGTCTCGAATAATCTCCACCAGCGTGCCTCCCGCTCCTCTCTTCTCTAGTGCTGCGGTGATACAAGCATGTGGGATAGACCCAAATGCATCCGAAATATCTAGCCAAGCGGTGCAGAGCTCTCTCTTGTTCTTCCTGGCCGCTACCATCCGCTGACGGAGAACAAAATTATGTTCAAATACACCGTCATATGCGGTGAACCCTTTTTGGTAGGGAGACAGAACCTCATGAACTCTACACCAGGTCGTAATCCGGTCCGTTAAAACTCCAGAATATATTTTATATATCGTCCTGGTGAGAGCAATGGGTCTCCAATCCTTTATATGAGAGGGAGATTTCACTTTGGGGAGGAATATGGTTTTGGAATCTTTCCATGCACCCGGGACCCTGCGGTGCTTCAAACAAATATTGAAAATTAAGGCGAGAAGCTTACCCTCAGGGTCCACCTTCCTCCAAGATCTATAATCTATGCCATCCTCCCCTGGGGCAGAGTTTTCAAATCTGCGAAGACGGTCGTACACCTCTTCAGGCGTAAACGCAGTCATTACGACCGACTCTTCCGCCCTCAAGACCCCATCAAGCACAGTGGGGTCAAAATCTCCCACCTCGTCTCCCTCCAGACGCGTAGTCAGTTCATCTAAGGGGAGGTCACAGTCTACAGAATGCTCCCCCAGCACCATCCGGATAGCTTTTCGTCTGTTAAGACGGTAAATTCTCTGTATGGTACTGGGATCAGACGGGTTAATGATCCGTCGCCGTCCTCTTCTAGCCTGTGGTCGGATCTTGCAGATAAGACGGACTTTCTCAATGACCTTGACAAGTAATCCCTCAAATGCAAGCCATGAACCTTCACTTACATCCAAAGCGTAGACCTCCCCAAGCTCATTCCTGTATTGCCTGAGCAGGGCATCCTCTTCATCCACTACAGAAGTTTCTGTTGTTATAGATGCCCTACCTACGACTACGCGTGGGTCACTCCCGACACCCGCTAACCTCTCGATCCGCTCCTCTTCAGACCATACCGGCCTGCCCTCTTCCTCCAAGCGCAGGGGCTCCAAAGAACCAACAGCCACAGCAGGGGCAATCGAAACTGGAATTGAAGTAATGTTTTCGATTTCGCCCGCTACGCTGCTTCCATCTTCATCCCGGACTGCGCTTTCTTCTTCTGCGACAGGGCTCGGTGATCTGGCACGGGTACGAGAGGCCAGGTTCACTTGTGGCTCCCTTTGGGTACTACGGGTGACCCTTCGTGTGGGTTCAGTAGCGGCCACTTCTTGAGTGGGTAACGGTGCACGGTGCGTCATTACAGTGTGGTTGTAGAGCCCCCGGGGTGCCGTGAATACATCCCCGCACTGAGTACACTCCCAGACGGACCCCGCCATTTCTACAGTCGGATTAGCCGCCTGCACTAAGCAGGGATGTGAGGTTACCTTTGGCCGCTCCACAATATAACCTTCACATATACGGCAGTAATGACGAGGTTTAATGCCCGGGAGTCGGTGCCCTGCGGAGATGTGGCGCATCAATGATTGTAAGCCCGCTGTCCATAAACTGGTAGTATATTCCTTACCACAACCGGGCACTGGGCAAAGAGTGTAATGCTGTCCGCTGGGTAATTTAGGCAGAGGGTGACCCACTAAAACGTGGTCATCCTCCAAGCGAAAATAAATAGACATTATTTAGTACCCAGACGGACAGCAACACCAGTTAGGGTTATGCAAGGAATAATGCGCGGATCACACTAAATAATTATGCAATACAAACTTACCGGGAACTCCACAACTTCTAAGGTTATCCAAGGAATCTCACTTCTTATCAATATTCTTCACTATAAGCGCTTGAGATAACCTAAAAATTTCGTCATTGATCGATACTACACTTTGCTCAAAGTTAACTCTACTGGACTCCCGATGGGAGTCGTACCAGAGTGTAAGCTGATAAGAACAGATACTACACTTTGATCTTAGCCGAAAGGGCCGAGAAGCGATGACTACCGGTTCCTCCGAACCGTGATATGATTAAGTAAAGCATTCTTGGAATAGTGGGAGCCGAGCACCACTTCCAACTCCACCATTACCTTCAAAAAACATTACCAAGCTTCAGCTAGCGTCCTTTGATTGATAACATCTTCTCCTTAAACTTCTAAGACAACTCTTAGAGCAACTTGGAATTACATGAAGCAGAAAAGAAGGCGAAAGGCTATAGATAAGTCACCAAAGTCATGCCTGTGCTGCACCCTGTACGCCAATAATCAAATAACATCAAGACGAAACGAAGCGGTGTAGCAACGACACGCGGTTCTATTATCAAATATGCTTCGTACAAAGAAATTAGTACTGTACCTCTCCTATTTTAAATTAGTGACTAGTTAATTTTAAGTTATTCCGCAATTGCTTATTATATTACAAATTGCATAAAAATCGAATTTTTAATAAGATACTGTTTCACGTAGAAGAAACTAAAATCGAGAAGTACTTGAAAAGGTTTTTTCTTTCTCAAATTAATTTGAATTCAATAGTATTTTCCTCTTAAAATTAAGGTTCAATTAAAATTTATTTGAATAAAGTATTAAATATAAAGAGTCCGTAAATATAGATATTTTAAAAAGAGCTTGAGATAAAACTAAACAACATGAGAATGAAGAAAAACAAACTGCCTAAATGCTAAAACACCTAGAAAAAGTTAAAACATATATCGATTTCCGGCCTCTTTTTTTCTCCACTACGACAATGGCACCTAAGAAGCAAGAGTTTACCGCTTATTTGCCTTTATGAGAAAAAGAAGATTTTACTTTGCTTTGGCATTCAAGAAACAAAAACATCACATTCGTGCTACAAAAAGGATTTCAAGTGGTTCATTTTTCACATCTTTGATATTCTTTTTTGCAAAATTAGCAACAAAATAAATATAATCTCGCAAATAAGAGGAATTTGACTGATTCAGATCTGTTGACTTGCCATCGACCGAAGATAAATAAGACATAATTTCTTTGTTTTCTAGTAACAATGAACCATTACCTCATTATTTAAATATAAGGAGTGTTGTAAATGAGAGAATTTATTGCAAATATTGAAAAATAATTGTTAATTTAAAATTGAAAAATTCTGAACATCACTAAAAAAAATACTGATTTCAAAACACATATCAGCATCAATTTTATGTATACAATATATGTATACATTATACATTATATGTATACAATATAATAATAATTATTGTTATAATTTTTTTTTTTTTTAAATCATCGCCAATGAAAGAAGATGCAGTCTTATACAGTGTATTAATACACTGCGGGACCATGCCCCGAATAGTAATTTTTCATCTAATTATACCAAATGAATTATATTATATTATTAGATTTTCTTCCTCTGTTTTCCAATTCCTTTCTACCCAGTAGAAAATGTTGGGAATTTCGAGGTTATCGTACTTAAATAATAATTTCGAAAGTTTCCGCAATTTCTGCAACTATGAAGCGGAACTTATTTTTGGACTCACCGAAGGGAATGGTAGTTAAAAACATGTGTTAGAAATAGAAATGAAAAAAAATCGATGTAATTTATAATTGATGTATCAAAAATAATCGATAACCTATCGATCTGAAAACTTTTGAGCGGGGGGTCCCCTTTTTGACGTGGTTTAGAGTCCCAAGTATCCAATACTTACATTTTATATAATCATGAATAAATTACTTGAGATACCGTACTTAATATATAAATAGCGACATAAGAAGGTATCAATATTTTTTTAATAATTATCTATCGATAACAACTTCTAAAGTTTGTTCGTGATACCTTAAACTAATTAAACGGTGATTTTGCTTAATGAACTATTTATTGATTGTTGTTATAATTATGAGAGCCATTCCCGGAAGTACTGCAACACCGGGTCGACCCGTGACGGAGGTGGAGCAAGCCCCAAACTCTCCATCAATTTCCAAAAATCAGTTTAATCTACTGGACTCCCGATGGGAGTCGTACCAGAGATTAAGCTGATAAGAACAGATACTACACTTTGATCTTAGCCGAAAGGGCCGAGAAGCGATGACTACCGGTTCCTCCGAACCGTGATATGATTAAGTAAAGCATTCTTGGAATAGTGGGAGCCGAGCACCACTTCCAACTCCACCATTACCTTCAAAAAACATTACCAAGCTTCAGCTAGCGTCCTTTGATTGATAACATCTTCTCCTTAAACTTCTAAGACAACTCTTAGAGCAACTTGGAATTACATGAAGCAGAAAAGAAGGCGAAAGGCTATAGATAAGTCACCAAAGTCATGCCTGTGCTGCACCCTGTACGCCAATAATCAAATAACATCAAGACGAAACGAAGCGGTGTAGCAACGACACGCGGTTCTATTATCAAATATGCTTCGTACAAAGAAATTAGTACTGTACCTCTCCTATTTTAAATTAGTGACTAGTTAATTTTAAGTTATTCCGCAATTGCTTATTATATTACAAATTGCATAAAAATCGAATTTTTAATAAGATACTGTTTCACGTAGAAGAAACTAAAATCGAGAAGTACTTGAAAAGGTTTTTTCTTTCTCAAATTAATTTAAATTCAATAGTATTTTCCTCTTAAAATTAAGGTTCAATTAAAATTTATTTGAATAAAGTATTAAATATAAAGAGTCCGTAAATATAGATATTTTAAAAAGAGCTTGAGATAAAACTAAACAACATGAGAATGAAGAAAAACAAACTGCCTAAATGCTAAAACACCTAGAAAAAGTTAAAACATATATCGATTTCCGGCCTCTTTTTTTCTCCACTACGACAATGGCACCTAAGAAGCAAGAGTTTACCGCTTATTTGCCTTTATGAGAAAAAGAAGATTTTACTTTGCTTTGGCATTCAAGAAACAAAAACATCACATTCGTGCTACAAAAAGGATTTCAAGTGGTTCATTTTTCACATCTTTGATATTCTTTTTTGCAAAATTAGCAACAAAATAAATATAATCTCGCAAATAAGAGGAATTTGACTGATTCAGATCTGTTGACTTGCCATCGACCGAAGATAAATAAGACATAATTTCTTTGTTTTCTAGTAACAATGAACCATTACCTCATTATTTAAATATAAGGAGTGTTGTAAATGAGAGAATTTATTGCAAATATTGAAAAATAATTGTTAATTTAAAATTGAAAAATTCTGAACATCACTAAAAAAAATACTGATTTCAAAACACATATCAGCATCAATTTTATGTATACAATATATGTATACATTATACATTATATGTATACAATATAATAATAATTATTGTTATAATTTTTTTTTTTTTTAAATCATCGCCAATGAAAGAAGATGCAGTCTTATACAGTGTATTAATACACTGCGGGACCATGCCCCGAATAGTAATTTTTCATCTAATTATACCAAATGAATTATATTATATTATTAGATTTTCTTCCTCTGTTTTCCAATTCCTTTCTACCCAGTAGAAAATGTTGGGAATTTCGAGGTTATCGTACTTAAATAATAATTTCGAAAGTTTCCGCAATTTCTGCAACTATGAAGCGGAACTTATTTTTGGACTCACCGAAGGGAATGGTAGTTAAAAACATGTGTTAGAAATAGAAATGAAAAAAAATCGATGTAATTTATAATTGATGTATCAAAAATAATCGATAACCTATCGATCTGAAAACTTTTGAGCGGGGGGTCCCCTTTTTGACGTGGTTTAGAGTCCCAAGTATCCAATACTTACATTTTATATAATCATGAATAAATTACTTGAGATACCGTACTTAATATATAAATAGCGACATAAGAAGGTATCAATATTTTTTTAATAATTATCTATCGATAACAACTTCTAAAGTTTGTTCGTGATACCTTAAACTAATTAAACGGTGATTTTGCTTAATGAACTATTTATTGATTGTTGTTATAATTATGAGAGCCATTCCCGGAAGTACTGCAACACCGGGTCGACCCGTGACGGAGGTGGAGCAAGCCCCAAACTCTCCATCAATTTCCAAAAATCAGTTTAATCTACTGGACTCCCGATGGGAGTCGTACCAGAGATTAAGCTGATAAGAACAGATACTACACTTTGATCTTAGCCGAAAGGGCCGAGAAGCGATGACTACCGGTTCCTCCGAACCGTGATATGATTAAGTAAAGCATTCTTGGAATAGTGGGAGCCGAGCACCACTTCCAACTCCACCATTACCTTCAAAAAACATTACCAAGCTTCAGCTAGCGTCCTTTGATTGATAACATCTTCTCCTTAAACTTCTAAGACAACTCTTAGAGCAACTTGGAATTACATGAAGCAGAAAAGAAGGCGAAAGGCTATAGATAAGTCACCAAAGTCATGCCTGTGCTGCACCCTGTACGCCAATAATCAAATAACATCAAGACGAAACGAAGCGGTGTAGCAACGACACGCGGTTCTATTATCAAATATGCTTCGTACAAAGAAATTAGTACTGTACCTCTCCTATTTTAAATTAGTGACTAGTTAATTTTAAGTTATTCCGCAATTGCTTATTATATTACAAATTGCATAAAAATCGAATTTTTAATAAGATACTGTTTCACGTAGAAGAAACTAAAATCGAGAAGTACTTGAAAAGGTTTTTTCTTTCTCAAATTAATTTGAATTCAATAGTATTTTCCTCTTAAAATTAAGGTTCAATTAAAATTTATTTGAATAAAGTATTAAATATAAAGAGTCCGTAAATATAGATATTTTAAAAAGAGCTTGAGATAAAACTAAACAACATGAGAATGAAGAAAAACAAACTGCCTAAATGCTAAAACACCTAGAAAAAGTTAAAACATATATCGATTTCCGGCCTCTTTTTTTCTCCACTACGACAATGGCACCTAAGAAGCAAGAGTTTACCGCTTATTTGCCTTTATGAGAAAAAGAAGATTTTACTTTGCTTTGGCATTCAAGAAACAAAAACATCACATTCGTGCTACAAAAAGGATTTCAAGTGGTTCATTTTTCACATCTTTGATATTCTTTTTTGCAAAATTAGCAACAAAATAAATATAATCTCGCAAATAAGAGGAATTTGACTGATTCAGATCTGTTGACTTGCCATCGACCGAAGATAAATAAGACATAATTTCTTTGTTTTCTAGTAACAATGAACCATTACCTCATTATTTAAATATAAGGAGTGTTGTAAATGAGAGAATTTATTGCAAATATTGAAAAATAATTGTTAATTTAAAATTGAAAAATTCTGAACATCACTAAAAAAAATACTGATTTCAAAACACATATCAGCATCAATTTTATGTATACAATATATGTATACATTATACATTATATGTATACAATATAATAATAATTATTGTTATAATTTTTTTTTTTTTTAAATCATCGCCAATGAAAGAAGATGCAGTCTTATACAGTGTATTAATACACTGCGGGACCATGCCCCGAATAGTAATTTTTCATCTAATTATACCAAATGAATTATATTATATTATTAGATTTTCTTCCTCTGTTTTCCAATTCCTTTCTACCCAGTAGAAAATGTTGGGAATTTCGAGGTTATCGTACTTAAATAATAATTTCGAAAGTTTCCGCAATTTCTGCAACTATGAAGCGGAACTTATTTTTGGACTCACCGAAGGGAATGGTAGTTAAAAACATGTGTTAGAAATAGAAATGAAAAAAAATCGATGTAATTTATAATTGATGTATCAAAAATAATCGATAACCTATCGATCTGAAAACTTTTGAGCGGGGGGTCCCCTTTTTGACGTGGTTTAGAGTCCCAAGTATCCAATACTTACATTTTATATAATCATGAATAAATTACTTGAGATACCGTACTTAATATATAAATAGCGACATAAGAAGGTATCAATATTTTTTTAATAATTATCTATCGATAACAACTTCTAAAGTTTGTTCGTGATACCTTAAACTAATTAAACGGTGATTTTGCTTAATGAACTATTTATTGATTGTTGTTATAATTATGAGAGCCATTCCCGGAAGTACTGCAACACCGGGTCGACCCGTGACGGAGGTGGAGCAAGCCCCAAACTCTCCATCAATTTCCAAAAATCAGTTTAATCTACTGGACTCCCGATGGGAGTCGTACCAGAGATTAAGCTGATAAGAACAGATACTACACTTTGATCTTAGCCGAAAGGGCCGAGAAGCGATGACTACCGGTTCCTCCGAACCGTGATATGATTAAGTAAAGCATTCTTGGAATAGTGGGAGCCGAGCACCACTTCCAACTCCACCATTACCTTCAAAAAACATTACCAAGCTTCAGCTAGCGTCCTTTGATTGATAACATCTTCTCCTTAAACTTCTAAGACAACTCTTAGAGCAACTTGGAATTACATGAAGCAGAAAAGAAGGCGAAAGGCTATAGATAAGTCACCAAAGTCATGCCTGTGCTGCACCCTGTACGCCAATAATCAAATAACATCAAGACGAAACGAAGCGGTGTAGCAACGACACGCGGTTCTATTATCAAATATGCTTCGTACAAAGAAATTAGTACTGTACCTCTCCTATTTTAAATTAGTGACTAGTTAATTTTAAGTTATTCCGCAATTGCTTATTATATTACAAATTGCATAAAAATCGAATTTTTAATAAGATACTGTTTCACGTAGAAGAAACTAAAATCGAGAAGTACTTGAAAAGGTTTTTTCTTTCTCAAATTAATTTGAATTCAATAGTATTTTCCTCTTAAAATTAAGGTTCAATTAAAATTTATTTGAATAAAGTATTAAATATAAAGAGTCCGTAAATATAGATATTTTAAAAAGAGCTTGAGATAAAACTAAACAACATGAGAATGAAGAAAAACAAACTGCCTAAATGCTAAAACACCTAGAAAAAGTTAAAACATATATCGATTTCCGGCCTCTTTTTTTCTCCACTACGACAATGGCACCTAAGAAGCAAGAGTTTACCGCTTATTTGCCTTTATGAGAAAAAGAAGATTTTACTTTGCTTTGGCATTCAAGAAACAAAAACATCACATTCGTGCTACAAAAAGGATTTCAAGTGGTTCATTTTTCACATCTTTGATATTCTTTTTTGCAAAATTAGCAACAAAATAAATATAATCTCGCAAATAAGAGGAATTTGACTGATTCAGATCTGTTGACTTGCCATCGACCGAAGATAAATAAGACATAATTTCTTTGTTTTCTAGTAACAATGAACCATTACCTCATTATTTAAATATAAGGAGTGTTGTAAATGAGAGAATTTATTGCAAATATTGAAAAATAATTGTTAATTTAAAATTGAAAAATTCTGAACATCACTAAAAAAAATACTGATTTCAAAACACATATCAGCATCAATTTTATGTATACAATATATGTATACATTATACATTATATGTATACAATATAATAATAATTATTGTTATAATTTTTTTTTTTTTTAAATCATCGCCAATGAAAGAAGATGCAGTCTTATACAGTGTATTAATACACTGCGGGACCATGCCCCGAATAGTAATTTTTCATCTAATTATACCAAATGAATTATATTATATTATTAGATTTTCTTCCTCTGTTTTCCAATTCCTTTCTACCCAGTAGAAAATGTTGGGAATTTCGAGGTTATCGTACTTAAATAATAATTTCGAAAGTTTCCGCAATTTCTGCAACTATGAAGCGGAACTTATTTTTGGACTCACCGAAGGGAATGGTAGTTAAAAACATGTGTTAGAAATAGAAATGAAAAAAAATCGATGTAATTTATAATTGATGTATCAAAAATAATCGATAACCTATCGATCTGAAAACTTTTGAGCGGGGGGTCCCCTTTTTGACGTGGTTTAGAGTCCCAAGTATCCAATACTTACATTTTATATAATCATGAATAAATTACTTGAGATACCGTACTTAATATATAAATAGCGACATAAGAAGGTATCAATATTTTTTTAATAATTATCTATCGATAACAACTTCTAAAGTTTGTTCGTGATACCTTAAACTAATTAAACGGTGATTTTGCTTAATGAACTATTTATTGATTGTTGTTATAATTATGAGAGCCATTCCCGGAAGTACTGCAACACCGGGTCGACCCGTGACGGAGGTGGAGCAAGCCCCAAACTCTCCATCAATTTCCAAAAATCAGTTTAATCTACTGGACTCCCGATGGGAGTCGTACCAGAGATTAAGCTGATAAGAACAGATACTACACTTTGATCTTAGCCGAAAGGGCCGAGAAGCGATGACTACCGGTTCCTCCGAACCGTGATATGATTAAGTAAAGCATTCTTGGAATAGTGGGAGCCGAGCACCACTTCCAACTCCACCATTACCTTCAAAAAACATTACCAAGCTTCAGCTAGCGTCCTTTGATTGATAACATCTTCTCCTTAAACTTCTAAGACAACTCTTAGAGCAACTTGGAATTACATGAAGCAGAAAAGAAGGCGAAAGGCTATAGATAAGTCACCAAAGTCATGCCTGTGCTGCACCCTGTACGCCAATAATCAAATAACATCAAGACGAAACGAAGCGGTGTAGCAACGACACGCGGTTCTATTATCAAATATGCTTCGTACAAAGAAATTAGTACTGTACCTCTCCTATTTTAAATTAGTGACTAGTTAATTTTAAGTTATTCCGCAATTGCTTATTATATTACAAATTGCATAAAAATCGAATTTTTAATAAGATACTGTTTCACGTAGAAGAAACTAAAATCGAGAAGTACTTGAAAAGGTTTTTTCTTTCTCAAATTAATTTAAATTCAATAGTATTTTCCTCTTAAAATTAAGGTTCAATTAAAATTTATTTGAATAAAGTATTAAATATAAAGAGTCCGTAAATATAGATATTTTAAAAAGAGCTTGAGATAAAACTAAACAACATGAGAATGAAGAAAAACAAACTGCCTAAATGCTAAAACACCTAGAAAAAGTTAAAACATATATCGATTTCCGGCCTCTTTTTTTCTCCACTACGACAATGGCACCTAAGAAGCAAGAGTTTACCGCTTATTTGCCTTTATGAGAAAAAGAAGATTTTACTTTGCTTTGGCATTCAAGAAACAAAAACATCACATTCGTGCTACAAAAAGGATTTCAAGTGGTTCATTTTTCACATCTTTGATATTCTTTTTTGCAAAATTAGCAACAAAATAAATATAATCTCGCAAATAAGAGGAATTTGACTGATTCAGATCTGTTGACTTGCCATCGACCGAAGATAAATAAGACATAATTTCTTTGTTTTCTAGTAACAATGAACCATTACCTCATTATTTAAATATAAGGAGTGTTGTAAATGAGAGAATTTATTGCAAATATTGAAAAATAATTGTTAATTTAAAATTGAAAAATTCTGAACATCACTAAAAAAAATACTGATTTCAAAACACATATCAGCATCAATTTTATGTATACAATATATGTATACATTATACATTATATGTATACAATATAATAATAATTATTGTTATAATTTTTTTTTTTTTTAAATCATCGCCAATGAAAGAAGATGCAGTCTTATACAGTGTATTAATACACTGCGGGACCATGCCCCGAATAGTAATTTTTCATCTAATTATACCAAATGAATTATATTATATTATTAGATTTTCTTCCTCTGTTTTCCAATTCCTTTCTACCCAGTAGAAAATGTTGGGAATTTCGAGGTTATCGTACTTAAATAATAATTTCGAAAGTTTCCGCAATTTCTGCAACTATGAAGCGGAACTTATTTTTGGACTCACCGAAGGGAATGGTAGTTAAAAACATGTGTTAGAAATAGAAATGAAAAAAAATCGATGTAATTTATAATTGATGTATCAAAAATAATCGATAACCTATCGATCTGAAAACTTTTGAGCGGGGGGTCCCCTTTTTGACGTGGTTTAGAGTCCCAAGTATCCAATACTTACATTTTATATAATCATGAATAAATTACTTGAGATACCGTACTTAATATATAAATAGCGACATAAGAAGGTATCAATATTTTTTTAATAATTATCTATCGATAACAACTTCTAAAGTTTGTTCGTGATACCTTAAACTAATTAAACGGTGATTTTGCTTAATGAACTATTTATTGATTGTTGTTATAATTATGAGAGCCATTCCCGGAAGTACTGCAACACCGGGTCGACCCGTGACGGAGGTGGAGCAAGCCCCAAACTCTCCATCAATTTCCAAAAATCAGTTTAATCTACTGGACTCCCGATGGGAGTCGTACCAGAGATTAAGCTGATAAGAACAGATACTACACTTTGATCTTAGCCGAAAGGGCCGAGAAGCGATGACTACCGGTTCCTCCGAACCGTGATATGATTAAGTAAAGCATTCTTGGAATAGTGGGAGCCGAGCACCACTTCCAACTCCACCATTACCTTCAAAAAACATTACCAAGCTTCAGCTAGCGTCCTTTGATTGATAACATCTTCTCCTTAAACTTCTAAGACAACTCTTAGAGCAACTTGGAATTACATGAAGCAGAAAAGAAGGCGAAAGGCTATAGATAAGTCACCAAAGTCATGCCTGTGCTGCACCCTGTACGCCAATAATCAAATAACATCAAGACGAAACGAAGCGGTGTAGCAACGACACGCGGTTCTATTATCAAATATGCTTCGTACAAAGAAATTAGTACTGTACCTCTCCTATTTTAAATTAGTGACTAGTTAATTTTAAGTTATTCCGCAATTGCTTATTATATTACAAATTGCATAAAAATCGAATTTTTAATAAGATACTGTTTCACGTAGAAGAAACTAAAATCGAGAAGTACTTGAAAAGGTTTTTTCTTTCTCAAATTAATTTGAATTCAATAGTATTTTCCTCTTAAAATTAAGGTTCAATTAAAATTTATTTGAATAAAGTATTAAATATAAAGAGTCCGTAAATATAGATATTTTAAAAAGAGCTTGAGATAAAACTAAACAACATGAGAATGAAGAAAAACAAACTGCCTAAATGCTAAAACACCTAGAAAAAGTTAAAACATATATCGATTTCCGGCCTCTTTTTTTCTCCACTACGACAATGGCACCTAAGAAGCAAGAGTTTACCGCTTATTTGCCTTTATGAGAAAAAGAAGATTTTACTTTGCTTTGGCATTCAAGAAACAAAAACATCACATTCGTGCTACAAAAAGGATTTCAAGTGGTTCATTTTTCACATCTTTGATATTCTTTTTTGCAAAATTAGCAACAAAATAAATATAATCTCGCAAATAAGAGGAATTTGACTGATTCAGATCTGTTGACTTGCCATCGACCGAAGATAAATAAGACATAATTTCTTTGTTTTCTAGTAACAATGAACCATTACCTCATTATTTAAATATAAGGAGTGTTGTAAATGAGAGAATTTATTGCAAATATTGAAAAATAATTGTTAATTTAAAATTGAAAAATTCTGAACATCACTAAAAAAAATACTGATTTCAAAACACATATCAGCATCAATTTTATGTATACAATATATGTATACATTATACATTATATGTATACAATATAATAATAATTATTGTTATAATTTTTTTTTTTTTAAATCATCGCCAATGAAAGAAGATGCAGTCTTATACAGTGTATTAATACACTGCGGGACCATGCCCCGAATAGTAATTTTTCATCTAATTATACCAAATGAATTATATTATATTATTAGATTTTCTTCCTCTGTTTTCCAATTCCTTTCTACCCAGTAGAAAATGTTGGGAATTTCGAGGTTATCGTACTTAAATAATAATTTCGAAAGTTTCCGCAATTTCTGCAACTATGAAGCGGAACTTATTTTTGGACTCACCGAAGGGAATGGTAGTTAAAAACATGTGTTAGAAATAGAAATGAAAAAAAATCGATGTAATTTATAATTGATGTATCAAAAATAATCGATAACCTATCGATCTGAAAACTTTTGAGCGGGGGGTCCCCTTTTTGACGTGGTTTAGAGTCCCAAGTATCCAATACTTACATTTTATATAATCATGAATAAATTACTTGAGATACCGTACTTAATATATAAATAGCGACATAAGAAGGTATCAATATTTTTTTAATAATTATCTATCGATAACAACTTCTAAAGTTTGTTCGTGATACCTTAAACTAATTAAACGGTGATTTTGCTTAATGAACTATTTATTGATTGTTGTTATAATTATGAGAGCCATTCCCGGAAGTACTGCAACACCGGGTCGACCCGTGACGGAGGTGGAGCAAGCCCCAAACTCTCCATCAATTTCCAAAAATCAGTTTAATCTACTGGACTCCCGATGGGAGTCGTACCAGAGATTAAGCTGATAAGAACAGATACTACACTTTGATCTTAGCCGAAAGGGCCGAGAAGCGATGACTACCGGTTCCTCCGAACCGTGATATGATTAAGTAAAGCATTCTTGGAATAGTGGGAGCCGAGCACCACTTCCAACTCCACCATTACCTTCAAAAAACATTACCAAGCTTCAGCTAGCGTCCTTTGATTGATAACATCTTCTCCTTAAACTTCTAAGACAACTCTTAGAGCAACTTGGAATTACATGAAGCAGAAAAGAAGGCGAAAGGCTATAGATAAGTCACCAAAGTCATGCCTGTGCTGCACCCTGTACGCCAATAATCAAATAACATCAAGACGAAACGAAGCGGTGTAGCAACGACACGCGGTTCTATTATCAAATATGCTTCGTACAAAGAAATTAGTACTGTACCTCTCCTATTTTAAATTAGTGACTAGTTAATTTTAAGTTATTCCGCAATTGCTTATTATATTACAAATTGCATAAAAATCGAATTTTTAATAAGATACTGTTTCACGTAGAAGAAACTAAAATCGAGAAGTACTTGAAAAGGTTTTTTCTTTCTCAAATTAATTTAAATTCAATAGTATTTTCCTCTTAAAATTAAGGTTCAATTAAAATTTATTTGAATAAAGTATTAAATATAAAGAGTCCGTAAATATAGATATTTTAAAAAGAGCTTGAGATAAAACTAAACAACATGAGAATGAAGAAAAACAAACTGCCTAAATGCTAAAACACCTAGAAAAAGTTAAAACATATATCGATTTCCGGCCTCTTTTTTTCTCCACTACGACAATGGCACCTAAGAAGCAAGAGTTTACCGCTTATTTGCCTTTATGAGAAAAAGAAGATTTTACTTTGCTTTGGCATTCAAGAAACAAAAACATCACATTCGTGCTACAAAAAGGATTTCAAGTGGTTCATTTTTCACATCTTTGATATTCTTTTTTGCAAAATTAGCAACAAAATAAATATAATCTCGCAAATAAGAGGAATTTGACTGATTCAGATCTGTTGACTTGCCATCGACCGAAGATAAATAAGACATAATTTCTTTGTTTTCTAGTAACAATGAACCATTACCTCATTATTTAAATATAAGGAGTGTTGTAAATGAGAGAATTTATTGCAAATATTGAAAAATAATTGTTAATTTAAAATTGAAAAATTCTGAACATCACTAAAAAAAATACTGATTTCAAAACACATATCAGCATCAATTTTATGTATACAATATATGTATACATTATACATTATATGTATACAATATAATAATAATTATTGTTATAATTTTTTTTTTTTTAAATCATCGCCAATGAAAGAAGATGCAGTCTTATACAGTGTATTAATACACTGCGGGACCATGCCCCGAATAGTAATTTTTCATCTAATTATACCAAATGAATTATATTATATTATTAGATTTTCTTCCTCTGTTTTCCAATTCCTTTCTACCCAGTAGAAAATGTTGGGAATTTCGAGGTTATCGTACTTAAATAATAATTTCGAAAGTTTCCGCAATTTCTGCAACTATGAAGCGGAACTTATTTTTGGACTCACCGAAGGGAATGGTAGTTAAAAACATGTGTTAGAAATAGAAATGAAAAAAAATCGATGTAATTTATAATTGATGTATCAAAAATAATCGATAACCTATCGATCTGAAAACTTTTGAGCGGGGGGTCCCCTTTTTGACGTGGTTTAGAGTCCCAAGTATCCAATACTTACATTTTATATAATCATGAATAAATTACTTGAGATACCGTACTTAATATATAAATAGCGACATAAGAAGGTATCAATATTTTTTTAATAATTATCTATCGATAACAACTTCTAAAGTTTGTTCGTGATACCTTAAACTAATTAAACGGTGATTTTGCTTAATGAACTATTTATTGATTGTTGTTATAATTATGAGAGCCATTCCCGGAAGTACTGCAACACCGGGTCGACCCGTGACGGAGGTGGAGCAAGCCCCAAACTCTCCATCAATTTCCAAAAATCAGTTTAATCTACTGGACTCCCGATGGGAGTCGTACCAGAGATTAAGCTGATAAGAACAGATACTACACTTTGATCTTAGCCGAAAGGGCCGAGAAGCGATGACTACCGGTTCCTCCGAACCGTGATATGATTAAGTAAAGCATTCTTGGAATAGTGGGAGCCGAGCACCACTTCCAACTCCACCATTACCTTCAAAAAACATTACCAAGCTTCAGCTAGCGTCCTTTGATTGATAACATCTTCTCCTTAAACTTCTAAGACAACTCTTAGAGCAACTTGGAATTACATGAAGCAGAAAAGAAGGCGAAAGGCTATAGATAAGTCACCAAAGTCATGCCTGTGCTGCACCCTGTACGCCAATAATCAAATAACATCAAGACGAAACGAAGCGGTGTAGCAACGACACGCGGTTCTATTATCAAATATGCTTCGTACAAAGAAATTAGTACTGTACCTCTCCTATTTTAAATTAGTGACTAGTTAATTTTAAGTTATTCCGCAATTGCTTATTATATTACAAATTGCATAAAAATCGAATTTTTAATAAGATACTGTTTCACGTAGAAGAAACTAAAATCGAGAAGTACTTGAAAAGGTTTTTTCTTTCTCAAATTAATTTGAATTCAATAGTATTTTCCTCTTAAAATTAAGGTTCAATTAAAATTTATTTGAATAAAGTATTAAATATAAAGAGTCCGTAAATATAGATATTTTAAAAAGAGCTTGAGATAAAACTAAACAACATGAGAATGAAGAAAAACAAACTGCCTAAATGCTAAAACACCTAGAAAAAGTTAAAACATATATCGATTTCCGGCCTCTTTTTTTCTCCACTACGACAATGGCACCTAAGAAGCAAGAGTTTACCGCTTATTTGCCTTTATGAGAAAAAGAAGATTTTACTTTGCTTTGGCATTCAAGAAACAAAAACATCACATTCGTGCTACAAAAAGGATTTCAAGTGGTTCATTTTTCACATCTTTGATATTCTTTTTTGCAAAATTAGCAACAAAATAAATATAATCTCGCAAATAAGAGGAATTTGACTGATTCAGATCTGTTGACTTGCCATCGACCGAAGATAAATAAGACATAATTTCTTTGTTTTCTAGTAACAATGAACCATTACCTCATTATTTAAATATAAGGAGTGTTGTAAATGAGAGAATTTATTGCAAATATTGAAAAATAATTGTTAATTTAAAATTGAAAAATTCTGAACATCACTAAAAAAAATACTGATTTCAAAACACATATCAGCATCAATTTTATGTATACAATATATGTATACATTATACATTATATGTATACAATATAATAATAATTATTGTTATAATTTTTTTTTTTTTAAATCATCGCCAATGAAAGAAGATGCAGTCTTATACAGTGTATTAATACACTGCGGGACCATGCCCCGAATAGTAATTTTTCATCTAATTATACCAAATGAATTATATTATATTATTAGATTTTCTTCCTCTGTTTTCCAATTCCTTTCTACCCAGTAGAAAATGTTGGGAATTTCGAGGTTATCGTACTTAAATAATAATTTCGAAAGTTTCCGCAATTTCTGCAACTATGAAGCGGAACTTATTTTTGGACTCACCGAAGGGAATGGTAGTTAAAAACATGTGTTAGAAATAGAAATGAAAAAAAATCGATGTAATTTATAATTGATGTATCAAAAATAATCGATAACCTATCGATCTGAAAACTTTTGAGCGGGGGGTCCCCTTTTTGACGTGGTTTAGAGTCCCAAGTATCCAATACTTACATTTTATATAATCATGAATAAATTACTTGAGATACCGTACTTAATATATAAATAGCGACATAAGAAGGTATCAATATTTTTTTAATAATTATCTATCGATAACAACTTCTAAAGTTTGTTCGTGATACCTTAAACTAATTAAACGGTGATTTTGCTTAATGAACTATTTATTGATTGTTGTTATAATTATGAGAGCCATTCCCGGAAGTACTGCAACACCGGGTCGACCCGTGACGGAGGTGGAGCAAGCCCCAAACTCTCCATCAATTTCCAAAAATCAGTTTAATCTACTGGACTCCCGATGGGAGTCGTACCAGAGATTAAGCTGATAAGAACAGATACTACACTTTGATCTTAGCCGAAAGGGCCGAGAAGCGATGACTACCGGTTCCTCCGAACCGTGATATGATTAAGTAAAGCATTCTTGGAATAGTGGGAGCCGAGCACCACTTCCAACTCCACCATTACCTTCAAAAAACATTACCAAGCTTCAGCTAGCGTCCTTTGATTGATAACATCTTCTCCTTAAACTTCTAAGACAACTCTTAGAGCAACTTGGAATTACATGAAGCAGAAAAGAAGGCGAAAGGCTATAGATAAGTCACCAAAGTCATGCCTGTGCTGCACCCTGTACGCCAATAATCAAATAACATCAAGACGAAACGAAGCGGTGTAGCAACGACACGCGGTTCTATTATCAAATATGCTTCGTACAAAGAAATTAGTACTGTACCTCTCCTATTTTAAATTAGTGACTAGTTAATTTTAAGTTATTCCGCAATTGCTTATTATATTACAAATTGCATAAAAATCGAATTTTTAATAAGATACTGTTTCACGTAGAAGAAACTAAAATCGAGAAGTACTTGAAAAGGTTTTTTCTTTCTCAAATTAATTTAAATTCAATAGTATTTTCCTCTTAAAATTAAGGTTCAATTAAAATTTATTTGAATAAAGTATTAAATATAAAGAGTCCGTAAATATAGATATTTTAAAAAGAGCTTGAGATAAAACTAAACAACATGAGAATGAAGAAAAACAAACTGCCTAAATGCTAAAACACCTAGAAAAAGTTAAAACATATATCGATTTCCGGCCTCTTTTTTTCTCCACTACGACAATGGCACCTAAGAAGCAAGAGTTTACCGCTTATTTGCCTTTATGAGAAAAAGAAGATTTTACTTTGCTTTGGCATTCAAGAAACAAAAACATCACATTCGTGCTACAAAAAGGATTTCAAGTGGTTCATTTTTCACATCTTTGATATTCTTTTTTGCAAAATTAGCAACAAAATAAATATAATCTCGCAAATAAGAGGAATTTGACTGATTCAGATCTGTTGACTTGCCATCGACCGAAGATAAATAAGACATAATTTCTTTGTTTTCTAGTAACAATGAACCATTACCTCATTATTTAAATATAAGGAGTGTTGTAAATGAGAGAATTTATTGCAAATATTGAAAAATAATTGTTAATTTAAAATTGAAAAATTCTGAACATCACTAAAAAAAATACTGATTTCAAAACACATATCAGCATCAATTTTATGTATACAATATATGTATACATTATACATTATATGTATACAATATAATAATAATTATTGTTATAATTTTTTTTTTTTTAAATCATCGCCAATGAAAGAAGATGCAGTCTTATACAGTGTATTAATACACTGCGGGACCATGCCCCGAATAGTAATTTTTCATCTAATTATACCAAATGAATTATATTATATTATTAGATTTTCTTCCTCTGTTTTCCAATTCCTTTCTACCCAGTAGAAAATGTTGGGAATTTCGAGGTTATCGTACTTAAATAATAATTTCGAAAGTTTCCGCAATTTCTGCAACTATGAAGCGGAACTTATTTTTGGACTCACCGAAGGGAATGGTAGTTAAAAACATGTGTTAGAAATAGAAATGAAAAAAAATCGATGTAATTTATAATTGATGTATCAAAAATAATCGATAACCTATCGATCTGAAAACTTTTGAGCGGGGGGTCCCCTTTTTGACGTGGTTTAGAGTCCCAAGTATCCAATACTTACATTTTATATAATCATGAATAAATTACTTGAGATACCGTACTTAATATATAAATAGCGACATAAGAAGGTATCAATATTTTTTTAATAATTATCTATCGATAACAACTTCTAAAGTTTGTTCGTGATACCTTAAACTAATTAAACGGTGATTTTGCTTAATGAACTATTTATTGATTGTTGTTATAATTATGAGAGCCATTCCCGGAAGTACTGCAACACCGGGTCGACCCGTGACGGAGGTGGAGCAAGCCCCAAACTCTCCATCAATTTCCAAAAATCAGTTTAATCTACTGGACTCCCGATGGGAGTCGTACCAGAGATTAAGCTGATAAGAACAGATACTACACTTTGATCTTAGCCGAAAGGGCCGAGAAGCGATGACTACCGGTTCCTCCGAACCGTGATATGATTAAGTAAAGCATTCTTGGAATAGTGGGAGCCGAGCACCACTTCCAACTCCACCATTACCTTCAAAAAACATTACCAAGCTTCAGCTAGCGTCCTTTGATTGATAACATCTTCTCCTTAAACTTCTAAGACAACTCTTAGAGCAACTTGGAATTACATGAAGCAGAAAAGAAGGCGAAAGGCTATAGATAAGTCACCAAAGTCATGCCTGTGCTGCACCCTGTACGCCAATAATCAAATAACATCAAGACGAAACGAAGCGGTGTAGCAACGACACGCGGTTCTATTATCAAATATGCTTCGTACAAAGAAATTAGTACTGTACCTCTCCTATTTTAAATTAGTGACTAGTTAATTTTAAGTTATTCCGCAATTGCTTATTATATTACAAATTGCATAAAAATCGAATTTTTAATAAGATACTGTTTCACGTAGAAGAAACTAAAATCGAGAAGTACTTGAAAAGGTTTTTTCTTTCTCAAATTAATTTGAATTCAATAGTATTTTCCTCTTAAAATTAAGGTTCAATTAAAATTTATTTGAATAAAGTATTAAATATAAAGAGTCCGTAAATATAGATATTTTAAAAAGAGCTTGAGATAAAACTAAACAACATGAGAATGAAGAAAAACAAACTGCCTAAATGCTAAAACACCTAGAAAAAGTTAAAACATATATCGATTTCCGGCCTCTTTTTTTCTCCACTACGACAATGGCACCTAAGAAGCAAGAGTTTACCGCTTATTTGCCTTTATGAGAAAAAGAAGATTTTACTTTGCTTTGGCATTCAAGAAACAAAAACATCACATTCGTGCTACAAAAAGGATTTCAAGTGGTTCATTTTTCACATCTTTGATATTCTTTTTTGCAAAATTAGCAACAAAATAAATATAATCTCGCAAATAAGAGGAATTTGACTGATTCAGATCTGTTGACTTGCCATCGACCGAAGATAAATAAGACATAATTTCTTTGTTTTCTAGTAACAATGAACCATTACCTCATTATTTAAATATAAGGAGTGTTGTAAATGAGAGAATTTATTGCAAATATTGAAAAATAATTGTTAATTTAAAATTGAAAAATTCTGAACATCACTAAAAAAAATACTGATTTCAAAACACATATCAGCATCAATTTTATGTATACAATATATGTATACATTATACATTATATGTATACAATATAATAATAATTATTGTTATAATTTTTTTTTTTTTAAATTATCGCCAATGAAAGAAGATGCAGTCTTATACAGTGTATTAATACACTGCGGGACCATGCCCCGAATAGTAATTTTTCATCTAATTATACCAAATGAATTATATTATATTATTAGATTTTCTTCCTCTGTTTTCCAATTCCTTTCTACCCAGTAGAAAATGTTGGGAATTTCGAGGTTATCGTACTTAAATAATAATTTCGAAAGTTTCCGCAATTTCTGCAACTATGAAGCGGAACTTATTTTTGGACTCACCGAAGGGAATGGTAGTTAAAAACATGTGTTAGAAATAGAAATGAAAAAAAATCGATGTAATTTATAATTGATGTATCAAAAATAATCGATAACCTATCGATCTGAAAACTTTTGAGCGGGGGGTCCCCTTTTTGACGTGGTTTAGAGTCCCAAGTATCCAATACTTACATTTTATATAATCATGAATAAATTACTTGAGATACCGTACTTAATATATAAATAGCGACATAAGAAGGTATCAATATTTTTTTAATAATTATCTATCGATAACAACTTCTAAAGTTTGTTCGTGATACCTTAAACTAATTAAACGGTGATTTTGCTTAATGAACTATTTATTGATTGTTGTTATAATTATGAGAGCCATTCCCGGAAGTACTGCAACACCGGGTCGACCCGTGACGGAGGTGGAGCAAGCCCCAAACTCTCCATCAATTTCCAAAAATCAGTTTAATCTACTGGACTCCCGATGGGAGTCGTACCAGAGATTAAGCTGATAAGAACAGATACTACACTTTGATCTTAGCCGAAAGGGCCGAGAAGCGATGACTACCGGTTCCTCCGAACCGTGATATGATTAAGTAAAGCATTCTTGGAATAGTGGGAGCCGAGCACCACTTCCAACTCCACCATTACCTTCAAAAAACATTACCAAGCTTCAGCTAGCGTCCTTTGATTGATAACATCTTCTCCTTAAACTTCTAAGACAACTCTTAGAGCAACTTGGAATTACATGAAGCAGAAAAGAAGGCGAAAGGCTATAGATAAGTCACCAAAGTCATGCCTGTGCTGCACCCTGTACGCCAATAATCAAATAACATCAAGACGAAACGAAGCGGTGTAGCAACGACACGCGGTTCTATTATCAAATATGCTTCGTACAAAGAAATTAGTACTGTACCTCTCCTATTTTAAATTAGTGACTAGTTAATTTTAAGTTATTCCGCAATTGCTTATTATATTACAAATTGCATAAAAATCGAATTTTTAATAAGATACTGTTTCACGTAGAAGAAACTAAAATCGAGAAGTACTTGAAAAGGTTTTTTCTTTCTCAAATTAATTTGAATTCAATAGTATTTTCCTCTTAAAATTAAGGTTCAATTAAAATTTATTTGAATAAAGTATTAAATATAAAGAGTCCGTAAATATAGATATTTTAAGATGTTCCATATACATACAACGGGACCAGGCGATGGTCTCACAAGTCACCAGCCGCCTCATCTTCTTGAGGAACGCCCGAGTGGTGATCCCCTTCAAAAACTTGTCATTCTCTGGATCCCACGTACCTAGGGCGCCCACCACTATCGGGGCGATCTTGACTTCCCTATACCTGCTTCGTAGGGAAATCCTCAGGGCAGCGTACTTATCCTCTTTCCGTTTCCTTGCCGACTCAAAAGCCTCCTTACGGTTCTCGAAGGGGACAGTGACGTCGATCACCAAAGCTCTATCGCCCTTCGTCACCACAAGGTCCGGTCGCAGGCCGGAGTCATCGACAGTTTGATTTCTGCCAACAACTCCATATCCTCGATTCTTCGCCGTCTCTTCTAATCTATTGACGATGGCATCATGTCTCTTCTGGCGAAGAACCGTGTGCACGTTGCATTGGCCTAGCACATGTGCTAAGCATTCGTTTGCAAACGTGCACCGCCTGCAACCCTTATTCTGGTCCCCCCCATATCTCCGATGTCCATTTAGGGGAACCAGCTGAAGCCTGGCCTTGTGGATAAACCGCCAGTCGGCAAAGGAAAGGAATTCGCCGGTATGGAGGAAGTGGCTGGAGTCAGGAGAGTCTTTCATACATTCGGGTACTCTTCCCTGAACTGGTTTTCTCCGGAGTGCTTCTCCTCTCTCCAACTGTTTCTTAAGGCGAAGGTTCCGCAAAAGTCGACGCCTGTCGTGGGCCTTTATCGTGACATCCTTATACTTCACTTCTGGAACATCCTCCAGGATATCCCATTGGACGCCCATCCGCTCGGAGGCTTGTCGCGCTCTTGTCCAGCAATCTGACACTTGCCCGGATCTCTCGAACATCTCTTCCGTCACCAACCCTGAAAGAAAAGATTGTGGATCAGGTTGGTGACCCGCTCTCGTCCGAGCCATCGTCGATTCGATGAGGTCCAAACAAGCCATCTGACGGAGCTTCTCATCCTTTGAAGTCAGAAGCTTAAATGCTCCGTCGATGTGTGCTAGATCGCTTTCCTCCGCAGCGATCGGGATGCCACAAAGCCCCTCAGATCTGGCCCCGTAGAGGTACTCGTTCGAGGCTTCTGCCGGCAGGTTGAGCACTCTCTTAATCTCAGCCCTGAGAATTCCGTCCACCCTAGTCCAATCCCCTTTGGGGTATTGGCCATTTCTCATTGGAAAATTAAGGGCCGGGTAGACAAAAGTCCGCAGGGCATCAATCTTCTGCCACGGGGCCAGTTTCGAAGTAAGGATTGCCTTCGCCTTCGCCACTATTTCCTCCATGTCAGCCTTCGGGGGCACCGCCCGGAACCCAACCGGAACACCCAAAAAGCTCTGCGTGTCGCCCTCGTTCAGTATAGCAATTTCATCCCCCCCAATCTTAAACCGGGTTTCGCGGATCCCTACGGGTGTCTTACCTGACAGATGCATAGTCCTGCATTTCTCAGGGTTAATCCGCAACCCGATCTTCCTCAGGGCCTCGACTGCTTTGTCGATCTGTCTCTGGAGGCCCTCTGGACTGGGGGAGAGAAGGGCGATATCATCCGCATAGGCTAGAACCGTATGCTCATCACCGGAGTTCAAATCTTGGACTACATGATCGATCCCCAAGATGAAAAGGAGCCCACTTAATGGGCACCCCTGCTTGATACCCCTCATCATCTTGATGGGATCAGAGTCGCCGGAAGAGGAGCTCACACTGGTGAATGAATCTGTGTAGATGTCTCGAATAATCTCCACCAGCGTGCCTCCCGCTCCTCTCTTCTCTAGTGCTGCGGTGATACAAGCATGTGGGATAGACCCAAATGCATCCGAAATATCTAGCCAAGCGGTGCAGAGCTCTCTCTTGTTCTTCCTGGCCGCTACCATCCGCTGACGGAGAACAAAATTATGTTCAAATACACCGTCATATGCGGTGAACCCTTTTTGGTAGGGAGACAGAACCTCATGAACTCTACACCAGGTCGTAATCCGGTCCGTTAAAACTCCAGAATATATTTTATATATCGTCCTGGTGAGAGCAATGGGTCTCCAATCCTTTATATGAGAGGGAGATTTCACTTTGGGGAGGAATATGGTTTTGGAATCTTTCCATGCACCCGGGACCCTGCGGTGCTTCAAACAAATATTGAAAATTAAGGCGAGAAGCTTACCCTCAGGGTCCACCTTCCTCCAAGATCTATAATCTATGCCATCCTCCCCTGGGGCAGAGTTTTCAAATCTGCGAAGACGGTCGTACACCTCTTCAGGCGTAAACGCAGTCATTACGACCGACTCTTCCGCCCTCAAGACCCCATCAAGCACAGTGGGGTCAAAATCTCCCACCTCGTCTCCCTCCAGACGCGTAGTCAGTTCATCTAAGGGGAGGTCACAGTCTACAGAATGCTCCCCCAGCACCATCCGGATAGCTTTTCGTCTGTTAAGACGGTAAATTCTCTGTATGGTACTGGGATCAGACGGGTTAATGATCCGTCGCCGTCCTCTTCTAGCCTGTGGTCGGATCTTGCAGATAAAACGGACTTTCTCAATGACCTTGACAAGTAATCCCTCAAATGCAAGCCATGAACCTTCACTTACATCCAAAGCGTAGACCTCCCCAAGCTCATTCCTGTATTGCCTGAGCAGGGCATCCTCTTCATCCACTACAGAAGTTTCTGTTATTATAGATGCCCTACCTACGACTACGCGTGGGTCACTCCCGACACCCACTAACCTCTCGATCCGCTCCTCTTCAGACCATACCGGCCTGCCCTCTTCCTCCAAGCGCAGGGGCTCCAAAGAACCAACAGCCACAGAAGGGGCAATCGAAACTGGAATTGAAGTAATGTTTTCGATTTCGCCCGCTACGCTGCTTCCATCTTCATCCCGGACTGCGCTTTCTTCTTCTGCGACAGGGCTCGGTGATCTGGCACGGGTACGAGAGACCAGGTTCACTTGTGGCTCCCTTTGGGTACTACGGGTGACCCTTCGTGTGGGTTCAGTAGCGGCCACTTCTTGAGTGGGTAACGGTGCACGGTGCGTCATTACAGTGTGGTTGTAGAGCCCCCGGGGTGCCGTGAATACATCCCCGCACTGAGTACACTCCCAGACGGACCCCGCCATTTCTACAGTCGGATTAGCCGCCTGCACTAAGCAGAGGTGTGAGGTTACCTTTGGCCGCTCCACAATATAACCTTCACATATACGGCAGTAATGACGAGGTTTAATGCCCGGGAGTCGGTGCCCTGCGGAGATGTGGCGCATCAATGATTGTAAGCCCGCTGTCCATAAACTGGTAGTATATTCCTTACCACAACCGGGCACTGGGCAAAGAGTGTAATGCTGTCCGCTGGGTAATTTAGGCAGAGGGTGACCCACTAAAACGTGGTCATCCTCCAAGCGAAAATAAATAGACATTATTTAGTACCCAGACGGATAGCAACTCCAGTTAGGGTTATGCAAGGAATAATGCGCGGATCACACTAAATAATTATGCAATACAAACTTACCGGGAACTCCACAACTTCTAAGGTTATTCAAGGAATCTCACTTCTTATCAATATTCTTCACTATAACCGCTTGAGATAACCTAAAAATTTCGTCATTGATCGATACTACACTCTGCTCAAAGTTAACTCTACTGGACTCCCGATGGGAGTCGTACAATTGCAATTGTAAATGAGAGAATTTATTGCAAATATTGAAAAATAATTGTTAATTTAAAATTGAAAAATTCTGAACATCACTAAAAAAAATACTGATTTCAAAACACATATTAGCATCAATTTATATGTATACAATATAATAATAATTATTGTTATAATTTTTTTTTTTTTTAAATCATCGCCAATGAAAGAAGATGCAGTCTTATACAGTGTATTAATACACTGCGGGACCATGCCCCGAATAGTAATTTTTCATCTAATTATACCAAATGAATTATATTATATTATTAGATTTTCTTCCTCTGTTTTCCAATTCCTTTCTACCCAGTAGAAAATGTTGGGAATTTCGAGGTTATCGTACTTAAATAATAATTTCGAAAGTTTCCGCAATTTCTGCAACTATGAAGCGGAACTTATTTTTGGACTCACCGAAGGGAATGGTAGTTAAAAACATGTGTTAGAAATAGAAATGAAAAAAAATCGATGTAATTTATAATTGATGTATCAAAAATAATCGATAACCTATCGATCTGAAAACTTTTGAGCGGGGGGTCCCCTTTTTGACGTGGTTTAGAGTCCCAAGTATCCAATACTTACATTTTATATAATCATGAATAAATTACTTGAGATACCGTACTTAATATATAAATAGCGACATAAGAAGGTATCAATATTTTTTTAATAATTATCTATCGATAACAACTTCTAAAGTTTGTTCGTGATACCTTAAACTAATTAAACGGTGATTTTGCTTAATGAACTATTTATTGATTGTTGTTATAATTATGAGAGCCATTCCCGGAAGTACTGCAACACCGGGTCGACCCGTGACGGAGGTGGAGCAAGCCCCAAACTCTCCGTCAATTTCCAAAAATCAGTTTAATCTACTGGACTCCCGATGGGAGTCGTACCAGAGATTAAGCTGATAAGAACAGATACTACACTTTGATCTTAGCCGAAAGGGCCGAGAAGCGATGACTACCGGTTCCTCCGAACCGTGATATGATTAAGTAAAGCATTCTTGGAATAGTGGGAGCCGAGCACCACTTCCAACTCCACCATTACCTTCAAAAAACATTACCAAGCTTCAGCTAGCGTCCTTTGATTGATAACATCTTCTCCTTAAACTTCTAAGACAACTCTTAGAGCAACTTGGAATTACATGAAGCAGAAAAGAAGGCGAAAGGCTATAGATAAGTCACCAAAGTCATGCCTGTGCTGCACCCTGTACGCCAATAATCAAATAACATCAAGACGAAACGAAGCGGTGTAGCAACGACACGCGGTTCTATTATCAAATATGCTTCGTACAAAGAAATTAGTACTGTACCTCTCCTATTTTAAATTAGTGACTAGTTAATTTTAAGTTATTCCGCAATTGCTTATTATATTACAAATTGCATAAAAATCGAATTTTTAATAAGATACTGTTTCACGTAGAAGAAACTAAAATCGAGAAGTACTTGAAAAGGTTTTTTCTTTCTCAAATTAATTTGAATTCAATAGTATTTTCCTCTTAAAATTAAGGTTCAATTAAAATTTATTTGAATAAAGTATTAAATATAAAGAGTCCGTAAATATAGATATTTTAAAAAGAGCTTGAGATAAAACTAAACAACATGAGAATGAAGAAAAACAAACTGCCTAAATGCTAAAACACCTAGAAAAAGTTAAAACATATATCGATTTCCGGCCTCTTTTTTTCTCCACTACGACAATGGCACCTAAGAAGCAAGAGTTTACCGCTTATTTGCCTTTATGAGAAAAAGAAGATTTTACTTTGCTTTGGCATTCAAGAAACAAAAACATCACATTCGTGCTACAAAAAGGATTTCAAGTGGTTCATTTTTCACATCTTTGATATTCTTTTTTGCAAAATTAGCAACAAAATAAATATAATCTCGCAAATAAGAGGAATTTGACTGATTCAGATCTGTTGACTTGCCATCGACCGAAGATAAATAAGACATAATTTCTTTGTTTTCTAGTAACAATGAACCATTACCTCATTATTTAAATATAAGGAGTGTTGTAAATGAGAGAATTTATTGCAAATATTGAAAAATAATTGTTAATTTAAAATTGAAAAATTCTGAACATCACTAAAAAAAATACTGATTTCAAAACACATATTAGCATCAATTTATATGTATACAATATAATAATAATTATTGTTATAATTTTTTTTTTTTTAAATCATCGCCAATGAAAGAAGATGCAGTCTTATACAGTGTATTAATACACTGCGGGACCATGCCCCGAATAGTAATTTTTCATCTAATTATACCAAATGAATTATATTATATTATTAGATTTTCTTCCTCTGTTTTCCAATTCCTTTCTACCCAGTAGAAAATGTTGGGAATTTCGAGGTTATCGTACTTAAATAATAATTTCGAAAGTTTCCGCAATTTCTGCAACTATGAAGCGGAACTTATTTTTGGACTCACCGAAGGGAATGGTAGTTAAAAACATGTGTTAGAAATAGAAATGAAAAAAAATCGATGTAATTTATAATTGATGTATCAAAAATAATCGATAACCTATCGATCTGAAAACTTTTGAGCGGGGGGTCCCCTTTTTGACGTGGTTTAGAGTCCCAAGTATCCAATACTTACATTTTATATAATCATGAATAAATTACTTGAGATACCGTACTTAATATATAAATAGCGACATAAGAAGGTATCAATATTTTTTTAATAATTATCTATCGATAACAACTTCTAAAGTTTGTTCGTGATACCTTAAACTAATTAAACGGTGATTTTGCTTAATGAACTATTTATTGATTGTTGTTATAATTATGAGAGCCATTCCCGGAAGTACTGCAACACCGGGTCGACCCGTGACGGAGGTGGAGCAAGCCCCAAACTCTCCGTCAATTTCCAAAAATCAGTTTAATCTACTGGACTCCCGATGGGAGTCGTACCAGAGATTAAGCTGATAAGAACAGATAATAATGCTTTATTTTTTAAAAATTTTTTTACAATACATATCAAAAGAAACAAACAAAAAAAATACAAATCAATAAAATAACAATACAAAATCATTTCTTCTCTATATATATATATATATCACTAAAAAATAAACAACACAAAAATGAAAAACAAAACAAAAAAAAAAAAAAAAACCAAACAAAAAAAAAAAAAAAAAAAAAAAAAAAAAAAAAAAAAAAAAAAAAAAAACAACGGGTCCACACACTTGGCACAACCGCGGACTCACTTCCCGGCCTAACACCCGATAAGTGACTCGACGCTTCCCCTTCCACTCCTCCGGGAATTCTCCTTGAAGTGGACGGCTCCGGCGACGCCCGCCCTGTATCCTCTTCGCCCAACAATCGTGGTTCAGCTGGCGCGGCTTCTCTCTCTGCCCGGTCCATCTCGGGCCGGTGCCATCTGTAGGGTCGCTGAATCCGGCCCGACAGGTGCTCCATGTATATGCACCTGGACCAGGCCAACGTCTCGCACGTCACCAGCCTCCTCATCCTCTTCAGGAACGCCCCAGTGGTGATTCCCCTCAGGTACCTATCGTTGTTGGGGTCCCACGTGCCCAGGGCGCCCACGACTATTGGGGCTATCTTCACCTCCCCGTACCTGGTCCGCAGGGAGGTCTTAAGGGCGGCGTACTTCTCAGTCTTCCTCGTCCTCGCCGACTCAAAGGAATCTAGGCGGTTCTCAAAGGGGACAGTCACATCAATGATCATGGCTCTGTCACCCTTTGCCACTACTAGGTCCGGTCGCAGGCCGGAGTCGTCCAGTGCCTGATTCTTTCCGACGACTCCGTATCCTCGGTTCCTCGCCGTGGCCTCCAATCGGTCCACGATGGCATCGTGTCTCCTCTGGCGAAGAACCGCGTGCACGTTGCATTGGCCCAGAACATGGGCCAGACATTCATTCGCAAACGTGCACCGCCTGCAACTCTTCTCCTGGTCACCCCCGTACCTTCGATGTCCATTCAGGGGGACCAGCTGAAGTCTCGGTCTGTGGACGAACCGCCAGTCGGCGAAGGACATATACTCGCCGGTTTGGAGGAAGTGGCTGGAGTCAGGGGAATCCTTCAGGCACTCCGGAACTCTTCCTTGTACAGCTTTCCGCCGGAGCGCCTCTCACCTCTCCATCTGCTTCTAGTGGCGAAGGGTCCTGATCAGCCGATGCCTTTCATGGGCCCTCACCGTGGCATCTCCGTATACAACCGATGGGACGTCCTCCTGGATGGTCCACCGGACGCCCATCCGCTGGGAGGCTTGTCTGCTTTTCGTCCAGCAATCCGACACCTGGCTAGACCTCTCTCGCATCTCCTCCGTCACCAGCCCAGACAGGAATGCTTGAGGATCGGGCTGGCGACCTGCTCGCGCTCTTGACGATGCCGACTCGAGGAGGTCCAAACTCGCCATTTGACGGAGCTTCTCATCATGAGACGTAAGTAGCTTGAAAGCTCCGTCAATGAGTGCCAGATCGCTTTCCTCCGCAGCGATCGGGATGCCACACAGGCCCTCAGACCTGGCCCCGTAGAGGTACTCGTTGGAGGCCTCTGCTGGCAGGTCGAGCACTCTCTTGATCTCGGCCCTGACTACTTCGTCCACATTCGACCAGTCCCCCTTGGGGTACTGGCCATTTCTCATTTGAAAATTTAAGGATGGGTAGACGAAGGTCCTCAGGGCGTCGATCTTCTGCCACGGGGCCAACTTCGATGTCAGGATACCCTTCGCCTTGGCCACTATTTCCTCCATTTCAGCCTTGGGGTGCACCGCCCGGAATCCAACCGGGTTGCCCAGGAAGCTCTGGACATCGCCCTCCTTCAGCGTCTCTATCTCTCTCCCCATAATCCTGAACCGGGTCTCGCGAATCCCCACCGGTGCTTTTCCTGATAGATGCATTGTCTTGCACTTGGTGGGGTTAACTCGCAACCCGATCCTGCTTAGGGCCTCTGCCGCATCGTCGATCTTTCTCTGGAGGCCCTCAGGGTCCGGGGAGAGTAGGGCGATGTCGTCCGCGTAGGCTAGCACCGTGTGTTCCTCACCGGAGTTCAACTTCCTTATGATGTGGTCGATCCCCAGGATGAAGAGAAGCCCACTCAATGGGCACCCTTGCTTGATTCCTCTTACCATCCTGATGGGATCGGACTCACCAGAGGGCGAGCATACGCTGGTGAATGAGTCTGTGTAGAGGTCTCTTATGATCTCCACCAGCGCAGACCCCGCCCCCCTCTTTTCCAACGCTCCGGTGATGCAGGTGTGTGGGATAGTCCCGAACGCATCGGAAATATCCAGCCAGGCGGTGCAGAGCTCTCCTCTGTGCTTCCTCGCAGCCACCATTCTTTGACGGAGCACGTAATTGTGCTCGAACACTCCGTCATGGGCCGTGAACCCTTTCTGGAAGGGAGAGAGCACCTCATGCACCCTACACCAGGAGGTAATCCTATCGGCTATTACGCCCGTATATACCTTGTATATCGTCCTGGTGAGGGCTATTGGTCTCCATTCCTTTGCTTGTGTGGGGGACTTTACTTTGGGGAGGAATATGGTCCTGGACTCCTTCCATTCCTCTGGGACCCTTCGGTGTTTCAGGCATATGTTAAATATTGCGGCCAGAAGCTTACCTACAGGGTCCACCTTTTTCCAGGACCTATAATCTATCCCATCCTCCCCAGGAGCCGAATTCTCAAATCTTCTGAGGCGGTCGTGTACCTCTTCGGGGGTAAACATGGTCATAACGACCGCCTCTTCGGCCCTCTCGACCCCATCCAGCGACGTGGGGTCGAAGTCCCCCACCTCTTCTCCCTCCAGACGCGCAGTCATTTCTTCAAGGGGGAGGTTACATTCTGTGGGCGGCTCCCCCAACACCATCCTAATTGCCTTTCGCCTATTAACTTTGTACATCCTCTGGATGGTGCGGGGGTCAGAGGGATCTACTGTCCGTCTCCCTGGCCCTCTTCTCCTCTCCTTCGGCCGAATTTTGCAGAGGAGACGGACCCTTTCCATAATCTTCTTCAGGATCCCCCTGAAAGCCTCCCACGTTTCCTCATTAATATTTCTCAGGTATACCTCCCCCAGGTCCCTTCTTAGACCTTTTAATTCGGCGTCCTCCTCTACTCAGGAACTCCTCTTCTTGAGGACGCCGTGTTCGTGACTGCGCAAGAGTCACCCATCTCCAGCACCCCCGGCCCCAGGACCCGTACTTCTTCAGGACTCGCCGGCCTGTCCTCTTCCTCCAAGCGCAGTTGCTCCGGGCTAATAATGGCCACAGCTGGGGTCGCCGATTCTTCAACTTGATTTTGGCCATCAACTCCCCCAACTGCAGCACCCCGGTCGGCGCCTTCTTCTTCCGCGACAGGACTCGGCGGCCTAGCACGGGCACGTGTGACCGGGCCCGCATTCAATTCTCGGTGGGCTCTACGGGTGACTCTTCTGTCGAGTTCCGGCCCAGTGGCTGCCTCTTCAGTATGGGGCATCGGCGCATGCTTCGTTGTGACGTGATTCTGCAGCCCCCGGGATGTAGGAAACACATCTCCGCACTCCGTGCACTCGAAGGCGGTCCCCGTCATTTCCACCACTGGAGCCACCGCTCGCGCTAAGCACGGGTGTGTGGTGATTTTCGGCCGTTCTTGTATATAACTTTCGCATATCCGGCAATAATGACGAGGTTTTATGCCCACGAGGCGGTGCCCTGCGGAGACATGGCGCATCATTGACTGTAAGCCCGCGGTCCATGCACTGTTTATGTACTCCTTGCCACAGCCGGGCACCGGGCACTGTGTGTAATGCTGCCCGCTGACCAACCTGGGCAAAGGGTGACCCACTAATACGTGGTCACCCTCAATCCTAAAATAAATAGACATTTACGTATTCAACAGCGGACAACAACACGGCTATTGTTATGCAAGGAGCACAGGTCGAACTTTCCGGGCTTACCTTAATCCCACACTTCACTTAAAATATAAATAGTGGTACTCACCAGGGGCCGCTACGAAGGAACCCAATCCGTCAATCCCTCTCGCGCGTGAGGATCAAGCAGGGAGACAGTGATGTATTTCCTCGTGTCACAACTAGTCACTGATCGGTGTATTGAAATTCCTAATTTCTCACAAAAAATAATGGTTTATTTTTCAAAAAATTTACAGAGTCCAAATAGTGATACATTGTGTGAAATAGATACAAAAAATGATTTAAATTAAGCCAGAAAAAAAAATAACAATAAAACATATGGTGAACCAAACAACGAAAAAACAAATCGGAAATTAAATAAAACTGATCACTAAAAATTTTGAAAAGAAAATATAGTCTTTGTCTACCTTACGCTTCTCGGCCACAAACCGATCAATGACGGGCAATGACGCTCCTCCCCTGAACCACTTCTTCGGGATTCTCCCTCGAAGTGGACGGCTCCGGCGACGCTCGCCCTGCATTTACTTCACCCAATAGCAGTGGTTCGGCTGGTTCGTCCTCTTCCGGTACCTGGTCCACTTCGGGCCGCTCCCATCGATAAGGACGCTGAATTCGGCCCGAAAGATGTTCCATATACATACAACGGGACCAGGCGATGGTCTCACAAGTCACCAGCCGCCTCATCTTCTTGAGGAACGCCCGAGTGGTGATCCCCTTCAGAAACTTGTCATTCTCTGGATCCCACGTACCTAGGGCGCCCACCACTATCGGGGCGATCTTGACTTCCCTATACCTGCTTCGTAGGGAAATCCTCAGGGCAGCGTACTTATCCTCTTTCCGTTTCCTTGCCGACTCAAAAGCCTCCTTGCGGTTCTCGAAGGGGACAGTGACGTCGATCACCAAAGCTCTATCGCCCTTCGTCACCACAAGGTCCGGTCGCAGGCCGGAGTCATCGACAGTTTGATTTCTGCCAACAACTCCATATCCTCGATTCTTCGCCGTCTCTTCTAATCTATTGACGATGGCATCATGTCTCTTCTGGCGTAGAACCGTGTGCACGTTGCATTGGCCTAGCACATGTGCTAAGCATTCGTTTGCAAACGTGCACCGCCTGCAACCCTTATTCTGGTCCCCCCCATATCTCCGATGTCCATTTAGGGGAACCAGCTGAAGCCTGGCCTTGTGGATAAACCGCCAGTCGGCAAAGGAAAGGAATTCGCCGGTATGGAGGAAGTGGCTTGAGTCAGGAGAGTCTTTCATACATTCGGGTACTCATCCCTGAACTGGTTTTCTCCGGAGTGCTTCTCCTCTCTCCAACTGTTTCTTAAGGCGAAGGTTCCGCAAAAGTCGACGCCTGTCGTGGGCCTTTATCGTGACATCCTTATACTTCACTTCTGGAACATCCTCCAGGATATCCCATTGGACGCCCATCCGCTCGGAGGCTTGTCGCGCTCTTGTCCAGCAATCTGACACTTGCCCGGATCTCTCGAACATCTCTTCCGTCACCAACCCTGAAAGAAAAGATTGTGGATCAGGTTGGTGACCCGCTCTCGTCCGAGCCATCGTCGATTCGATGAGGTCCAAACAAGCCATCTGACGGAGCTTCTCATCCTTTGAAGTCAGAAGCTTAAATGCTCCGTCGATGTGTGCTAGATCGCTTTCCTCCGCAGCGATCGGGATGCCACAAAGCCCTTCAGATCTGGCCCCGTAGAGATACTCGTTCGAGGCCTCTGACGGCAGGTTGAGCACTCTCTTAATCTCAGCCCTGAGAATTCCGTCCACCCTAGTCCAATCCCCTTTGGGGTATTGGCCATTTCTCATTGGAAAATTAAGGGCCGGGTAGACAAAAGTCCTCAGGGCATCAATCTTCTGCCACGGGGCCAGTTTCGAAGTAAGGATTGCCTTCGCCTTCGCCACTATTTCCTCCATGTCAGCCTTCGGGGGCACCGCCCGGAACCCAACCGGAACACCCAAAAAGCTCTGCGTGTCGCCCTCGTTCAGTATAGCAATTTCATCCCCCCCAATCTTAAACCGGGTTTCGCGGATCCCTACGGGTGTCTTACCTGACAGATGCATAGTCCTGCATTTCTCAGGGTTAATCCGCAACCCGATCTTCCTCAGGGCCTCGACTGCTTTGTCGATCTGTCTCTGGAGGCCCTCTGGACTGGGGGAGAGAAGGGCGATATCATCCGCATAGGCTAGAACCGTATGCTCATCACCGGAGTTCAAATCTTGGACTACATGATCGATCCCCAAGATGAAAAGGAGCCCACTTAATGGGCACCCCTGCTTGATACCCCTCATCATCTTGATGGGATCAGAGTCGCCGGAAGAGGAGCTCACACTGGTGAATGAATCTGTGTAGATGTCTCGAATAATCTCCACCAGCGTGCCTCCCGCTCCTCTCTTCTCTAGTGCTGCGGTGATACAAGCATGTGGGATAGACCCAAATGCATCTGAAATATCTAGCCAAGCGGTGCAGAGCTCTCTCTTGTTCTTCCTGGCCGCTACCATCCGCTGACGGAGAACAAAATTATGTTCAAATACACCGTCATATGCGGTGAATCCTTTTTGGTAGGGAGACAGAACCTCATGAACTCTACACCAGGTCGTAATCCGGTCCGTTAAAACTCCAGAATATATTTTATATATCGTCCTGGTGAGAGCAATGGGTCTCCAATCCTTTATATGAGAGGGAGATTTCACTTTGGGGAGGAATATGGTTTTGGAATCTTTCCATGCACCCGGGATTCTGCGGTGCTTCAAACAAATATTGAAAATTAAGGCGAGAAGCTTACCCTCAGGGTCCACCTTCCTCCAAGATCTATAATCTATGCCATCCTCCCCTGGGGCAGAGTTTTCAAATCTGCGAAGACGGTCGTACACCTCTTCAGGCGTAAACGCAGTCATTACGACCGACTCTTCCGCCCTCAAGACCCCATCAAGCACAGTGGAGTCAAAATCTCCCACCTCGTCTCCCTCCAGACGCGTAGTCAGTTCATCTAAGGGGAGGTCACAGTCTACAGAATGCTCCCCCAGCACCATCCGGATAGCTTTTCGTCTGTTAAGACGGTAAATTCTCTGTATGGTACTGGGATCAGACGGGTTAATGGTGCGTCGCCGTCCTCTTCTAGCCTGTGGTCGGATCTTGCAGATAAGACGGACTTTCTCAATGACCTTGACAAGTAATCCCTCAAATGCAAGCCATGAACCTTCACTTACATCCAAAGCGTAGACCTCCCCAAGCTCATTCCTGTATTGCCTGAGCAGGGCATCCTCTTCATCCACTACAGAAGTTTCTGTTGTTATAGATGCCCTACCTACGACTACGCGTGGGTCACTCCCGACACCCGCTAACCTCTCGATCCGCTCCTCTTCAGACCATACCGGCCTGCCCTCTTCCTCCAAGCGCAGGGGCTCCAAAGAACCAACAGCCACAGCAGGGGCAATCGAAACTGGAATTGAAGTAATGTTTTCGATTTCGCCCGCTACGCTGCTTCCATCTTCATCCCGGACTGCGCTTTCTTCTTCTGCGACAGGGCTCGGTGATCTGGCACGGGTACGAGAGACCAGGTTCACTTGTGGCTCCCTTTGGGTACTACGGGTGACCCTTCGTGTGGGTTCAGTAGCGGCCACTTCTTGAGTGGGTAACGGTGCACGGTGCGTCATTACAGTGTGGTTGTAGAGCCCCCGGGGTGCCGTGAATACATCCCCGCACTGAGTACACTCCCAGACGGACCCCGCCATTTCTACAGTCGGATTAGCCGCCTGCACTAAGCAGGGATGTGAGGTTACCTTTGGCCGCTCCACAATATAACCTTCACATATACGGCAGTAATGACGAGGTTTAATGCCCGGGAGTCGGTGCCCTGCGGAGATGTGGCGCATCAATGATTGTAAGCCCGCTGTCCATAAACTGGTAGTATATTCCTTACCACAACCGGGCACTGGGCAAAGAGTGTAATGCTGTCCGCTGGGTAATTTAGGCAGAGGGTGACCCACTAAAACGTGGTCATCCTCCAAGCGAAAATAAATAGACATTATTTAGTACCCAGACGGAGAGCAACACCAGTTAGGGTTATGCAAGGAATAATCAATCAAACAGGCATTGCGCGGATCACACTAAATAATTATGCAATACAAACTTACCGGGAACTCCACAATTTCTAAGGTTATCCAAGGAATCTCACTTGTTATCAATATTCTTCACTATAACCGCTTGAGATAACCTAAAAATTTCGTCATTGATCGATACTAAACTTTGCTCAAAGTTAACTCTACTGGACTCCCGATGAGAGTCGTACCAGAGTGTAAGCTGATAAGAACAGATACTACACTTTGATCTTAGCCGAAAGGGCCGAGAAGCGATGACTACCGGTTCCTCCGAACCGTGATATGATTAAGTAAAGCATTCTTGGAATAGTGGGAGCCGAGCACCACTTCCAACTCCACCATTACCTTCAAAAAACATTACCAAGCTTCAGCTAGCGTCCTTTGATTGATAACATCTTCTCCTTAAACTTCTAAGACAACTCTTAGAGCAACTTGGAATTACATGAAGCAGAAAAGAAGGCGAAAGGCTATAGATAAGTCACCAAAGTCATGCCTGTGCTGCACCCTGTACGCCAATAATCAAATAACATCAAGACGAAACGAAGCGGTGTAGCAACGACACGCGGTTCTATTATCAAATATGCTTCGTACAAAGAAATTAGTACTGTACCTCTCCTATTTTAAATTAGTGACTAGTTAATTTTAAGTTATTCCGCAATTGCTTATTATATTACAAATTGCATAAAAATCGAATTTTTAATAAGATACTGTTTCACGTAGAAGAAACTAAAATCGAGAAGTACTTGAAAAGGTTTTTTCTTTCTCAAATTAATTTGAATTCAATAGTATTTTCCTCTTAAAATTAAGGTTCAATTAAAATTTATTTGAATAAAGTATTAAATATAAAGAGTCCGTAAATATAGATATTTTAAAAAGAGCTTGAGATAAAACTAAACAACATGAGAATGAAGAAAAACAAACTGCCTAAATGCTAAAACACCTAGAAAAAGTTAAAACATATATCGATTTCCGGCCTCTTTTTTTCTCCACTACGACAATGGCACCTAAGAAGCAAGAGTTTACCGCTTATTTGCCTTTATGAGAAAAAGAAGATTTAACTTTGCTTTGGCATTCAAGAAACAAAAACATCACATTCGTGCTACAAAAAGGATTTCAAGTGGTTCATTTTTCACATCTTTGATATTCTTTTTTGCAAAATTAGCAACAAAATAAATATAATCTCGCAAATAAGAGGAATTTGACTGATTCAGATCTGTTGACTTGCCATCGACCGAAGATAAATAAGACATAATTTCTTTGTTTTCTAGTAACAATGAACCATTACCTCATTATTTAAATATAAGGAGTGTTGTAAATGAGAGAATTTATTGCAAATATTGAAAAATAATTGTTAATTTAAAATTGAAAAATTCTGAACATCACTAAAAAAAATACTGATTTCAAAACACATATTAGCATCAATTTATATGTATACAATATAATAATAATTATTGTTATAATTTTTTTTTTTTTTAAATCATCGCCAATGAAAGAAGATGCAGTCTTATACAGTGTATTAATACACTGCGGGACCATGCCCCGAATAGTAATTTTTCATCTAATTATACCAAATGAATTATATTATATTATTAGATTTTCTTCCTCTGTTTTCCAATTCCTTTCTACCCAGTAGAAAATGTTGGGAATTTCGAGGTTATCGTACTTAAATAATAATTTCGAAAGTTTCCGCAATTTCTGCAACTATGAAGCGGAACTTATTTTTGGACTCACCGAAGGGAATGGTAGTTAAAAACATGTGTTAGAAATAGAAATGAAAAAAAATCGATGTAATTTATAATTGATGTATCAAAAATAATCGATAACCTATCGATCTGAAAACTTTTGAGCGGGGGGTCCCCTTTTTGACGTGGTTTAGAGTCCCAAGTATCCAATACTTACATTTTATATAATCATGAATAAATTACTTGAGATACCGTACTTAATATATAAATAGCGACATAAGAAGGTATCGATATTTTTTTAATAATTATCTATCGATAACAACTTCTAAAGTTTGTTCGTGATACCTTAAACTAATTAAACGGTGATTTTGCTTAATGAACTATTTATTGATTGTTGTTATAATTATGAGAGCCATTCCCGGAAGTACTGCAACACCGGGTCGACCCGTGACGGAGGTGGAGCAAGCCCCAAACTCTCCGTCAATTTCCAAAAATCAGTTTAATCTACTGGACTCCCGATGGGAGTCGTACCAGAGATTAAGCTGATAAGAACAGATACTACACTTTGATCTTAGCCGAAAGGGCCGAGAAGCGATGACTACCGGTTCCTCCGAACCGTGATATGATTAAGTAAAGCATTCTTGGAATAGTGGGAGCCGAGCACCACTTCCAACTCCACCATTACCTTCAAAAAACATTACCAAGCTTCAGCTAGCGTCCTTTGATTGATAACATCTTCTCCTTAAACTTCTAAGACAACTCTTAGAGCAACTTGGAATTACATGAAGCAGAAAAGAAGGCGAAAGGCTATAGATAAGTCACCAAAGTCATGCCTGTGCTGCACCCTGTACGCCAATAATCAAATAACATCAAGACGAAACGAAGCGGTGTAGCAACGACACGCGGTTCTATTATCAAATATGCTTCGTACAAAGAAATTAGTACTGTACCTCTCCTATTTTAAATTAGTGACTAGTTAATTTTAAGTTATTCCGCAATTGCTTATTATATTACAAATTGCATAAAAATCGAATTTTTAATAAGATACTGTTTCACGTAGAAGAAACTAAAATCGAGAAGTACTTGAAAAGGTTTTTTCTTTCTCAAATTAATTTGAATTCAATAGTATTTTCCTCTTAAAATTAAGGTTCAATTAAAATTTATTTGAATAAAGTATTAAATATAAAGAGTCCGTAAATATAGATATTTTAAAAAGAGCTTGAGATAAAACTAAACAACATGAGAATGAAGAAAAACAAACTGCCTAAATGCTAAAACACCTAGAAAAAGTTAAAACATATATCGATTTCCGGCCTCTTTTTTTCTCCACTACGACAATGGCACCTAAGAAGCAAGAGTTTACCGCTTATTTGCCTTTATGAGAAAAAGAAGATTTTACTTTGCTTTGGCATTCAAGAAACAAAAACATCACATTCGTGCTACAAAAAGGATTTCAAGTGGTTCATTTTTCACATCTTTGATATTCTTTTTTGCAAAATTAGCAACAAAATAAATATAATCTCGCAAATAAGAGGAATTTGACTGATTCAGATCTGTTGACTTGCCATCGACCGAAGATAAATAAGACATAATTTCTTTGTTTTCTAGTAACAATGAACCATTACCTCATTATTTAAATATAAGGAGTGTTGTAAATGAGAGAATTTATTGCAAATATTGAAAAATAATTGTTAATTTAAAATTGAAAAATTCTGAACATCACTAAAAAAAATACTGATTTCAAAACACATATTAGCATCAATTTATATGTATACAATATAATAATAATTATTGTTATAATTTTTTTTTTTTTTTAAATCATCGCCAATGAAAGAAGATGCAGTCTTATACAGTGTATTAATACACTGCGGGACCATGCCCCGAATAGTAATTTTTCATCTAATTATACCAAATGAATTATATTATATTATTAGATTTTCTTCCTCTGTTTTCCAATTCCTTTCTACCCAGTAGAAAATGTTGGGAATTTCGAGGTTATCGTACTTAAATAATAATTTCGAAAGCTTCCGCAATTTCTGCAACTATGAAGCGGAACTTATTTTTGGACTCACCGAAGGGAATGGTAGTTAAAAACATGTGTTAGAAATAGAAATGAAAAAAAATCGATGTATTTTATAATTGATGTATCAAAAATAATCGATAAACTATCGATCTGAAAACTTTTGAGCGGGGGGTCCCCTTTTTGACGTGGTTTAGAGTCCCAAGTATCCAATACTTACATTTTATATAATCATGAATAAATTACTTGAGATACCGTACTTAATATATAAATAGCGACATAAGAAGGTATCAATATTTTTTTAATAATTATCTATCGATAACAACTTCTAAAGTTTGTTCGTGATACCTTAAACTAATTAAACGGTGATTTTGCTTAATGAACTATTTATTGATTGTTGTTATAATTATGAGAGCCATTCCCGGAAGTACTGCAACACCGGGTCGACCCGTGACGGAGGTGGAGCAAGCCCCAAACTCTCCGTCAATTTCCAAAAATCAGTTTAATCTACTGGACTCCCGATGGGAGTCGTACCAGAGTGTAAGCTGATAAGAACAGAAATAATGGTTTATTTTTCAAAAAATTACAGAGTCCAAAAAATAATAATACATTGAATGAAATTGATACAAAAAATGATTTAAATTAAGCCAGAAAAAGAATAACAATAAAACATATGGTAAACCAAACAACGAAAAAACAAATCGGAAATTAAATAAAACTGATCACTAAAAATTTTGAAAAGAAAATATAGTCTTTGTCTACCTTACGCTTCTCGGCCACAAACCGATCAATGACGGGCAATGACGCTCCTCCCCTGAACCACTTCTTCGGGATTCTCCCTCGAAGTGGACGGCTCCGGCGACGCTCGCCCTGCATTTACTTCACCCAATAGCAGTGGTTCGGCTGGTTCGTCCTCTTCCGGTACCTGGTCCACTTCGGGCCGCTCCCATCGATAAGGACGCTGAATTCGGCCCGAAAGATGTTCCATATACATACAACGGGACCAGGCGATGGTCTCACAAGTCACCAGCCGCCTCATCTTCTTGAGGAACGCCCGAGTGGTGATCCCCTTCAAAAACTTGTCATTCTCTGGATCCCACGTACCTAGGGCGCCCAACACTATCGGGGCGATCTTGACTTCCCTATACCTGCTTCGTAGGGAAATCCTCAGGGCAGCGTACTTATCCTCTTTCCGTTTCCTTGCCGACTCAAAAGCCTCCTTACGGTTCTCGAAGGGGACAGTGACGTCGATCACCAAAGCTCTACCGCCCTTCGTCACCACAAGGTCCGGTCGCAGGCCGGAGTCATCGACAGTTTGATTTCTGCCAACAACTCCATATCCTCGATTCTTCGCCGTCTCTTCTAATCTATTGACGATGGCATCATGTCTCTTCTGGCGAAGAACCGTGTGCACGTTGCATTGGCCTAGCACATGTGCTAAGCATTCGTTTGCAAACGTGCACCGCCTGCAACCCTTATTCTGGTCCCCCCCATATCTCCGATGTCCATTTAGGGGAACCAGCTGAAGCCTGGCCTTGTGGATAAACCGCCAGTCGGCAAAGGAAAGGAATTCGCCGGTATGGAGGAAGTGGCTGGAGTCAGGAGAGTCTTTCATACATTCGGGTACTCTTCCCTGAACTGGTTATCTCCGGAGTGCTTCTCCTCTCTCCAACTGTTTCTTAAGGCGAAGGTTCAGCGAAAGTCGACGCCTGTCGTGGGCCTTTATCGTGACATCCTAATACTTCACTTCTGGAACATCCTCCAGGATATCCCATTGGACGCCCATCCGCTCGGAGGCTTGTCGCGCTCTTGTCCAGCAATCTGACACTTGCCCGGATCTCTCGAACATCTCTTCCGTCACCAACCCTGAAAGAAAAGATTGTGGATCAGGTTGGTGACCCGCTCTCGTCCGAGCCATCGTCGATTCGATGAGGTCCAAACAAGACATCTGACGGAGCTTCTCATCCTTTGAAGTCAGAAGCTTAAATGCTCCGTCGATGTGTGCTAGATCGCTTTCCTCCGCAGCGATCGGGATGCCACAAAGCCCCTCAGATCTGGCCCCGTAGAGGTACTCGTTCGAGGCCTCTGCCGGCAGGTTGAGCACTCTCTTAATCTCAGCCCTGAGAATTCCGTCCACCCTAGTCCAGTCCCCTTTGGGGTATTGGCCATTTCTCATTGGAAAATTAAGGGCCGGGTAGACAAAAGTCCTCAGGGCATCAATCTTCTGCCACGGGGCCAGTTTCGAAGTAAGGATTGCCTTCGCCTTCGCCACTATTTCCTCCATGTCAGCCTTCGGGGGCACCGCCCGGAACCCAACCGGAACACCCAAAAAGCTCTGCGTGTCGCCCTCGTTCAGTATAGCAATTTCATCCCCCCCCAATCTTAAACCGGGTTTCGCGGATCCCTACGGGTGTCTTACCTGACAGATGCATAGTCCTGCATTTCTCAGGGTTAATCCGCAACCCGATCTTCCTCAGGGCCTCGACTGCTTTGTCGATCTGTCTCTGGAGGCCCTCTGGACTGGGGGAGAGAAGGGCGATATCATCCGCATAGGCTAGAACCGTATGCTCATCACCGGAGTTCAAATCTTGGACTACATGATCGATCCCCAAGATGAAAAGGAGCCCACTTAATGGGCACCCCTGCTTGATACCCCTCATCATCTTGATGGTAGTGCTGCGGTGATACAAGCATGTGGGATAGACCCAAATGCATCCGAAATATCTAGCCAAGCGGTGCAGAGCTCTCTCTTGTTCTTCCTGGCCGCTACCATCCGCTGACGGAGAACAAAATTATGTTCAAATACACCGTCATATGCGGTGAACCCTTTTTGGTAGGGAGACAGAACCTCATGAACTCTACACCAGGTCGTAATCCGGTCCGTTAAAACTCCAGAATATATTTTATATATCGTCCTGGTGAGAGCAATGGGTCTCCAATCCTTTATATGAGAGGGAGATTTCACTTTGGGGAGGAATATGGTTTTGGAATCTTTCCATGCACCCGGGACCCTGCGGTGCTTCAAACAAATATTGAAAATTAAGGCGAGAAGCTTACCCTCAGGGTCCACCTTCCTCCAAGATCTATAATCTATGCCATCCTCCCCTGGGGCAGAGTTTTCAAATCTGCGAAGACGGTCGTACACCTCTTCAGCCGTAAACGCAGTCATTACGACCGACTCTTCCGCCCTCAAGACCCCATCAAGCACAGTGGGGTCAAAATCTCCCACCTCGTCTCCCTCCAGACGCGTAGTCAGTTCATCTAAGGGGAGGTCACAGTCTACAGAATGCTCCCCCAGCACCATCCGGATAGCTTTTCGTCTGTTAAGACGGTAAATTCTCTGTATGGTACTGGGATCAGACGGGTTAATGATCCGTCGCCGTCCTCTTCTAGCCTGTGGTCGGATCTTGCAGATAAGACGGACTTTCTCAATGACCTTGACAAGTAATCCCTCAAATGCAAGCCATGAACCTTCACTTACATCCAAAGCGTAGACCTCCCCAAGCTCATTCCTGTATTGCCTGAGCAGGGCATCCTCTTCATCCACTACAGAAGTTTCTGTTGTTATAGATGCCCTACCTACGACTACGCGTGGGTCACTCCCGACACCCACTAACCTCTCGATCCGCTCCTCTTCAGACCATACCGGCCTGCCCTCTTCCTCCAAGCGCAGGGGCTCCAAAGAACCAACAGCCACAGAAGGGGCAATCGAAACTGGAATTGAAGTAATGTTTTCGATTTCGCCCGCTACGCTGCTTCCATCTTCATCCCGGACTGCGCTTTCTTCTTCTGCGACAGGGCTCGGTGATCTGGCACGGGTACGAGAGACCAGGTTCACTTGTGGCTCCCTTTGGGTACTACGGGTGACCCTTCGTGTGGGTTCAGTAGCGGCCACTTCTTGAGTGGGTAACGGTGCACGGTGCGTCATTACAGTGTGGTTGTAGAGCCCCCGGGGTGCCGTGAATACATCCCCGCACTGAGTACACTCCCAGACGGACCCCGCCATTTCTACAGTCGGATTAGCCGCCTGCACTAAGCAGGGGTGTGAGGTTACCTTTGGCCGCTCCACAATATAACCTTCACATATACGGCAGTAATGACGAGGTTTAATGCCCGGGAGTCGGTGCCCTGCGGAGATGTGGCGCATCAATGATTGTAAGCCCGCTGTCCATAAACTGGTAGTATATTCCTTACCACAACCGGGCACTGGGCAAAGAGTGTAATGCTGTCCGCTGGGTAATTTAGGCAGAGGGTGACCCACTAAAACGTGGTCATCCTCCAAGCGAAAATAAATAGACATTATTTAGTACCCAGACGGATAGCAACTCCAGTTAGGGTTATGCAAGGAATAATGCGCGGATCACACTAAATAATTATGCAATACAAACTTACCGGGAACTCCACAACTTCTAAGGTTATTCAAGGAATCTCACTTCTTATCAATATTCTTCACTATAACCGCTTGAGATAACCTAAAAATTTCGTCATTGATCGATACTACACTCTGCTCAAAGTTAACTCTACTGGACTCCCGATGGGAGTCGTACCAGAGATTAAGCTGATAAGAACAGATACTACACTTTGATCTTAGCCGAAAGGGCCGAGAAGCGATGACTACCGGTTCCTCCGAACCGTGATATGATTAAGTAAAGCATTCTTGGAATAGTGGGAGCCGAGCACCACTTCCAACTCCACCATTACCTTCAAAAAACATTACCAAGCTTCAGCTAGCGTCCTTTGATTGATAACATCTTCTCCTTAAACTTCTAAGACAACTCTTAGAGCAACTTGGAATTACATGAAGCAGAAAAGAAGGCGAAAGGCTATAGATAAGTCACCAAAGTCATGCCTGTGCTGCACCCTGTACGCCAATAATCAAATAACATCAAGACGAAACGAAGCGGTGTAGCAACGACACGCGGTTCTATTATCAAATATGCTTCGTACAAAGAAATTAGTACTGTACCTCTCCTATTTTAAATTAGTGACTAGTTAATTTTAAGTTATTCCGCAATTGCTTATTATATTACAAATTGCATAAAAATCGAATTTTTAATAAGATACTGTTTCACGTAGAAGAAACTAAAATCGAGAAGTACTTGAAAAGGTTTTTTCTTTCTCAAATTAATTTGAATTCAATAGTATTTTCCTCTTAAAATTAAGGTTCAATTAAAATTTATTTGAATAAAGTATTAAATATAAAGAGTCCGTAAATATAGATATTTTAAAAAGAGCTTGAGATAAAACTAAACAACATGAGAATGAAGAAAAACAAACTGCCTAAATGCTAAAACACCTAGAAAAAGTTAAAACATATATCGATTTCCGGCCTCTTTTTTTCTCCACTACGACAATGGCACCTAAGAAGCAAGAGTTTACCGCTTATTTGCCTTTATGAGAAAAAGAAGATTTAACTTTGCTTTGGCATTCAAGAAACAAAAACATCACATTCGTGCTACAAAAAGGATTTCAAGTGGTTCATTTTTCACATCTTTGATATTCTTTTTTGCAAAATTAGCAACAAAATAAATATAATCTCGCAAATAAGAGGAATTTGACTGATTCAGATCTGTTGACTTGCCATCGACCGAAGATAAATAAGACATAATTTCTTTGTTTTCTAGTAACAATGAACCATTACCTCATTATTTAAATATAAGGAGTGTTGTAAATGAGAGAATTTATTGCAAATATTGAAAAATAATTGTTAATTTAAAATTGAAAAATTCTGAACATCACTAAAAAAAATACTGATTTCAAAACACATATTAGCATCAATTTATATGTATACAATATAATAATAATTATTGTTATAATTTTTTTTTTTTTTTAAATCATCGCCAATGAAAGAAGATGCAGTCTTATACAGTGTATTAATACACTGCGGGACCATGCCCCGAATAGTAATTTTTCATCTAATTATACCAAATGAATTATATTATATTATTAGATTTTCTTCCTCTGTTTTCCAATTCCTTTCTACCCAGTAGAAAATGTTGGGAATTTCGAGGTTATCGTACTTAAATAATAATTTCGAAAGTTTCCGCAATTTCTGCAACTATGAAGCGGAACTTATTTTTGGACTCACCGAAGGGAATGGTAGTTAAAAACATGTGTTAGAAATAGAAATGAAAAAAAATCGATGTATTTTATAATTGATGTATCAAAAATAATCGATAAACTATCGATCTGAAAACTTTTGAGCGGGGGGTCCCCTTTTTGACGTGGTTTAGAGTCCCAAGTATCCAATACTTACATTTTATATAATCATGAATAAATTACTTGAGATACCGTACTTAATATATAAATAGCGACATAAGAAGGTATCAATATTTTTTTAATAATTATCTATCGATAACAACTTCTAAAGTTTGTTCGTGATACCTTAAACTAATTAAACGGTGATTTTGCTTAATGAACTATTTATTGATTGTTGTTATAATTATGAGAGCCATTCCCGGAAGTACTGCAACACCGGGTCGACCCGTGACGGAGGTGGAGCAAGCCCCAAACTCTCCGTCAATTTCCAAAAATCAGTTTAATCTACTGGACTCCCGATGGGAGTCGTACCAGAGATTAAGCTGATAAGAACAGAAATAATGGTTTATTTTTCAAAAAATTACAGAGTCCAAAAAATAATAATACATTGAATGAAATTGATACAAAAAATGATTTAAATTAAGCCAGAAAAAGAATAACAATAAAACATATGGTAAACCAAACAACGAAAAAACAAATCGGAAATTAAATAAAACTGATCACTAAAAATTTTGAAAAGAAAATATAGTCTTTGTCTACCTTACGCTTCTCGGCCACAAACCGATCAATGACGGGCAATGACGCTCCTCCCCTGAACCACTTCTTCGAGATTCTCCCTCGAAGTGGACGGCTCCGGCGCCGCTCGCCCTGCATTTACTTCACCCAATAGCAGTGGTTCGGCTGGTTCGTCCTCTTCCGGTACCTGGTCCACTTCGGGCCGCTCCCATCGATAAGGACGCTGAATTCGGCCCGAAAGATGCTCCATATACATACAACGGGACCAGGCGATGGTCTCACAAGTCACCAGCCGCCTCATCTTCTTGAGGAACGCCCGAGTGGTGATCCCCTTCAGAAACTTGTCATTCTCTGGATCCCACGTACCTAGGGCGCCCACCACTATCGGGGCGATCCTGACTTCCCTATACCTGCTTCGTAGGGAAATCCTCAGAGCAGCGTACTTATCCTCTTTCCGTTTCCTTGCCGACTCAAAAGCCTCCTTGCGGTTCTCGAAGGGGACAGTGACGTCGATCACCAAAGCTCTATCGCCCTTCGTCACCACAAGGTCCGGTCGCAGGCCGGAGTCATCGACAGTTTGATTTCTGCCAACAACTCCATATCCTCGATTCTTCGCCGTCTCTTCTAATCTATTGACGATGGCATCATGTCTCTTCTGGCGAAGAACCGTGTGCACGTTGTATTGGCCTAGCACATGTGCTATGCATTCGTTTGCAAACGTGCACCGCCTGCAACCCTTATTCTGGTCCCCCCCATATCTCCGATGTCCATTTAGGGGAACCAGCTGAAGCCTGGCCTTGTGGATAAACCGCCAGTCGGCAAAGGAAAGGAATTCGCCGGTATGGAGGAAGTGGCTGGAGTCAGGAGAGTCTTTCATACATTCGGGTACTCTTTCCTGAACTGGTTTTCTCCGGAGTGCTTCTCCTCTCTCCAACTGTTTCTTAAGGCGAAGGTTCCGCAAAAGTCGACGCCTGTCGTGGGCCTTTATCGTGACATCCTTATACTTCACTTCTGGAACATCCTCCAGGATATCCCATTGGACGCCCATCCGCTCCCGATGGGAGTCGTACCAGAGATTAAGCTGATAAGAACAGAAATAATGGTTTATTTTTCAAAAAATTACAGAGTCCAAAAAATAATAATACATTGAATGAAATTGATACAAAAAATGATTTAAATTAAGCCAGAAAAAGAATAACAATAAAACATATGGTAAACCAAACAACGAAAAAACAAATCGGAAATTAAATAAAACTGATCACTAAAAATTTTGAAAAGAAAATATAGTCTTTGTCTACCTTACGCTTCTCGGCCACAAACCGATCAATGACGGGCAATGACGCTCCTCCCCTGAACCACTTCTTCGGGATTCTCCCTCGAAGTGGACGGCTCCGGCGACGCTCGCCCTGCATTTACTTCACCCAATAGCAGTGGTTCGGCTGGTTCGTCCTCTTCCGGTACCTGGTCCACTTCGGGCCGCTCCCATCGATAAGGACGCTGAATTCGGCCCGAAAGATGTTCCATATACATACAACGGGACCAGGCGATGGTCTCACAAGTCACCAGCCGCCTCATCTTCTTGAGGAACGCCCGAGTGGTGATCCCCTTCAGAAACTTGTCATTCTCTGGATCCCACGTACCTAGGGCGCCCACCACTATCGGGGCGATCTTGACTTCCCTATACCTGCTTCGTAGGGAAATCCTCAGGGCAGCGTACTTATCCTCTTTCCGTTTCCTTGCCGACTCAAAAGCCTCCTTGCGGTTCTCGAAGGGGACAGTGACGTCGATCACCAAAGCTCTATCGCCCTTCGTCACCACAAGGTCCGGTCGCAGGCCGGAGTCATCGACAGTTTGATTTCTGCCAACAACTCCATATCCTCGATTCTTCGCCGTCTCTTCTAATCTATTGACGATGGCATCATGTCTCTTCTGGCGTAGAACCGTGTGCACGTTGCATTGGCCTAGCACATGTGCTAAGCATTCGTTTGCAAACGTGCACCGCCTGTAACCCTCGTACCAGAGATTAAGCTGATAAGAACAGATACTACACTTTGATCTTAGCCGAAAGGGCCGAGAAGCGATGACTACCTTTTTTTTTTTTTTTTTTTTTTTTTTTTCTTTTTTCTTTTTTTTTTTTTTTCTTTTTTTTTTTTTTTTTTTTTTTTCTAGTCCTCCAGAAATTTATTTATTTTATTTTACATATATACAACAAATTATAAACATATATACACCAGTTTTTACAATTCCTTTTATTGCCTCTTGGCATTTTAAGGTTTATATACATGGATCGCTGTATGCGACTGTTATTTACATTGTGGCTTTATGCCTTTATTTATTTATTGTCGAGTGTGGAGGGAACACTTTGTAGGTAAGGAAAGGAAAGGATGACGGGTTCAGACTGCAGAGTCCAGACCCCTTCCCTCGGCGAGCACGTCAACCAAGGGGACACTACCTTGCCACCTCCCAGGCCTGGGTGGTGGTGCTACTTCTCTGAATAGTGGGTTAGCACAGGCCTTAAGCCCATCAAAGAACTTGATGTGCCTTCGGCCGATGTACTCAGGCACTGAGGGTAGCTGGAACTCCTCATGGATGCAGGTGTTTTTAGCCCTTTGGAGGGAAGTGCCTCGGACGATCCGTCGTAGTACGGAGTTCTGGTAGCTCTGCAGTTCTTTAAGGGATGATTTGTAGAGGTGTCTCAGTAGTGGCGCACCATGGAGCATCGTCGGTCTGATGATGGCTTTATAAAGCTGGAGCTTCAGCCGAAGTGAGAGCTGCGGTGATGTGAGCAGATGGTAGAGCCTATGCGTCTTCATCTTTGCCAGCTTCAGCCTCTCCCTGACGTGACTGGAAAAGGTGAAGTGCCTGTCCAGTGTGACGCCCAGGTAGAGGATGGATCTAGAGATCGGCCGTTCTTCCTCGTCCACTTTGAAGATCTTAGGTAGAGATTTCTTCCTCTTCTGGAACGACATCACGATGGCATCCGTTTTCAACGGATTCACCCTGATGCCGTTCTGTCTGAGGTCTTCGACTATGGCCGCTGAAGCCAGCTCTGCTTTCTTGAGGGCTACACAGCCGTTGTAGCTGGAGGCGTAGATTCCGATGTCATCGGCATAGGCTGCTACTTCTGCTCCTGGACGCTTGACTGAGACCACTGGCGCCGTGAAGACGACGAACAGGATTGGTCCCAGTACCGACCCTTGAGGTACTCCGCAGGTGGTATTGTGTGAAGTCGAGAGGCTCTCACCGACTCGTACGACGAAAGATCTTCCGCTAAGATAGCATCCGATCAGTCGGCATAGAGAGTTGGGAAACCTGTATTCCTCCAGACGGCGAAGTAGGAGTGTGTGAGACACACAGTCAAAGGCCTGCGTGCAATCCAGTGAGATGAACGCCGTAGCTCTGTTCTTTAGAAGCTGCTCTATGGTGTGGGCCTGTAGTTTAGCGAGATGGTGTTCGCATGAGACACCTCGAAGGAAACCAGTCTGCTCCGGTGGGATGACGTCCTCATCCCTACAGTGCATCATCAGTTGATGGTGTATCAGCCGCTCGAAGATCTTGCTCATGTGAGATAGGAGGCTGATCGGCCGATAGTGCTCCGGAGAGTTTCCAGTCTTCCCCGGCTTGAGTAACGGCACTACGATTGCCTGTTTCCATACCTTAGGAAAGTATGAGATCCGTAGGCATGAGTTGAAGATATTCAACAGGAAGGCTTTACCCCTCCTGGGGAGCATCTTCATCAGCACGTACGGGATATCATCCTGTCCCGAGGCCTTGTTCCCTTTGGTACGGCGTAGTACCGACTCAAGCTGGTTGAAGGTGGAAAAGATGGGCTTCTCGTTAGGGCACGGTAGTGGCCCTATTGGAAGTAGTGGAGCATCTTTCAGGCGATCGGTATCCCTCTCTTCATAGCTCTTCGCCAGAAGTTCAGCCTGTTCCCCAGGTGCCAGTAGGTCACTCCCTGAAGTCAGGTGCACTGTCCTCCTCTTGGCTACGTGGGTCCTGACGAGTCGCCAGAACTGGCGATGGTCGTGATGAGTCCGCCGTAACTGATCGTGCCAGAGTGATGTCTTCCAGTCACGCATGAGGCTGGCTATCTGCCGGGTCATCGCATTGATGGCCGGTTTCAAACCGTAATCGCGCGTGCGCTGGAAGATGTTGTTCAAGTTGTTCCTCTGGCCAATCAGAGCGAGGATGTGCCGTGGGGGTTTCCTCATCGCGTTGGGCTGCGGGCTGAACCTGGGGATGTTGCTATTTGCTGAATCCTGGATGACAGTGGTGATGACTTCCACCGCTTCGTCCACCTCGGCTTCGGTTCGGCACTGTGTGATGGTGGGTAGTGCTTCTTCAACACTAGACCTGTATCCCTTCCAGTCGGCCTTGTGAAAGAGGTACTTGCTCGCCGGTGGTATGGCGGGCGTGCCCTCGAAGGTGTAGAGCACAGGCCGATGATCTGAAGGGCCGTACGGAAGCGCTACGCACTCCGTAACGGTGTGCATATCTCTGGTCAGGAGCAGGTCAAGCGTTGAAGTCCATCCAGGTCGGGCTGCATGCCTGAAGGTGTGCACCCCAGGGTGGAAGGCCGACATCCTGGTCTTGGTGATGTACGTGCCCATAGGATTGTTGCTCCTACACAACCAGGCGGTGTGTCGGGCATTGAAGTCCCCTAGGACGACATACCGACTCTTCGCCTGGGCATGTTGCAGCAGTATCTTCACGGATGTGAGGATGGCTTGCGGTCTCTTATAGACACAGCTGAACGTGTACCGATGCTTCAGTCTCACGTCAACTGTGACGATATGAGTTCCCGCAGTTGGGTCCACTGGGTTAGGGATACTCCTTGACGGTATATCCCTTCTGACCAGAATGACGACGCTTCCAAGAGTCCCTGGGGGGCAAGCCTCCCGGTACGCAGTGTACCCCTGGAATTGTAGTCGAGCCGAGGTGTTGATCATGGTGTCAGTCAGCGCCACTACCGACGGCCGGTGCTGCTGTAGGAGGATCTCAATCTCAGCCTTATTCTTGATGAGGCCTCTGATGTTATAATTCATGACGAGATGTTCAGTCATGATCCATCTTGGAGAGTAGTCTCAGGACTAACTGCATCAAGTTATTCATGGTGGCCATCATCTGTGTCATCTGGCTGGCTAGGCTGTCCTTCTCAGGTGGAGGTCTGGCGGCGGAATGAGGCTGCTGTTGGTGTACAGCTGGCTCCTGGGGATAGGCGTGGTGGGGGTTAGCCGGGTGGTGGGGATGAGGGCCCTGCTGTGATTGGCTCTGAGCTGGCGCCTGGTGGTGGGGATGAGAGCTCTGCTGTGGTTGGCTCGGCTGTCTTCCACCAATCAGGGTCGAATAGGCTATGTCCGGCCGGACTAGCCTGCTCGGCTTTCTCGACGGGGGGGCGGCTACTGGGACGACCTCTCTCTTCTCTCGCCGGCTGCTTATTAATTTCTTCCGGGTAGGACAGTCCTTTGAGGATGCCGGGTGGTCACCTTCACAGTGGTGGCATTTAATTGGTGCCGTCCTCGGGCAGCTTTCTGTCTCGTGCTGTTCTGAGCACCACGAGCATACAACGCGTCGGCCACAATATTTGTAGGTGTGGCCGTATTGGAGGCAGTTACGGCACTGCACAGGCCCGCCGTCTTCCTTGAACACTGCTGCCCGGAAGATGCATCTGGCGATTGAACGGATTTTTTGGATATCTTTCAATCCTACGGTGTGGTCTGTAATCAGCTGCACCGGTTCGATGTCATGTCTTGCAGTAGCCGGACCCTTGGTCAGTCTTCTGGCCATCCTGAAGCCTGGCAACTTCACTTTCAGATCACCCTCAATGTCCGCCATCGGGATGTCGAGGTCGAATCCGTAGAGGACAAACTTTTTGACCTCTTTGTTCCTCTAGGAGCGAAGGTGTGGAACTGAATGTTCTCACCCCTTCTGAGCAGCCTCATTGCTCTTTCATGCTCTACCTCATTATCGAGGTACAGCCTGGTTTCCTTCTTCGAGGAATTGGTGAGGAAATTCCTAATGTCCACTTTTAATAGCAGCTTCTTCAGCTCCGGCTGTGATATTGGTGGAGCGATTATAATTGGCGGTGGTAATTTTTTCTTTTTCTCCTCTTCGGGCATCAGGATTTTGGCAACAAATTTGTTGCACACCTCTACAGCAGCAGGCTTCGGAACTTGTCTAGGCTTGACCGTAAACTTTTTCGGCACCTGCTGGAACTTTCTTTCAATCTCAGATACTACCGCATCTGGGGGCCTCTTCTCTCCTATTCCTGTTCCTGTTCCTACGGCACTCTCCGTATAGTCCATACCTCCTTCAGCCATTTCTGGATTTTTTTTTTTTTTTTTTTTTTTTTTTTTTTTTTTTTTTTTTTTTTTTTTTCTCTCCCTCCGAGATTTTTATATTTTATTTTAAAATACAATACATACTACATAGATATATATACAATAGATACAAATAATTCCTTGTTTTACCCGAAGGTATTTTAAGGTTACATTTATAATTTCTAAGTCCGCTGTGTGCGGGTGTATCTCTTTTGGCTTTAAGCCTTTCTTTATTTTATTTACAAAGAATGGGGAGGGACCATTCTACAGGATTAGGGTAAATTTAGGAGAAGGATAGATTGGGTTTAGACTGCAGAGTCCAGACCCCTTCCCTCGGCGAGCACGTCAACCAAGGGGACGGTGCCTTGCCACCTCCCAGGCCTGGGTGGTGGGGCGATGTCTCTGAACAGAGGGTTGACACAGGCCTTCAGCCCATCAAAGAATTTGATGTGCCTACGACCTATGTATTCCGGTACCGAGGGTAGCTGGAGCTCCTCATAGATAGTATCATTTCTCGCTCGTTGGAGTGAGGTACCTCTGACTATCCGCCTAAGGACGGAGTTCTGGAAACTCTGCAGTCGTTTTAATGTTGATTTATACAGGTGGCGTAGCAGTGGTGCACCGTAGAGCATAGTTGGTCTTATTATTGCCTTGTATATCTGCAGCTTCAGCCGCAGAGAGAGCTGCGTCGACGTCAGCAGGTAGTACAGCCTATGCGACTTCAGCCGGGCAAGCTTGAGTCTCTCCCTGACGTGACCAGAGAAGGTGAGGTGCCTGTCTAAGGTGACGCCGAGGTAGAGAATGGAGTTCGAGAGAGGCCTGTCTTCATCTTCCATGGTGAAAGTCCTGGGTAGCGGTTTCTTCCCTCTCTGGAACGACATCACGATGGCATCCGTCTTCGCCGGATTCACCCTGATGCCGATCTCTCTCAGGTCTTCTACTATAGTAGCTGAAGCTCTTTCTGCCGTTGTGAGAGCCTTCTCGGCGTTGACGCTGGTGGCGTAGATGCCGATGTCGTCGGCATAGGCTGCTACTACTGCCCCTGGATGCTTCACTGCGACCACTGGTGCCGTGAAAACGACAAACAGTATTGGTCCCAGTACAGACCCTTGAGGTACTCCATAGGTGGTATCGTGTGGAGTCGATAGGCTCTCACCGACCCGTACGACGAATGATCTTCCGCTAAGATAGCGTTCGACCAATCGGCATAGGGAGGCGGGAAACCTGAACTCCTCCAGACGTCGGAGTAGAAGTGCGTGTGACACACAGTCAAAGGCCTGTGTGCAGTCCAAGGATATGAAAGCCGTAGCTCTGTTCAACTGCATATGCTCTACGGTGTGGGCTTGTAGCTTCACGAGATGGTGCTCACAGGATACTCCTCGCAGGAAGCCAGTCTGCTCCGGTGGGATGATGTCTTCCTCGCTGCAGTGCTTCATTAGGTGGTGATGAACGAGTCTTTCAAAAATCTTGCTCATGTGCGAGAGGAGACTGATCGGCCGATAGTTCTCCGGTAGGTTTCCATTTTTCCCCGGCTTGAGTAGCGGCACTACGATCGCCCGTTTCCAAACATTAGGAAAGTAAGAGATCCGCATGCATGAGTTAAAGATGTTCAGTAGGAAGGCTTTACCCCTCCTAGGGAGCATCCTCAACAACACATACGGGATATCGTCCTGTCCTGACGCCTTGTTTCCTTTAGTACGGCGTAGTACAGACTCAAGCTGGCCAAAAGTGGAAAAGATGGGCTTCTCATTGGGGCACGGTAGTGGTCCCTCTGGGAGTCCGGGAGCATCTTCCAGCCGAGTTTCTTCCCTCGCGACATAGCTGTCAGCCAGGAGTTCAGCCTGTTCCCCAGGTGTCAGCAGGTCACCTCCTGATGTCAGGTGCACAGTCCTCCTCTTGGTTACGAAGGTCCTGACGAGTCTCCAGAACTGGCGATGGTCGTCATGAGTCCTTCTTAACTGTTCTTGCCAGAGTGAGGTCTTCCAGTCACGCATGAGGCTAGCTATCTGCCGAGTCATCGAGTTGATGGCCGGTTTCAAGCTGTAGTCGCGCGTGCGCTGAAAGATGTTCCTCAGGTTGTTCCTCTGGCCGATCAGAGCGAGGATGTGCCGTGGAGGTTTCCTGATCGCGTTGGGCTGCGGGCTGAATCTGGGGATGTTCCTCTTGGCTGAGTCCTGGATGGTAGTGGTGATGACTTCCACCGCTGAGTCCACTTCGCCAACAGTCTGAAGAGACTGGATCTTAGGTAGTGTTTCTTCAACACTAGTCCTGTATCCTTTCCAGTCGGCCTTGTGAAAGAGGTACTTGCTCGCCGGCGGTGCGGCGGGCGTACCCTCAAAGGTGTAGAGCACAGGCCGGTGATCTGACGGTCCGTACGGGAGCGCTAGGCACTCCGTGACGGTGTGCAGATCTCTGGTCAGGAGCAGGTCCAGCGTTGAAGTACACCCAGGTCGGGCTGCATGCCTGAAGGTGTGCACCCCGGGGTGGAAGACGGACATCCTGGTCTTAGTGATGTAAGTACCCAGTGGATTATTACTACTGCATAGCCAGGCGGTGTGTCGGGCATTGAAGTCCCCAAGGACGACATACCGACTCTTCGCCTGGGCGTGTTGCAGCAGTAGCCTCACGGATGTGAGTACTGCCCTCGGTCTCCTGTATACACAGCTGAAAGTGAACCGATGCTTCAGTCTCACGTCAACTGTGACTACATGAGTACCAGGGGTTGATACCACTGGGTTCGGGATGAGCCTGGAGGGCACATCTCGTCTGACCAGAATGGCAACGCCTCCCAGAGACCCTGGTGCGCACTCCTCTCGGTACGCAGTGTACCCCTGGAAGTGTAGGCGAGCGGTGGTGTTCAGCATGGTGTCAGTCAGCGCCACTACCGACGGTCTGTGCTGCTGCAGGAGGAGTTCAATTTCGGCCTTCTTCTGGATGAGGCCTCTGATATTGTAGTTGATGACCAGATGTTTAGTCATGGCTCTTCTTCTCCAGCAGCCTCATAACCAGTCCCATGAGCTGGGTCATCATGTCCATCAGGTTGTCTATCCTGCTGTCGAGATCCCTCTTCTTCTCCGCTGGAGGCCTGGTTGCTGAATGAGCTTGCTCTGTCGGTGCAGCTGGCTCCTGAGGTTGGGTCGAGTGGTGGGGGTGAGTCGAGTGGTGGGGGTGAGAGCTCTTCTCTGATTGGCTGCCTGCTACAGGTGAACCGCCAATGAGAGAGGAGTAGGTAGTGCCTCGCTGGACAAGCCTACTCGGCTTTCTTGAAGGGGCAGCTGTAGTAGGGGTCACTTCTCTCTTTTCCCTCACGGTTTTTAGGAGCTTCTGCCTGTAGGGACACTCCTTGGCAGAGGCTGGGTGGTTCAACTTGCAGTTGATACACATCGGCGCTTCCAATGTTTTCTTGGGGCATTCTTGTAGTAAATGGTGGTCCCCACACCATGAGCAGTGGCATGTCCTACCACAGTATTGTGCCGTATGGCCGAAGCCCTGGCACTGGCGGCACTGGACTGGGCCGCGAGCTTCCTTGAAGGGGGCCGCCCGAAACTTCACGTGGCACACAACGTATAGTTTCTTAACGTCCTCCAACCGGACGCTATGTTCAACGATGATCTGGATGCCTTCGGTAGGGCGAAGGCGTCCTGTTTCATCTCTTCTCATCATCTGTCTCGCCATCCTAAAGCCGGCGAGACGCTCCTTTAACTCTGCGATAATTGGATCAATTTCTACGTCCACGTCGTAACCATAGAGGACGAATTTCTTCGACCGCTTGGTTCCTCGTGGCGCGTAGGTATGGAACTGCGCTGTTCTGTCCTCGCGCAGTGCCAGTGTGGCCGTCTCGTGGTCCCGGTAATTTTTCAGGTATAGCCGGACCTCCTTAGTAGATGAGTTCATAGTGAACTCAGTGATTCCTCTTTCGAGGAGAGATGCCTTCAGGTCCTTCTGCGAGATGGCTGGTGAGATCACTATTGGTGGCGGGGGTCTCACTCGTGTAGGCGCAGTCTCTGTTGTGGTTGTGGGTGTCAGTGCTCCATACCTATTGAACACCTGTGTAGGCGCTGGTCTGTAGGCTACCGGTTGCGGATTATAGGAACGCTTTTTATTAGACACCTGGGTGAAGCCTCCCTCTTTATCTTCGCCAGATCGTTTCGCCCCTCTAGGGTCTTCTAGCTGGAAATCCATGCTGGTCCCTGCTTCCGCCATACTGGAACTGGAACTAGCACTAACTTTTTTTTTTTTTTTTTTTTTTTTTTTTTTTTTTTTTTTTTTTTTTTTTTTTTTTCCAAGCCCCTGAATACTTATATTTACAGTTATTTACATTGTTTGACAATCTTTCCTTTTGCTGAAGCTGAGCTTCATTTTAAGGAATTTTTGTGGTATTGATTTTTTATTTTGTTATTTCTTATTTCATTTATATTATAACAAAAGTGTTGGGGCACACTTTATTTTTTCTGCTTGTTTTTCTTTATACACCTAACTTAAACCTAATCTAACAACTTAACTAAAAACTTTAAACTAAAATTAGTGTCTATTTCACATTCTGCACTGAGTTTCCCTCCACTACTTTCTGCCATCTAAGTGGGGGTGGTGCTGGTGTTAACGTCCTGAATAGTGGGTTTGCTAGATATCGCAGCGAATCCAAGAATTTGATATGTCTCCTCCTGATAAATTCCGGGACCGTTGGTAAATCTAGCAGGGTGTGGAGTTCATGAGCCTTTTTCCTCTTCCACGCCGTTGTCCTTACCATCTTCCGGAGCATCGAGTCTTGAAACCTCTGGAGGAGCCGCTGTGTGCCACCGGTGAGATGTGTGAACAATGGAGCCCCATATAGCAGTGCTGGCCTGAGTATGCTCTTGTACACTTGCAATTTGAGGCGGAGTGAAAGGGCTGGCGAAGTCAGTAGGTGGTGAAGCCGGTAAGATCTTCTCCTGACCGTCCTGGTCTTTTGATATAGATGGGTACTAAGCTTGAGATGCCGATCAAGCTTCATACCCAAGTATACGATGGAGTTAGAAGGCGAGATGACGGTGTCAGCCACCTGGAGAGTCCTCGGCAGTGTTGATTTCTTGCCCTGTTGGTGCGAGAACACTACACAGTCCGTTTTTGCTGGATTGACCTGTATGTTGAGGTTTTTCAGCTGTTGAACTATCTCTTTACAGGTTTCCTCGGCCTGTTTCAGTGCATGTTTGGCGCTCATACTGGTGCTGTAGATGGCTATATCATCTGCATATGCAGCGACCTTCGCTATTCTGTAGTTTTTGCCAACTACCTCAGCAGTATAGATTGAAAACAGCACCGGAGAGAGGACTGCTCCTTGCGGCACTCCGCACTTCAGTGAGATGGTCCGGGATTGCTCATCACAAACTCGCACAGAGATGGTCCTGTTGCCGAGAAAGGAGACAATGACATTGTAGAGCTGTTCTGGGCACTCGAGGTCTAAGAGTTTACGGCATAGAATACCGTGAGACACTGAGTCGAATGCCTTTGTACAGTCGATGGAGATCATAGCCGTTGCCGTGTTCCGATTGAAGCTGGTGTTCACCTCAGTTTGTAGCTTCATAAGATGATGTTCCGTACTGAGGTGTGCTTGAAAACCGGTCTGTTCGTAAGGAATTACGGAGTTTTCATCACAGAATTCTCTAAGGTAATTCAGGATGATCTTTTCGTATACCTTCGAGCGATTCTACAGCTAGCAGCCTTGGCAGAAGGACCTATCCTGAAGACTCTATTGCAAGCTGAAGACTTACTGTTCTCAAGACTCTCAACCCTTGCTTAGCTTAGCGCCCGATATTTACTGAGGTCCATGCTTATCCCTTGGACCTAACCTCAGTAAATCACCCTATTGGGTAAAGGGCAGCGTTGCGCTGGCAAGCAGCCCTTGGTGACTACTGGTGCTCTCGACGCGGCCTGTCCGTTCTGGTGCTCCTGGAGTCACGTGAGTACCCTTTTCTTATAAGTGAAGTGTCAGTATTTAGTTTAGTTAGGCCTTTATTTTATAATGACCCAGCCCCAGCCCACACCTATGGTCCAAGATGAAGTTGCTTCAACTTCATCAGCACCAATCATGCCCCCCAAGAAACTAAAACGGAAGTATATTCCATTCACCGACCACGAAGGCTTTAAAAACCTTAAAAGAAAATTAACGTTCGTCCCAAGGCCGACCAATGAGGAACCAGCCACTACCACCTACAACAGATATGGTGCATTTAACGGCTCACCAGCCTCTCAGTCAGAGACACCCAGCCCAGCTACCCCCACCCCAGCTACCCCCACCCCAGCTACCCCACCAACCAATCAAAAGCCGTACAAACCGGCCCCGATTGTGATTAGTCCACCGATGTCTTCGGTGGAACTAAGAAAGACCCTCTTAGAGGCAAACATCACCTCATTTATTATTCGTTCAAATAAGAACGAAAATAAAATTTTCACCACTACAAAGGCTGATTATGACGCCACCTGGGCCCTTCTCCACCAGTCGGTTGATATCGACTTTCACTCATATGCACCCCGAGGCACCAAACCCCTAAAGAAATACATCTTAAAAGGGTTTGATATCAACCACTCAGTGGCCTCTATTGAGTTTGCACTAAAGGCCCGCTTACCCGGGTTCAAAAGCATCTGGCGGATGCAAAAAACAGACGAGAGTGGGAATAAGAGGAACCTCCCACTCATCATCGTCACCACCGACGAAAAAACTTCTATCCAGGATATGGAAAAAGTTGGCCCAATCGACCACATGGGCTACACAGTTGAAAAACTGAAAAACATTAGCGGTCCTAGGCAGTGTCACAACTGCCAGGAGTTCGGCCACACCAAAAACTTCTGCGGGCGTATCATAAAATGCGTCAGATGTGGCGAAAACCACGAGACGCATGAATGCCCGCGAAACACCCCACCCAAATGTGCAAACTGCGGTGGCCCTCATGTGGCCTCATACCGCGACTGCCCCAACAGGCAAATCCTTCTCAAAAAGAAGGAAACAAAGGTCACTATAAGACCTACAACCAACACCCAGGAGACTGCATCTCCTGCTCCCACCACCACCTCTGCCCCGAACTCTTACGCAGGAGTCCTATTCCACGGACCACCCACCCCCACACCAACCCCCGCACCCGCACCCACACCCCCACCCACAACCCCCCAGCCGTCCACGGATACACCCGCATGGGTAGAGGGCCTACTCGCAATGATTAGTGACATGAAGGCCATGTTCCATACCGTCATGAGCACGCTTAACATCGTGCTCCAACAAGCTTTCGCAGCTAAAGTTAATGGATAGACATTCTATCCTTAACTATAACATAACAGGGCTCGTAAAGCGTAAGCTCGAGCTGGAATCCCTCCTGGCCTCTCATAGGCCATCAGTTGTCGCACTCACAGACACAAAACTTAACAAGCAAACGCGAATACACTTTCACGGATATCACACTTACAGACTAGACTCACAAACCCCCGCACAAGGAGGCGTTGCACTTCTGGTGCGTGCTGACGTCCCCTCTAAACTTATAAACAACAGCACACTAAATGACGAAAAACACACAGCCGTCACTGTACAAGTAAAACTTAAACACACATACAAAATCACATGTATATACAGAAGACCGGGAGCACAACTCGACACCTTCAAAACACTCTTACGGGAAACCGAAACAGACAGACAACACATCATCGTAGGGGACCTAAACGCTAAACATCACACTTGGAACTGCACAAAGCCAAATGCACTAGGTACTCACCTCACTAAAACAAAATACACAGTCATACACCCCAACGCCTACACATACAGACATCACTCAAATCCAGCGTACACATCTACACTAGATCTGTTACTCACACAACAATCACACAGATTCACAGAATGCACAACAATAGAATTCAGTGACAACGACCACATCCCCGTTATCTATCACCTCGGCCGTGACACAACAAGAACCCCACCAACAGAACACAAATACAACTTTACACAGGCAGACTGGAAACTATACAAGAACACAGTCTACAGTAACACGCCCAACATCACACCTCTCTCAAACACTCATGACATAAACAATGCCATAAACACCCTCCAAAACATCATACGCGATGCCGCATACACCTCGATACCCACTTTTAACCCCACTCCCATTCACCTACGCCAGCCACCTAAACACATACTCGCACTAATCAAACAGAGAAACAACATAAAAAACTGCTGGTATAGGACTAAAGACCCAACATACAGACCTATCATAAACAGTCTCACTAGACAAATCACCTCTCTAATGTCGCAGTGGAAAACATCCCTCTGGCACGATCAATTACGCCGGACCCATTACGACCCCAAAAACTTCTGGAAACTAGTCAGAAGCCATAACACCAAATCAAAATCGGTGAGAATACAACGAGGCGATGAGCTTCTCACTCCCGCAGATCAGGCTACCATACTTGCTGATTACTACGTCGATAGAGACTCAGCACGTACCACTACCATTTACAACCACAGTCCACTGACTGATACAACCCAAACAATTTTTTCCTCCTATAAAGAACTGACTGCAACTCTGAGAAACACGAGGGGAAACAAATCAACAGGAGAGGACAGTATACCCTATGTCCTACTCAAACAACTACCCAGGAAAGCCCATATGTTTCTCCTCAACATTTTCAACTCATGCTCACGCCTGAGATACTACCCTACTCAGTGGAAACATGCTATAGTTGTTCCACTTCTCAAACCCAAAAAACGAGGAGCGGCACCGGAAGATTACCGGCCCATCAGTCTCCTCAATCACATCTCAAAAATATATGAGAAACTTATTCTTATCCACATCCGAAAACACTGCGACACACATGACATCATCCCCCCGGAACAAACCGGGTTCTCTCGCGGCGTTAGCTGCTATCATCACGTAGCAAAACTACAGTATGATACAGCTAAAAATCTCAATAAAAATCTTGCTACAGCAATGATCTCATTAGATTGCACACAGGCATTTGATTCTGTATCCCACTCCACCTTAATCGATCAACTCCGGCTTCACCGATTCCCGGACCAACTGGTCGACATTATTGGCTCCTACCTCAGTGGCCGGACATTTTCTGTCCGTGTCAAAACTGAGATCTCCACCCCGCGCCCAGTTACCTGTGGTGTTCCCCAGGGCTCGGTCCTTGCGCCAGTCCTTTTTAACATATACACAGCCCATATAGTAGGGCAAAAGATTGACGATGTACAAATCGCTGCATATGCGGATGACATTGCTATATATACAGCAAGCATGAATGCAGATCACGCCATGCGCAAGGCCGAAACAGTAGCCCAAAAAATCACAGACCAACTTAAAAACATTAATATCCACATAAACACACAAAAAACTGATGCAATCACATTTTCATACAAGAAAACACTCAAAAAACAGCCAAAACTGAATGGGCAAATCATACAGAATAAAAGACAGCTAACATACCTCGGTATGAAATTAGAATCACACCTATCATTTACAGCTCACACAAAACACAGGATACAGATAGCCAAAGCCACTACACACCAACTAAATCACTTACTCTACTCACCAGGGCTGTCACTCAGACTCAAGATCCTGATCTACAAAGCCATCCTTAGGCCTACACTGCTTCACGGTGCCCCCATCCTGCACTACCTATACCCCTCAGCCCTGAAGTCTCTCCAAACATACCAAAACAGCGTCCTACAAAAAATCACAAAACGAACATCTCTCGAAAGACGGAACATGGCACACATTCATAGTGAATTACAACTCGACACTGTTCAACAGCACATCACAAGAAGACACATAAAGTTCTTTGACAACATCCCTGCCTCATTCAACCCACTCTTCCGGGCCGTCACCCCATCCCCCCTTCCTGCCAGATGGCAGGGCCGAAAGGGACCACTCAACCCGGTCAACACCATACTTTAAGCCGCTTCTAAAGCACCCCCCACTCCCAATATCCTATCCCATCGCCCCGTCCTGCCTATTTCCTAGTCCCACCCCAGCACCACTCTCTTATATCCATCCTTTGTAAATATAACCATGTAAATATTGTAAATATTATCATTATTAATCTTGTATATAGCTTTTAGTAGTAGGTATTTTATTTAACAAACAACTAGAAGAGGACCCTCACCTCTAAATAATGAGAAAATTCCCTGACTGGGAAATATCATTCCAATTGTAAATAGCCATCAGACCTTCAAATACCAACAGGTAGTAAAAGGTAAAGTACATCAAGTTTATAATTTATCTAATTATTTGTTTTATTAATGTTCTGTTTTGTTTGAGGGATTGGAAAAAAAAAAAAAAAAAAAAAAAAAAAAAAAAAAAAAAATACCTTACCGAGGTGCGGCAACAGGCTGATTGGTCTATAGTGATCTGCCTCGTTCCCTGACTTATTCGGCTTGAGGAGTGGAAACAGGATGGCATGCTTCCATTTTTCGGGGAAGTGTCTCAGCCTCAAGCACGAATTGTACAGGTTTGTGAGATGAGCAATCCCTTTTCTCGGTAGTTGTTTCAGGAGTATTGTCTGTACCCCCTCATGGCCAGGGGCCCTGTTTCCGTGGGCTCTTCTGAGGATGGCCTTCAGTTTCTTCGGAGTGACGAACATGTAATTGTTCTCCTTAGCCATCTCCGGTATTGAGAGCTGGGCCCCTGTCCGCGTATCTATATCCTGCTGATAGTGCCCAACTAGTAGCTCGGCTTGCTCAGCATGATTTAGAAGGCGGTCTCCATCATGTAGGCGGACATTAGAGGTCTTCTTGGTTGCCGCTTTTGTGAGTTTCCAGAATTTCCTGTAATCACCATGCGTGGCCCGTAGCCGTTCGTGCCAGGTCGCAGTCTTCCATTGGAACTAGCACTAACTTTTTTTTTTTTTTTTTTTTTTTTTTTTTTTTTTTTTTTTTTTTTTTTTTTTTTTTTTTTTTTTTTTTTTTTTTTCCAATCCCCTGGATAATTATATTTGCAGATATATACATTTAATTTGATGTTTGTCCTTTTGCTGAAGCTGGGCTTCATTTTAAGGAATTTTTGTGGTATTGGTTCTACATTGTTGTTTCTTATTTAATTCTTATTATAACAAAAGTGTTGGGGCACACTTTATTTTTCTGTTTGTTCTTTCTTTTATACAACTAGTTTAATCCTAATCTAACTTAACTAATACCTTAAACTAAATTTAGTGTCCATTTCACTTTATGTTTCCTTCCATTACTTTCTGCCATCTAATTGGGGGTGGTGCTGGTGTCAGTGTCCTAAATAGTGGGTTTGCTAGATATCCCAGCGAATCCAAGAATTTGATATGTCTCCTCCTGATAAATTCCGGGACCGTTGGTAAATCTAGCAGGGTGTGGAGTTCATGCGCCTTTTTCCTCTTCCACGCCGTTGTCCTTACCATCTTCCGGAGCATCGAGTCTTGAAACCTCTGGAGGAGCCGCTGCGTGCCACCGGTGAGATGTGTGAACAATGGAGCCCCGTATAGCAGTGCCGGCCTGAGTATGCTCTTGTACACTTGCAATTTGAGGCGGAGTGAAAGGGCTGGCGAAGTTAGTAGGTGGTGAAGACGGTAAGATCTTCTCCTGACCGTCCTGGTCTTTTGATATAGATGGGTACTAAGCTTGAGATGCCGATCAAGCTTCATACCCAAGTATACTATGGAGTTAGAAGGCGAGATGACGGTGTCAGCCACCTGGAGAGTCCTCGGCAGTGTTGATTTCTTGCCCTGTTGGTGCGAGAACACTACACAGTCCGTTTTTGCTGGATTGACCTGTATGTTGAGGTTTTTCAGCTGTTGAACTATCTCTTTACAGGTTTCCTCGGCCTGTTTCAGTGCATGTTTGGCGCTCATACTGGTGCTGTAGATGGCTATATCATCTGCATATGCAGCGACCTTCGCTATTCTGTAGTTTTTGCCAACTACCTCAGCAGTATATATTGAAAACAGCACCGGAGAGAGGACTGCTCCTTGCGGCACTCCGCACTTCAGTGAGATGGTCCGGGATTGCTCATCACAAACTCGCACAGAGATGGTCCTGTTGCCGAGAAAGGATACAATGACACTGTAGAGCTGTTCCGGGCACTCGAGGTCTAAGAGTTTACGGCATAGAATACCGTGAGACACTGAGTCGAATGCCTTTGTACAGTCGATGGAGATCATAGCCGTTGCCGTGTTCCGATTGAAGCTGGTGTTCACCTCAGTTTGTAGCTTCATAAGATGATGTTCCGTACTGAGGTGTGCTTGAAAACCGGTCTGTTCGTAAGGAATTACGGAGTTTTCATCACAGAATTCTCTAAGGTAATTCAGGATGATCTTTTCGTATACCTTACCGAGGTGCGGCAACAGGCTGATTGGTCGATAGTGATCTGCCTCGTTCCCTGGCTTATTCGGCTTGAGGAGTGGAAACAGGATGGCATGCTTCCATTTTTCGGGGAAGTATCTCAGCCTCAAGCACGAATTGTACAGGTTTGTGAGATGAGCAATCCCTTTTCTCGGTAGTTGTTTCAGGAGTATCGTCTGTACCCCTTCATGGCCAGGGGCCCTGTTTCCGTGGGCTCTTCTGAGGATGGCCTTCAGTTTCTTCGGAGTGACGAACATGTAATTGTTCTCCTTAGCCATCTCCGGTATTGAGAGCTGGGCCCCTGTCCGCGTATCTATATCATGCTGATAGTGCCCAACTAGTAGCTCGGCTTGCTCAGCATGATTAAGAAGGCGGTCTCCATCATGTAGGCGGACATTAGAGGTCTTCTTGGTTGCCGCTTTTGTGAGTTTCCAGAATTTCCTGTAATCACCATGCGTGGCCCGTAGCCGTTCGTGCCAGGTCGCAGTCTTCCATTGATGCATGAGATTTTTAATCTGGGTGGTAACTGCGTTCAGGGCTCTTTTGGTGTCTGGATCTCTGGTGCGGGAATGACGATTCTTCAGTGTCCGCCTACTTTCTATGAGCGCCATGATGTGGGGTGGGGGTTTCTGTAAGTGGGGAGGCTGCGGATAGTAGGTGGGGATGGCCGTCTGCGCAGACTCGACTAATGCTGCCGTGAAGTCCTCGATGTAGTCAGTTACTTCCTCCACGGTTCGCAGGGTCGGAACTTGCTGCAGCCTATGGCATACCTCGGCTTTGAAACGGCTCCAGTCGGCCTCCTGGTATTTAAATTTCTTCACCGTCGGCGCTGGTCTTCTTCCTTGCACTTCATAGATCACCGGGCGATGGTCCGATGAGATGAAGTCTGTGACAGTGCACTCAGTGATACGGTGTGGCTGTCTTGTTAACAGGAGATCGATTGTCGACGTAGAGCCATCTCGAAAGTGGCGGAAGGTGTGAGTGGCTGGGTGGACAACTGTAAATGCTGTTTTAACCAGCTGCCTTCCCGCCGGGTTTGCCGTCGTGTTATGCCATAGGCTGTGTCTGGCATTCAGGTCTCCTACCAACCAGTGATTGGTTTTTGTCCCGCATGTGTCGATGAGTTGCCGTAGCTCTCTCAGTGACCCTCTTGGACGCCGGTATATGCCTGTGATGTAGGTAGGCTGGTTCATGAGCACCTGAACGGTGACATGACTGGTCCGTGCGTCTCTGGTGTTCATAGGGGGTGGCATCTTCTTCCACGTCGTTCCATGCCGTACCGCTATGAGCACACCTCCATGGGGATCGTGTGAGTCATCCGTAGCTACGGCATATCCTCGAAATCGGGGAGGGCGCCCTTGTATTCTAGTGTCCGTGATGACGGCCACAGTGGGTTCGGTAAGCGCCAGGAGAGCCTCCACCTCTTCTAGTTTCGTGGCGAGGCCACAACAGTTGAAATTTACAATGCTGTAACCAATCATTTTTGACACTGGCATCCTTGTTTCAGGTCTGTAATGAGTGTTTTCATGAAAGTCCTCATCTCTGAAAACATATGGGTGATGGTTTGATTTATCACTGTCAACATGAAAGTTTGTGATTGGTCCAGCTGAGGTTGTGGCGCTCCCTCCTCTGCCGGTGGTGGGGATTCCTTGTCTGTTCCAGTCGCTGATGGCGGTTGAGGCTCTGAGGGACGCAATAGAGAAGAGTACGTTGTCGCCGTACTAACAGGTCTATGTTCTCTAATGTGATTGGTTGTGGCAGTGCTGCTGGTTTGCACTCGTCTGGATGCAGCCTGTTCTTTTCTCTTCTGTTCGGCGATCTTGATAAGTTCTTGCCGGGCTTTGCATTGTCTGTAAGACGCCACATGGTTGCCCTGACAGTTTGTGCATTTAGGCTCCCCCTTTCTGGGACAGCTGTCGACGCTGTGTCCCCCACTGCATCGCACACATGCCAAAGCGTACCCGCAATAATTTTTGGTATGCCCGAACTTCTGGCATCTATAACACTGCGGGGGTGCGTTATCTTTCTTCGGTATGTATTTACAGACCGAGAAAATGCACTTATTGACGTGCCTAATCGCCTGCACGTCCTCAATGGTGACCTTGACAGGTACCGTGATTACTATTGGTGACAGAGGGGTCTTTTTTCCTGTTTCATCTGTCTTCTGCAGCCTCCTCACGTCCACTGCTGCAAGAGGCTTAACAGCCTCTTTTACGTCCTCTATCGGGATGCTGACGTGTAGATTTTTTAGCACAAATCTACTCTGTGTCAGGCCTCTTCTTTGTGCATACGTGTGAAAACGGATGTCCATTAAGCGAAGTCCTCTAAGGACTTCGTTTCGGTCCTTCACATTATTCAGCAGGATGTGTACTCCAGCACGTGTTTGCCTTAACAAGTAATCGGAGATTTTTAACTTCGTTAAGAATTTTTTGGCCTCTGGGATGGTGTGTTCTGGAGCCAACATGACAGGTGGTATTTGGAGCGGCTTCTGGGAGTCCTGGGTCGCAGTCTCGGTATCTGCTATATTGGCGAGAGCCGCATATCTATTAGAAGTCTCAATCTCGCTGGCTTGTATGGCTTTGGGTTTTCTCTTCTTCCTCTGACGCATGGCGCGTGTTTCACGTCCCTGTGGACTGGAAGAACTAGCTGCTTCTACATCTGCTTCGTCCTTAGACCTGGGAAGAGGGGCACTCTGTGCTGTGTCCATCTCGCGCACTTTATTGTCCTGGAACTAGCACTACACTCACGGGGGGGTTACCACTACGGACGGACCGTAACGGAGGCACCACGCCCAATAACTGTCACTGTCACAAGGGTGGGGGTCAACTTGCTAGCGCAACGCTGTCCGTACCCAATAGGGTGGCTGCCGAGGTTAGATCCAAGTGATATGCATGGACCTCAGCAGCTCTAGGACGCTAACTAAGCAAGAGGGGAAAGGTACTAACTGGTTCACTTCACACGAGGTGGCACTCCTAGAGGTGTTTTCACTGCGGCTGCTGACTGCTGACTCAGCACTAACACTATACTCACGGTGGGTTACCACTACGGACGGACCGTAATGAACGCACCACGCACTACTGTCACTGTCACAAAGGGTGGGGGGACTTGCCAGCACAACGCTGCCCTTACCCTATTGGGTGGCTGCTAAGGTTAGATCCAAGTGATAAGCATGGACCTCAGCAGCATAAAGGCGCAAACTAAGCAAGCGGGAAAAAGGTGGCAAACAGGTTCACTTCAGTAAGGTAGAACTTCCGGAGATGTTTCCACTTCGGCTGCTCACTGCCAACTTCGGCTGCTCACTGCCAACTGCTCGTTGTGCTGGCCATTTCTGGATTTTTTTTTTTTTTTTTTTTTTTTTTTTTTTTTTTTTTTTTTTTTTTTTTTTTTTTTTTTTTTTTTTTTTTTTTTTTTTTTTTTTTTTTTCTCTCCCTCCGAGATTTTTATATTTTATTTTAAAATACAATACATACTACATAGATATATATACAATAGATACAAATAATTCCTTGTTTTACCCGAAGGTATTTTAAGGTTACATTTATAATTTCTAAGTCCGCTGTGTGCGGTTGTATCTCTTTTGGCTTTAAGCCTTTCTTTATTTTATTTACAAAGAATGGGGAGGGACCATTCTACAGGATTAGGGTAAATTTAGGAGAAGGATAGATTGGGTTTAGACTGCAGAGTCCAGACCCCTTCCCTCGGCGAGCACGTCAACCAAGGGGACGGTGCCTTGCCACCTCCCAGGCCTGGGTGGTGGGGCGATGTCTCTGAACAGAGGGTTGACACAGGCCTTCAGCCCATCAAAGAATTTGATGTGCCTACGACCTATGTATTCCGGTACCGAGGGTAGCTGGAGCTCCTCATAGATAGTATCATTTCTCGCTCGTTGGAGTGAGGTACCTCTGACTATCCGCCTAAGGACGGAGTTCTGGAAACTCTGCAGTCGTTTTAATGTTGATTTATACAGGTGGCGTAGCAGTGGTGCACCGTAGAGCATAGTTGGTCTTATTATTGCCTTGTATATCTGCAGCTTCAGCCGCAGAGAGAGCTGCGTCGACGTCAGCAGGTAGTACAGCCTATGCGACTTCAGCCGGGCAAGCTTGAGTCTCTCCCTGACGTGACCAGAGAAGGTGAGGTGCCTGTCTAAGGTGACGCCGAGGTAGAGAATGGAGTTCGAGAGAGGCCTGTCTTCATCTTCCATGGTGAAAGTCCTGGGTAGCGGTTTCTTCCCTCTCTGGAACGACATCACGATGGCATCCGTCTTCGCCGGATTCACCCTGATGCCGATCTCTCTCAGGTCTTCTACTATAGTAGCTGAAGCTCTTTCTGCCGTTGTGAGAGCCTTCTCGGCGTTGACGCTGGTGGCGTAGATGCCGATGTCGTCGGCATAGGCTGCTACTACTGCCCCTGGATGCTTCACTGCGACCACTGGTGCCGTGAAAACGACAAACAGTATTGGTCCCAGTACAGACCCTTGAGGTACTCCATAGGTGGTATCGTGTGGAGTCGATAGGCTCTCACCGACCCGTACGACGAATGATCTTCCGCTAAGATAGCGTTCGACCAATCGGCATAGGGAGGCGGGAAACCTGAACTCCTCCAGACGTCGGAGTAGAAGTGCGTGTGACACACAGTCAAAGGCCTGTGTGCAGTCCAAGGATATGAAAGCCGTAGCTCTGTTCAACTGCATATGCTCTACGGTGTGGGCTTGTAGCTTCACGAGATGGTGCTCACAGGATACTCCTCGCAGGAAGCCAGTCTGCTCCGGTGGGATGATGTCTTCCTCGCTGCAGTGCTTCATTAGGTGGTGATGAACGAGTCTTTCAAAAATCTTGCTCATGTGCGAGAGGAGACTGATCGGCCGATAGTTCTCCGGTAGGTTTCCATTTTTCCCCGGCTTGAGTAGCGGCACTACGATCGCCCGTTTCCAAACATTAGGAAAGTAAGAGATCCGCATGCATGAGTTAAAGATGTTCAGTAGGAAGGCTTTACCCCTCCTAGGGAGCATCCTCAACAACACATACGGGATATCGTCCTGTCCTGACGCCTTGTTTCCTTTAGTACGGCGTAGTACAGACTCAAGCTGGCCAAAAGTGGAAAAGATGGGCTTCTCATTGGGGCACGGTAGTGGTCCCTCTGGGAGTCCGGGAGCATCTTCCAGCCGAGTTTCTTCCCTCGCGACATAGCTGTCAGCCAGGAGTTCAGCCTGTTCCCCAGGTGTCAGCAGGTCACCTCCTGATGTCAGGTGCACAGTCCTCCTCTTGGTTACGAAGGTCCTGACGAGTCTCCAGAACTGGCGATGGTCGTCATGAGTCCTTCTTAACTGTTCTTGCCAGAGTGAGGTCTTCCAGTCACGCATGAGGCTAGCTATCTGCCGAGTCATCGAGTTGATGGCCGGTTTCAAGCTGTAGTCGCGCGTGCGCTGAAAGATGTTCCTCAGGTTGTTCCTCTGGCCAATCAGAGCGAGGATGTGCCGTGGAGGTTTCCTGATCGCGTTGGGCTGCGGGCTGAATCTGGGGATGTTCCTCTTGGCTGAGTCCTGGATGGTAGTGGTGATGACTTCCACCGCTGAGTCCACTTCGCCAACAGTCTGAAGAGACTGGATCTTAGGTAGTGTTTCTTCAACACTAGTCCTGTATCCTTTCCAGTCGGCCTTGTGAAAGAGGTACTTGCTCGCCGGCGGTGCGGCGGGCGTACCCTCAAAGGTGTAGAGCACAGGCCGGTGATCTGACGGTCCGTACGGGAGCGCTAGGCACTCCGTGACGGTGTGTAGATCTCTGGTCAGGAGCAGGTCCAGCGTTGAAGTACACCCAGGTCGGGCTGCATGCCTGAAGGTGTGCACCCCAGGGTGGAAGACGGACATCCTGGTCTTAGTGATGTAAGTTCCCAGTGGATTATTACTACTGCACAGCCAGGCGGTGTGCCGAGCATTGAAGTCCCCAAGGACGACATACCGACTCTTCGCCTGGGCGTGTTGCAGTAGTAGCCTCACGGATGTGAGTACAGCCCTCGGTCTCCTGTATACACAGCTGAAAGTGAACCGATGCTTCAGTCTCACGTCAACTGTGACTAGATGAGTACCAGGGGTTGATACCACTGGGTTCGGGATGAGCCTGGATGGCACATCTCGTCTGACCAGGATGGCAACGCCTCCCAGAGACCCTGGTGCGCACTCCTCTCGGTACGCAGTGTACCCCTGGAAGTGTAGGCGAGCGGTGGTGTTCAGCATGGTGTCATGGATTTTTTTTTTTTTTTTTTTTTTTTTTTTTTTTTTTTTTTTTTTTTTTTTTTTTTTTTTTTTTTTTTTTTTTTTTTTTTTTTTTTTTTTTCTTAGCCCCTGTGTGATTTGGGGTTTGAGATTTGGGTGGGGAAATAGGAATTGACAGGATCTCTTCTACTGTACAGTGTACATTTTAAGAGAGGGATGTGGAATTGATAGGTTTTGTTTCTTTATTTAATCAATTAATCATCTTATTCCAGTGACGGGGCTCACCGGGTTTTTGTAGTTCCTTTTTTATTTATTAGCTTTCTCAGTCTAGGCTGAGGCTTTTTATATAATTTTGCCATCTTTGTGGCCGTCCTGTAGGCGTTAATGTACTGAAAAGTGGGTTAGTACAGTGCTGGAGGTTATCAAAGAATTTGATATGCCTCCGTGTGATGAAGTCTGTTACCGTTGGAAGTTCCAGTGTTGTGTGCAGTAAGTCAGTTTTTGTTTTTTGTAGAGTTGTATGTCTTACAATACGTTTCAGAACACTGTTCTGAAACTGTTGGAGTCTCTTCGCCGTGTTGGGCGTGATGTTTGCTAACAACGGCGCTCCGTGTAGGAGTGCCGGTCTTAGTACGCTCTTATAGATCATTAGTTTGAGGCGGAGGGATAAGTTCGGAGATGTGAGCAGGTGGTTAAGTCTGTACGACTTGGTCCTAACCATCCTGAGCTTCTTGTTACAGTGGCGAGCAAGTGTCAGGTGCCTGTCAAGGGTAATACCTAGGTATACTAGACTGCTCGCCGGTCTGTTTTCTCTCCCCGCTACCCTATAGACCTTAGGGAGTGGGCGCTTATTCCTCTGGAAGGAGAAAATGATGCAGTCCGTCTTCTTGGGGTTAACTGTAATATTTAATCCCTCCAGTTTTTTGGTGATCTTTTCACAGACCTCCTCCGCCTGTCGTAGAGCTGTCTCCGCGCTTATCGAGCTGCTGTAGATCGCTATGTCGTCGGCGTATGCCGCGACAGTAGCTTTCCTGTATCTTGCCCCAACAGTTTCAGCCGTATATACCGAAAACAATACTGGGGATAGCACAGATCCTTGGGGGACTCCGCAGGTGAGTGCGATGTCTTCGGATACCGCTTCGCCGACTCGTACTCTTATTGTTCGCTGCTGAAGAAACGACCGTACGACAGTATAGAGCTGCTCCGGAAACTCGTTGTCCTGCAGTGTCTTACATAGAAGACCATGGGACACTGAGTCGAACGCCTCCGTGCAGTCTATAGAGATCATGGCGGTCGCCTCGTTCTTAACAGTGCTCTGACTTACTTCCGCCTGTAGCTTCGCCAGATGGTGATCCGGGCAGAGGCCAGCTTGGAAGCCGGTCTGCTCTGGTGGGATGAGGGCTATTTCTGAGCAGTAGGTCTTGAGATAATTAAGAATAATTTTCTCGAAGACCTTGCCCATGTGCGGAAGCAAGCTGATTGGTCGGTAGTCGACTGGCTGGGATCCGTTCTTCGCAGGTTTCAATAGCGGTGTAAGGATAGCTCTTTTCCATGCATCAGGGAAGTATCTTAACCTGAGGCAGGAGTTGTAGAGGTTCGTCAGGTGAGCTATCCCTCTTCTCGGCAGTTGTTTTAACAATATTGTTTGTATTCCGTCGTGGCCTGGAGCCTTATTCCCCCTCGTACGACGGAGAATGGCTTTTAGCTGCTTCGGGGATACATACATATAGTTATTGCCTATGTCCTCCGTTGGTAGGTCGGTTGGTGCGTTAGTCCGTCTGGTGATTATGCCACCGTAGTGATCGGCAAACTTAGTGACCTGTTCCTCTACTGTCAACAGTTTGTCCCCGTCGTGGAGTATAGTCGAGCTTCTTTTCCTGGTTGTAGTCCTCAGTAGCTTCCAAAACTTCTTGTAATCACCGTGGGTTGCCCGAAGCTTCTCATGCCACTGTGCAGTCCGCCATTGTTTCATGAGGTTGCGGATCTGGGTGGTAAGGGAATTTACCACCGTCTTTACCTCGTGATCTCTAGTCCTGTACCATTTATTCTTCCACTTATTGCGCAGGGCGATAAGGTTCAGAATGTGATCTGGTGGAGGGCGTAGAGCTGGTGGAAGTGGCCTGAACTTCGGTATGGCTACATCAGCGGCGCGTTTGATAGTTGCTGAGAAGAACTCCAAGTAAGTGTCGATTTCCCTCTTCGTACGGAGGGCAGGGACTGTTGACAGTTCGTGGTAGACCTGTGCTTTGTAGGCTTCCCAGTTGGCGTCTTCATACTTGTACTTCGTTGGTGGGGGAGCTGGTGCTTCACCACCTATCAGGTACAGCACAGGTCTGTGGTCCGATGTGATGAAATCCAGCGCAATACAGTCTTCAAACCGGTGCGGCTGCCTTGTGAGAAGGAGGTCGATAGTAGATCTTCCATTGTTCGCCCTGTGCCTGAAGGTGTAGGTGTTCGGGTGAACCACCGTGCAGGGCGTCTTGGTGATGACTTTCCCAGCTGCGTTACTGGAGATGTTGTTCCAAACGGTGTGCCGAGCGTTTAGGTCACCTACGACCCAATGGTTCGTCCTTTTGGCACATTCGTTTAGGAGCTGGGAAAATTCTACGATAGAAGACCTGGGTCTCCTATATAGTCCCGTGATGATGGTGGGTTTGTCTAAGAGCATCTGCACGGTTTTGTGGTGAATCTTCGGGTCACTTATTGCCACTGGTGGCGGGAGTTCTCTCCAGCGGATCCCGTGGCGTATGGCTATTATGACACCTCCTTCTCGATCTCCTGTCAATGCGTAGCCCGGTATACGTATGCGCTGGAAATTCGTCCTGGTATCCGTGAGGATCACTACGGTGGGTTGGGTCTGTGCTATCAGAGCGTAAATCTCAGTAATTTTGGACATTAAGCCGTCCGTGTTAAAATTGAGTATTGTCAGTGTACTGTTCATTGTGAAACGAAAGCTGTGAACAATGAGATCAGTTTGTTTGTTGTGTCAGTAAGTGTTTCAATGCTCTTCAAGATGTTACCCACCCAAGGTGGTGGTTCGTCTTGACGAGCCGTGTCCGCATAAGTTCGTTGCGTCTGTCGTGGTGGGGGGTGAGCCCGGTCACTGGTTGGCTGTTGGGTCTGCTGGGGTGGGAGTTGAGCTTGGGGTCTGATTGGTTCTTGGGTCTGACGTGGTGGTGGGTGATTCCGGTCCCTCGTCTGCCGACTTCTTTCTTGAGCTGGCTGGGGCTGCGTGGGTAGCTTCATCCTCAGACCGATCTTCTGCCTCAATTTCTCCAATTTTTCCTGGAATGCCTTCCTCATATTGCATCCCGTGAATGAAGCTACATGCATCTCACCACAGTTTGCACATTTAACTGGGGTGGTGCTTCTCTGGCAGTCTGCAATGAGGTGGGGACCAGCGCACCGAACACATACCACTGTTCTCCCACAGTGGTTTTTTGTGTGCCCGAATTGCTGGCACCTATGGCATTGGACAATACCCTTCTTCCCTCTGTACTCTTTGACCGTGAATCGGATCCGGTTGACTGTATGGAGTTTAGCTAGGTCCTCTAGCTTCACGGCCATAGTTGTTGTGACCAAGACGAGGGGGAGGTCCGTCTTCTTTCCATCCTTATCGCTCTTCCTCATGCGTCGGACGTCGAGGATTCCTTCGAGTCGCTCCGCTAGGTTTTCCTTAATGTGTTCGATTTTGTGGTCCACGTCCAGATCGTAGATAACGTATTTCTTGGTTCTAGGCCCGTTCGACGCAGAATACGTATGATACGGGTTGTTTATACTCCGGAAGTATGCGGTCATGCCTCCGTGTATGTCCATGGTAGCCGGGAAAATGCGTACTCCTTCCCGGGTTTTTTGGATCTCGAAGTCTGTAAAGCCAGCGGCATTTAAGCCCTCCACTGCCTTTTTTTTTTTTTTTTTTTTTTTTTTTTTTTTTTTTTCTTTTTTTTTTTTTTTTTTTTTTTTTTTTTTTTTTTTTTTTTTTTTTTTTTTCTTTTCTTTTCTTTTTTTTTTTTTTTTTCTCTCCCTCCGAGATTTTTATTTATTTATATAGAATACAATATATACAATGACAAAACATAAAAATATATATACAACATACAAAGTTCCTTTTATTACCCGAAGGTATTTTAAGGTATTAAATTTTATTTCTAGGTCCGCTGTGTGCGGGGGTAGCTAAATCGGCTTATGCCTTTCTTTATTTATTTACAAAGAATGGGGAGGGACCATTCTACAGGTTTTAGGATTGAGGTGAAAAAGATGGGTTTAGACTGCAGAGTCCAGACCCCTTCCCTCGGCGAGCACGTCAACCAAGGGGACAGTGCCTTGCCACCTCCCAGGCCTGGGTGGTGGGGCGATGTCTCTGAACAGAGGGTTGACACAGGCCTTCAGCCCATCAAAGAACTTGATGTGCCTACGACCTATGTATTCTGGTACCGAGGGTAGCTGGAGCTCCTCGTATATGGTGGCGTTTCTCGCTCGCTGGAGTGAGGTACCTCTGACTATCCGCCTAAGGACGGAGTTCTGGAAACTCTGCAGTCGTTTTTATGTGGATTTATACAGGTGGCGTAGCAGTGGTGCACCGTAGAGCATAGTTGGTCTTATTATTGCCTTGTATATCTGCAGCTTCAGCCGCAGAGAGAGCTGCGTCGACGTCAGCAGGTAGTACAGCCTATGCGACTTCAGCCGGGCAAGCTTGAGTCTCTCCCTGACGTGACCAGAGAAGGTGAGGTGCCTGTCTAAGGTGACGCCGAGGTAGAGAATTGAGTTCGAGAGAGGCCTGTCTTCATCTTCCATGGAGAAAGTTCTGGGTAGAGGTTTCTTCCCTCTCTGGAACGACATCACGATGGCATCCGTCTTCGCCGGATTCACCCTGATGCCGATCTCTCTCAGGTCTTCCACTATAGCTGCTGAAGCTCTTTCTGCCGTTCCGAGAGCCTTCTCGGGGTTGACGCTGGTGGCGTAGATGCCGATATCGTCCGCATAGGCTGCTACTACTGCACCTGGATGCTTCACTGCGACCACTGGAGCCGTGAAAACGACATACAGTATTGGTCCCAGTACAGACCCTTGAGGTACTCCATAGGTGGTATCGTGTGGAGTCGATAGGCTATCGCCGACCCGTACGACGAAGGACCTTCCGCTAAGATAGCGTTCGACCAATCGGCATAGGGAGGCGGGAAACCTGAACTCCTCCAGACGTCGGAGTAGGAGTGCGTGAGACACACAGTCAAAGGCCTGTGTGCAGTCCAGGGATATGAACGCCGTAGCTCTGTTCATCTTCATATGCTCTACGGTGTGGGCTTGTAGCTTCACGAGATGGTGCTCACAGGATACTCCTCGCAGGAAGCCAGTCTGCTCCGGTGGGATGATGTCCTCCTCGCTGCAGTGCTTCATTAGGTGGTGATGAACTAGTCTTTCAAAAATCTTGCTCATGTGCGAGAGTAGACTGATCGGCCGATAGTTCTCCGGAAGGTTTCCATTTTTTCCCGGCTTGAGTAGCGGCACTACGATCGCCCGTTTCCAGACATTAGGAAAGTAAGAGATCCGCATGCATGAGTTAAAGATGTTCAGTAGGAAGGCTTTACCCCTCCTAGGGAGCATCCTCAACAACACATACGGGATATCGTCCTGTCCTGACGCCTTGTTTCCTTTAGTGCGGCGTAGTACAGACTCAAGCTGGCCAAAAGTGGAAAAGATGGGCTTCTCATTGGGGCACGGTAGTGGTCCCTCTGGGAGTCCGGGAGCATCTTCCAGCCGAGTTTCTTCCCTCGCGACATAGCTGTCAGCCAGGAGTTCAGCCTGTTCCCCAGGTGTCAGCAGGTCACCTCCTGAAGTCAGGTGCACAGTCCTCCTCTTGGTTACGAAGGTCCTGACGAGTCTCCAGAACTGGCGATGGTCGTCATGAGTCCTTCTTAACTGTTCGTGCCAGAGTGAGGTCTTCCAGTCACGCATGAGGCTAGCTATCTGCCGAGTCATCGCGTTGATGGCCGGTTTCAGGCTGTAGTCGCGCGTGCGCTGAAAGATGTTCCTCAGGTTGTTCCTCTGGCCAATCAGAGCGAGGATGTGCCGTGGAGGTTTCCTGATCGCGTTGGGCTGCGGGCTGAATCTGGGGATGTTCCTCTTGGCTGAGTCCTGGATGGTCGTGGTGATGACTTCCACCGCTGAGTCCACTTCGCCTACAGTCTGAAGAGACTGAATCTTAGGTAGTGTTTCTTCAACACTAGCCCTGTATCCTTTCCAGTCGGCCTTGTGAAAGAGGTACTTGCTCGCCGGCGGTGCGGCGGGCGTACCCTCAAAGGTGTAGAGCACAGGCCGGTGATCTGACGGTCCGTACGGGAGCGCTAGGCACTCCGTGACGGTGTGCAGATCTCTGGTCAGGAGCAGGTCCAGCGTTGAAGTACACCCAGGTCGGGCTGCATGCCTGAAGGTGTGCACCCCGGGGTGGAAGACGGACATCCTGGTCTTAGTGATGTAAGTACCCAGTGGATTATTACTACTGCATAGCCAGGCGGTGTGTCGGGCATTGAAGTCCCCAAGGACGACATACCGACTCTTCGCTTGGGCGTGTTGCAGCAGTAGCCTCACGGATGTGAGTACTGCCCTCGGTCTCCTGTATACACAGCTGAAAGTGAACCGATGCTTCAGTCTCACGTCAACTGTGACTACATGAGTACCAGGGGTTGATACCACTGGGTTCGGGATGAGCCTAGAGGGCACATCTCGTCTGACCAGGATGGCAACGCCTCCCAGAGACCCTGGTGCGCACTCCTCTCGGTACGCAGTGTACCCTTGGAAGTGTAGGCGAGCGGTGGTGTTCAGCATGGTGTCAGTCAGCGCCACTACCGACGGTCTGTGCTGCTGCAGGAGTACTTCTATTTCGGCCTTCTTCTGGATGAGGCCTCTGATATTGCAGTTGATGACCAGATGTTTAGTCATGGTCCATCCTCTGGAGTAGCTTCATCACCAGCTGCATTAGCTGGGCCATTGTGGACATCATCTGGGTCATCTGGCTGGAGAGGTCCTTTCCAGCTTGAGATCCTGTGGTAGAATGAGCTGTCTGTGTCGGTACAGCTGGCTCCTGAGGTTGAGTCGAGTGGTGGGGATGAGGCGGGTGGTGGGGGTGAGAGCTCTTCTCTGATTGGTTGCCTGCTACAGGCGATCCGCCAATGAGAGAGGAGTAGGTAGTGCCCCGCTGGACAAGCCTACTCGGCTTTCTTGAAGGGGCAGCTGCAGCAGGGGTCTCTTCTCTCTTTTCCCTCACTGTTTTTAGAAGCTTCTGCCTGTGGGGACACTCCTTCGCAGAGGCTGGGTGGTTCATCTTACAATTGATACACATCGGCGCTTCCGATGTCTTCTTGGGGCATTCTTGGAGTAAATGGTGGTCCCCACACCATGAGCAGTGGCATGTCCTGCCACAGTATTGTGCCGTATGGCCGAAGCCCTGGCACTGGCGGCACTGGACTGGGCCGCGAGCTTCCTTGAAGGGGGCCGCCCGAAACTTCACGTGTCCCACGACGTATAGTTTCTTGACATCCTCCAACCGGACGCTGTGCTCAACGATGATCTGGATGCCTTCGGTTGGTCGCAGGCGTCCGGTCTCGTCCTTCCTCATCATTTGCCTCGCCATTTTGAATCCAGGGAGGCGGTCTTTGAGTTCTGATGAGATGCTGTTGATCTCAACGTCGACGTCATATCCGTAGAGGACGAATTTTTTCGACCTCTTGGTACCACGTGGAGCATAGGTGTGATACTGCACCTTAACATCTTGTCTCAGCAGTCTTGCGGCCGCTTCGTGGTCTTGGTAATTTGTGAGGTAGAGTCTCAGCTCCTCTTTGGAAGAGTTCATGGTAAACTCGTGGATGTTTACCTCTTGTAGGTATCCCATGAGGCTCTTCTGCGAGATAGCTGGTCTTATAACGATCGGCGGTGGAGGCCTCACTTTAGCAGGAGCAGGCGCTGAGCTTGTAGTCTCGGACGAGGATAGTGGGCCGAATTTGTTCGCCACCCTAGTCGGCTGTGGTCTGTAGGAGACGGGCCGAGGTTTAAAGCTTCTCCTCTTTGTTTCCATGGTGAATTCTTCCTCCCTGGGCTCTCCGGCTCTCTTCTCACCTCGGCCGTCTTCAGAAAATTCCATGACGGTATGAGCCGCACTGGTCGAAGCCATCACGACTCTATGTCTATCAAAATACGTACGGGGTACACAACTCGGGCGGACCGTAACGGACGCACCACGCACAATAATTGTCACTGTCACAAGGGTGGGGGGACTTGCTAGCACAACGCTGTCCGTACCCAATAGGGTGGCTGCCGAGGTTAGATCCAAGTGATAAGCATGGACCTCAGCAGCACTAGGACGCTAACTAAGCAAGTGAGAAAGAAAAAAGGTTCACTGCACAGGAGGTGGCACTTCAAAGGATGTTCCCTCTTCGGCTGCTGACTGCTGACTCGCTCGCTCGATTGCCGGTGTCATGGATTTTTTTTTTTTTTTTTTTTTTTTTTTTTTTTTTTTTTTTTTTTTTTTTTTTCTTTTTTTTTTTTTTTTCTTTTTTTTTTTCTTTTTTCTTTTTTTCTCTCCCTCCGAGATTTTTATTTATTTATAAAGAATACAATACATATAATGACAAAAACATAAATATATATACAATAATTACAAATAATTCCTTGTTTTACCCGAAGGTATTTTAAGGTATTAAATTTTATTTCTAGGTCCGCTGTGTGCGGGGGTATCTAATTCGGCATGTGCCTTTCTTTATTTATTTACAAAGAATGGGGAGGGACCATTCTACAAGTTTCAGGATTGAGGTGGAAAAAGATGGGTTTAGACTGCAGAGTCCAGACCCCTTCCCTCGGCGAGCACGTCAACCAAGGGGACAGTGCCTTGCCACCTCCCAGGCCTGGGTGGTGGGGCGATGTCTCTGAACAGAGGGTTGACACAGGCCTTCAGCCCATCAAAGAACTTGATGTGCCTACGACCTATGTATTCCGGTACTGAGGGTAGCTGGAGCTCCTCATAAATGGTTTCATTTCTCGCTCTTTGGAGTGAGGTACCTCTGACGATCCGCCTAAGAACGGAGTTCTGGAAACTCTGCAGTCGTTTTAATGTGGATTTATACATGTGACGGAGCAGCGGTGCACCGTAGAGCAGTGTCGGTCTTATGATGGCCTTGTAGATCTGCAGCTTCAGCCGCAGTGAGAGCTGCGGCGACGTGAGCAGGTAGTAGAGCCTATGCGACTTCAGCCGGGCAAGCTTGAGTCTCTCCCTGACGTGACATGAGAAGGTGAGGTGCCTGTCTAAAGTGACGCCAAGGTAGAGAATTGAGTTCGAGAGAGGCCTGTCTTCATCTTCCATGGAGAAAGTTCTGGGTAGAGGTTTCTTCCCTCTCTGGAACGACATCACGATGGCATCCGTCTTCGCCGGATTCACCCTGATGCCGATCTCTCTCAGGTCTTCCACTATAGCTGCTGAAGCTTTTTCTGCCGTTCCGAGAGCCTTCTCGGCGTTGACGCTGGTGGCGTAGATGCCGATATCGTCGGCATAGGCTGCTACTACTGCCCCTGGATGCTTTACTGCGACCACTGGTGCCGTGAAAACGACAAACAGTATTGGTCCCAGTACAGACCCTTGAGGTACTCCATAGGTGGTATCGTGTGGAGTCGATAGGCTCTCGCCGACCCGTACGACGAAAGATCTTCCGCTAAGATAGCGTTCGACCAATCGGCATAGGGAGGCGGGAAACCTGAACTCCTCCAGACGTCGGAGTAGAAGTGCGTGTGACACACAGTCAAAGGCCTGAGTGCAGTCCAGGGATATGAACGCCGTAGCTCTGTTCAACTGCATATGCTCTACGGTGTGTGCTTGTAGCTTCACGAGATGGTGCTCACAAGAGACTCCTCGCAGGAAGCCAGTCTGTTCCGGTGGGATGATGTCTTCCTCGCTGCAGTGCTTCATTAGGTGGTGATGGATGAGTCTTTCAAAAATCTTGCTCATGTGCGAGAGGAGACTGATCGGCCGATAGTTCTCCGGTAGGTTTCCATTTTTCCCCGGCTTGAGTAGCGGCACTACGATCGCCCGTTTCCAGACATCAGGAAAGTGAGAGATTCGTATACATGAGTTAAAGATGTTCAGTAGGAAGGCTTTACCCCTCCTAGGGAGCATCCTCAACAACACATACGGGATATCGTCCTGTCCTGACGCCTTGTTTCCTTTAGTGCGGCGTAGTACAGACTCCAGCTGGCCAAAAGTGGAAAAGATGGGCTTCTCATTGGGGCACGGTAGTGGTCCCTCTGGGAGTCCAGGAGCATCTTCCAGCCGAGTTTCTTCCCTCACGACATAGCTGTCAGCCAGGAGTTCAGCCTGTTCCCCAGGTGTCAGCAGGTCACCTCCTGAAGTCAGATGCACAGTCCTTCTCTTGGTTACGAAGGTCCTGACGAGTCTCCAGAACTGGCGATGGTCGTCATGAGTCCTTCTTAACTGTTCGTGCCAGAGTGAGGTCTTCCAGTCACGCATGAGGCTAGCTATCTGCCGAGTCATCGCGTTGATGGCCGGCTTCAAGCTGTAGTCGCGCGTGCGCTGAAAGATGTTCCTCAGGTTGTTTCTCTGGCCAATCAGAGCGAGGATGTGCCGTGGAGGTTTCCGGATCGCGTTGGGCTGCGGGCTGAATCTGGGGATGTTCCTCTTGGCTGAGTCCTGGATGGTAGTGGTGATGACTTCCACCGCTGAATCCACTTCGCCTACAGTCTGAAGAGACTGAATCTTAGGTAGTGTTTCTTCAACACTAGTCCTGTATCCTTTCCAGTCGGCCTTGTGAAAGAGGTACTTGCTCGCCGGCGGTGCGGCGGGCGTACCCTCAAAGGTGTAGAGCACAGGCCGGTGATCTGACGGTCCGTACGGGAGCGCTAGGCACTCCGTGACGGTGTGCAGATCTCTGGTCAGGAGCAGGTCCAGCGTTGAAGTACACCCAGGTCGGGCTGCATGCCTGAAGGTGTGTACCCCAGGGTGGAAGACGGACATCCTGGTCTTGGTGATGTAGGTACCCAGTGGATTACTACTACTACATAGCCAGGCGGTGTGTCGAGCATTGAAGTCCCCAAGGACGACATACCGACTCTTCGCCTGGGCGTGTTGCAGCAGTAGCCTCACGGATGTGAGTATAGCCCTCGGTCTCCTGTATACACAGCTGAAAGTGAACCGATGCTTCAGTCTCACGTCCACTGTGACTACATGAGTACCAGGAGTAGATACCACTGGGTTCGGGATGAGCCTGGAGGGCACATCTCGTCTGACCAGAATGGCAACGCCTCCCAGAGACCCTGGTGCGCACTCCTCTCGGTACGCAGTGTACCCCTGGAAGTGTAGGCGTGCCGTGGTGTTCAGCATGGTGTCGGTCAGCGCCACTACCGCCGGTCTATGCTGCTGCAGGAGTACTTCTATTTCGGCCTTCTTTTGGATGAGGCCTCTGATATTATAATTAACTACCAGGTGATCAATCATGGTCCATCCTCTGGAGTAGCTTCATCACCAGCTGCATTAGCTGGGCCATTGTAGACATCATCTGGTTCATCTGGGTGGAGAGGTCCTTTTCAGCTCTAGATCCGGTGACAGAATGAGGTGTCTGTGTCGGTGCCGCTGGCTCCTGAGGTTGAGTCGAGTGGTGGGGATGAGCCGGGTGGTGGGGATGTGCAGAGGAGTGGGGTTGAGAGCGCCTTTCTGATTGGCTGCCCACTACTGGTGATCCGCCAATGAGGGAGGAGTAGGTAGTGCCGCTCTGGACAAGCCTACTCGGCTTTCTTGAAGGGGCAGCTACAGTAGGGGGCACTTCGCGCTTTTCCCTCCGGGTTTTCATCAACTCCTGACGTTTAGGACACTCTTTAGACGATGAAGGGTGTGCGCCTTCACAGTTAGTGCACTTCGGAGGTTGATTGGTTCTTTTGGGGCATTCCTCCAGGAGGTGGTGGTCCCCACACCACGGGCAATGGCAGCTTCTGCCACAATACTGGGCAGTGTGCCCGTAGCCCTGGCACAGTCGGCATTGCACAGGACCACGGGTTTCTTTATAAATGGCAGCGCGGAATTTCACTTTTGCAACTGCGAAAAGGCTTTTCACGTCCTCAAGCCGGACGCTGTGGTCTGTGATGACCTGAATGCCTACAGTTGGGTGCAGGCATCCGCTGGGGTCCCGTCTCATCATACGCCTGGCCATCCTGAAGCCGGCGAGACGTTCCTTCAACTCTTCCACAATGGGCTCCACCTCGACGTCCACGTCGTAACCGTAGAGGACGAATTTCTTCGACCTCTTGGTTCCTCGGGGGGCGTAAGTATGAAACTGCGCCGTCTTATCCTCGCGCAGTGCCAGGGTAGCCTTTTCGTGGTCCTTGTAGCTCTGGAGGTATAGTCTGACCTCCCTCGTGGATGAGTTCATGGTGAACTCAGTGATTCCTCTTTCGAGGAGCGCTGCCTTTAAATCTCTCTGCGAGATGGCTGGGGAGATAACTATTGGTGGCGGCGGTCTCACACGTGGAGGCGCAGACTCTGTTCTTGCCTTCAGTTTCCGTAGTGCATCATACTTATTCGCCACCTCTGTAGGCGCTGGTCGGTAGGCTACCGGCTGCGGTTTGTATGACCGCTTCTTAATAGGCACCTGGATGTAGCCTTCCTCTTTATCATCGCCCGTTCTCTTCTCTCCTCTAGGGTCTTCAAGCTGGTAATCCATCGTGCTCAATGCTTCTGCCATATCAATGTCTATCACAGAAGGTACGGGGGTACTCAACACGGACGGACCGTAACGGACGCACCACGCACAACTGTCACTGTCACAAGGGTGGGGGGACTTGCCAGCACAACGCTGCCCTTACCCTATTGGGTGGCTGCTGAGGTTAGATCCAAGTGATAAGCATGGACCTCAGCAGCATAAAGGCGATTTTCACCACTACAAAGGCTGATTATGACGCCACCTGGGCCCTTCTCCACCAGTCGGTTGATATCGACTTTCACTCATATGCACCCCGAGGCACCAAACCCCTAAAGAAATACATCTTAAAAGGGTTTGATATCAACCACTCAGTGGCCTCTATTGAGTTTGCACTAAAGGCCCGCTTACCCGGGTTCAAAAGCATCTGGCGGATGCAAAAAACAGACGAGAGTGGGAATAAGAGGAACCTCCCACTCATCATCGTCACCACCGACGAAAAAACTTCTATCCAGGATATGGAAAAAGTTGGCCCAATCGACCACATGGGCTACACAGTTGAAAAACTGAAAAACATTAGCGGTCCTAGGCAGTGTCACAACTGCCAGGAGTTCGGCCACACCAAAAACTTCTGCGGGCGTATCATAAAATGCGTCAGATGTGGCGAAAACCACGAGACGCATGAATGCCCGCGAAACACCCCACCCAAATGTGCAAACTGCGGTGGCCCTCATGTGGCCTCATACCGCGACTGCCCCAACAGGCAAATCCTTCTCAAAAAGAAGGAAACAAAGGTCACTATAAGACCTACAACCAACACCCAGGAGACTGCATCTCCTGCTCCCACCACCACCTCTGCCCCGAACTCTTACGCAGGAGTCCTATTCCACGGACCACCCACCCCCACACCAACCCCCGCACCCACACCCCCACCCACAACCCCCCAGCCGTCCACGGATACACCCGCATGGGTAGAGGGCCTACTCGCAATGATTAGTGACATGAAGGCCATGTTCCATACCGTCATGAGCACGCTTAACATCGTGCTCCAACAAGCTTTCGCAGCTAAAGTTAATGGATAGACATTCTATCCTTAACTATAACATAACAGGGCTCGTAAAGCGTAAGCTCGAGCTGGAATCCCTCCTGGCCTCTCATAGGCCATCAGTTGTCGCACTCACAGACACAAAACTTAACAAGCAAACGCGAATACACTTTCACGGTTATCACACTTACAGACTAGACTCACAAACCCCCGCACAAGGAGGCGTTGCACTTCTGGTGCGTGCTGACGTCCCCTCTAAACTTATAAACAACAGCACACTAAATGACGAAAAACACACAGCCGTCACTGTACAAGTAAAACTTAAACACACATACAAAATCACATGTATATACAGAAGACCGGGAGCACAACTCGACACCTTCAAAACACTCTTACGGGAAACCGAAACAGACAGACAACACATCATCGTAGGGGACCTAAACGCTAAACATCACACTTGGAACTGCACAAAGCCAAATGCACTAGGTACTCACCTCACTAAAACAAAATACACAGTCATACACCCCAACGCCTACACATACAGACATCACTCAAATCCAGCGTACACATCTACACTAGATCTGTTACTCACACAACAATCACACAGATTCACAGAATGCACAACAATAGAATTCAGTGACAACGACCACATCCCCGTTATCTATCACCTCGGCCGTGACACAACAAGAACCCCACCAACAGAACACAAATACAACTTTACACAGGCAGACTGGAAACTATACAAGAACACAGTCTACAGTAACACGCCCAACATCACACCTCTCTCAAACACTCATGACATAAACAATGCCATAAACACCCTCCAAAACATCATACGTGATGCCGCATACACCTCGATACCCACTTTTAACCCCACTCCCATTCACCTACGCCAGCCACCTAAACACATACTCGCACTAATCAAACAGAGAAACAACATAAAAAACTGCTGGTATAGGACTAAAGACCCAACATACAGACCTATCATAAACAGTCTCACTAGACAAATCACCTCTCTAATGTCGCAGTGGAAAACATCCCTCTGGCACGATCAATTACGCCGGACCCATTACGACCCCAAAAACTTCTGGAAACTAGTCAGAAGCCATAACACCAAATCAAAATCGGTGAGAATACAACGAGGCGATGAGCTTCTCACTCCCGCAGATCAGGCTACCATACTTGCTGATTACTACGTCGATAGAGACTCAGCACGTACCACTACCATTTACAACCACAGTCCACTGACTGATACAACCCAAACAATTTTTTCCTCCTATAAAGAACTGACTGCAACTCTGAGAAACACGAGGGGAAACAAATCAACAGGAGAGGACAGTATACCCTATGTCCTACTCAAACAACTACCCAGGAAAGCCCATATGTTTCTCCTCAACATTTTCAACTCATGCTCACGCCTGAGATACTACCCTACTCAGTGGAAACATGCTATAGTTGTTCCACTTCTCAAACCCAAAAAACGAGGAGCGGCACCGGAAGATTACCGGCCCATCAGTCTCCTCAATCACATCTCAAAAATATATGAGAAACTTATTCTTATCCACATCCGAAAACACTGCGACACACATGACATCATCCCCCCGGAACAAACCGGGTTCTCTCGCGGCGTTAGCTGCTATCATCACGTAGCAAAACTACAGTATGATACAGCTAAAAATCTCAATAAAAATCTTGCTACAGCAATGATCTCATTAGATTGCACACAGGCATTTGATTCTGTATCCCACTCCACCTTAATCGATCAACTCCGGCTTCACCGATTCCCGGACCAACTGGTCGACATTATTGGCTCCTACCTCAGTGGCCGGACATTTTCTGTCCGTGTCAAAACTGAGATCTCCACCCCGCGCCCAGTTACCTGTGGTGTTCCCCAGGGCTCGGTCCTTGCGCCAGTCCTTTTTAACATATACACAGCCCATATAGTAGGGCAAAAGATTGACGATGTACAAATCGCTGCATATGCGGATGACATTGCTATATATACAGCAAGCATGAATGCAGATCACGCCATGCGCAAGGCCGAAACAGTAGCCCAAAAAATCACAGACCAACTTAAAAACATTAATATCCACATAAACACACAAAAAACTGATGCAATCACATTTTCATACAAGAAAACACTCAAAAAACAGCCAAAACTGAATGGGCAAATCATACAGAATAAAAGACAGCTAACATACCTCGGTATGAAATTAGAATCACACCTATCATTTACAGCTCACACAAAACACAGGATACAGATAGCCAAAGCCACTACACACCAACTAAATCACTTACTCTACTCACCAGGGCTGTCACTCAGACTCAAGATCCTGATCTACAAAGCCATCCTTAGGCCTACACTGCTTCACGGTGCCCCCATCCTGCACTACCTATACCCCTCAGCCCTGAAGTCTCTCCAAACATACCAAAACAGCGTCCTACAAAAAATCACAAAACGAACATCTCTCGAAAGACGGAACATGGCACACATTCATAGTGAATTACAACTCGACACTGTTCAACAGCACATCACAAGAAGACACATAAAGTTCTTTGACAACATCCCTGCCTCATTCAACCCACTCTTCCGGGCCGTCACCCCATCCCCCCTTCCTGCCAGATGGCAGGGCCGAAAGGGACCACTCAACCCGGTCAACACCATACTTTAAGCCGCTTCTAAAGCACCCCCCACTCCCAATATCCTATCCCATCGCCCCGTCCTGCCTATTTCCTAGTCCCACCCCAGCACCACTCTCTTATATCCATCCTTTGTAAATATAACCATGTAAATATTGTAAATATTATCATTATTAATCTTGTATATAGCTTTTAGTAGTAGGTATTTTATTTAACAAACAACTAGAAGAGGACCCTCACCTCTAAATAATGAGAAAATTCCCTGACTGGGAAATATCATTCCAATTGTAAATAGCCATCAGACCTTCAAATACCAACAGGTAGTAAAAGGTAAAGTACATCAAGTTTATAATTTATCTAATTATTTGTTTTATTAATGTTCTGTTTTGTTTGAGGGATTGGAAAAAAAAAAAAAAAAAAAAAAAAAAAAAAAAAAAAAAAAAAAAAAAAAAACATAAAGGCGCAAACTAAGCAAGCGGGAAATAAGGTGGCAAACAGGTTCACTTCAGTAAGGTAGAACTTCCGGAGATGTTTCCACTTCGGCTGCTCACTGCCAACGTTGTGGTGTCATGGATTTTTTTTTTTTTTTTTTTTTTTTTTTTTTTTTTTTTTTTTTTTTTTTTTTTTTTTCTTTTCTTTTTTTTTTTTTTTTTTTTTTTTTTTTTTTTTTTTTTTTTTTTTTTTTTTTTTTTTTTTTTTTTTTTTTTTTTTTTTTTCTCTCCCTCCGAGATTTTTAAGTTTTATTAACATTACAATACATACTATACAACATATATACACATAATACAAATAATTCCTTGTTTTACCCGAAGGTATTTTAAGGTTAACATTATAATTTCTAAGTCCGCTGTGTGCGTATCTCGTTTGGCTTTAAGCCTTTCTTTATTTTATTTACAAAGAATGGGGAGGGACCATTCTACAGGATAAGGGTAAATTTAGGAGAGGATAAATTGGGTTTAGACTGCAGAGTCCAGACCCCTTCTTCCCTCGGCGAGAACGTCGACCAAGGGGACAGAGCCTTGCCACCTCTCAGGCCTGGGAGGTGGGGCGATGTCTCTGAACAGAGGGTTGACACAGGCCTTCAGCCCATCAAAGAACTTGATGTGCCTACGACCTATGTATTCCGGTACAGAGGGTAGTTGGAGCTCCTCATAAATGGTGTCATTTCTCGCTCGTTGGAGTGAGGTACCTCTGACGATCCTCCTAAGAACGGAGTTCTGGAAACTCTGCAGTCGTTTTAATGTTGAAGTATACATGTGACGGAGCAGCGGTGCACCGTAGAGCAGTGTCGGTCTTATGATGGCCTTGTAGATCTGCAGCTTCAGCCGCAGTGAGAGCTGCGGCGACGTGAGCAGGTAGTAGAGCCTATGTGACTTCAGCCGGGCAAGCTTGAGTCTCTCCCTGACGTGACATGAGAAGGTGAGGTGCCTGTCTAAAGTGACGCCAAGGTAGAGAATTGAGTTCGAGAGAGGCCTGTCTTCATCTTCCATGGAGAAAGTCCTGGGTAGAGGTTTCTTCCCTCTCTGGTACGACATCACGATGGCATCCGTCTTTGCCGGATTCACCCTGATGCCGATCTCTCTCAGGTCTTCCACTATAGCTGCTGAAGCTCTTTCTGCCGTTCGGAGAGCCTTCTCGGCGTTGACGCTGGTGGCGTAGATGCCGATATCGTCCGCATAGGCTGCTACTACTGCACCTGGATGCTTCACTGCGACCACTGGAGCCGTGAAAACGACATACAGTATTGGTCCCAGTACAGACCCTTGAGGTACTCCATAGGTGGTATCGTGTGGAGTCGATAGGCTATCGCCGACCCGTACGACGAATGATCTTCCGCTGAGATAGCGTCCGACCAATCGGCATAGGGAGGCGGGAAACCTGAACTCCTCCAGACGTCGGAGTAGGAGTGTGTGAGACACACAGTCAAAGGCCTGTGTGCAGTCCAGGGATATGAACGCCGTAGCTCTGTTCATCTTCATATGCTCTATGGTGTGGGCTTGTAGCTTCGCAAGATGGTGCTCACAAGAAACCCCTCTCAGGAAGCCAGTCTGCTCCGGTGGGATGATGTCCTCCTCACTGCAGTGCTTCATCAGGTGGTGATGGACGAGTCGTTCAAAGATCTTGCTCATGTGCGAGAGGAGACTGATCGGCCGATAGTGCTCCGGTAGGTTTCCATTCTTCCCCGGCTTGAGTAGCGGCACTACGATCGCCTGTTTCCAGATATCAGGAAAGTAAGAGATCCGCATGCACGAGTTAAAGATGTTCAGTAGGAAGGCTTTACCCCTCCTAGGGAGCATCTTCAACAGCACATACGGGATATCGTCCTGTCCTGACGCCTTGTTTCCTTTAGTGCGGCGTAGTACAGACTCAAGCTGGCCAAAAGTGGAAAAGATGGGCTTCTCATTGGGGCACGGTAGTGGTCCCTCTGGGAGTCCGGGAGTATCTTCCAGCCGAGTTTCTTCCCTCGCGACATAGCTGTCAGCCAGGAGTTCAGCCTGTTCCCCAGGTGTCAGCAGGTCACCTCCTGAAGTCAGGTGCACAGTCCTCCTCTTGGTTACGAAGGTCCTGACGAGTCTCCAGAACTGGCGATGGTCGTCATGAGTCCTTCTTAACTGTTCGTGCCAGAGTGAGGTCTTCCAGTCACGCATGAGGCTAGCTATCTGCCGAGTCATCGCGTTGATGGCCGGTTTCAGGCTGTAGTCGCGCGTGCGCTGAAAGATGTTCCTCAGGTTGTTCCTCTGGCCAATCAGAGCGAGGATGTGCCGTGGAGGTTTCCTGATCGCGTTGGGCTGCGGGCTGAATCTGGGGATGTTCCTCTTGGCTGAGTCCTGGATGGTCGTGGTGATGACTTCCACCGCTGAGTCCACTTCGCCTACAGTCTGAAGAGACTGAATCTTAGGTAGTGTTTCTTCAACACTAGCCCTGTATCCTTTCCAGTCGGCCTTGTGAAAGAGGTACTTGCTCGCCGGCGGTGCGGCGGGCGTACCCTCAAAGGTGTAGAGCACAGGCCGGTGATCTGACGGTCCGTACGGGAGCGCTAGGCACTCCGTGACGGTGTGCAGATCTCTGGTCAGGAGCAGGTCCAGCGTTGAAGTACACCCAGGTCGGGCTGCATGCCTGAAGGTGTGCACCCCGGGGTGGAAGACGGACATCCTGGTCTTAGTGATGTAAGTACCCAGTGGATTATTACTACTGCATAGCCAGGCGGTGTGTCGGGCATTGAAGTCCCCAAGGACGACATACCGACTCTTCGCTTGGGCGTGTTGCAGTGGTGTCATGGATTTTTTTTTTTTTTTTTTTTTTTTTTTTTTTTTTTTTCTAGCCCTCCAGAAATTTATTTATTTTATACAACAATACATATATACAATACAAAAATACATATATACACTAGTTTTTTACAATTCCTTGTATTGCCTCTTGGCATTTTAAGGTTTATATACATGGATCGCTGTATGCGACTGTTATTTACATTGTGGCTTTATGCCTTTATTTATTTATTGTCGAGTGTGGAGGGAACACTTTGTAGGTAAGGAAAGGAAAGGATGACGGGTTCAGACTGCAGAGTCCAGACCCCTTCCCTCGGCGAGCACGTCAACCAAGGGGACACTACCTTGCCACCTCCCAGGCCTGGGTGGTGGTGCTACTTCTCTGAATAGTGGGTTAGCACAGGCCTTAAGCCCATCAAAGAACTTGATGTGCCTTCGGCCGATGTACTCAGGCACTGAGGGTAGCTGGAACTCCTCATGGATGCAGGTGTTTTTAGCCCTTTGGAGGGAAGTGCCTCGGACGATCCGTCGTAGTACGGAGTTCTGGTAGCTCTGCAGTTCTTTAAGGGATGATTTGTAGAGGTGTCTCAGTAGTGGCGCACCATGGAGCATCGTCGGTCTGATGATGGCTTTATAAAGCTGGAGCTTCAGCCGAAGTGAGAGCTGCGGTGATGTGAGCAGATGGTAGAGCCTATGCGTCTTCATCTTTGCCAGCTTCAGCCTCTCCCTAACGTGACTGGAAAAGGTGAAGTGCCTGTCCAGTGTGACGCCCAGGTAGAGGATGGATCTAGAGATCGGCCGTTCTTCCTCGTCCACTTTGAAGATCTTAGGTAGAGATTTCTTCCTCTTCTGGAACGACATTACGATGGCATCCGTTTTCAACGGATTCACCCTGATGCCGTTCTGTCTGAGGTCTTCGACTATGGCCGCTGAAGCCAGCTCTGCTTTCTTGAGGGCTACACAGCCGTTGTAGCTGGAGGCGTAGATTCCGATGTCATCGGCATAGGCTGCTACTTCTGCTCCTGGACGCTTGACTGAGACCACTGGCGCCGTGAAGACGACGAACAGGATTGGTCCCAGTACCGACCCTTGAGGTACTCCGCAGGTGGTATTGTGTGAAGTCGAGAGGCTCTCACCGACTCGTACGACGAAAGATCTTCCGCTAAGATAGCATCCGATCAGTCGGCATAGAGAGGTGGGAAACCTGTACTCCTCCAGACGGCGAAGTAGGAGTGTGTGAGACACACAGTCAAAGGCCTGCGTGCAATCCAGTGAGATGAACGCCGTAGCTCTGTTCTTTAGAAGCTGCTCTATGGTGTGGGCCTGTAGTTTAGCGAGATGGTGTTCGCATGAGACACCTCGAAGGAAACCAGTCTGCTCCGGTGGGATGACGTCCTCCTCCCTACAGTGCATCATCAGTTGATGGTGTATCAGCCGCTCGAAGATCTTGCTCATGTGAGATAGGAGGCTGATCGGCCGATAGTGCTCCGGAGAGTTTCCAGTCTTCCCCGGCTTGAGTAACGGCACTACGATTGCCTGTTTCCATACCTTAGGAAAGTATGAGATCCGTAGGCATGAGTTGAAGATATTCAACAGGAAGGCTTTACCCCTCCTGGGGAGCATCTTCATCAGCACGTACGGGATATCATCCTGTCCCGAGGCCTTGTTCCCTTTGGTACGGCGTAGTACCGACTCAAGCTGGTTGAAGGTGGAAAAGATGGGCTTCTCGTTAGGGCACGGTAGTGGCCCTATTGGGAGTAGTGGAGCATCTTTCAGGCGATCGGTATCCCTCTCTTCATAGCTCTTCGCCAGAAGTTCAGCCTGTTCCCCAGGTGCCAGTAGGTCACTCCCTGAAGTCAGGTGCACTGTCCTCCTCTTGGCTACGTGGGTCCTGACGAGTCGCCAGAACTGGCGATGGTCGTGATGAGTCCGCCGTAACTGATCGTGCCAGAGTGATGTCTTCCAGTCACGCATGAGGCTGGCTATCTGCCGGGTCATCGCATTGATGGCCGGTTTCAAACCGTAATCGCGCGTGCGCTGGAAGATGTTGTTCAAGTTGTTCCTCTGGCCAATCAGAGCGAGGATGTGCCGTGGGGGTTTCCTCATCGCGTTGGGCTGCGGGCTGAACCTGGGGATGTTGCTATTTGCTGAATCCTGGATGACAGTGGTGATGACTTCCACCGCTTCGTCCACCTCGGCTTCGGTTCGGCACTGTGTGATGGTGGGTAGTGCTTCTTCAACACTAGACCTGTATCCCTTCCAGTCGGCCTTGTGAAAGAGGTACTTGCTCGCCGGTGGTATGGCGGGCGTGCCCTCGAAGGTGTAGAGCACAGGCCGATGATCTGAAGGGCCGTACGGAAGCGCTACGCACTCCGTAACGGTGTGCATATCTCTGGTCAGGAGCAGGTCAAGCGTTGAAGTCCATCCAGGTCGGGCTGCATGCCTGAAGGTGTGCACCCCAGGGTGGAAGGCCGATATCCTGGTCTTGGTGATGTACGTGCCCATAGGATTGTTGCTGCTACACAACCAGGCGGTGTGTCGGGCATTGAAGTCCCCTAGGACGACATACCGACTCTTCGTTTGGGCGTGTTGCAGCAGTATCTTCACGGATGTGAGGATGGCCTGAGGTCTCTTATAGACACAGCAGAACGTGTACCGATGTTTCAGTCTCACGTCAACTGTGACCATATGAGTTCCCACAGTTGGGTCCACTGGGTTAGGGATACTCCTTGACGGTATATCCCTTCTGACCAGAATGACGACGCTTCCAAGAGTCCCTAGGGGGCAAGCCTCCCGGTAAGCAGTGTACCCCTGGAATTGTAGTCGAGCCGAGGTGTTGATCATGGTGTCAGTCAGCGCCACTACCGACGGCCGGTGCTGCTGTAGGAGGATCTCAATCTCAGCCTTATTCTTGATGAGGCCTCTGACGTTATAGTTCATGACTAGGTGTTTAGTCATGATCCATCTTCGAGAGAAGTCTCAGCACTAGCTGGATGAGGTTGTTCATTGTGGCCATCATCTGAGACATCTGGCTGGAGAGGTTGTCCTTCTCTGGTTGAGGTCTGGCAGCAGAATGAGGCTGCTGTTGGTGTACAGCTGGCTCCTGGGTATAGGCGTGGTGGGGGTTAGCCGGGTGGTGGGGGGTAGAGTGGTGGGGATGAGGGCCCTGCTGTGATTGGCTCTGAGCTGGCGCCTGGTGGTGGGGATGAGAGCTCTGCTGTGGTTGGCTCGGCTGTCTTCCACCAATCAGGGTCGAATAGGCTATGTCCGGCCGGACTAGCCTGCTCGGCTTTCTCGACGGGACAGCTGTTATAGGAGCGGTTTCTCTTTTCTCCCGCAGATTTTTCACCAATTTCATGCGGGATGGGCACTCTCTCGAGGTGGCTGGGTGTTCACCTTCACAATTATAGCATTTTACTGCCGCGGTCAAAGGGCAGTTCTCGGTTGGGTGCTGTTCAGCACACCGTCCACATACTACGAACCTTCCGCAGTACTTGTAAGTGTGGCCGTATTGAAGGCAGTTTCTGCACTGCACAGGCCCACCATCTTCCTTAAATTCCGAGGCTCTGAAAATGCAACCCCCGATCGCCTTCAGCTTTCTTATTTCAGTGAGTTTCACGGTGTGGTCCGTGATGATTTGTATGGGTTCGATGGGGATCTGACCCGTTGCCGTCCTCTTCGTGAGACGTCTGGCCATTTTAAATCCATGCAAGCGGTCTTGGAGTTCCTCCACTATGCCCTCTAGTTTTATATCCAGATCGAAGCCGTATAGTACAAACTTCTTCGATCTTTTTGTGCCTCTGGGGGCAAATGTGTGGAATTGCACATTTTCTCCCCTCCTCAGCAGGTTCATGGCGCACTCGTGGTCTTTTTCAGTCTCCAAGTACAGCCTGAGTTCCCTCGGCGAAGAGTTCGTAAGGAACTTAGTGATGCCAACTTCCTTCAATTTTTGTTTTATGAAGGGTTGAGATACGGCCGGTTTTATAATGATAGGTGGTGGCGGCCTGGTCTTCTTCTGTTGCTCTTCGGTCGGTAACGAACCAAACCTGTTTTGTGTAATAACAGGGGCCGGTGAATATTCAGATGATTCCCTCATCTTGAAGGTGAGCTTCTTGGGCACCTTCGACCAGCTTCCTGACGATTCTGTGGCATCGGCCTCAGAGGGCCTCTTCTCTCCTCTCACTACGGCATTCTCTGTGAAGTCCATTCCTCCTTCAGCCATCCCTGGAGTGGGGACGGACCGTATCAGACTGGGACTAGCTTTTTTTTTTTTTTTTTTTTTTTTTTTTTTTTTTTTTTTTTTTTTTTTTTTTTTTTTTTTTTTTTTTTTTTTTTTTTTTTTTTTTTTTTTTTTTTTTTTTTTTTTTTTCTTAGCCCCTGTGTGATTTGGGGTTTGAGATTTGGGTGGGGAAATAGGAATTGACAGGATCTCTTCTACTGTACAGTGTACATTTTAAGAGAGGGATGTGGAATTGATAGGTTTTGTTTCTTTATTTAATCAATTAATCATCTTATTCCAGTGACGGGGCTCACCGGGTTTTTGTAGTTCCTTTTTTATTTATTAGCTTTCTCAGTCTAGGCTGAGGCTTTTTATATAATTTTGCCATCTTTGTGGCCGTCCTGTAGGCGTTAATGTACTGAAAAGTGGGTTAGTACAGTGCTGGAGGTTATCAAAGAATTTGATATGCCTCCGTGTGATGAAGTCTGTTACCGTTGGAAGTTCCAGTGTTGTGTGCAGTAAGTCAGTTTTTGTTTTTTGTAGAGTTGTATGTCTTACAATACGTTTCAGAACACTGTTCTGAAACTGTTGGAGTCTCTTCGCCGTGTTGGGCGTGATGTTTGCTAACAACGGCGCTCCGTGTAGGAGTGCCGGTCTTAGTACGCTCTTATAGATCATTAGTTTGAGGCGGAGGGATAAGTTCGGAGATGTGAGCAGGTGGTTAAGTCTGTACGACTTGGTCCTAACCATCCTGAGCTTCTTGTTACAGTGGCGAGCAAGTGTCAGGTGCCTGTCAAGGGTAATACCTAGGTATACTAGACTGCTCGCCGGTCTGTTTTCTCTCCCCGCTACCCTATAGACCTTAGGGAGTGGGCGCTTATTCCTCTGGAAGGAGAAAATGATGCAGTCCGTCTTCTTGGGGTTAACTGTAATATTTAATCCCTCCAGTTTTTTGGTGATCTTTTCACAGACCTCCTCCGCCTGTCGTAGAGCTGTCTCCGCGCTTATCGAGCTGCTGTAGATCGCTATGTCGTCGGCGTATGCCGCGACAGTAGCTTTCCTGTATCTTGCCCCAACAGTTTCAGCCGTATATACCGAAAACAATACTGGGGATAGCACAGATCCTTGGGGGACTCCGCAGGTGAGTGCGATGTCTTCGGATACCGCTTCGCCGACTCGTACTCTTATTGTTCGCTGCTGAAGAAACGACCGTACGACAGTATAGAGCTGCTCCGGAAACTCGTTGTCCTGCAGTGTCTTACATAGAAGACCATGGGACACTGAGTCGAACGCCTCCGTGCAGTCTATAGAGATCATGGCGGTCGCCTCGTTCTTAACAGTGCTCTGACTTACTTCCGCCTGTAGCTTCGCCAGATGGTGATCCGGGCAGAGGCCAGCTTGGAAGCCGGTCTGCTCTGGTGGGATGAGGGCTATTTCTGAGCAGTAGGTCTTGAGATAATTAAGAATAATTTTCTCGAAGACCTTGCCCATGTGCGGAAGCAAGCTGATTGGTCGGTAGTCGACTGGCTGGGATCCGTTCTTCGCAGGTTTCAATAGCGGTGTAAGGATAGCTCTTTTCCATGCATCAGGGAAGTATCTTAACCTGAGGCAGGAGTTGTAGAGGTTCGTCAGGTGAGCTATCCCTCTTCTCGGCAGTTGTTTTAACAATATTGTTTGTATTCCGTCGTGGCCTGGAGCCTTATTCCCCCTCGTACGACGGAGAATGGCTTTTAGCTGCTTCGGGGATACATACATATAGTTATTGCCTATGTCCTCCGTTGGTAGGTCGGTTGGTGCGTTAGTCCGTCTGGTGATTATGCCACCGTAATGATCGGCAAACTTAGTGACCTGTTCCTCTACTGTCAACAGTTTGTCCCCGTCGTGGAGTATAGTCGAGCTTCTTTTCCTGGTTGTAGTCCTCAGTAGCTTCCAAAACTTCTTGTAATCACCGTGGGTTGCCCGAAGCTTCTCATGCCACTGTGCAGTCCGCCATTGTTTCATGAGGTTGCGGATCTGGGTGGTAAGGGAATTTACCACCGTCTTTACCTCGTGATCTCTAGTCCTGTACCATTTATTCTTCCACTTATTGCGCAGGGCGATAAGGTTCAGAATGTGATCTGGTGGAGGGCGTAGAGCTGGTGGAAGTGGCCTGAACTTCGGTATGGCTACATCAGCGGCGCGTTTGATAGTTGCTGAGAAGAACTCCAAGTAAGTGTCGATTTCCCTCTTCGTACGGAGGGCAGGGACTGTTGACAGTTCGTGGTAGACCTGTGCTTTGTAGGCTTCCCAGTCGGCGTCTTCATACTTGTACTTCGTTGGTGGGGGAGCTGGTGCTTCACCACCTATCAGGTACAGCACAGGTCTGTGGTCCGATGTGATGAAATCCAGCGCAATACAGTCTTCAAACCGGTGCGGCTGCCTTGTGAGAAGGAGGTCGATAGTAGATCTTCCATTGTTCGCCCTGTGCCTGAAGGTGTAGGTGTTCGGGTGAACCACCGTGCAGGGCGTCTTGGTGATGACTTTCCCAGCTGCGTTACTGGAGATGTTGTTCCAAACGGTGTGCCGAGCGTTTAGGTCACCTACGACCCAATGGTTCGTCCTTTTGGCACATTCGTTTAGGAGCTGGGAAAATTCTACGATAGAAGACCTGGGTCTCCTATATATTCCCGTGATGATGGTGGGTTTGTCTAAGAGCATCTGCACGGTTTTGTGGTGAATCTTCGGGTCACTTATTGCCACTGGTGGCGGGAGTTCTCTCCAGCGGATCCCGTGGCGTATGGCTATTATGACACCTCCTTCTCGATCTCCTGTCAATGCGTAGCCCGGTATACGTATGCGCTGGAAATTCGTCCTGGTATCCGTGAGGATCACTACGGTGGGTTGGGTCTGTGCTATCAGAGCGTAAATCTCAGTAATTTTGGACATTAAGCCGTCCGTGTTAAAATTGAGTATTGTCAGTGTACTGTTCATTGTGAAACGAAAGCTGTGAACAATGAGATCAGTTTGTTTGTTGTGTCAGTAAGTGTTTCAATGCTCTTCAAGATGTTACCCACCCAAGGTGGTGGTTCGTCTTGACGAGCCGTGTCCGCATAAGTTCGTTGCGTCTGTCGTGGTGGGGGGTGAGCCCGGTCACTGGTTGGCTGTTGGGTCTGCTGGGGTGGGAGTTGAGCTTGGGGTCTGATTGGTTCTTGGGTCTGACGTGGTGGTGGGTGATTCCGGTCCCTCGTCTGCCGACTTCTTTCTTGAGCTGGCTGGGGCTGCGTGGGTAGCTTCATCCTCAGACCGATCTTCTGCCTCAATTTCTCCAATTTTTCCTGGAATGCCTTCCTCATATTGCATCCCGTGAATGAAGCTACATGCATCTCACCACAGTTTGCACATTTAACTGGGGTGGTGCTTCTCTGGCAGTCTGCAATGAGGTGGGGACCAGCGCACCGAACACATACCACTGTTCTCCCACAGTGGTTTTTTGTGTGCCCGAATTGCTGGCACCTATGGCATTGGACAATACCCTTCTTCCCTCTGTACTCTTTGACCGTGAATCGGATCCGGTTGACTGTATGGAGTTTAGCTAGGTCCTCTAGCTTCACGGCCATAGTTGTTGTGACCAAGACGAGGGGGAGGTCCGTCTTCTTTCCATCCTTATCGCTCTTCCTCATGCGTCGGACGTCGAGGATTCCTTCGAGTCGCTCCGCTAGGTTTTCCTTAATGTGTTCGATTTTGTGGTCCACGTCCAGATCGTAGATAACGTATTTCTTGGTTCTAGGCCCGTTCGACGCAGAATACGTATGATACGGGTTGTTTATACTCCGGAAGTATGCGGTCATGCCTCCGTGTATGTCCATGGTAGCCGGGAAAATGCGTACTCCTTCCCGGGTTTTTTGGATCTCGAAGTCTGTAAAGCCAGCGGCATTTAAGCCCTCCACTGCCTTGATGGTGCTTGTCACTCCGCTGACCACTATAGGAGGAGGCTTCTTTCGTGGAGCGTCTTTCGGCACTTCACTGTTTCCTGTGCTGTTAACGCTGAGGATGGAGAAGGTGTTCGAAGTGCTCACGGTGAAATTCGGCTGAGTGTTCGCCGGCCGGCAAACCCTCTTAGGTTGTTCGTACCCATCCTTCAGTGCTTGGGCATCCTTCCTCGTCTTCTTCTTCTGTTGGGGTACTGCTGGTAGTGGGGCCGGCATGGTGGATCCTGAAGCTTGGTCTTCCATATGTTCTGCCATATCACTTTGGTCGGACCGTAACGGAGACACCGGTATTTCTCTTGCCAGAGCTACGCTGCCCGATTGGCTGTTGAGGTTATACCCACGGGATAAGTGTGGACCCCAACAACATAAGGCGCTATCGTAGCAAGAGTAATCACTAAAACGGATAGTTGACAAGGATCACAAAACACTATCAATAGCTAGGACACTGACTCTATTCTCATTCTATTCTCATTCTATTCTCCTGGGACTAGCACTACACTCGCGGGGGGTTACCACTACGGACGGACCGTAATGAACGCACCACGCACTGCTGTCACTGTCACAAAGGGTGGGGGGACTTGCAAGCACAACGCTGCCCTTACCCTATTGGGTGGCTGCTGAGGTTAGATCCAAGTGATAAGCATGGACCTCAGCAGCATAAAGGCGCAAACTAAGCAAGCGGGAAAAATGTGGCAAACAGGTTCACTTCAGTAAGGTAGCACTTCCGGAGATGTTTCCACTTCGGCTGCTCACTGCAAACTGTGATCTGATCTATGTATTGATCTCGTCTGTCTATAGTCTATGCGCGAGTCTGTGTGGGGACAGACTGTATTAGACGTAGGCACCCTAGTTCGGACGGACCGTAACGAAGGCACTACTTACTCTTGCAAGAGCTACGCTGCCCGATTGGCTGTTGAGGTTAGACCCACGGGATAAGTGTGGACCCCAACAACATAAGGCGCTATCGTAGCAAGAGTAATATCACTAAAACGCACAGATCACAACACTCACAACACTATCTGTATCTGACTGATGTCCTGTATATGTCTATTGTCTATTGTCTGATCTGTCTATTGTCTATTGTCTATTCTTTCTCAAATTAATTTGAATTCAATAGTATTTTCCTCTTAAAATTAAGGTTCAATTAAAATTTATTTGAATAAAGTATTAAATATAAAGAGTCCGTAAATATAGATATTTTAAAAAGAGCTTGAGATAAAACTAAACAACATGAGAATGAAGAAAAACAAACTGCCTAAATGCTAAAACACCTAGAAAAAGTTAAAACATATATCGATTTCCGGCCTCTTTTTTTCTCCACTACGACAATGGCACCTAAGAAGCAAGAGTTTACCGCTTATTTGCCTTTATGAGAAAAAGAAGATTTAACTTTGCTTTGGCATTCAAGAAACAAAAACATCACATTCGTGCTACAAAAAGGATTTCAAGTGGTTCATTTTTCACATCTTTGATATTCTTTTTTGCAAAATTAGCAACAAAATAAATATAATCTCGCAAATAAGAGGAATTTGACTGATTCAGATCTGTTGACTTGCCATCGACCGAAGATAAATAAGACATAATTTCTTTGTTTTCTAGTAACAATGAACCATTACCTCATTATTTAAATATAAGGAGTGTTGTAAATGAGAGAATTTATTGCAAATATTGAAAAATAATTGTTAATTTAAAATTGAAAAATTCTGAACATCACTAAAAAAAATACTGATTTCAAAACACATATCAGCATCAATTTTATGTATACAATATATGTATACATTATACATTATATGTATACAATATAATAATAATTATTGTTATAATTTTTTTTTTTTTAAATCATCGCCAATGAAAGAAGATGCAGTCTTATACAGTGTATTAATACACTGCGGGACCATGCCCCGAATAGTAATTTTTCATCTAATTATACCAAATGAATTATATTATATTATTAGATTTTCTTCCTCTGTTTTCCAATTCCTTTCTACCCAGTAGAAAATGTTGGGAATTTCGAGGTTATCGTACTTAAATAATAATTTCGAAAGTTTCCGCAATTTCTGCAACTATGAAGCGGAACTTATTTTTGGACTCACCGAAGGGAATGGTAGTTAAAAACATGTGTTAGAAATAGAAATGAAAAAAAATCGATGTAATTTATAATTGATGTATCAAAAATAATCGATAACCTATCGATCTGAAAACTTTTGAGCGGGGGGTCCCCTTTTTGACGTGGTTTAGAGTCCCAAGTATCCAATACTTACATTTTATATAATCATGAATAAATTACTTGAGATACCGTACTTAATATATAAATAGCGACATAAGAAGGTATCAATATTTTTTTAATAATTATCTATCGATAACAACTTCTAAAGTTTGTTCGTGATACCTTAAACTAATTAAACGGTGATTTTGCTTAATGAACTATTTATTGATTGTTGTTATAATTATGAGAGCCATTCCCGGAAGTACTGCAACACCGGGTCGACCCGTGACGGAGGTGGAGCAAGCCCCAAACTCTCCATCAATTTCCAAAAATCAGTTTAATCTACTGGACTCCCGATGGGAGTCGTACCAGAGATTAAGCTGATAAGAACAGATACTACACTTTGATCTTAGCCGAAAGGGCCGAGAAGCGATGACTACCGGTTCCTCCGAACCGTGATATGATTAAGTAAAGCATTCTTGGAATAGTGGGAGCCGAGCACCACTTCCAACTCCACCATTACCTTCAAAAAACATTACCAAGCTTCAGCTAGCGTCCTTTGATTGATAACATCTTCTCCTTAAACTTCTAAGACAACTCTTAGAGCAACTTGGAATTACATGAAGCAGAAAAGAAGGCGAAAGGCTATAGATAAGTCACCAAAGTCATGCCTGTGCTGCACCCTGTACGCCAATAATCAAATAACATCAAGACGAAACGAAGCGGTGTAGCAACGACACGCGGTTCTATTATCAAATATGCTTCGTACAAAGAAATTAGTACTGTACCTCTCCTATTTTAAATTAGTGACAAGTTAATTTTAAGTTATTCCGCAATTGCTTATTATATTACAAATTGCATAAAAATCGAATTTTTAATAAGATACTGTTTCACGTAGAAGAAACTAAAATCGAGAAGTACTTGAAAAGGTTTTTTCTTTCTCAAATTAATTTGAATTCAATAGTATTTTCCTCTTAAAATTAAGGTTCAATTAAAATTTATTTGAATAAAGTATTAAATATAAAGAGTCCGTAAATATAGATATTTTAAAAAGAGCTTGAGATAAAACTAAACAACATGAGAATGAAGAAAAACAAACTGCCTAAATGCTAAAACACCTAGAAAAAGTTAAAACATATATCGATTTCCGGCCTCTTTTTTTCTCCACTACGACAATGGCACCTAAGAAGCAAGAGTTTACCGCTTATTTGCCTTTATGAGAAAAAGAAGATTTAACTTTGCTTTGGCATTCAAGAAACAAAAACATCACATTCGTGCTACAAAAAGGATTTCAAGTGGTTCATTTTTCACATCTTTGATATTCTTTTTTGCAAAATTAGCAACAAAATAAATATAATCTCGCAAATAAGAGGAATTTGACTGATTCAGATCTGTTGACTTGCCATCGACCGAAGATAAATAAGACATAATTTCTTTGTTTTCTAGTAACAATGAACCATTACCTCATTATTTAAATATAAGGAGTGTTGTAAATGAGAGAATTTATTGCAAATATTGAAAAATAATTGTTAATTTAAAATTGAAAAATTCTGAACATCACTAAAAAAAATACTGATTTCAAAACACATATCAGCATCAATTTTATGTATACAATATATGTATACATTATACATTATATGTATACAATATAATAATAATTATTGTTATAATTTTTTTTTTTTTAAATCATCGCCAATGAAAGAAGATGCAGTCTTATACAGTGTATTAATACACTGCGGGACCATGCCCCGAATAGTAATTTTTCATCTAATTATACCAAATGAATTATATTATATTATTAGATTTTCTTCCTCTGTTTTCCAATTCCTTTCTACCCAGTAGAAAATGTTGGGAATTTCGAGGTTATCGTACTTAAATAATAATTTCGAAAGTTTCCGCAATTTCTGCAACTATGAAGCGGAACTTATTTTTGGACTCACCGAAGGGAATGGTAGTTAAAAACATGTGTTAGAAATAGAAATGAAAAAAAATCGATGTAATTTATAATTGATGTATCAAAAATAATCGATAACCTATCGATCTGAAAACTTTTGAGCGGGGGGTCCCCTTTTTGACGTGGTTTAGAGTCCCAAGTATCCAATACTTACATTTTATATAATCATGAATAAATTACTTGAGATACCGTACTTAATATATAAATAGCGACATAAGAAGGTATCAATATTTTTTTAATAATTATCTATCGATAACAACTTCTAAAGTTTGTTCGTGATACCTTAAACTAATTAAACGGTGATTTTGCTTAATGAACTATTTATTGATTGTTGTTATAATTATGAGAGCCATTCCCGGAAGTACTGCAACACCGGGTCGACCCGTGACGGAGGTGGAGCAAGCCCCAAACTCTCCATCAATTTCCAAAAATCAGTTTAATCTACTGGACTCCCGATGGGAGTCGTACCAGAGATTAAGCTGATAAGAACAGATACTACACTTTGATCTTAGCCGAAAGGGCCGAGAAGCGATGACTACCGGTTCCTCCGAACCGTGATATGATTAAGTAAAGCATTCTTGGAATAGTGGGAGCCGAGCACCACTTCCAACTCCACCATTACCTTCAAAAAACATTACCAAGCTTCAGCTAGCGTCCTTTGATTGATAACATCTTCTCCTTAAACTTCTAAGACAACTCTTAGAGCAACTTGGAATTACATGAAGCAGAAAAGAAGGCGAAAGGCTATAGATAAGTCACCAAAGTCATGCCTGTGCTGCACCCTGTACGCCAATAATCAAATAACATCAAGACGAAACGAAGCGGTGTAGCAACGACACGCGGTTCTATTATCAAATATGCTTCGTACAAAGAAATTAGTACTGTACCTCTCCTATTTTAAATTAGTGACAAGTTAATTTTAAGTTATTCCGCAATTGCTTATTATATTACAAATTGCATAAAAATCGAATTTTTAATAAGATACTGTTTCACGTAGAAGAAACTAAAATCGAGAAGTACTTGAAAAGGTTTTTTCTTTCTCAAATTAATTTGAATTCAATAGTATTTTCCTCTTAAAATTAAGGTTCAATTAAAATTTATTTGAATAAAGTATTAAATATAAAGAGTCCGTAAATATAGATATTTTAAAAAGAGCTTGAGATAAAACTAAACAACATGAGAATGAAGAAAAACAAACTGCCTAAATGCTAAAACACCTAGAAAAAGTTAAAACATATATCGATTTCCGGCCTCTTTTTTTCTCCACTACGACAATGGCACCTAAGAAGCAAGAGTTTACCGCTTATTTGCCTTTATGAGAAAAAGAAGATTTAACTTTGCTTTGGCATTCAAGAAACAAAAACATCACATTCGTGCTACAAAAAGGATTTCAAGTGGTTCATTTTTCACATCTTTGATATTCTTTTTTGCAAAATTAGCAACAAAATAAATATAATCTCGCAAATAAGAGGAATTTGACTGATTCAGATCTGTTGACTTGCCATCGACCGAAGATAAATAAGACATAATTTCTTTGTTTTCTAGTAACAATGAACCATTACCTCATTATTTAAATATAAGGAGTGTTGTAAATGAGAGAATTTATTGCAAATATTGAAAAATAATTGTTAATTTAAAATTGAAAAATTCTGAACATCACTAAAAAAAATACTGATTTCAAAACACATATCAGCATCAATTTTATGTATACAATATATGTATACATTATACATTATATGTATACAATATAATAATAATTATTGTTATAATTTTTTTTTTTTTAAATCATCGCCAATGAAAGAAGATGCAGTCTTATACAGTGTATTAATACACTGCGGGACCATGCCCCGAATAGTAATTTTTCATCTAATTATACCAAATGAATTATATTATATTATTAGATTTTCTTCCTCTGTTTTCCAATTCCTTTCTACCCAGTAGAAAATGTTGGGAATTTCGAGGTTATCGTACTTAAATAATAATTTCGAAAGTTTCCGCAATTTCTGCAACTATGAAGCGGAACTTATTTTTGGACTCACCGAAGGGAATGGTAGTTAAAAACATGTGTTAGAAATAGAAATGAAAAAAAATCGATGTAATTTATAATTGATGTATCAAAAATAATCGATAACCTATCGATCTGAAAACTTTTGAGCGGGGGGTCCCCTTTTTGACGTGGTTTAGAGTCCCAAGTATCCAATACTTACATTTTATATAATCATGAATAAATTACTTGAGATACCGTACTTAATATATAAATAGCGACATAAGAAGGTATCAATATTTTTTTAATAATTATCTATCGATAACAACTTCTAAAGTTTGTTCGTGATACCTTAAACTAATTAAACGGTGATTTTGCTTAATGAACTATTTATTGATTGTTGTTATAATTATGAGAGCCATTCCCGGAAGTACTGCAACACCGGGTCGACCCGTGACGGAGGTGGAGCAAGCCCCAAACTCTCCATCAATTTCCAAAAATCAGTTTAATCTACTGGACTCCCGATGGGAGTCGTACCAGAGATTAAGCTGATAAGAACAGATACTACACTTTGATCTTAGCCGAAAGGGCCGAGAAGCGATGACTACCGGTTCCTCCGAACCGTGATATGATTAAGTAAAGCATTCTTGGAATAGTGGGAGCCGAGCACCACTTCCAACTCCACCATTACCTTCAAAAAACATTACCAAGCTTCAGCTAGCGTCCTTTGATTGATAACATCTTCTCCTTAAACTTCTAAGACAACTCTTAGAGCAACTTGGAATTACATGAAGCAGAAAAGAAGGCGAAAGGCTATAGATAAGTCACCAAAGTCATGCCTGTGCTGCACCCTGTACGCCAATAATCAAATAACATCAAGACGAAACGAAGCGGTGTAGCAACGACACGCGGTTCTATTATCAAATATGCTTCGTACAAAGAAATTAGTACTGTACCTCTCCTATTTTAAATTAGTGACTAGTTAATTTTAAGTTATTCCGCAATTGCTTATTATATTACAAATTGCATAAAAATCGAATTTTTAATAAGATACTGTTTCACGTAGAAGAAACTAAAATCGAGAAGTACTTGAAAAGGTTTTTTCTTTCTCAAATTAATTTGAATTCAATAGTATTTTCCTCTTAAAATTAAGGTTCAATTAAAATTTATTTGAATAAAGTATTAAATATAAAGAGTCCGTAAATATAGATATTTTAAAAAGAGCTTGAGATAAAACTAAACAACATGAGAATGAAGAAAAACAAACTGCCTAAATGCTAAAACACCTAGAAAAAGTTAAAACATATATCGATTTCCGGCCTCTTTTTTTCTCCACTACGACAATGGCACCTAAGAAGCAAGAGTTTACCGCTTATTTGCCTTTATGAGAAAAAGAAGATTTTACTTTGCTTTGGCATTCAAGAAACAAAAACATCACATTCGTGCTACAAAAAGGATTTCAAGTGGTTCATTTTTCACATCTTTGATATTCTTTTTTGCAAAATTAGCAACAAAATAAATATAATCTCGCAAATAAGAGGAATTTGACTGATTCAGATCTGTTGACTTGCCATCGACCGAAGATAAATAAGACATAATTTCTTTGTTTTCTAGTAACAATGAACCATTACCTCATTATTTAAATATAAGGAGTGTTGTAAATGAGAGAATTTATTGCAAATATTGAAAAATAATTGTTAATTTAAAATTGAAAAATTCTGAACATCACTAAAAAAAATACTGATTTCAAAACACATATCAGCATCAATTTTATGTATACAATATATGTATACATTATACATTATATGTATACAATATAATAATAATTATTGTTATAATTTTTTTTTTTTTAAATCATCGCCAATGAAAGAAGATGCAGTCTTATACAGTGTATTAATACACTGCGGGACCATGCCCCGAATAGTAATTTTTCATCTAATTATACCAAATGAATTATATTATATTATTAGATTTTCTTCCTCTGTTTTCCAATTCCTTTCTACCCAGTAGAAAATGTTGGGAATTTCGAGGTTATCGTACTTAAATAATAATTTCGAAAGTTTCCGCAATTTCTGCAACTATGAAGCGGAACTTATTTTTGGACTCACCGAAGGGAATGGTAGTTAAAAACATGTGTTAGAAATAGAAATGAAAAAAAATCGATGTAATTTATAATTGATGTATCAAAAATAATCGATAACCTATCGATCTGAAAACTTTTGAGCGGGGGGTCCCCTTTTTGACGTGGTTTAGAGTCCCAAGTATCCAATACTTACATTTTATATAATCATGAATAAATTACTTGAGATACCGTACTTAATATATAAATAGCGACATAAGAAGGTATCAATATTTTTTTAATAATTATCTATCGATAACAACTTCTAAAGTTTGTTCGTGATACCTTAAACTAATTAAACGGTGATTTTGCTTAATGAACTATTTATTGATTGTTGTTATAATTATGAGAGCCATTCCCGGAAGTACTGCAACACCGGGTCGACCCGTGACGGAGGTGGAGCAAGCCCCAAACTCTCCATCAATTTCCAAAAATCAGTTTAATCTACTGGACTCCCGATGGGAGTCGTACCAGAGATTAAGCTGATAAGAACAGATACTACACTTTGATCTTAGCCGAAAGGGCCGAGAAGCGATGACTACCGGTTCCTCCGAACCGTGATATGATTAAGTAAAGCATTCTTGGAATAGTGGGAGCCGAGCACCACTTCCAACTCCACCATTACCTTCAAAAAACATTACCAAGCTTCAGCTAGCGTCCTTTGATTGATAACATCTTCTCCTTAAACTTCTAAGACAACTCTTAGAGCAACTTGGAATTACATGAAGCAGAAAAGAAGGCGAAAGGCTATAGATAAGTCACCAAAGTCATGCCTGTGCTGCACCCTGTACGCCAATAATCAAATAACATCAAGACGAAACGAAGCGGTGTAGCAACGACACGCGGTTCTATTATCAAATATGCTTCGTACAAAGAAATTAGTACTGTACCTCTCCTATTTTAAATTAGTGACAAGTTAATTTTAAGTTATTCCGCAATTGCTTATTATATTACAAATTGCATAAAAATCGAATTTTTAATAAGATACTGTTTCACGTAGAAGAAACTAAAATCGAGAAGTACTTGAAAAGGTTTTTTCTTTCTCAAATTAATTTGAATTCAATAGTATTTTCCTCTTAAAATTAAGGTTCAATTAAAATTTATTTGAATAAAGTATTAAATATAAAGAGTCCGTAAATATAGATATTTTAAAAAGAGCTTGAGATAAAACTAAACAACATGAGAATGAAGAAAAACAAACTGCCTAAATGCTAAAACACCTAGAAAAAGTTAAAACATATATCGATTTCCGGCCTCTTTTTTTCTCCACTACGACAATGGCACCTAAGAAGCAAGAGTTTACCGCTTATTTGCCTTTATGAGAAAAAGAAGATTTTACTTTGCTTTGGCATTCAAGAAACAAAAACATCACATTCGTGCTACAAAAAGGATTTCAAGTGGTTCATTTTTCACATCTTTGATATTCTTTTTTGCAAAATTAGCAACAAAATAAATATAATCTCGCAAATAAGAGGAATTTGACTGATTCAGATCTGTTGACTTGCCATCGACCGAAGATAAATAAGACATAATTTCTTTGTTTTCTAGTAACAATGAACCATTACCTCATTATTTAAATATAAGGAGTGTTGTAAATGAGAGAATTTATTGCAAATATTGAAAAATAATTGTTAATTTAAAATTGAAAAATTCTGAACATCACTAAAAAAAATACTGATTTCAAAACACATATCAGCATCAATTTTATGTATACAATATATGTATACATTATACATTATATGTATACAATATAATAATAATTATTGTTATAATTTTTTTTTTTTTAAATCATCGCCAATGAAAGAAGATGCAGTCTTATACAGTGTATTAATACACTGCGGGACCATGCCCCGAATAGTAATTTTTCATCTAATTATACCAAATGAATTATATTATATTATTAGATTTTCTTCCTCTGTTTTCCAATTCCTTTCTACCCAGTAGAAAATGTTGGGAATTTCGAGGTTATCGTACTTAAATAATAATTTCGAAAGTTTCCGCAATTTCTGCAACTATGAAGCGGAACTTATTTTTGGACTCACCGAAGGGAATGGTAGTTAAAAACATGTGTTAGAAATAGAAATGAAAAAAAATCGATGTAATTTATAATTGATGTATCAAAAATAATCGATAACCTATCGATCTGAAAACTTTTGAGCGGGGGGTCCCCTTTTTGACGTGGTTTAGAGTCCCAAGTATCCAATACTTACATTTTATATAATCATGAATAAATTACTTGAGATACCGTACTTAATATATAAATAGCGACATAAGAAGGTATCAATATTTTTTTAATAATTATCTATCGATAACAACTTCTAAAGTTTGTTCGTGATACCTTAAACTAATTAAACGGTGATTTTGCTTAATGAACTATTTATTGATTGTTGTTATAATTATGAGAGCCATTCCCGGAAGTACTGCAACACCGGGTCGACCCGTGACGGAGGTGGAGCAAGCCCCAAACTCTCCATCAATTTCCAAAAATCAGTTTAATCTACTGGACTCCCGATGGGAGTCGTACCAGAGATTAAGCTGATAAGAACAGATACTACACTTTGATCTTAGCCGAAAGGGCCGAGAAGCGATGACTACCGGTTCCTCCGAACCGTGATATGATTAAGTAAAGCATTCTTGGAATAGTGGGAGCCGAGCACCACTTCCAACTCCACCATTACCTTCAAAAAACATTACCAAGCTTCAGCTAGCGTCCTTTGATTGATAACATCTTCTCCTTAAACTTCTAAGACAACTCTTAGAGCAACTTGGAATTACATGAAGCAGAAAAGAAGGCGAAAGGCTATAGATAAGTCACCAAAGTCATGCCTGTGCTGCACCCTGTACGCCAATAATCAAATAACATCAAGACGAAACGAAGCGGTGTAGCAACGACACGCGGTTCTATTATCAAATATGCTTCGTACAAAGAAATTAGTACTGTACCTCTCCTATTTTAAATTAGTGACTAGTTAATTTTAAGTTATTCCGCAATTGCTTATTATATTACAAATTGCATAAAAATCGAATTTTTAATAAGATACTGTTTCACGTAGAAGAAACTAAAATCGAGAAGTACTTGAAAAGGTTTTTTCTTTCTCAAATTAATTTGAATTCAATAGTATTTTCCTCTTAAAATTAAGGTTCAATTAAAATTTATTTGAATAAAGTATTAAATATAAAGAGTCCGTAAATATAGATATTTTAAAAAGAGCTTGAGATAAAACTAAACAACATGAGAATGAAGAAAAACAAACTGCCTAAATGCTAAAACACCTAGAAAAAGTTAAAACATATATCGATTTCCGGCCTCTTTTTTTCTCCACTACGACAATGGCACCTAAGAAGCAAGAGTTTACCGCTTATTTGCCTTTATGAGAAAAAGAAGATTTTACTTTGCTTTGGCATTCAAGAAACAAAAACATCACATTCGTGCTACAAAAAGGATTTCAAGTGGTTCATTTTTCACATCTTTGATATTCTTTTTTGCAAAATTAGCAACAAAATAAATATAATCTCGCAAATAAGAGGAATTTGACTGATTCAGATCTGTTGACTTGCCATCGACCGAAGATAAATAAGACATAATTTCTTTGTTTTCTAGTAACAATGAACCATTACCTCATTATTTAAATATAAGGAGTGTTGTAAATGAGAGAATTTATTGCAAATATTGAAAAATAATTGTTAATTTAAAATTGAAAAATTCTGAACATCACTAAAAAAAATACTGATTTCAAAACACATATCAGCATCAATTTTATGTATACAATATATGTATACATTATACATTATATGTATACAATATAATAATAATTATTGTTATAATTTTTTTTTTTTTTAAATCATCGCCAATGAAAGAAGATGCAGTCTTATACAGTGTATTAATACACTGCGGGACCATGCCCCGAATAGTAATTTTTCATCTAATTATACCAAATGAATTATATTATATTATTAGATTTTCTTCCTCTGTTTTCCAATTCCTTTCTACCCAGTAGAAAATGTTGGGAATTTCGAGGTTATCGTACTTAAATAATAATTTCGAAAGTTTCCGCAATTTCTGCAACTATGAAGCGGAACTTATTTTTGGACTCACCGAAGGGAATGGTAGTTAAAAACATGTGTTAGAAATAGAAATGAAAAAAAATCGATGTAATTTATAATTGATGTATCAAAAATAATCGATAACCTATCGATCTGAAAACTTTTGAGCGGGGGGTCCCCTTTTTGACGTGGTTTAGAGTCCCAAGTATCCAATACTTACATTTTATATAATCATGAATAAATTACTTGAGATACCGTACTTAATATATAAATAGCGACATAAGAAGGTATCAATATTTTTTTAATAATTATCTATCGATAACAACTTCTAAAGTTTGTTCGTGATACCTTAAACTAATTAAACGGTGATTTTGCTTAATGAACTATTTATTGATTGTTGTTATAATTATGAGAGCCATTCCCGGAAGTACTGCAACACCGGGTCGACCCGTGACGGAGGTGGAGCAAGCCCCAAACTCTCCATCAATTTCCAAAAATCAGTTTAATCTACTGGACTCCCGATGGGAGTCGTACCAGAGATTAAGCTGATAAGAACAGATACTACACTTTGATCTTAGCCGAAAGGGCCGAGAAGCGATGACTACCGGTTCCTCCGAACCGTGATATGATTAAGTAAAGCATTCTTGGAATAGTGGGAGCCGAGCACCACTTCCAACTCCACCATTACCTTCAAAAAACATTACCAAGCTTCAGCTAGCGTCCTTTGATTGATAACATCTTCTCCTTAAACTTCTAAGACAACTCTTAGAGCAACTTGGAATTACATGAAGCAGAAAAGAAGGCGAAAGGCTATAGATAAGTCACCAAAGTCATGCCTGTGCTGCACCCTGTACGCCAATAATCAAATAACATCAAGACGAAACGAAGCGGTGTAGCAACGACACGCGGTTCTATTATCAAATATGCTTCGTACAAAGAAATTAGTACTGTACCTCTCCTATTTTAAATTAGTGACAAGTTAATTTTAAGTTATTCCGCAATTGCTTATTATATTACAAATTGCATAAAAATCGAATTTTTAATAAGATACTGTTTCACGTAGAAGAAACTAAAATCGAGAAGTACTTGAAAAGGTTTTTTCTTTCTCAAATTAATTTGAATTCAATAGTATTTTCCTCTTAAAATTAAGGTTCAATTAAAATTTATTTGAATAAAGTATTAAATATAAAGAGTCCGTAAATATAGATATTTTAAAAAGAGCTTGAGATAAAACTAAACAACATGAGAATGAAGAAAAACAAACTGCCTAAATGCTAAAACACCTAGAAAAAGTTAAAACATATATCGATTTCCGGCCTCTTTTTTTCTCCACTACGACAATGGCACCTAAGAAGCAAGAGTTTACCGCTTATTTGCCTTTATGAGAAAAAGAAGATTTTACTTTGCTTTGGCATTCAAGAAACAAAAACATCACATTCGTGCTACAAAAAGGATTTCAAGTGGTTCATTTTTCACATCTTTGATATTCTTTTTTGCAAAATTAGCAACAAAATAAATATAATCTCGCAAATAAGAGGAATTTGACTGATTCAGATCTGTTGACTTGCCATCGACCGAAGATAAATAAGACATAATTTCTTTGTTTTCTAGTAACAATGAACCATTACCTCATTATTTAAATATAAGGAGTGTTGTAAATGAGAGAATTTATTGCAAATATTGAAAAATAATTGTTAATTTAAAATTGAAAAATTCTGAACATCACTAAAAAAAATACTGATTTCAAAACACATATCAGCATCAATTTTATGTATACAATATATGTATACATTATACATTATATGTATACAATATAATAATAATTATTGTTATAATTTTTTTTTTTTTAAATCATCGCCAATGAAAGAAGATGCAGTCTTATACAGTGTATTAATACACTGCGGGACCATGCCCCGAATAGTAATTTTTCATCTAATTATACCAAATGAATTATATTATATTATTAGATTTTCTTCCTCTGTTTTCCAATTCCTTTCTACCCAGTAGAAAATGTTGGGAATTTCGAGGTTATCGTACTTAAATAATAATTTCGAAAGTTTCCGCAATTTCTGCAACTATGAAGCGGAACTTATTTTTGGACTCACCGAAGGGAATGGTAGTTAAAAACATGTGTTAGAAATAGAAATGAAAAAAAATCGATGTAATTTATAATTGATGTATCAAAAATAATCGATAACCTATCGATCTGAAAACTTTTGAGCGGGGGGTCCCCTTTTTGACGTGGTTTAGAGTCCCAAGTATCCAATACTTACATTTTATATAATCATGAATAAATTACTTGAGATACCGTACTTAATATATAAATAGCGACATAAGAAGGTATCAATATTTTTTTAATAATTATCTATCGATAACAACTTCTAAAGTTTGTTCGTGATACCTTAAACTAATTAAACGGTGATTTTGCTTAATGAACTATTTATTGATTGTTGTTATAATTATGAGAGCCATTCCCGGAAGTACTGCAACACCGGGTCGACCCGTGACGGAGGTGGAGCAAGCCCCAAACTCTCCATCAATTTCCAAAAATCAGTTTAATCTACTGGACTCCCGATGGGAGTCGTACCAGAGATTAAGCTGATAAGAACAGATACTACACTTTGATCTTAGCCGAAAGGGCCGAGAAGCGATGACTACCGGTTCCTCCGAACCGTGATATGATTAAGTAAAGCATTCTTGGAATAGTGGGAGCCGAGCACCACTTCCAACTCCACCATTACCTTCAAAAAACATTACCAAGCTTCAGCTAGCGTCCTTTGATTGATAACATCTTCTCCTTAAACTTCTAAGACAACTCTTAGAGCAACTTGGAATTACATGAAGCAGAAAAGAAGGCGAAAGGCTATAGATAAGTCACCAAAGTCATGCCTGTGCTGCACCCTGTACGCCAATAATCAAATAACATCAAGACGAAACGAAGCGGTGTAGCAACGACACGCGGTTCTATTATCAAATATGCTTCGTACAAAGAAATTAGTACTGTACCTCTCCTATTTTAAATTAGTGACTAGTTAATTTTAAGTTATTCCGCAATTGCTTATTATATTACAAATTGCATAAAAATCGAATTTTTAATAAGATACTGTTTCACGTAGAAGAAACTAAAATCGAGAAGTACTTGAAAAGGTTTTTTCTTTCTCAAATTAATTTGAATTCAATAGTATTTTCCTCTTAAAATTAAGGTTCAATTAAAATTTATTTGAATAAAGTATTAAATATAAAGAGTCCGTAAATATAGATATTTTAAAAAGAGCTTGAGATAAAACTAAACAACATGAGAATGAAGAAAAACAAACTGCCTAAATGCTAAAACACCTAGAAAAAGTTAAAACATATATCGATTTCCGGCCTCTTTTTTTCTCCACTACGACAATGGCACCTAAGAAGCAAGAGTTTACCGCTTATTTGCCTTTATGAGAAAAAGAAGATTTAACTTTGCTTTGGCATTCAAGAAACAAAAACATCACATTCGTGCTACAAAAAGGATTTCAAGTGGTTCATTTTTCACATCTTTGATATTCTTTTTTGCAAAATTAGCAACAAAATAAATATAATCTCGCAAATAAGAGGAATTTGACTGATTCAGATCTGTTGACTTGCCATCGACCGAAGATAAATAAGACATAATTTCTTTGTTTTCTAGTAACAATGAACCATTACCTCATTATTTAAATATAAGGAGTGTTGTAAATGAGAGAATTTATTGCAAATATTGAAAAATAATTGTTAATTTAAAATTGAAAAATTCTGAACATCACTAAAAAAAATACTGATTTCAAAACACATATCAGCATCAATTTTATGTATACAATATATGTATACATTATACATTATATGTATACAATATAATAATAATTATTGTTATAATTTTTTTTTTTTTAAATTATCGCCAATGAAAGAAGATGCAGTCTTATACAGTGTATTAATACACTGCGGGACCATGCCCCGAATAGTAATTTTTCATCTAATTATACCAAATGAATTATATTATATTATTAGATTTTCTTCCTCTGTTTTCCAATTCCTTTCTACCCAGTAGAAAATGTTGGGAATTTCGAGGTTATCGTACTTAAATAATAATTTCGAAAGTTTCCGCAATTTCTGCAACTATGAAGCGGAACTTATTTTTGGACTCACCGAAGGGAATGGTAGTTAAAAACATGTGTTAGAAATAGAAATGAAAAAAAATCGATGTAATTTATAATTGATGTATCAAAAATAATCGATAACCTATCGATCTGAAAACTTTTGAGCGGGGGGTCCCCTTTTTGACGTGGTTTAGAGTCCCAAGTATCCAATACTTACATTTTATATAATCATGAATAAATTACTTGAGATACCGTACTTAATATATAAATAGCGACATAAGAAGGTATCAATATTTTTTTAATAATTATCTATCGATAACAACTTCTAAAGTTTGTTCGTGATACCTTAAACTAATTAAACGGTGATTTTGCTTAATGAACTATTTATTGATTGTTGTTATAATTATGAGAGCCATTCCCGGAAGTACTGCAACACCGGGTCGACCCGTGACGGAGGTGGAGCAAGCCCCAAACTCTCCATCAATTTCCAAAAATCAGTTTAATCTACTGGACTCCCGATGGGAGTCGTACCAGAGATTAAGCTGATAAGAACAGATACTACACTTTGATCTTAGCCGAAAGGGCCGAGAAGCGATGACTACCGGTTCCTCCGAACCGTGATATGATTAAGTAAAGCATTCTTGGAATAGTGGGAGCCGAGCACCACTTCCAACTCCACCATTACCTTCAAAAAACATTACCAAGCTTCAGCTAGCGTCCTTTGATTGATAACATCTTCTCCTTAAACTTCTAAGACAACTCTTAGAGCAACTTGGAATTACATGAAGCAGAAAAGAAGGCGAAAGGCTATAGATAAGTCACCAAAGTCATGCCTGTGCTGCACCCTGTACGCCAATAATCAAATAACATCAAGACGAAACGAAGCGGTGTAGCAACGACACGCGGTTCTATTATCAAATATGCTTCGTACAAAGAAATTAGTACTGTACCTCTCCTATTTTAAATTAGTGACTAGTTAATTTTAAGTTATTCCGCAATTGCTTATTATATTACAAATTGCATAAAAATCGAATTTTTAATAAGATACTGTTTCACGTAGAAGAAACTAAAATCGAGAAGTACTTGAAAAGGTTTTTTCTTTCTCAAATTAATTTGAATTCAATAGTATTTTCCTCTTAAAATTAAGGTTCAATTAAAATTTATTTGAATAAAGTATTAAATATAAAGAGTCCGTAAATATAGATATTTTAAGATGTTCCATATACATACAACGGGACCAGGCGATGGTCTCACAAGTCACCAGCCGCCTCATCTTCTTGAGGAACGCCCGAGTGGTGATCCCCTTCAAAAACTTGTCATTCTCTGGATCCCACGTACCTAGGGCGCCCACCACTATCGGGGCGATCTTGACTTCCCTATACCTGCTTCGTAGGGAAATCCTCAGGGCAGCGTACTTATCCTCTTTCCGTTTCCTTGCCGACTCAAAAGCCTCCTTACGGTTCTCGAAGGGGACAGTGACGTCGATCACCAAAGCTCTATCGCCCTTCGTCACCACAAGGTCCGGTCGCAGGCCGGAGTCATCGACAGTTTGATTTCTGCCAACAACTCCATATCCTCGATTCTTCGCCGTCTCTTCTAATCTATTGACGATGGCATCATGTCTCTTCTGGCGAAGAACCGTGTGCACGTTGCATTGGCCTAGCACATGTGCTAAGCATTCGTTTGCAAACGTGCACCGCCTGCAACCCTTATTCTGGTCCCCCCCATATCTCCGATGTCCATTTAGGGGAACCAGCTGAAGCCTGGCCTTGTGGATAAACCGCCAGTCGGCAAAGGAAAGGAATTCGCCGGTATGGAGGAAGTGGCTGGAGTCAGGAGAGTCTTTCATACATTCGGGTACTCTTCCCTGAACTGGTTTTCTCCGGAGTGCTTCTCCTCTCTCCAACTGTTTCTTAAGGCGAAGGTTCCGCAAAAGTCGACGCCTGTCGTGGGCCTTTATCGTGACATCCTTATACTTCACTTCTGGAACATCCTCCAGGATATCCCATTGGACGCCCATCCGCTCGGAGGCTTGTCGCGCTCTTGTCCAGCAATCTGACACTTGCCCGGATCTCTCGAACATCTCTTCCGTCACCAACCCTGAAAGAAAAGATTGTGGATCAGGTTGGTGACCCGCTCTCGTCCGAGCCATCGTCGATTCGATGAGGTCCAAACAAGCCATCTGACGGAGCTTCTCATCCTTTGAAGTCAGAAGCTTAAATGCTCCGTCGATGTGTGCTAGATCGCTTTCCTCCGCAGCGATCGGGATGCCACAAAGCCCCTCAGATCTGGCCCCGTAGAGGTACTCGTTCGAGGCTTCTGCCGGCAGGTTGAGCACTCTCTTAATCTCAGCCCTGAGAATTCCGTCCACCCTAGTCCAATCCCCTTTGGGGTATTGGCCATTTCTCATTGGAAAATTAAGGGCCGGGTAGACAAAAGTCCGCAGGGCATCAATCTTCTGCCACGGGGCCAGTTTCGAAGTAAGGATTGCCTTCGCCTTCGCCACTATTTCCTCCATGTCAGCCTTCGGGGGCACCGCCCGGAACCCAACCGGAACACCCAAAAAGCTCTGCGTGTCGCCCTCGTTCAGTATAGCAATTTCATCCCCCCCAATCTTAAACCGGGTTTCGCGGATCCCTACGGGTGTCTTACCTGACAGATGCATAGTCCTGCATTTCTCAGGGTTAATCCGCAACCCGATCTTCCTCAGGGCCTCGACTGCTTTGTCGATCTGTCTCTGGAGGCCCTCTGGACTGGGGGAGAGAAGGGCGATATCATCCGCATAGGCTAGAACCGTATGCTCATCACCGGAGTTCAAATCTTGGACTACATGATCGATCCCCAAGATGAAAAGGAGCCCACTTAATGGGCACCCCTGCTTGATACCCCTCATCATCTTGATGGGATCAGAGTCGCCGGAAGAGGAGCTCACACTGGTGAATGAATCTGTGTAGATGTCTCGAATAATCTCCACCAGCGTGCCTCCCGCTCCTCTCTTCTCTAGTGCTGCGGTGATACAAGCATGTGGGATAGACCCAAATGCATCCGAAATATCTAGCCAAGCGGTGCAGAGCTCTCTCTTGTTCTTCCTGGCCGCTACCATCCGCTGACGGAGAACAAAATTATGTTCAAATACACCGTCATATGCGGTGAACCCTTTTTGGTAGGGAGACAGAACCTCATGAACTCTACACCAGGTCGTAATCCGGTCCGTTAAAACTCCAGAATATATTTTATATATCGTCCTGGTGAGAGCAATGGGTCTCCAATCCTTTATATGAGAGGGAGATTTCACTTTGGGGAGGAATATGGTTTTGGAATCTTTCCATGCACCCGGGACCCTGCGGTGCTTCAAACAAATATTGAAAATTAAGGCGAGAAGCTTACCCTCAGGGTCCACCTTCCTCCAAGATCTATAATCTATGCCATCCTCCCCTGGGGCAGAGTTTTCAAATCTGCGAAGACGGTCGTACACCTCTTCAGGCGTAAACGCAGTCATTACGACCGACTCTTCCGCCCTCAAGACCCCATCAAGCACAGTGGGGTCAAAATCTCCCACCTCGTCTCCCTCCAGACGCGTAGTCAGTTCATCTAAGGGGAGGTCACAGTCTACAGAATGCTCCCCCAGCACCATCCGGATAGCTTTTCGTCTGTTAAGACGGTAAATTCTCTGTATGGTACTGGGATCAGACGGGTTAATGATCCGTCGCCGTCCTCTTCTAGCCTGTGGTCGGATCTTGCAGATAAAACGGACTTTCTCAATGACCTTGACAAGTAATCCCTCAAATGCAAGCCATGAACCTTCACTTACATCCAAAGCGTAGACCTCCCCAAGCTCATTCCTGTATTGCCTGAGCAGGGCATCCTCTTCATCCACTACAGAAGTTTCTGTTATTATAGATGCCCTACCTACGACTACGCGTGGGTCACTCCCGACACCCACTAACCTCTCGATCCGCTCCTCTTCAGACCATACCGGCCTGCCCTCTTCCTCCAAGCGCAGGGGCTCCAAAGAACCAACAGCCACAGAAGGGGCAATCGAAACTGGAATTGAAGTAATGTTTTCGATTTCGCCCGCTACGCTGCTTCCATCTTCATCCCGGACTGCGCTTTCTTCTTCTGCGACAGGGCTCGGTGATCTGGCACGGGTACGAGAGACCAGGTTCACTTGTGGCTCCCTTTGGGTACTACGGGTGACCCTTCGTGTGGGTTCAGTAGCGGCCACTTCTTGAGTGGGTAACGGTGCACGGTGCGTCATTACAGTGTGGTTGTAGAGCCCCCGGGGTGCCGTGAATACATCCCCGCACTGAGTACACTCCCAGACGGACCCCGCCATTTCTACAGTCGGATTAGCCGCCTGCACTAAGCAGAGGTGTGAGGTTACCTTTGGCCGCTCCACAATATAACCTTCACATATACGGCAGTAATGACGAGGTTTAATGCCCGGGAGTCGGTGCCCTGCGGAGATGTGGCGCATCAATGATTGTAAGCCCGCTGTCCATAAACTGGTAGTATATTCCTTACCACAACCGGGCACTGGGCAAAGAGTGTAATGCTGTCCGCTGGGTAATTTAGGCAGAGGGTGACCCACTAAAACGTGGTCATCCTCCAAGCGAAAATAAATAGACATTATTTAGTACCCAGACGGATAGCAACTCCAGTTAGGGTTATGCAAGGAATAATGCGCGGATCACACTAAATAATTATGCAATACAAACTTACCGGGAACTCCACAACTTCTAAGGTTATTCAAGGAATCTCACTTCTTATCAATATTCTTCACTATAACCGCTTGAGATAACCTAAAAATTTCGTCATTGATCGATACTACACTCTGCTCAAAGTTAACTCTACTGGACTCCCGATGGGAGTCGTACAATTGCAATTGTAAATGAGAGAATTTATTGCAAATATTGAAAAATAATTGTTAATTTAAAATTGAAAAATTCTGAACATCACTAAAAAAAATACTGATTTCAAAACACATATTAGCATCAATTTATATGTATACAATATAATAATAATTATTGTTATAATTTTTTTTTTTTTTAAATCATCGCCAATGAAAGAAGATGCAGTCTTATACAGTGTATTAATACACTGCGGGACCATGCCCCGAATAGTAATTTTTCATCTAATTATACCAAATGAATTATATTATATTATTAGATTTTCTTCCTCTGTTTTCCAATTCCTTTCTACCCAGTAGAAAATGTTGGGAATTTCGAGGTTATCGTACTTAAATAATAATTTCGAAAGTTTCCGCAATTTCTGCAACTATGAAGCGGAACTTATTTTTGGACTCACCGAAGGGAATGGTAGTTAAAAACATGTGTTAGAAATAGAAATGAAAAAAAATCGATGTAATTTATAATTGATGTATCAAAAATAATCGATAACCTATCGATCTGAAAACTTTTGAGCGGGGGGTCCCCTTTTTGACGTGGTTTAGAGTCCCAAGTATCCAATACTTACATTTTATATAATCATGAATAAATTACTTGAGATACCGTACTTAATATATAAATAGCGACATAAGAAGGTATCAATATTTTTTTAATAATTATCTATCGATAACAACTTCTAAAGTTTGTTCGTGATACCTTAAACTAATTAAACGGTGATTTTGCTTAATGAACTATTTATTGATTGTTGTTATAATTATGAGAGCCATTCCCGGAAGTACTGCAACACCGGGTCGACCCGTGACGGAGGTGGAGCAAGCCCCAAACTCTCCGTCAATTTCCAAAAATCAGTTTAATCTACTGGACTCCCGATGGGAGTCGTACCAGAGATTAAGCTGATAAGAACAGATACTACACTTTGATCTTAGCCGAAAGGGCCGAGAAGCGATGACTACCGGTTCCTCCGAACCGTGATATGATTAAGTAAAGCATTCTTGGAATAGTGGGAGCCGAGCACCACTTCCAACTCCACCATTACCTTCAAAAAACATTACCAAGCTTCAGCTAGCGTCCTTTGATTGATAACATCTTCTCCTTAAACTTCTAAGACAACTCTTAGAGCAACTTGGAATTACATGAAGCAGAAAAGAAGGCGAAAGGCTATAGATAAGTCACCAAAGTCATGCCTGTGCTGCACCCTGTACGCCAATAATCAAATAACATCAAGACGAAACGAAGCGGTGTAGCAACGACACGCGGTTCTATTATCAAATATGCTTCGTACAAAGAAATTAGTACTGTACCTCTCCTATTTTAAATTAGTGACTAGTTAATTTTAAGTTATTCCGCAATTGCTTATTATATTACAAATTGCATAAAAATCGAATTTTTAATAAGATACTGTTTCACGTAGAAGAAACTAAAATCGAGAAGTACTTGAAAAGGTTTTTTCTTTCTCAAATTAATTTGAATTCAATAGTATTTTCCTCTTAAAATTAAGGTTCAATTAAAATTTATTTGAATAAAGTATTAAATATAAAGAGTCCGTAAATATAGATATTTTAAAAAGAGCTTGAGATAAAACTAAACAACATGAGAATGAAGAAAAACAAACTGCCTAAATGCAAAAACACCTAGAAAAAGTTAAAACATATATCGATTTCCGGCCTCTTTTTTTCTCCACTACGACAATGGCACCTAAGAAGCAAGAGTTTACCGCTTATTTGCCTTTATGAGAAAAAGAAGATTTAACTTTGCTTTGGCATTCAAGAAACAAAAACATCACATTCGTGCTACAAAAAGGATTTCAAGTGGTTCATTTTTCACATCTTTGATATTCTTTTTTGCAAAATTAGCAACAAAATAAATATAATCTCGCAAATAAGAGGAATTTGACTGATTCAGATCTGTTGACTTGCCATCGACCGAAGATAAATAAGACATAATTTCTTTGTTTTCTAGTAACAATGAACCATTACCTCATTATTTAAATATAAGGAGTGTTGTAAATGAGAGAATTTATTGCAAATATTGAAAAATAATTGTTAATTTAAAATTGAAAAATTCTGAACATCACTAAAAAAAATACTGATTTCAAAACACATATTAGCATCAATTTATATGTATACAATATAATAATAATTATTGTTATAATTTTTTTTTTTTTAAATCATCGCCAATGAAAGAAGATGCAGTCTTATACAGTGTATTAATACACTGCGGGACCATGCCCCGAATAGTAATTTTTCATCTAATTATACCAAATGAATTATATTATATTATTAGATTTTCTTCCTCTGTTTTCCAATTCCTTTCTACCCAGTAGAAAATGTTGGGAATTTCGAGGTTATCGTACTTAAATAATAATTTCGAAAGTTTCCGCAATTTCTGCAACTATGAAGCGGAACTTATTTTTGGACTCACCGAAGGGAATGGTAGTTAAAAACATGTGTTAGAAATAGAAATGAAAAAAAATCGATGTATTTTATAATTGATGTATCAAAAATAATCGATAAACTATCGATCTGAAAACTTTTGAGCGGGGGGTCCCCTTTTTGACGTGGTTTAGAGTCCCAAGTATCCAATACTTACATTTTATATAATCATGAATAAATTACTTGAGATACCGTACTTAATATATAAATAGCGACATAAGAAGGTATCAATATTTTTTTAATAATTATCTATCGATAACAACTTCTAAAGTTTGTTCGTGATACATTAAACTAATTAAACGTTGATTTTGCTTAATGAACTATTTATTGATTGTTGTTATAATTATGAGAGCCATTCCCGGAAGTACTGCAACACCGGGTCGACCCGTGACGGAGGTGGAGCAAGCCCCAAACTCTCCGTCAATTTCCAAAAATCAGTTTAATCTACTGGACTCCCGATGGGAGTCGTACCAGAGATTAAGCTGATAAGAACAGAAATAATGGTTTATTTTTCAAAAAATTACAGAGTCCAAAAAATAATAATACATTGAATGAAATTGATACAAAAAATGATTTAAATTAAGCCAGAAAAAGAATAACAATAAAACATATGGTAAACCAAACAACGAAAAAACAAATCGGAAATTAAATAAAACTGATCACTAAAAATTTTGAAAAGAAAATATAGTCTTTGTCTACCTTACGCTTCTCGGCCACAAACCGATCAATGACGGGCAATGACGCTCCTCCCCTGAACCACTTCTTCGGGATTCTCCCTCGAAGTGGACGGCTCCGGCGACGCTCGCCCTGCATTTACTTCACCCAATAGCAGTGGTTCGGCTGGTTCGTCCTCTTCCGGTACCTGGTCCACTTCGGGCCGCTCCCATCGATAAGGACGCTGAATTCGGCCCGAAAGATGTTCCATATACATACAACGGGACCAGGCGATGGTCTCACAAGTCACCAGCCGCCTCATCTTCTTGAGGAACGCCCGAGTGGTGATCCCCTTCAAAAACTTGTCATTCTCTGGATCCCACGTACCTAGGGCGCCCACCACTATCGGGGCGATCTTGACTTCCCTATACCTGCTTCGTAGGGAAATCCTCAGGGCAGCGTACTTATCCTCTTTCCGTTTCCTTGCCGACTCAAAAGCCTCCTTACGGTTCTCGAAGGGGACAGTGACGTCGATCACCAAAGCTCTATCGCCCTTCGTCACCACAAGGTCCGGTCGCAGGCCGGAGTCATCGACAGTTTGATTTCTGCCAACAACTCCATATCCTCGATTCTTCGCCGTCTCTTCTAATCTATTGACGATGGCATCATGTCTCTTCTGGCGAAGAACCGTGTGCACGTTGCATTGGCCTAGCACATGTGCTAAGCATTCGTTTGCAAACGTGCACCGCCTGCAACCCTTATTCTGGTCCCCCCCATATCTCCGATGTCCATTTAGGGGAACCAGCTGAAGCCTGGCCTTGTGGATAAACCGCCAGTCGGCAAAGGAAAGGAATTCGCCGGTATGGAGGAAGTGGCTGGAGTCAGGAGAGTCTTTCATACATTCGGGTACTCTTCCCTGAACTGGTTTTCTCCGGAGTGCTTCTCCTCTCTCCAACTGTTTCTTAAGGCGAAGGTTCCGCAAAAGTCGACGCCTGTCGTGGGCCTTTATCGTGACATCCTTATACTTCACTTCTGGAACATCCTCCAGGATATCCCATTGGACGCCCATCCGCTCGGAGGCTTGTCGCGCTCTTGTCCAGCAATCTGGCACTTGCCCGGATCTCTCGAACATCTCTTCCGTCACCAACCCTGAAAGAAAAGATTGTGGATCAGGTTGGTGACCCGCTCTCGTCCGAGCCATCGTCGATTCGATGAGGTCCAAACAAGCCATCTGACGGAGCTTCTCATCCTTTGAAGTCAGAAGCTTAAATGCTCCGTCGATGTGTGCTAGATCGCTTTCCTCCGCAGCGATCGGGATGCCACAAAGCCCCTCAGATCTGGCCCCGTAGAGGTACTCGTTCGAGGCTTCTGCCGGCAGGTTGAGCACTCTCTTAATCTCAGCCCTGAGAATTCCGTCCACCCTAGTCCAATCCCCTTTGGGGTATTGGCCATTTCTCATTGGAAAATTAAGGGCCGGGTAGACAAAAGTCCGCAGGGCATCAATCTTCTGCCACGGGGCCAGTTTCGAAGTAAGGATTGCCTTCGCCTTCGCCACTATTTCCTCCATGTCAGCCTTCGGGGGCACCGCCCGGAACCCAACCGGAACACCCAAAAAGCTCTGCGTGTCGCCCTCGTTCAGTATAGCAATTTCATCCCCCCCAATCTTAAACCGGGTTTCGCGGATCCCTACGGGTGTCTTACCTGACAGATGCATAGTCCTGCATTTCTCAGGGTTAATCCGCAACCCGATCTTCCTCAGGGCCTCGACTGCTTTGTCGATCTGTCTCTGGAGGCCCTCTGGACTGGGGGAGAGAAGGGCGATATCATCCGCATAGGCTAGAACCGTATGCTCATCACCGGAGTTCAAATCTTGGACTACATGATCGATCCCCAAGATGAAAAGGAGCCCACTTAATGGGCACCCCTGCTTGATACCCCTCATCATCTTGATGGGATCAGAGTCGCCGGAAGAGGAGCTCACACTGGTGAATGAATCTGTGTAGATGTCTCGAATAATCTCCACCAGCGTGCCTCCCGCTCCTCTCTTCTCTAGTGCTGCGGTGATACAAGCATGTGGGATAGACCCAAATGCATCCGAAATATCTAGCCAAGCGGTGCAGAGCTCTCTCTTGTTCTTCCTGGCCGCTACCATCCGCTGACGGAGAACAAAATTATGTTCAAATACACCGTCATATGCGGTGAACCCTTTTTGGTAGGGAGACAGAACCTCATGAACTCTACACCAGGTCGTAATCCGGTCCGTTAAAACTCCAGAATATATTTTATATATCGTCCTGGTGAGAGCAATGGGTCTCCAATCCTTTATATGAGAGGGAGATTTCACTTTGGGGAGGAATATGGTTTTGGAATCTTTCCATGCACCCGGGACCCTGCGGTGCTTCAAACAAATATTGAAAATTAAGGCGAGAAGCTTACCCTCAGGGTCCACCTTCCTCCAAGATCTATAATCTATGCCATCCTCCCCTGGGGCAGAGTTTTCAAATCTGCGAAGACGGTCGTACACCTCTTCAGGCGTAAACGCAGTCATTACGACCGACTCTTCCGCCCTCAAGACCCCATCAAGCACAGTGGGGTCAAAATCTCCCACCTCGTCTCCCTCCAGACGCGTAGTCAGTTCATCTAAGGGGAGGTCACAGTCTACAGAATGCTCCCCCAGCACCATCCGGATAGCTTTTCGTCTGTTAAGACGGTAAATTCTCTGTATGGTACTGGGATCAGACGGGTTAATGATCCGTCGCCGTCCTCTTCTAGCCTGTGGTCGGATCTTGCAGATAAAACGGACTTTCTCAATGACCTTGACAAGTAATCCCTCAAATGCAAGCCATGAACCTTCACTTACATCCAAAGCGTAGACCTCCCCAAGCTCATTCCTGTATTGCCTGAGCAGGGCATCCTCTTCATCCACTACAGAAGTTTCTGTTATTATAGATGCCCTACCTACGACTACGCGTGGGTCACTCCCGACACCCACTAACCTCTCGATCCGCTCCTCTTCAGACCATACCGGCCTGCCCTCTTCCTCCAAGCGCAGGGGCTCCAAAGAACCAACAGCCACAGAAGGGGCAATCGAAACTGGAATTGAAGTAATGTTTTCGATTTCGCCCGCTACGCTGCTTCCATCTTCATCCCGGACTGCGCTTTCTTCTTCTGCGACAGGGCTCGGTGATCTGGCACGGGTACGAGAGACCAGGTTCACTTGTGGCTCCCTTTGGGTACTACGGGTGACCCTTCGTGTGGGTTCAGTAGCGGCCACTTCTTGAGTGGGTAACGGTGCACGGTGCGTCATTACAGTGTGGTTGTAGAGCCCCCGGGGTGCCGTGAATACTTCCCCGCACTGAGTACACTCCCAGACGGACCCCGCCATTTCTACAGTCGGATTAGCCGCCTGCACTAAGCAGGGGTGTGAGGTTACCTTTGGCCGCTCCACAATATAACCTTCACATATACGGCAGTAATGACGAGGTTTAATGCCCGGGAGTCGGTGCCCTGCGGAGATGTGGCGCATCAATGATTGTAAGCCCGCTGTCCATAAACTGGTAGTATATTCCTTACCACAACCGGGCACTGGGCAAAGAGTGTAATGCTGTCTGCTGGGTAATTTAGGCAGAGGGTGACCCACTAAAACGTGGTCATCCTCCAAGCGAAAATAAAATAGACATTATTTAGTACCCAGACGGATAGCAACTCCAGTTAGGGTTATGCAAGGAATAATGCGCGGATCACACTAAATAATTATGCAATACAAACTTACCGGGAACTCCACTACTTCTAAGGTTATTCAAGGAATCTCACTTCTTATCAATATTCTTCACTATAACCGCTTGAGATAACCTAAAAATTTCGTCATTGATCGATACTACACTCTGCTCAAAGTTAACTCTACTGGACTCCCGATGGGAGTCGTACCAGAGTGTAAGCTGATAAGAACAGATACTACACTTTGATCTTAGCCGAAAGGGCCGAGAAGCGATGACTACCGGTTCCTCCGAACCGTGATATGATTAAGTAAAGCATTCTTGGAATAGTGGGAGCCGAGCACCACTTCCAACTCCACCATTACCTTCAAAAAACATTACCAAGCTTCAGCTAGCGTCCTTTGATTGATAACATCTTCTCCTTAAACTTCTAAGACAACTCTTAGAGCAACTTGGAATTACATGAAGCAGAAAAGAAGGCGAAAGGATATAGATAAGTCACCAAAGTCATGCCTGTGCTGCACCCTGTACGCCAATAATCAAATAACATCAAGACGAAACGAAGCGGTGTAGCAACGACACGCGGTTCTATTATCAAATATGCTTCGTACAAAGAAATTAGTACTGTACCTCTCCTATTTTAAATTAGTGACTAGTTAATTTTAAGTTATTCCGCAATTGCTTATTATATTACAAATTGCATAAAAATCGAATTTTTAATAAGATACTGTTTCACGTAGAAGAAACTAAAATCGAGAAGTACTTGAAAAGGTTTTTTCTTTCTCAAATTAATTTGAATTCAATAGTATTTTCCTCTTAAAATTAAGGTTCAATTAAAATTTATTTGAATAAAGTATTAAATATAAAGAGTCCGTAAATATAGATATTTTAAAAAGAGCTTGAGATAAAACTAAACAACATGAGAATGAAGAAAAACAAACTGCCTAAATGCTAAAACACCTAGAAAAAGTTAAAACATATATCGATTTCCGGCCTCTTTTTTTCTCCACTACGACAATGGCACCTAAGAAGCAAGAGTTTACCGCTTATTTGCCTTTATGAGAAAAAGAAGATTTAACTTTGCTTTGGCATTCAAGAAACAAAAACATCACATTCGTGCTACAAAAAGGATTTCAAGTGGTTCATTTTTCATATCTTTGATATTCTTTTTTGCAAAATTAGCAACAAAATAAATATAATCTCGCAAATAAGAGGAATTTGACTGATTCAGATCTGTTGACTTGCCATCGACCGAAGATAAATAAGACATAATTTCTTTGTTTTCTAGTAACAATGAACCATTACCTCATTATTTAAATATAAGGAGTGTTGTAAATGAGAGAATTTATTGCAAATATTGAAAAATAATTGTTAATTTAAAATTGAAAAAATTCTGACATCACTAAAAAAAATATGATTTCAAAACACATATTAGCATCAATTTATATGTATACAATATAATAATAATTATTGTTATAATTTTTTTTTTTAAATCATCGCCAATGAAAGAAGATGCAGTCTTATACAGTGTATTAATACACTGCGGGACCATGCCCCGAATAGTAATTTTTCATCTAATTATACCAAATGAATTATATTATATTATTAGATTTTCTTCCTCTGTTTTCCAATTCCTTTCTACTCAGTAGAAAATGTTGGGAATTTCGAGGTTATCGTACTTAAATAATAATTTCGAAGTTTCCGCAATTTCTGCAACTATGAAGCGGAACTTATTTTTGGACTCACCGAAGGGAATGGTAGTTAAAAACATGTGTTAGAAATAGAAATGAAAAAAAATCGATGTATTTTATAATTGATGTATCAAAAATAATCGATAAACTATCGATCTGAAAACTTTTGAGGCGGGGGGTCCCCTTTTGACGTGGTTTAGAGTCCCAAGTATCCAATACTTACATTTTATATAATCATGAATAAATTACTTGAGATACCGTACTTAATATATAAATAGCGACATAAGAAGGTATCAATATTTCTTAAATAATTATCTATCGATAACAACTTCTAAAGTTTTGTTCGTGATACCTTAAACTAATTAATCGGTGATTTTGCTTAATGAACTATTTATTGATTGTTGTTATAATTATGAGAGCCATTCCCGGAAGTACTGCAACACCGGGTCGACCCGTGACGGAGGTGGAGCAAGCCCCAAACTCTCCGTCAATTTTCAAAAATCAGTTTAATCTACTGGACTCCCGATGGGAGTCGTACCAGAGATTAAGCTGATAAGAACAGATATAATGGTTTATTTTTCAAAAAATTACAGAGTCCAAAAAATAATAATACATTGAATGAAATTGATACAAAAAATGATTTAAATTAAGCCAGAAAAAGAATAACAATAAAACATATGTAAACCAAACAACGAAAAAACAAATCGGAAATTAAATAAAACTGATCACTAAAAATTTGAAAAGAAAATATAGTCTTTGTCTACCTTACGCTTCTCGGCCACAAACCGATCAATGACGGGCAATGACGCTCCTCCCCTGAACCACTTCTTCGGGATTCTCCCTCGAAGTGGACGGCTCCGGCGACGCTCGCCCTGCATTTACTTCACCCAATAGCAGTGGTTCAGCTGGTTCGTCCTCTCCGGTACCTGGTCCACTTCGGGCCGCTCCCATCGATAAGGACGCTGAATTCGGCCCGAAAGATGTTCCATATACATACAACGGGACCAGGCGATGGTCTCACAAGTCACCAGCCGCCTCATCTTCTTGAGGAACGCCCGAGTGGTGATCCCCTTCAGAAACTTGTCATTCTCTGGATCCCACGTACCTAGGGCGCCCACCACTATCGGGGCGATCTTGACTTCCCTATACCTGCTTCGTAGGGAAATCCTCAGGGCAGCGTACTTATCCTCTTTCCGTTTCCTTGCCGACTCAAAAGCCTCCTTGCGGTTCTCGAAGGGGACAGTGACGTCGATCACCAAAGCTCTATCGCCCTTCGTCACCACAAGGTCCGGTCGCAGGCCGGAGTCATCGACAGTTTGATTTCTGCCAACAACTCCATATCCTCGATTCTTCGCCGTCTCTTCTAATCTATTGACGATAGCATCATGTCTCTTCTGGCGTAGAACCGTGTGCACGTTGCATTGGCCTAGCACATGTGCTAAGCATTCGTTTGCAAACGTGCACCGCCTGCAACCCTTATTCTGGTCCCCCCCATATCTCCGATGTCCATTTAGGGGAACCAGCTGAAGCCTGGCCTTGTGGATAAACCGCCAGTCGGCAAAGGAAAGGAATTCGCCGGTATGGAGGAAGTGGCTGGAGTCAGGAGAGTCTTTCATACATTCGGGTACTCTTCCCTGAACTGGTTTTCTCCGGAGTGCTTCTCCTCTCTCCAACTGTTTCTTAAGGCGAAGGTTCCGCAAAAGTCGACGCCTGTCGTGGGCCTTTATCGTGACATCCTTATACTTCACTTCTGGAACATCCTCCAGGATATCCCATTGGACGCCCATCCGCTCGGAGGCTTGTCGCGCTCTTGTCCAGCAATCTGACACTTGCCCGGATCTCTCGAACATCTCTTCCGTCACCAACCCTGAAAGAAAAGATTGTGGATCAGGTTGGTGACCCGCTCTCGTCCGAGCCATCGTCGATTCGATGAGGTCCAAACAAGCCATCTGACGGAGCTTCTCATCCTTTGAAGTCAGAAGCTTAAATGCTCCGTCGATGTGTGCTAGATCGCTTTCCTCCGCAGCGATCGGGATGCCACAAAGCCCCTCAGATCTGGCCCCGTAGAGGTACTCGTTCGAGGCCTCTGCCGGCAGGTTGAGCACTCTCTTAATCTCAGCCCTGAGAATTCCGTCCACCCTAGTCCAATCCCCTTTGGGGTATTGGCCATTTCTCATTGGAAAATTAAGGGCCGGGTAGACAAAAGTCCTCAGGGCATCAATCTTCTGCCACGGGGCCAGTTTCGAAGTAAGGATTGCCTTCGCCTTCGTCACTATTTCCTCCATGTCAGCCTTCGGGGGCACCGCCCGGAACCCAACCGGAACACCCAAAAAGCTCTGCGTGTCGCCCTCGTTCAGTATAGCAATTTCATCCCCCCCAATCTTAAACCGGGTTTCGCGGATCCCTACGGGTGTCTTACCTGACAGATGCATAGTCCTGCATTTCTCAGGGTTAATCCGCAACCCGATCTTCCTCAGGGCCTCGACTGCTTTGTCGATCTGTCTCTGGAGGCCCTCTGGACTGGGGGAGAGAAGGGCGATATCATCCGCATAGGCTAGAACCGTATGCTCATCACCGGAGTTCAAATCTTGGACTACATGATCGATCCCCAAGATGAAAAGGAGCCCACTTAATGGGCACCCCTGCTTGATACCCCTCATCATCTTGATGGGATCAGAGTCGCCGGAAGAGGAGCTCACACTGGTGAATGAATCTGTGTAGAGGTCTCGAATAATCTCCACCAGCGTGCCTCCCGCTCCTCTCTTCTCTAGTGCTGCGGTGATACAAGCATGTGGGATAGACCCAAATGCATCTGAAATATCTAGCCAAGCGGTGCAGAGCTCTCTCTTGTTCTTCCTGGCCGCTACCATCCGCTGACGGAGAACAAAATTATGTTCAAATACACCGTCATATGCGGTGAACCCTTTTTGGTAGGGAGACAGAACCTCATGAACTCTACACCAGGTCGTTATCCGGTCCGTTAAAACTCCAGAATATATTTTATATATCGTCCTGGTGAGAGCAATGGGTCTCCAATCCTTTATATGAGAGGGAGATTTCACTTTGGGGAGGAATATGGTTTTGGAATCTTTCCATGCACCCGGGACCCTGCGGTGCTTCAAACAAATATTGAAAATTAAGGCGAGAAGCTTACCCTCAGGGTCCACCTTCCTCCAAGATCTATAATCTATGCCATCCTCCCCTGGGGCAGAGTTTTCAAATCTGCGAAGACGGTCGTACACCTCTTCAGGCGTAAACGCAGTCATTACGACCGACTCTTCCGCCCTCAAGACCCCATCAAGCACAGTGGGGTCAAAATCTCCCACCTCGTCTCCCTCCAGACGCGTAGTCAGTTCATCTAAGGGGAGGTCACAGTCTACAGAATGCTCCCCCAGCACCATCCGGATAGCTTTTCGTCTGTTAAGACGGTAAATTCTCTGTATGGTACTGGGATCAGACGGGTTAATGGTCCGTCGCCGTCCTCTTCTAGCCTGTGGTCGGATCTTGCAGATAAGACGGACTTTCTCAATGACCTTGACAAGTAATCCCTCAAATGCAAGCCATGAACCTTCACTTACATCCAAAGCGTAGACCTCCCCAAGCTCATTCCTGTATTGCCTGAGCAGGGCATCCTCTTCATCCACTACAGAAGTTTCTGTTGTTATAGATGCCCTACCTACGACTACGCGTGGGTCACTCCCGACACCCGCTAACCTCTCGATCCGCTCCTCTTCAGACCATACCGGCCTGCCCTCTTCCTCCAAGCGCAGGGGCTCCAAAGAACCAACAGCCACAGCAGGGGCAATCGAAACTGGAATTGAAGTAATGTTTTCGATTTCGCTCGCTACGCTGCTTCCATCTTCATCCCGGACTGCGCTTTCTTCTTCTGCGACAGGGCTCGGTGATCTGGCACGGGTACGAGAGGCCAGGTTCACTTGTGGCTCCCTTTGGGTACTACGGGTGACCCTTCGTGTGGGTTCAGTAGCGGCCACTTCTTGAGTGGGTAACGGTGCACGGTGCGTCATTACAGTGTGGTTGTAGAGCCCCCGGGGTGCCGTGAATACATCCCCGCACTGAGTACACTCCCAGACGGACCCCGCCATTTCTACAGTCGGATTAGCCGCCTGCACTAAGCAGGGATGTGAGGTTACCTTTGGCCGCTCCACAATATAACCTTCACATATACGGCAGTAATGACGAGGTTTAATGCCCGGGAGTCGGTGCCCTGCGGAGATGTGGCGCATCAATGATAGTAAGCCCGCTGTCCATAAACTGGTAGTATATTCCTTACCACAACCGGGCACTGGGCAAAGAGTGTAATGCTGTCCGCTGGGTAATTTAGGCAGAGGGTGACCCACTAAAACGTGGTCATCCTCCAAGCGAAAATAAATAGACATTATTTAGTACCCAGACGGAGAGCAACACCAGTTAGAGTTATGCAAGGAATAATCAATCATACAGGCATTGCGCGGATCACACTAAATAATTATGCAATACAAACTTACCGGGAACTCCACAATTTCTAAGGTTATCCAAGGAATCTCACTTGTTATCAATATTCTTCACTATAACCGCTTGAGATAACCTAAAAATTTCGTCATTGATCGATACTAAACTTTGCTCAAAGTTAACTCTACTGGACTCCCGATGGGAGTCGTACCAGAGTGTAAGCTGATAAGAACAGATACTACACTTTGATCTTAGCCGAAAGGGCCGAGAAGCGATGACTACCGGTTCCTCCGAACCGTGATATGATTAAGTAAAGCATTCTTGGAATAGTGGGAGCCGAGCACCACTTCCAACTCCACCATTACCTTCAAAAAACATTACCAAGCTTCAGCTAGCGTCCTTTGATTGATAACATCTTCTCCTTAAACTTCTAAGACAACTCTTAGAGCAACTTGGAATTACATGAAGCAGAAAAGAAGGCGAAAGGATATAGATAAGTCACCAAAGTCATGCCTGTGCTGCACCCTGTACGCCAATAATCAAATAACATCAAGACGAAACGAAGCGGTGTAGCAACGACACGCGGTTCTATTATCAAATATGCTTCGTACAAAGAAATTAGTACTGTACCTCTCCTATTTTAAATTAGTGACTAGTTAATTTTAAGTTATTCCGCAATTGCTTACTATATTACAAATTGCATAAAAATCGAATTTTTAATAAGATACTGTTTCACGTAGAAGAAACTAAAATCGAGAAGTACTTGAAAAGGTTTTTTCTTTCTCAAATTAATTTGAATTCAATAGTATTTTCCTCTTAAAATTAAGGTTCAATTAAAATTTATTTGAATAAAGTATTAAATATAAAGAGTCCGTAAATATAGATATTTTAAAAAGAGCTTGAGATAAAACTAAACAACATGAGAATGAAGAAAAACAAACTGCCTAAATGCTAAAACACCTAGAAAAAGTTAAAACATATATCGATTTCCGGCCTCTTTTTTTCTCCACTACGACAATGGCACCTAAGAAGCAAGAGTTTACCGCTTATTTGCCTTTATGAGAAAAAGAAGATTTAACTTTGCTTTGGCATTCAAGAAACAAAAACATCACATTCGTGCTACAAAAAGGATTTCAAGTGGTTCATTTTTCATATCTTTGATATTCTTTTTTGCAAAATTAGCAACAAAATAAATATAATCTCGCAAATAAGAGGAATTTGACTGATTCAGATCTGTTGACTTGCCATCGACCGAAGATAAATAAGACATAATTTCTTTGTTTTCTAGTAACAATGAACCATTACCTCATTATTTAAATATAAGGAGTGTTGTAAATGAGAGAATTTATTGCAAATATTGAAAAATAATTGTTAATTTAAAATTGAAAAATTCTGAACATCACTAAAAAAAATACTGATTTCAAAACACATATTAGCATCAATTTATATGTATACAATATAATAATAATTATTGTTATAATTTTTTTTTTTTTAAATCATCGCCAATGAAAGAAGATGCAGTCTTATACAGTGTATTAATACACTGCGGGACCATGCCCCGAATAGTAATTTTTCATCTAATTATACCAAATGAATTATATTATATTATTAGATTTTCTTCCTCTGTTTTCCAATTCCTTTCTACCCAGTAGAAAATGTTGGGAATTTCGAGGTTATCGTACTTAAATAATAATTTCGAAAGTTTCCGCAATTTCTGCAACTATGAAGCGGAACTTATTTTTGGACTCACCGAAGGGAATGGTAGTTAAAAACATGTGTTAGAAATAGAAATGAAAAAAAATCGATGTATTTTATAATTGATGTATCAAAAATAATCGATAAACTATCGATCTGAAAACTTTTGAGCGGGGGGTCCCCTTTTTGACGTGGTTTAGAGTCCCAAGTATCCAATACTTACATTTTATATAATCATGAATAAATTACTTGAGATACCGTACTTAATATATAAATAGCGACATAAGAAGGTATCAATATTTCTTAAATAATTATCTATCGATAACAACTTCTAAAGTTTGTTCGTGATACCTTAAACTAATTAAACGGTGATTTTGCTTAATGAACTATTTATTGATTGTTGTTATAATTATGAGAGCCATTCCCGGAAGTACTGCAACACCGGGTCGACCCGTGACGGAGGTGGAGCAAGCCCCAAACTCTCCGTCAATTTCCAAAAATCAGTTTAATCTACTGGACTCCCGATGGGAGTCGTACCAGAGATTAAGCTGATAAGAACAGATACTACACTTTGATCTTAGCCGAAAGGGCCGAGAAGCGATGACTACCGGTTCCTCCGAACCGTGATATGATTAAGTAAAGCATTCTTGGAATAGTGGGAGCCGAGCACCACTTCCAACTCCACCATTACCTTCAAAAAACATTACCAAGCTTCAGCTAGCGTCCTTTGATTGATAACATCTTCTCCTTAAACTTCTAAGACAACTCTTAGAGCAACTTGGAATTACATGAAGCAGAAAAGAAGGCGAAAGGATATAGATAAGTCACCAAAGTCATGCCTGTGCTGCACCCTGTACGCCAATAATCAAATAACATCAAGACGAAACGAAGCGGTGTAGCAACGACACGCGGTTCTATTATCAAATATGCTTCGTACAAAGAAATTAGTACTGTACCTCTCCTATTTTAAATTAGTGACTAGTTAATTTTAAGTTATTCCGCAATTGCTTACTATATTACAAATTGCATAAAAATCGAATTTTTAATAAGATACTGTTTCACGTAGAAGAAACTAAAATCGAGAAGTACTTGAAAAGGTTTTTTCTTTCTCAAATTAATTTGAATTCAATAGTATTTTCCTCTTAAAATTAAGGTTCAATTAAAATTTATTTGAATAAAGTATTAAATATAAAGAGTCCGTAAATATAGATATTTTAAAAAGAGCTTGAGATAAAACTAAACAACATGAGAATGAAGAAAAACAAACTGCCTAAATGCTAAAACACCTAGAAAAAGTTAAAACATATATCGATTTCCGGCCTCTTTTTTTCTCCACTACGACAATGGCACCTAAGAAGCAAGAGTTTACCGCTTATTTGCCTTTATGAGAAAAAGAAGATTTAACTTTGCTTTGGCATTCAAGAAACAAAAACATCACATTCGTGCTACAAAAAGGATTTCAAGTGGTTCATTTTTCACATCTTTGATATTCTTTTTTGCAAAATTAGCAACAAAATAAATATAATCTCGCAAATAAGAGGAATTTGACTGATTCAGATCTGTTGACTTGCCATCGACCGAAGATAAATAAGACATAATTTCTTTGTTTTCTAGTAACAATGAACCATTACCTCATTATTTAAATATAAGGAGTGTTGTAAATGAGAGAATTTATTGCAAATATTGAAAAATAATTGTTAATTTAAAATTGAAAAATTCTGAACATCACTAAAAAAAATACTGATTTCAAAACACATATTAGCATCAATTTATATGTATACAATATAATAATAATTATTGTTATAATTTTTTTTTTTTTAAATCATCGCCAATGAAAGAAGATGCAGTCTTATACAGTGTATTAATACACTGCGGGACCATGCCCCGAATAGTAATTTTTCATCTAATTATACCAAATGAATTATATTATATTATTAGATTTTCTTCCTCTGTTTTCCAATTCCTTTCTACCCAGTAGAAAATGTTGGGAATTTCGAGGTTATCGTACTTAAATAATAATTTCGAAAGTTTCCGCAATTTCTGCAACTATGAAGCGGAACTTATTTTTGGACTCACCGAAGGGAATGGTAGTTAAAAACATGTGTTAGAAATAGAAATGAAAAAAAATCGATGTAATTTATAATTGATGTATCAAAAATAATCGATAACCGAGTGTCACACATCAATCGCAGCCTCATGTAATGGATAGTAAATTTGTTGTTTCCAATATTTATTTTCTCATCATTTCTCCAGGTCCCATCTACCTATCGATCTGAAAACTTTTGAGCGGGGGGTCCCCTTTTTGACGTGGTTTAGAGTCCCAAGTATCCAATACTTACATTTTATATAATCATGAATAAATTACTTGAGATACCGTACTTAATATATAAATAGCGACATAAGAAGGTATCAATATTTTTTTAATAATTATCTATCGATAACAACTTCTAAAGTTTGTTAGTGATACCTTAAACTAATTAAACGTTGATTTTGCTTAATGAACTATTTATTGATTGTTGTTATAATTATGAGAGCCATTCCCGGAAGTACTGCAACACCGGGTCGACCCGTGACGGAGGTGGAGCAAGCCCCAAACTCTCCGTCAATTTCCAAAAATCAGTTTAATCTACTGGACTCCCGATGGGAGTCGTACCAGAGATTAAGCTGATAAGAACAGATATAATGGTTTATTTTTCAAAAAATTTACAGAGTCCAAATAGTGATACATTGTGTGAAATAGATACAAAACATGATTTTAATTAAGCCAGAAAAAATATAACAATAAAACATGTGGTAAAGCAAACAACGAAAAAACTAATCGGAAATTAAATTAAACTGAACACTACAAATTTTGAAAAGAAAATATAGTTCTAGTCTACCCTACGCTTCTCGGCCACAAACCGATCAATGACGGGCAATGACGCTCCTCCCCTGAACCACTTCTTCGGGAATCTCCCTCGAAGTGGACGGCTCCGGCGACGCCCGCCCTGCATTTACTTCACCCAATAGCAGTGGTTCGGCTGGTTCGTCCTCTTCCTGTACCTGGTCCACTTCGGGCCGCTCCCATCGATAAGGACGCTGAATTCGGCCCGAAAGATGTTCCATATACATACAACGGGACCAGGCGATGGTCTCACAAGTCACCAGCCGCCTCATCTTCTTGAGGAACGCCCGAGTGGTGATCCCCTTCAGAAACTTGTCATTCTCTAGATCCCACGTACCTAAGGCGCCCACCACTATCGGGGCGATCTTGACTTCCCTATACCTGCTTCGTAGGGAAATCCTCAGGGCAGCGAACTTATCCTCTTTCCGTTTTCTTGCCGACTGTAAAGCCTCCTTGCGGTTCTCGAAGGGGACAGTGACGTCGATCACCAAAGCTCTATCGCCCTTCGTCACCACAAGGTCCGGTCGCAGGCCGGAGTCATCGAACGCTTGATTTCTGCCAACAACTCCATATCCTCGATTCTTCGCCGTCTCCTCTAATCTATTGACGATGGCATCATGTCTCTTCTGGCGAAGAACCGTTTGCACGTTGCATTGGCCTAGCACATGTGCTAGGCATTCATTGGCAAACGTGCACCGCCTGCAACCCTTATTTTGGTCCCCTCCATATCTCCGATGTCCATTTAGGGGAACCAGCTGAAGCCTGGCCTTGTGGATAAACCGCCAGTCGGCAAAGGAAAGGAATTCGCCAGTATGGAGGAAGTGGCTGGAGTCAGGAGTCTTTCATGCATTCGGGTACTCTTCTCTGGACTGGTTTTCTCCGGAGTGCTTCTCCTCTCTCCATCTGTTTCTTAAGGCGAAGGTTCCGCAAAAGTCGACGCCTGTCGTGGGCCTTTATCGTGACATCCCTATACTTCACTTCTGAAACATCCTCCAGGATATCCCATTGGACGCCCATCCGCTCGGAGGCTTGTCGCGCTCTTGTCCAGCAATCTGACACTTGCCCGGATCTCTCGAACATCTCTTCCGTCACCAACCCTGAAAGAAAAGATTGTGGATCAGGTTGGTGACCCGCTCCCGTCCGAGCCATCGTCGATTCGATGAGGTCCAAACAAGCCATATGACGGAGCTTCTCATCCTTTGAAGTCAGAAGCTTAAATGCTCCGTCGATGTGTGCTAGATCGCTTTCCTCCGCAGCGATCGGGATGCCAAAAAGCCCCTCAGATCTGGCCCCGTAGAGGTACTCGTTCGAGGCTTCTGCCGGCAGGTTGAGCACTCTCTTAATCTCAGCCCTGAGAATTCCGTCCACCCTAGTCCAATCCCCTTTGGGGTATTGGCCATTTCTCATTGGAAAATTAAGGGCCGGGTAGACAAAAGTCCTCAGGGCATCAATCTTCTGCCACGGGGCCAGTTTCGAAGTAAGGATTGCCTTCGCCTTCGCCACTATTTCCTCCATGTCAGCCTTCGGGGGCACCGCCCGGAACCCAACCGGAACACCCAAAAAGCTCTGCGTGTCGCCCTCGTTCAGTATAGCAATATCATCCCCCCCAATCTTAAACCGGGTTTCGCGGATCCCTACGGGTGTCTTACCTGACAGATGCATAGTCCTGCATTTCTCAGGATTAATCCGCAACCCGATCTTCCTCAGGGCCTCGACTGCTTTGTCGATCTGTCTCTGGAGGCCCTCTGGACTGGGGGAGAGAAGGGCGATATCATCCGCATAGGCTAGAACCGTATGCTCATCACCGGAGTTCAAATCTTGGACTACATGATCGATCCCCAAGATGAAAAGGAGCCCACTTAATGGGCACCCCTGCTTGATACCCCTCATCATCTTGATGGGATCAGAGTCGCCGGAAGAGGAGCTCACACTGGTGAATGAATCTGTGTAGAGGTCTCGAATAATCTCCACCAGCGTGCCTCCCGCTCCTCTCTTCTCTAGTGCTGCGGTGATACAAGCATGTGGGATAGACCCAAATGCATCTGAAATATCTAGCCAAGCGGTGCAGAGCTCTCTCTTGTTCTTCCTGGCCGCTACCATCCGCTGACGGAGAACAAAATTATGTTCAAATACACCGTCATATGCGGTGAACCCTTTTTGGTAGGGAGACAGAACCTCATGAACTCTACACCAGGTCGTAATCCGGTCCGTTAAAACTCCAGAATATAATTTATATATCGTCCTGGTGAGAGCAATGGGTCTCCAATCCTTTATATGAGAGGGAGATTTCACTTTGGGGAGGAATATGGTTTTGGAATCTTTCCATGCACCCGGGACCCTGCGGTGCTTCAAACAAATATTGAAAATTAAGGCGAGAAGCTTACCCTCAGGATCCACCTTCCTCCAAGATCTATAATCTATGCCATCCTCCCCTGGGGCAGAGTTTTCAAATCTGCGAAGACGGTCGTACACCTCTTCAGGCGTAAACGCAGTCATTACGACCGACTCTTCCGCCATCAAGCACAGTGGGGTCAAAATCTCCCACCTCGTCTCCCTCCAGACGCGTAGTCAGTTCATCTAAGGGGAGGTCACAGTCTACAGAATGCTCCCCCAGCACCATCCGGATAGCTTTTCGTCAGTTAAGACGGTAAATTCTCTGTATGGTACTGGGATCAGAGGGGTTAATGGTCCGTCGCCGTCCTCTTCTAGCCTGTGGTCGGATCTTGCAGATAAGACGGACTTTCTCAATGACCTTGACAAGTAATCCCTCAAATGCAAGCCATGAACCTTCACTTACATCCAAAGCGTAGACCTCCCCAAGCTCATTCCTGTATTGCCTGAGCAGGGCATCCTCTTCATCCACTACAGAAGTTTCTGTTGTTATGGATGCCCTACCTACGACTACGCGTGGGTCACTCCCGACACCCGCTAACCTCTCGGTCCGCTCCTCTTCAGACCATACCGGCCTGCCCTCTTCCTCCAAGCGCAGGGGCTCCAAAGAACCAACAGCCACAGCAGGGGCAATCGAAACTGGAATTGAAGTAATGTTTTCGATTTCGCCCGCTACGCTGCTTCCATCTTCATCCCGGACTGCGCTTTCTTCTTCTGCGACAGGGCTCGGTGATCTGGCACGGGTACGAGAGGCCAGGTTCACTTGTGGCTCCCTTTGGGTACTACGGGTGACCCTTCGTGTGGGTTCAGTAGCGGCCACTTCTTGAGTGGGTAACGGTGCACGGTGCGTCATTACAGTGTGGTTGTAGAGCCCCCGGGGCGCCGTGAATACATCCCCGCACTGAGTACACTCCCAGACGGACCCCGCCATTTCTACAGTCGGATTAGCCGCCTGCACTAAGCAGGGATGTGAGGTTACCTTTGGCCGCTCCACAATATAACCTTCACATATACGGCAGTAATGACGAGGTTTAATGCCCGGGAGTCGGTGCCCTGCGGAGATGTGGCGCATCAATGATTGTAAGCCCGCTGTCCATAAACTGATAGTATATTCCTTACCACAACCGGGCACTGGGCAAAGAGTGTAATGCTGTCCGCTGGGTAATTTAGGCAGAGGGTGACCCACTAAAACGTGGTCATCCTCCAAGCGAAAATAAATAGACATTATTTAGTACCCAGACGGATAGCAACTCCAGTTAGGGTTATGCAAGGAATAATGCGCGGATCACACTAAATAATTATGCAATACAAACTTACCGGGAACTCCACAACTTCTAAGGTTATTCAAGGAATCTCACTTCTTATCAATATTCTTCACTATAACCGCTTGAGATAACCTAAAAATTTCGTCATTGATCGATACTACACTCTGCTCAAAGTTAACTCTACTGGACTCCCGATGGGAGTCGTACCAGAGTGTAAGCTGATAAGAACAGATACTACACTTTGATCTTAGCCGAAAGGGCCGAGAAGCGATGACTACCGGTTCCTCCGAACCATGATATGATTAAGTAAAGCATTCCCGGAATAGTGGGAGCCAAGCGCCACTTCCAACTCCACCATTACCTTCAAAAAGCATTACCAAGATTCAGCTAGCGTCCTTTGATTGATAACATCTAATCCTTAAACTTCTAAGATTTGTTGGTTAGAGATATTTATAGTCGATTATATGCTTTTAAATCTCCCGCGAAAAAAAATATATCCCTCCCTTTTCTCTCCCTAATCTGTGTACGCCTTTGCTGATTAGAAAATATCAAAAATATCTATTTCCCTAAAAATTACAAATACAAAATAAAATATCAAAATCTTTCTGTAATAATCCAAAACACAAACAAAAATAGATGATAAGTCATCAAAGACAATGGAATAGGAGAACGGGCTTTGATAGTTTGTACGACGAAAACAATATTTTATTTGCACAAGAATAGCTGTTTTGACAAATTAAAAAAAAGACAAAATAAAAAATACTTTAGAGTGATTTTTATACTAGATTCAACTCAAGAGTTAGTAATACGAGGACAAATTAAATAGAAGAATATTTTTCGTTTTCTGTAATTTTTTTTTAATCGCAAATTTAACAAATAATAATAATCTCTATTCCAGATTTTATTACTAATACCTAGTTTTTTTAAGTGAGGCAGATTTTATTATTTTACAATAAAAAACATTTTTATTTTTTTATTTTAGACATCAGAGGTACGATAGGCTGCACTGGAAAGTTTGTTGGAAGTGGTATTATTATTGTGCAGAATAATCGGCTTCGCAACGAGTTATTTTCCCCTTTCCTCTTTTTAGAATGTTGTATTAAATGGAAATAATAAGCGAAATGGAAGGGAACGGAATAATGGATGAGCTGCCAAGGGGGGCTCCTCCTGACGTAAGTAGGGGGCTGATGAATAGAGTTGCATAAGCGTGTCCTGTCCATGATCCAGGCGGAATACCCCATCGCTTTTCCCTTTATCGGCGGAACAAGGGAATCCATTCCTCCTCTTGTCTTTCCTCACGTCCTTTGAATCAGAAAACGACAAAATGAAATAAATTAATTTATAAAACTTTATATTAAATACTTTTTTTTTAATTTAAGGTGCACAACAAATTAGTTTAGTAGATCATTTTTTTTTTTTCATCAAGGTCAGTATCGACGAGAAGTCCTTCAAATCGATATAAAATACAGCATTATGCATACTAGTAGGTATAATGATTTGAGTTATAACAGAAATAATTTTTATTTTATTTATCTTTAATTTATGTCCTATTAAAATTTTTACCAAAACACCATTTCATAGGCAAATGAGTGGGGTCATTGCTGATTAGAAATATCAAACTAAAGAGAAGATTGTAGAAAAGAAAAAAACTCTATGACCTGGGCGTCATTTTCTATGGGACGGTGGAAACGCATTCTCCCAATGTTTGAAATGGTCCCATTCGTCACCATCAATATTTCGGGTTTGTTTTACTTGAAAACTGCAAGCTGTATTTTTGCTCTCCAAAATTTTTTTGATAATTTCACATTGTATCAAAATATCAATGGAAAAAGAAATGGTTAATTTTGTTAAACGGTTCAAACTCGATTCATGTTTAGAGTCAAATAAGCCTCGCTCTTGCAACTCCAACTGAATGTCTTTTAAAAGAAGAATAACCCACTCAAGAAAAACTGGATGCTTCTAATAAAATTAATAAAGATTTCCGAAGAAGCAACGTCTAGTCAGACTAATATGATCTTACAGACAGGTGTTTTCACCTAATCTCAAACTTTTCTTTAATTCTCCTAACCATTTCAAAATTATTCGGAGGGCATGAAGTAATATGTAGTTATATATATATATATATATATATATATATATATATATATATATATATATATTTATATATATATAGCCAAGTACTTTCCAAAAGAGCATTCAAATTTCAAACAAGATGGTTCAAACATTACAAGTGGTTACACTATAAAGGGATGTTGTGTTTCTATATATATATATATATATATATATATATATATATATATATATATATATATATATATATATATATAGAAACGCAAATCGATGGATTGATGGATGTTACCTCATTACGACCACCATATTGTTATTTCTGTTTTTAAAATCAACAACAATAATTTGTAGTAATAGTTTAAGTACAACTGCAATGATACTATGAGGATTAGTAAAGCTAAATCTATCAGACGACCAGAAGGGGTCTATTTGCGTTTTCCTTGTCTGTAAATACCAGCTCAGTACATTTTTTAAATAATTTCTTCGCTAATTTCATTATTTTTATTTTCAGTAATACACACAATGAATCGAGAGGAATAGTTTACAAACTCCAAGAATGTATTCTGCACGTACACAAAGAAAAAAAGCCATAATGTTGTAGTCAATTTCGATTTCGCGAAACTTTCGGAATGATTTTCGAGCATTAGTGATTCACAAGTAGTCAGTCGACAAATAGTTTTCACTATCTTGAAATGGGAAGATCCAGTTATTCCTTTGAAAAAATCGTATTAGTATCTCATTACAATAATGACTACGTATGCACTTATAATTTTTTTTTTGTGCACTTGAAATTTGTAAAATAGTTTGCATAATAATAAAATAAATAAAAGTTATTGTTAATAACTATGCAATAAATTTTCAAAATATAATTATTTTTTCAATCTGTTTGAAAAAGAAATTTCTAGCTAAAATCTAGAACCTTAGTTTTGGGCCAATTCGTATGGTAGTATTATTTTTAATAATATTTAACAGAAACTAGAACTACTCCAATTATCTTTGAAAATATCTGACACAGAAAAATTAATGGGTGTTGATATTATTTTCACTCCTGTGATTTTGTTTATATTAATCAAGTGGCAGTGATGATAATGGAATTTACATTGAAATGGCTCTTGGGTCTGTTCTACTAGTCCTCTTAGGAGTGTCAAGTTATAGTACACAAAACAAAGTTTCAGTAACTGCTTTGATTGGTGAATTGACTGAGAAAGTTTTCTCGTGTAATTAACGAACGACCACCCTTCCCAAGTAGGGAATGAATCTTGTCGTTAACATAACCATAGCATGAAGCCACTCACCCTTTCCGTCACTTCTATTTGGGCTTAGCCTGCAGCTGAATACCAAACAGCCTATGTCTTGTGTTTTCGAGCTCAGCGGCCTATAGAAGATGTCAACTCCTTCAAACTAATTGTATGTTAAATGAAAATTCAGGAGCTAAAAGGTAAAGATTACTTAGAAAAATAAGAAACATTTAGAATATGTTACTTATTGAGATAAAAACGATGGTCCGTGGTAGGTAGGGTGATGTGTGGAAAATGCGTAATTGTCTCGTTAAATCCAAATCCTCTGTTTCAGCCGCTAACTGTTTGATTGAAAATGATTTCTGAGTTTATGTTTGGTAGTTTATTTATATTTAATTATTTTAGTGACTTATTTCTAAGTTTCATTAAGAATGGGTGATCGGTAGGGATAAGAGCGATAACATTGATATTGTTCACGAAAGCCGACACATCAATGTTTACATTTTGCCTACAAAACTAACAAAGGGGAATAAGAAGTTCAGTTGGCCATTTATCGTCGTCGGGAACACACCGATATTTCGAGTTGTGAGTCGGTACTACTTTGTTGTTCGTGTTCCGAACATTTTTATATAATGCTAACAATCATTAATCGTATTAATTATGATGAAGTTCCCGAAAAATCGAACAAACCTTCGGTTATCGGCAATTGGGAGGCCGTTTTTCTCCCTCTGTTTTACTTCCTTGTACGAAGTAATGTAATCGCGAAAATTTTCGGTTTTCAGATTTCGACGGAAATATCCATTTTGACCATCCCTGAATCCATTTTGACTAGTTTTGTCATGGCGTCTGTACGTACGTACGTACGTTCGTTCGTTCGTTCGTATTTCGCATAACTCAAAAACGGTTAGCCGTAGAAAGTTGAAATTTTGTATTTAAGATTGTTGTAAAATCTAGTTGTGAACCTCCCTTTTTGGTCACTGCTTAATCACCGAAAGTGGTACTTTGCTTGAAGGTCATAATTGATTTCCATCAAAAATTATATTAAAATACTTTGCAAAATTTCTCAAATTTGGTATTTATAACTTATATATTGATCTAAATAATATACTAGATTTTGGTCTAAATTGAAAAACCGGAAGCGGTACTTTACTTGAAGGTCATATTAGACTTTCATCAAAAATTATATTAAAATATAATGTAAAACATCTCAAATTTGGTAAATATTACTTTTATATCGATATAAATGTATTTACTAGATTTTGGTTAAGATTCGTGAGCCGAAAAGTGTACTTTACTTGAAGGTCATAATAAGCTTACATCAAAAATTATATTTAAATTAAAAGAGAAATTATATGTTTCGGTAATAAAGGTTACAAACGCAATTTGTTTTCCAATACAATTAAACATTTTTATTACTTGTTTTAAGTCTTAAAATTGAGTCTAAAATACTAGGTTTCCTCCTCATTTGTGAGGTCAACAAGTCTGCAGCATGAGAATAATATATTACTTATGCGGGTTTTTCTGCTTAAAATGTCGAAACTGTCGATTTCTAATACTTTATCTAGTGATATTGACAGTTTCATTGTTGTCACGGAACATGAAGAAATATCTTGGAAACTAGTTACCTACTGAAGGAAAACGACAAATAATAACGGAATGAAACCTCCAGTAACAAAAGTGTGTGTCAATAGATGGATGTCGGGACGCCGAGTGTCGTTTTTACTGCATTCATCGGAAACTAGTAACCAAATTCATTATCACTTTTTGAGCCACGGATTTATAATTTAATAGGCGTACAAGGAAGTCATGTGTTGTCCACATCAGATATTTTTAAATTGTAATCAACACGTCCGACTAACATCAAGAGAAAGATCTATCTATCTACCTAAGAAGGCACAACGACCACCGACGCCATATCACCCGAATGTTCAAGAAGATCGTATGCTGAACCACCGGCCAACACAACAGACAACCAACTTTATTTTTCAACGCGTTACCGATTCACCCAGATTATTTATACATTTAATTAATTGCGCAATTAATTTTGATTTTATTTTGTTATATTATTTTATTTAGATGATAAATTTGGTTGGTAATTTTTTGTCAAAGGAAAATATTTATTTTAATATTATAGTTATTTTTATATTAATAGTTAATTATAAGATTTATATTTTGATTTGAAATTAGAGTTGTTTCTTTTTCTCTCTCTTTAAACCAATATAAAAGATTTTTTTTTTATAATCAATATAAATGAGTAAAGAAATTAAATTATTTTGATAAATTAAAATGAGTTTATTAATAAATAAGTTTCAAAAAAAGGCATTCGGTATTTATTTTTTGTTGTGATTTTCCTTTTCACATTTATAATTTTAACATTCAAATAGAAAATCAAAAATGCACATGACAAAACAGTCATATTGACTAATTATTGGTCACATCAGATTGTAGCCAGCGTTCCAGAGATGGTGCTACAGAGAAAGGTTGTTCAAGGGTGCAATTGCTGTAATCCTTACGGCGCCCTAACACCCTCCACTCTTAAGAGCTGTCCTTTAGGGAGCATGAAGCCTTAACACTGATTACTATAAAACTATTATAATGTATTATAAAATATTATAGTACTAATATTACTAATCATACTTGCATAACGAGTTGTAAAAATATTATAGTAAACATATTATAAAACATGAGGGTAAGTGTACACCATCACACAACAGAGGTCTGCTACAACTTGCTACTACTATGACAGACTACTATGCTACTACAAGAACAGCTTTTGTAGAGTCCACTTACGGACAAAAATAAATTTGGCTTAATGGTAGATAAAAACCGATACATCTGTACTGCAAAAGTTGAAAGACAAGTTTATCAACAGGTTGGAACTAATAGTCCGGTATCTAAGGTCAAAAAACCTGTCTGATTTCAAATATATTTTTGATTGTCTAGGCCGAAAGTACTCAAATAACTGACTGGAAATGTGAAGGTCTGCCACCCTATATCGGTTGCAATCAAATTTTATGGATCAACGAATTCGTCATTTTTCCCGATTTTCTTCGGTAACTTGCTTCCAATTTATTTTAGGCAAAACTTTGTCATTACCAACTTTAAAGAACAATACATTTCCAGCAAGTTTTGTACTTAGAAGAGGAATTAATTTCCTACAATATCCATACAAAATATTTGTAATTACTGACGCCAAATAATATTAAAATAACAATTTTAGAGAAAGGGAAATTGTAATTTCAACATTTCTTCGTTTCTTTGCGGTCCCACATCTCTGTAGCTGTTCCGAATTTTTAAAACATATTACATATAAGACCTGCAAGAAATTTATCGTTCTTCTTAGTGGGAAATAACAAAGATTTACTTAAAATGCACTGGAAGCGAGTTACTGAGGAAAATCTGGAAAAGGCCCCCTCCCTAAAATAGTTATTTCAATATTTCTTGGCGTCTGTTGAGAGTAATTGCAAATATTTTGTATGGATCTTGTAGAAAACGGAATCCTCTACAAAATTAGTTATTATGCATTTTGTCCTAAAGTGCACTGAAAACAAGAGAAAGTGGCGAAACCACTGAATATCAAACTTTGTTTTTTTTTGACATTTTGCAGATTTGTACGACCCCGTATCTCAGTAGCTGTTCCGAGTTATAAAATGTATTTAATATAAAACTTACAGGAAACCTAACGTTCTTTAAAATTGGTCAGCCGAAGTTTTGCCTAAGATCCAACGGGTACGAGTTAGTGAGGAAAATCTGGAAAAAGTGACGAAAATGATGAATTCATTGACCTATAAAATTTGATTGCAAACGATCTAGGGTGGCAGGTCTTCATATTTCCAGCCTATTATTAGAGTACTTTCGGCCTAGACGATCGAAAATTTTCTCTAAATCAGACACCTTTTTTGACCTTAGCAACAGGACTATTAGTTCCAACCTGTTGATAAACTTGTTTCTTTCAACTTTTGCAGTACAGCTATATCGTTATTTATCTACCAGTAAGCCATTTTTTTTTTCCATAAGCGGATTATACAAAAGCTGTTCTTCAAAATAATTTGTGATTTACATTTCTACTTGAAAGTTTTCTATTTTAAGCGCTTGTCCGCAATCACCCAGCAAAACATCATAGTAGGGGTAAGTGCAGACCTATGTGTATGATGTGTGAGTGGTGTACACTTACCCTCCTCATGTTTTGTCGAGGCAACTATGGGCAAGGGAATTAAAGCAAAAATTATTTTTTTTCTTAAAATACGAATCTTAGACAATCGTAACTTTTTTCGATGATTACACCATAATAATACAAATAACACTGCGAAAACCGAACTATTTTGCAATCGTTCCACCTTCAATAATGAATATTTCAGATGCCTTGTACTGACTTACCCTTAAGGCAGGGACAAGGGCGTACTAAGTACTATTCAATTAAATTATCAATATGATCAAAATAGATGTGGTTGAAACGTAGGCTTGAATGTGATATTTAAGCATAATCGTTTAAGGAACATTTATTAAAAAAAAAAGGGAAAATCTAGATTCAAATATAAAAATTTTACAGTCCTGCAAAGTTGAACTTTGTAAAATTTAGTGAGCTTTGTCCCACATTACCCTAAGTCGTTAAACAACTAATGGTCAACTCTAAACATGGATAATAAGTATGATTCCCTTCCAAATTATTTAAATAGTATGATTCCAAAGCATTAATAGACCAGATTCCAGTCATTTAGATGAGCTTAAGTAATTTATTGGTAGTTCAGAGACTTTGTCGGGTAAATTTTCAAGTAATCGTAATCGTAGAGCAGTTTCTTGTCGTTTCAGGGTTGTGAGAGGATTCCATATAAGTCGCCTGCCAAGATAAAGTCCAACTCAAAGAGTTTTTTGAAAATAAATAAGCGGTATATTACAAATTCCAACAGTGATTATGGGGCGCAGGGTTTCAGAGTCGAATCTAAGTAATTCCAGTCTTCTAAATACGAGAAAAATGTCAGATTTGCCGAAGAGACTCCACTTTGTAAAATGAAGACATTACATACTCTTTTATTTAAAGAAAAACACAATTTTATTCTTTTTTGTATGAAATTATTGAAATAAAACACTGCAAATTATTACACAATGGTTTATTATTTCCACTTATTTATTCCACTTGTTTATTATTCCACAAAAATATCTATTCTGTCAAAGTAAAAAATATGAAGCAGTAGGTACCAAAAGAAAAGAAATTTGAAGCTTGTCACAAGATGTTCGCCGTGAGAGTGCCGAACTGTGTTAATTAAAAAAACTGCGTCAATGCAAGTAGGCTCTGATGTAAAATGATACAGAGAAAATATTTGATGTGCACTTCACTAGGAAAAAATAAAAACGAAGTTCATTAAGCTATCTATATTTCAGCTAATAATGGTCCGATTTAGGTGATTTCTAGTTCTTATTGTTTTTTTTTTCGCTTTTTTTTTTCCTTTTTGTTATTTTAATGCCTTGCTATGCTGATTCCAAAACACCTTACATTTCTCCTCTATGTTTATAAAGGGCCAAGTTATGGGTATATAAGATCTTTAATCGGCAATTATTATAGATTTTTTGTTTTTCAATTTTTTTTTTTTTTTTTCTCGTTATGCTGATTCCAAAACACCTTACATTTTCTCTCTATCTTTATAAATGACTGAGTTATGGGCTTATTAGATATTTAATCGGTAATTATACAGATTTTTTTTTTCGATTTTTTTTTTCATGTCTCGTTATGCTGATTCCAAAACACCTTACATTTTCTCTCTATCTTTATAAATGACCGAGTTATGGACTTATGAGAACTCTAATCGGCCGCCATTTTGAAACAAACAGACGGATTATAATGTCGAGTTCCGAGGATCATCCCGGGGTGACCTGTGACTTTGGTACCGAATCTCAAGAAAATCGGTCCAGTAGTCTCGGAGAAAAGCCGGGGACGGCGTACGGCATACGGTGTACGGCGGACGGTGGACGGACGGATTTTTTTTTATTCGATATTTGGATTCTACGTATCTTGAAACGTAAAACCTCAAATTTTGAGGGGGGTTACAAAAAAATTTTCTTTAGTCGATTCCAAAGGTCTATTATTGAAAATAATAAACCAAAAGAAGGTTATTTGTTATTACTTCTTTATTTAGAGCCTGATGAGCAAAAAAAAAGTGTGTATTTCGAAAAGCGTAGATAGTTTTAATGAACAAGTGTAGGTTGAAACGCTCAAAATTTATTATTTATTTATTAAAATATACAAACACTTTTATTTTACAATAGGAACAGAAGTATAAATGACAATTAAATAGAATTAATTAAATGAGAAAATATTTTTTTACTAAAAAAAAATATGCTCTATCCTAAAGAAGGATTACATGCATGAATGTGGCACTACAGAGGCATAGCACTCCTTCCGGTTGCCTATAGGATAATGATCAATATTCTGCTAGACCGGATATATCCTCACCATGAAAATATAATAGGAGACCGCCAAGCAGGATTCAGAAGAGGAAGGAACACGCTAGACCAGATCTTCATCCTAAAACAGGTACACGAAAAACGATGGGAAGTAGAACAGGATGTGTACGCCTTATTAGTCGATTTCTAAGCAGCCTATGATTTCGTGGACAGAAACTGCCTATGGAAGTTGGTAATTCTCGGGAAATTGGTCAGATTGACGAAGGCGTGTACAAACGACCCCAAATGCAGAGTTCTGATACAAGGAGATGTTTCTGAATCCTTTGAAATTAAAACAGGTCTGAGACAGAGAAATGGACTTTCGCCGATGCTGTTTAACTTAGCCCTTGAGAAAGTGGTTAGTTCAACATCTCGCGAAAATGGAGGGATGCACTTCGGAATGAAACATAAAATCCTAGCGTATGCGGATGACATAGCTGTACTTGGGAGTAATGAAGAGGATACTGAGAGACTCGCTAAGACTCTGTAAAGAGAAGCAGAGCAAATCGGCTTGAAAGTAAATGAAGATAAAACAAAATATATCCACTCTAATAATAGTATCTGTGTGGATGGCAGATCATTCCCGAAAGTAGACAGCTTCAAATAGCTCGGCTCCACAATAACCTCAGTCAATGACCTACATACAGATATAGACCGATTGACCAGCGTATAAGGCTGGTACGCACTTGTAACAAACTACCGTTCCCTTCCTCCGTACCGTACTACTGATCTGAACATTGTTTTGAAGAACAAGACAGCGTTCCGAACATCGTTCCGTACGAATTGGATACGGGAGGGCGATCGGGAGAATCGAGCGTTCTTCTGAAGTTGTGGTTGAGTCCTCGCCCCAGTATCAGTCATGGCACCTCAGCAGCAAGTGGGAACAGCCACGCACATTTTGATTGATTACCTTTTGAAAAAGAGGAAGAAAAACCGCGTTGGTGGACAGCGAAATTATATTCAAACCGGGAACAATTTGGTGGGAACAGGCTGTTGGCTGAGTTGAAGTTCCAGAAGGTCAGCGGCATGTACAAGAATTTTATCCGGATGCATCCGACGGACACAAATTGATAAAAAATGAAAATTCACAGAACATAGAAGAGAAGGGGCATGGGCGATGGAAGAGAATTCGAAGAACGGGGGAACGGAATGGTGCTACATTTGATCCCGTCCACACTAGTCTCACCCCGTTTTGAGCACTTCTTTGATGCGACGGTGAAAAACCCCCAGCGGAGCGATCGGCCTCGATCCATTCTTCCGAACATCATTTCTTAAAAGTTTTGCCGCCCCGATCTTAGGATTTGTTCAGTTCGGAAGAACGGAACGGCAGTTTGTTACAAGTGCGTACGCGGCCTAAGAAGCGCAAACACAGCTCTTTCAACTCTCTCTCAAGAGTACCGAAATCCCTAAAAATCTCTAGAAATCTCAAATTAAGGGTGTGCAATGCCGTGATAAAAACTGTTCTTCGTCTGTGAAACCGGTATCCTAGAAAGCAGAATTGAGAGAAGAAAGTCCTCCGTATGATAACCGGAGCGATATGTGATCAGAATCTAAACTCAAAGAGAAGAAAGACTAATAAAGAATTGCTTACAGAAACTGGTCAGTCAATATTTCAAGACAAAGAGGTTAAGATGGGCGGGGCATGCAGCTCGAAACAATCCATCAGTATGCTTCTTCACAACAATGAATGCAATAGTTGGCAAAAGACCACGTAGGAGGCCAAAAAACAGATGGAGAAGTAGGATCAAGAAAGATGAGGCAGAGCATGCAGCAAACTGGAAAGCAATAAAGATGGAGAAGGCTGGTTCAGGCGGCCAAAGATCTAAAAGGTCTGTAGAGCCAACCGAAAAAAATAATATATATATATATATATATATATATATATATATATATATATATATATATAAAACCTTATTAAAAATTGAACTCTTATAACTTCATTAGAAATAAATGCTTTCAAGGATTAGACAAAAAATATTGACGATATTATTAAACGGATGCAGACGAAAAACCTTTTGACAGTTACCATTCAATATAGAGTGATCAAATATTTTCTATTGGCTCTGCGCAGTCTAATTGACATTCCATAATATTTTACAACACCTTTTTTTCATAAAACATTATAAAACACATTTATACTGTGAATAATGTGTAATATGATGTATCAGGAGACTAGATATACGAAACCAAGCCATTCTATCTGACGGAATTGCCGTCACAGAAAAGGAGTTCTGGATTAGTCACTCGAGACGTGTAGACGATGACAAACCTTTTATGGAATATCTCCGATCTGGTGATTAACATACAATTGAAACGCGAAAATAAGAAAAAAAAAAAAAGAATATCTAGTTTAACAACTACATACCGGAACGTACTTTACTCGTCGTAAAAGAAAATATATGCCAACTAATGATACTAATACTAATCATTTCTTTATTATTAAAAAAGTCCCATGAATTTTCATCAAATTCAGTTCAATAATTTAAAAAAATAAATAAATAAAATGGATGTTTAGGAATAATATTTGCGACAACATAAGAAATTGCATAACAAATAATGGGATTCTGCAATTTTTAAATAAATATTTCCAGTTTGAATGTTACCATATTGCAGTTTTTCCAAATTTTCGACATGCTGTGTGTCCCTTCTGTAATTGTCGTAATACTGAAAACCCCCTGTCAAAAAATAAATAAATAAATATATATGTATATACTTTAATTAGAATAAAAATATATTTATTTTTTCTTTTTTTAGTAAATGCAAAAAAATAAAAATAAACGAAAAATAAAAATAAAAGTTACTTATTAGGAACAATGATGATGAAATTGTTTATATTGAGGCAGCATATCATCATAATTTGATTCCCTGATAGTTGATTTTAATCTGATATGCGGTTCCACATTCAAAAGACTGTACCTTTTTTTCGGCTTAATAGATAAAAATGCTGAAAAAGAAACTTAAATAGATATGAATATTACAGATACACAATATTCACTAGTAACGAAGTTTTTTAAATTATTTTTCTATGTTCAAAACCCGGTGCGGCACGTACCCCCACCAAACTCTTCCCGTATCTCTGGGGGGACGTTTACCATACTGTCACATTGTATAAAGATTATATCTTTTCCTAGATTAAATTTGACTTAATGAAATGTTTTGGACTGAGTTAGGCGAAAAAATAGTTGTCACAATTAGCGCAAAAAATAAATAAGTAAAAAGTAGATTTTTTTATATTATTAAAGAACCAAAAAAAATCATATAAATTATCCTTTTATTAGAAATGGTAATTAGTTTTATATAATGAGGGGGTGCTTAAAAATGGGGATAAGAAAGCGATACATATCAACGTCGTTTTTTGAAAAAGGCTTAAGCGCCAAAAATTCGAAATTTAGTTTTCTAATGATTATGGGACATGCACACCACCTTTATCGATTTCCGCTCACGATATATCGAGAAAAAAAAGTGAAAATAGTCTAAAAATCGAATACTGACGATTCTCAGTCGTCGCTATGGCCTTAACCAGTGCCAGAATCCTCTAAAATATATTTTAATTATACAGTTTTTGCCATATTAATAAACTCCTACTGTATACGGTAAAGAATAAAATAAAATAAAATAATAATATTGTTGTTTCAGAAAAAATCATGTGTCGCTTACTCCTTTTTCAAAAAACGACATCGATACATAATTAAAAATAACTCATTTGACTCGTATGACGAAAACGTCTAAAGAAAGATTTTTTTTACTCAGGACCATAATTATTCCCTCATTTGTAATTGAAGTTGAAATCCAGCCTTAACATTTCCACCATTACACCTAAACCAAGCTAATTCACTAATATCTAATGATTTTACAAGAATATGCATATACCAAACCCTTAATTCTGAAACCGAACTTGATGAGGAACTTAGGATTTTTTTTCGTATTTTTCTATCTCTCTATCCTTGAACATCGAATACACACTAACTAACATCGAGTACACCCCTAGACGAACATCCAGAGAAAGCCACTAACCAATTCATAAAATGTTTTCCACCCAGATTCGAGATATTGTCCACTAGAATCACTAATCACAAAATATTTGTTACAAAATATATTTTTAACCATGAATAAATGCTAACACATACACACACAAAAAAAAAAAAAAAAAATACAATTTTTAGTAAGAAATACTCTTTATTTCAATCGATTACAATGGAAGACTATGCTATATAAATCATTGTGTGAATTTATCCTACTCTTATTTCCATCCTCTTCGGAGGATTTCGCAAAGTTTCCCACTAATTTTTCTAAATTTAACATACGTGCTCTTTTATTTTCAATATTTAAAATAGCTTAAATTACTTAATCTACGTGAAAGCATAGTACTTCTCAAATATTTTTTTGTAATTTTGAGTTTTGAAAATGATGTTTCTTTACCAGCTACAGTAACAGGTAGTGTAAAAAAAAAAAATTAAAAATACAGTGATAAGAAAGAGAAAAGTCTAAATGCTAGCAGGTTATATATACTGTGACAATGAAATTGATATAAAAACGTGACACTCCCATTCTAAGAATTTAATGAAAAAATAAGGTTTTACCAGCGTAAAAATTAAGAAGAAATAATAGAGTGTATGGATAATGTTTATGTTTATCATGATAATCAGAGTGAATTTGGTAAAATTGTATCAGAAGATATGGATGTAAGGAGTTTGTTCTGAAGATGGGGAAAAAAGGCGAAACGTTGGCAAAGAAAATATAAGGGAAATTCTAGCAAAGGAATAGGAATACCGGAAGAAATTTCTTCATTAAATTACCTATAATATCAAGTTTAATTATTTTTTCGAATTTTTCAATAGTTTAAATAATTTTTTTTTTCAATTTAGGTCTTCGACTCCCCTCCTTCCCCGACGTCCGATGCCCTAAGGTATTGATTGTTTCGATTGCCTTGGCGTTATTTACGCTTAAGTTTGTAGTTAAGCCTCCCTATAAAACATCAAAGATAAAGAATAAATGTTGAAAACATAAGATAGTGGCCATCAATTGAACTAACATCAGACAAAACTTGTGATTTTTCACACTAGTGGCGCTAGCTACTGGATCCTACATTTCTCTAAAGCCCTTAATACCAAGTTTTGGTATTAATAAATCAATTAAGTGAAATAATAGACTCTCGGCTTTCATAAATTCTATACAAAGGTGCCTTCAGACATTATGAAAAGGCTAATATTTGACATTCCTCATGCTTTCCAAAAAATGAGAAACAATTTTGACAAATTACTCTTTTTAACATTAATTAGATTATACTAAGATTGACAAATAATATATGCTAAAATTACAGGTCATCTTGTTTCCAGGTATGAACTAAATATGAAAGTATTATAACCCTGATATGGGCTGTTTGCTATGCTGATTTTTATTCTGTTATTTTCAATATCTATTTGAAAATTGCTTGCAAAATTAGCAAGTTAACATTATAATAATAATAATACAAAAAGTGGCTATCTCATCGATATTGTTGTTCCAACCGATGATAATATCGATAAAACAGTATCAGAAAATATAAAGATTTAGAACCTGGTCAGAGATAAATGCTACCTTTACTCCAAGTTAGTCTATTCAGTATGTGCCAAATAGGGCGAGACTTTGGCTGGAATGGACTACTTGATTAGGCATAATAATGCAGCCAAAATGTACCACCATTATATATATATATATATATATATATATATATATATATATATATATATATATATATATATATATAGTATAATAGTAGGATATGACTTCTGCTGTGAAAAATTAATTATGAGGCTATTCATGGTTTTTTTTTTTACGACAAATGTATATTTAGTGCTTTAAACATTTTTTAAAAGATTCTCATCTATAATGCCATATTCATCTATAATTTTTGTAAATATAGATGAATATGATGCACCTAAAGCATCTTTAATAAATACTAATCAAAAAATTGAATCAACAGAGACTGTCGTGTGGTAACTTTTATCCCAGAATCATATGAGGTATACACTTTGCATACAGCTAATACAAAATTAATTTTGGACAAAAAATTAATTAATTAATTAATTAATTATTAAAATAAAAGACATGCAAAACTTGATGTAATGAAGGTAATTGATTTGTAATTTCCCTTGTCTAAGCTTTTCAATACTGTTTATGTTTCCATAAAATACTTGTTATTTTATTTGTCAATATTTCAGTTCAATGTTAAATTACATTAAGAACATTTTGTAAAATTGATATTGATTTTTAATATTTTTCCATTTATTCATCAATTTATTCAGCAACAAAAACGAAATAATCGTTAAAATATATGGACGACTAAATAGCAGTCCATCTTTAGCAGTGCTAAGTTATTATTATTATTATTATTATCTGCTTTTTCACGAGTTTGTGGGCTCAGAACTGAGGTGATGGACAAGTCCAAGCCACACATTTAAAACTTTTCGTACTATTCTCGCTATGTCCAAGAGAACTGCTTGTCGAGCCTGTCCAAAGTCCATTTGTCGATATTATAATTGGCATTACCATTATGCTTTCCAAATAGTACAATTCTTTTAATTTGACTGTGAGTTCCTGATATTTGCAGAAGTTTTAACCCACAGTTAAGCCTATATTATAATAATTAGAAATAGCAATATCAATAAGCTTTCATATCTCTCAAATTTATAAGGAGGATATCAGACCTGTTTTGATGCACTTTGTATAAAAATAATAGATTCATCGCAATACAGCTTGAGGGGACCTTTTTGAAATAGCCTATTTGGATTGCACTTATAGTAAGGTGCCTTTTCATCCAATAGGTTAAACTTCATCGCCAGCGTCTGATGGGAAATTTTCGCCTCATTATTATGCTTCTGGAGGTACTCTGTACCACCTAGCACAGCAATCCGCTTGTGATATGCTGGATCAATTCAAGCAACACTGAACATAGTCAGCATTTATCAGATGTGTTGCTATTATTATTAATTACAGATGTTGTTATTACTATTGTTATTCCTCTCATATATCTGGATTTATATCTATGTTCTAGGAAAAAAATCAAGGCAATAAAGATTATTTCACTTATTTAAAATATGTCTGCAAACAATGCCAAGACATGTGCTAGTATCATATTCTGTTTGTTATTAAAATGTCAAACATTAAATCAACCACAAAACTAGAGCTTTTGTAAATACATTTGCGAATTTCTTAACGAAACTTTTCGAGGAGATGGAGATGTTTAGTTCTGTGATAGCTCTGAGAAAAAATTAATATATTTCTTTTTTTATATATTCTCATTAATTTATGAAAAAAATCTATACATACATATGTACATATTTCAAGTTTTATTTCACAAATAAATTTGGTCTCTTGAATTATTACATAATTTTAAATGTTAATTATTTTGTAATTGTTTTCTTAAATATTTTTCTATTTACTTTTTCTTTTTTTATTTCAGGATTTTTATTTTTAAATATATCTCATATTTTGCCACACATTTGGGAAAAAATAATTGCATTTATATGTATATATTTAGCTTCTTATTTTACATGAAAATCCGCTCCCTACTTATGACATTTTTTCGTTTATTCAGGGTGTCCAGTGATATAGCAGGAAAAATTCAAGCATAATTCAAGAATTTCAAGGCTGTGAACTGTAAAATTAAAGGAAATTTTAGTGAATTTATTGGATTAAATTTTAAAACAAAATTGGAACCATAAAATGTTGCATTTGGTCAGCTTATGGTAAATGCACAATTAGGACTTGAAAATGAATTTGAGTAATTATAAATTGTATTCCTGTTTGATAAGAAAAATTGTTATTTAACTTCTTACTGGTCAATGCATTGTCATAATTAAAAATAACTAGAAAATACAGTACAAAAACAATTTCAAGTGTAAATAAATAAAATTCGCGTATTGGAATAAATTTTACCACAATTTTATTTATAAACTTATTTTAAATAAAAAAACAAAATAGTCATAATTACAACAATAACACGAACCCCTTATCCTTGTCAATCCATCCTCGGTCTCAAGGGCGAGGGGCGAACTGGTGAACATATAAGAATAAGTATAAATAGGGAGCAAGTAAAAGTATGCAATTGGGAGCTGTTTGGAGCTGTTACATTATTTTACCATTCTATGAAATCCTTAGTTCACTTAGCGATAGGTATAGCGACCCAATAAGGTGAGACAGAACATAAACCAAGAAATGGTAAGAGGAGCAACTACATCAACCTTCTTTTCAATATTTTAGTGCTGATGGAAAAATGAATAAAAAAAAAATAAAAAATATTAAAGGGGTTCATTTTATTGCTGTAATTATGACTATTTTGTTTTTTTAATTAAAATAAGTTTATGAATAAAATTGTGGTAAAATGTATTCATATATGTGAATTTTATTTATTTACACTTGAAACTGTTTTTGTACTGTATTTTCAAGTTGTTTTTAATTTTGACAATGCTTTGAGCAGGAAAGAAGTTACATCACAATTTTTCTCATCAAACAGGAAAACAATCTTTATAATTATTCAAATTCATTCTCAAGTCCTAATTGTGCATTTTAACATAAGCTGACAAAATAAAACATTTTATAGTCCCAATTTTGGTATATTTTGTCCATCCCAGCCAAAGTTTCGCCCTATTTGGCAAATGCTGAATAGACTAACGCGTCTTGGAGTAAAGGTAACATTTATCTGTGACCAGGTTCTTCTTCAAAATATGTTTCCTACATGCTCTAATTGCAATAAATTGATCTTTGATAGCTATTGAAAATCCTTCAGCCTCTGCAAATAGTTGCCCAGTCCTTAACTATTTAACTGAGAGCTCATTATCAATCTCATGCTCATGTAGTTGATGGAGAAAGAATAATTCTTTCTCCTTCCAGTGAGGGAAAACAGCCTGAATTTATATTGTATTTGCTTTATTTATATTATATTGCTGTATTGTAGTTATATTGCTGTATTGATTCCACTGCCTTTTTATATAAGCGGCATATGTCACTGATGCCCTCTTAACAAAAATACTTTCTGTATATTTTTGTGGCTATTACTTGTTCTTGGATAGCCAACAGGAATCCTACATTTCTGGAAAAATATAACCACTTTTTAGCGAATATATTATCTTTTATAATCTTTATTATTTTAGAATTATATATTTTCTTGGCTGGAAATAGAAATATTCACCTACCAAGACCAAAGTCAAGAGTAAGACTCAAATTTTAAACTATATTTAAAAACTTTCTGAGGATGCTTGCTGTATTGAGGAGAACTGCTTTCTACCCTATATATATATATATATATATATATATATATATATATATATATATATATATATATATATATATATATATATATGTCACATATATATATATAAATATATATATATATATTTGATCCTAACCTCAATTTTGTTATTCAAATTTGTTGTTTTTATATATATTACAGTATTTTATATATATATATATATATATATATATACAGAGATAGCTGAGGATGGCTTAAATGCCGAGGATTTTCAACTTAATTTTAGGGTTTGCTACCACCACTTAAAATTTAAATGTTTTCAAGATAACAGGTAGGAATGACTAATTAAGGCTTATTGCAAAAAACCTTTTATTTACAGCAATCATAATGTTATACATATAATAATATAAATGCAAAAGTCTTAAATAAAATAGCTTGTCAGATATTACATCATCTTCTGAAGAGAACTTTAAGTTAATGCCTTGATTTTCTTTTAAGATTCATTTTCTTTATAGCTAGTTAGATCTATTTGCAAGAGCTCTGATGGTAGATCTAGATTTTTGAAAAACCTCACGGGAAACAAAATGTTGCATGTCCTTTTTAAAAATGACATCTGGATTAATTAAAGCACGTTTCAGTGGTTCGTTGTTGTCTTTCTTTTATGAAGCATTTATCATTTTTCACTTGGTTTCGTCAGAAACATCATAAAAAAATGCAAATCCCACAATACTACAAATATAGAAGGAATATTATTTCTATTGCACTCTTTAAAATTTTCCCTTTGGTACTTTCATGTCTTTTAAATTTTTCAAATGTTGCAGCTCATTTCTGGGGCGAGTGTAGAGAGATGGTGCTTGAAACCAGTTGTTAACCTAAACTTCCTGAAGTATTCTGATTTAGAGAGCTAGGACTGATCTTTGAATAAATACATTTTGAGAGAGTAAATTGTCTTTACCATCCATCGGACTCGATGCAATCCCTCTGGAGCTCTAGCATGAAAATCTCTTTCTGGCACTCCACTGAGGAATATAATTGTGAGCTCTAAAATTTCTTTTTAGGTAGAACTTCTTTTTTAGATGGTAACTTTTTTTGGTTAAACGATGTCGATATTTGACTGACAGGACAAATATCTGTAGATATTCTCGTCACAATGGGACCCCGAGTGGTTGATGCCGTACTTAAATGGCTTGTAGTCCTAAGAATAAAATACTATTTTAAGCTTACCAACTTAATAAAAATGCCAATTCATATTAGTCCAAAAATATATCAATTCTCTTGTCCTAATAACCAAACTAAAAGTTTAAAATAGTAAAATTAAGACACCTTTAAAAATTATAAAAAAACTATAAAGTTAATTTGTTGAAAACCATTAAATGTATGTATAGTTTGAATTAATTTTAAATAAACATATTTCAAAAATACAGATCAGCACAAAGCTCTCAAGCAAAGTTTTGTATGACAGTGCCAAGCTCGCTCCTGGACATGAAATACTCCTTTCCAAACATGAACACTGAGTATGGATGCCCCTCATTAGTGAGAAATAAATGAATGAGATGAAAGTGGAGTATAATCTACTGGCCAAATTTAGTAATTTAATTAATAATTCTGGTGTTTGCCAGTATAATTTAGTTTTATAGAAATATCAAAAAATCATCAATTATTTTAAAATTTCAAAGCTCACTAGCGGTTCCTAAAATACTTTTTAAAAAATGAAATTTTTATTGTATTTTTTTATGTGAAGGGTCAGAGTGAGGGAGGGGATTCCCCGTCCGATGATAATCACAATTCACTCGTTTTCTGTAAAACAAAAAATAAAGTTTACAGTCCTCTAAGATGTCATGATTGTAATACAAAAGCTTCAAAAATGAGTCACAATACTACTAAAATAACCATTATCAGATAATTCACTTTTTAAAAAAATTGAATATTAAGGTAATAATAAATTAAAAAATGTGAAGAAATCATTAAATTGATTCTCATTGTTACGAAAAGAAATATAAGCAAAATAACAAAGAGTAAATATACAAGTTATATAAGTCAAAATGATATGTAGTGAAACAGATAAAGAAACATTATGACCACATATTGCTTATATTGTTCATATTATATTGAATTTTTCATATTGAATTTTGCTTGTTTTCACATAACATAATAATTTTCATATATTTTATCATTTTTATTTAATATATTTTGATTTTATTTCATATAAAATTATAATAACTGGAGGCCAGGACCCGGACTGGGCTGTAGAGCCAAAGTTGTATGTATAAAATTATAATTTTCATGTACTATCATATTTCCATACTTTTTTCTTTTTTTTATGCCAGTATATAATTTATCTAATCGTATATCAATAATTTATATTCAATAACTTATATTTATTTAAATATTTTCATATTTTATACTGCTTAAATTTCATACTTTATTGGTTGTTATCTTGTTTTTCTGATTAGCCCTGATGAAGGCCAGAACATTAGCACAGAATAAAAAAGAAGGTTTACCTATTAAGTGTGTTTTCCTGCTTTGACCACAGCCCCTGGCTAACTTCTCCTCAAATATTTTTTCTCTACATTCTCTTGGTAATTCAATCTAGGAATTCTCGTTAATTACACTCATATTTTTTTTACCCTCTATGTAGGAGAGCCCACGAACAGGGAAGAAAATTTCCACACAATCAAATATTCTTTTTTCTTTAACTAGGGATAAAGAAAAACGGAATACTTTTTATTCTGTTCATTGATAGTAATGCCAAAAATTGCCAGTTCTTCAAGTGTAACCAGGGCAAAATTATTAATAAAATGGTTCAGTCTGGAATACACTTCATCAAATCCTATCTTAGTATTAATTTCATCATATGCATGTACATACTAGTCGAGAGTATGTCAATGTTAAAGGAGTTTACTCAAATAGTTTAAAATATCTGGTAAAATTTTGAAATATTCAGCTCTTGTGATAAAGGAGCCCTTAATGATAAAGCTCTTGATAGGACCTTCATCATTTTCCACAGGCTCGCAGGTCTATCATCTTTCTTCCCTCTAGTGTCTCATTCATTTCATATATTAATAATAAATGTTACCAGATAATAATAAGTATCGACTACCAGATCCAAAATATCAATTTAGAGAGTATCAAAGAAAAGAATAAGAATAACAAATGATCAGCTTAACATTTTTATTGTGTGAATATTAAAAAAATATACAAATAAACCATTATGAAAATAAAATCTACAAAACCTTAAAACAAAACAGTTGTATGCATATGTTTATCATGTTAAAAAAATGGTATTTCACTTTATTATTATCAATTATTTTTTACTTTAAGTATATGACTACATCCAACCAACAACAGGAGCAAGAAGGAAATGTCGAAACAGGTACTCACAAATTCCAGAAGGTACGAGAATTTGTATAGCTAGGAGCCCAAGTCAATTCCCAAAATAGGATCAAAGAAGAAATAAACAGACGCATATTCTCAGCAAACCGATGCTATTCCTCACTGCAAAAATACTTCCGTAACAGAGCTCTGTCCAGGGTAGCAAAGCTTAGAATTTATAAGACTCTGATCCGCCCAGTCCTTACCTATGGCTCAGAAATGTGGACAATGACTCAAACAATTGAATTGTTGCTCCTGAGGTTTGAGAGGAAAATTTTCGAAGAATATTCAGACCATTTTGCATTAATCAAGCCTGGCGAGGAAGGATAAATAACGAGCTAAAGAGCCTTTACAAAGATGTAGATATTGTGCAGGTCATTAAACTAGCCAGATTACGATGGGCCGGTCACGTAATAAGGTGAACCCTAAAGAAATTCCAAAGGTGTTAAGTGAGCGAGTGTATGGAACTAGGAGAGTTGGTCGTCCAAAACTTAGATGGGAATATTCTGAAGCTGCTGATGCTGGGATTCTGCTTCGTACCCAGCATTGGAAGGCACTTGATCGGAAAACTGGCGGTCGATGCTGGAGCAGGCCGTCTCAACTTGGGACGTAGCGCTAATAAATAATAATAATAATTATCAATTATTATAAACCTATTTTTTAAAATTTTTGTAAAAATGAAAATAACTAATTATATAACGCTCCACAATAAAAAGGGTACTTTAAATGAAAGTTGGCTAAATTTCACTAATTAAAATTTATTTAAAGAAATAAAGTATAGATAGGCTAGCTGGTCAAAAAAGATATAAATAAAATTGTTTCAAATCAGTAAAATAAGTCAAATCATGAATCGAACATAAATCAGATTAGTAATTTAGAAAAGGGGGGCTAAATGGGTAGGGCAACGGGAGGGCTAGAGAGGGAGATGAGTGCGGGAATCTCCCCAACTCTTTGTGGAACGATCAGACGATATTGCCCTACTCACTGCTTGAGACTTCCCAGTCCTCCTTATCCCTATCAACGCCTACTGTCACCTCCACGTGGTGCCCCCCGGGGAGTCCGATGGGGCTCACGAACGACAGAGGAGGGGATCCTCACTTCTGTCAGCAATGGCAGGAGTGTGGAATCTTTTGGACATCCAAGCCGAGGCGGAGGGAGCTCGAGCCGCAGGCTGAATGATGGGGGTGTATAAAAAATACACACATCAATTCGACCCACTTGGGGCACCAGGCACACCCCATTTTAATTAATTGCCTTCTGCAGGGAGAGGGGTAGTACCTGCAGCGACCTTTTTCCACCCCCATACTCGTGGGAACAAAAATGAACCCTAAACAAACAAAAAATGGACAAACAAAACTGGCAAACGACCCGGACTCTGGCACGGAACTACTTTTGGATAGTTTGAAGGTAATGGGAGAGGCGCAGGGAAAGAGCTCAGAGGGGCCACTCATGGACACAGCTGAGGAGACATCCAGGAGCTCGCTTACGACACTCCTGGATGAGGTAACCAGACTCTCAGTAATATCTGATGGGTCTGGTGAAAAAGATACTGGCAGGGATAGCGCTTCTTTGGAAGTGACTGAAACCTCTAAACCCAGAACAGAATTTCTGGGGCACAGCACCGGAAATTTAAGAAGCTTAGGAGGGCTGGCAACACCTCGGAGGTATCGGGACCCACAACCTCGGTTGTAGGGGACCATAGCCCCATGGGTCAAGGACCTGTTACTAAGCGGACCAGATCCTCTCCTGGGACCTCAGCGCCTGTGGCAAAGAGACCCAAGAGTGGAGAGAATATGATCACATATGCCCTTGCGACCGGAGGCAGGATCACATATCCCTTGTGGATATCCATCTATACAGCTGTCAAAGGGACAGAGTGAGGAAGTAAAGACCCAGGTGATCAGCTCTGTGGATCAGCTGGAGGAGGGTGGATTGAATCCGGGGTTCAGTATAGGTACTCCTCAAGGTATTTGAGAAGAAGAAACCACCGAAATCAGATGCGGGGAGGACCACCAAGGTGTTAAACATAGTGTTCCCCATGAGGTAGAGAAGGAGGGTACTTCAACCTCTACACCTGGCATGGAAGCTGAAGCTGGACCGACTACAGAGGGGCGCTCTGTGGCTGGGGCCGAGAGGCTCTCTTTACTCGGGCATACCCCTGGAGGAACCGAGAGAGGAGGAGCACCCTGTTCCCTGCCGGGGGTCGTTCCTTCGGGAGCCGGCTCGCAGTAACCATGGCATTTAAGCTGTTGCAGATCAAGCTGCACCACTGCATTGCGGCCTGTGGAGTACTACAGCAGTATGTAAGAGGTAAGGATATTGATATTATACATACTGGATACATACATACTGGATATTGATACAATAATCCTACTTATTTAAGGACAGGATAAAGGGACTGGGCATACCAGGATACAGCATTATTGCTGGACCAACAAGGTCCAGGACCTGCATCCTGTTCAGAAATAGATTGAAACTGTTACTCCTGTGGCAATATTGTTGTAGGGATCTGACAGCAGTGCAATGGCCCCTCTCTGAGGGTAATGAAGGGGAGAAGATTACGCTGGCATCGGTGTACCTCCCATATGAAGAAGCAACCCCCACTTCAGCTCTTAAGAAACTGATAGAGGGGGTAGGAAAAGGTCTGTGCATAGCATCTTTATATGCCAATGCACACCACAGCCTCTGGGGGAGTACAAATATCAACCAGAGAGGCGAGTATCTTTTAGACTTTATTGTTAGCAATGACCTCGAAATCCTGAACAGGGGTAAGGAGGCCACCTTTGTTAACAGAGTGAGAGCTGAGGTCATTGATATTACTTTAAGCACGCGATGTGTGAAATCTAGGATTAAGGGGGCTGGCATGTTTCAAGGGAAGAGACATGCTCAGATCATCGCTATATCAGATTTGATTTATCTGCTAACAGTATGAAGGAGACTGTGTACAGAGATCCAAGGCGTACTGACTGGGATGCATTCTGTTCACAGCTCGAGGAAGAGGTTAAGTGCTGTCCTAAGATTGTTTGGAATTCCTGGCACTTAGAATGTCTCAATTCATTGTTAAGTGAGGCAATAATGAGATCCTACACTGACAATAATAGTGTGCGTAGGGTTAAGTCCAACAGGAATACATCCTGGTGGAACAATGAGCGTGGCAAGTTAAGAGCTCTTACCCGAAGACCCTTTAATGCTGCCAAAAAATCAGGCAGATGGGACGCTTACAAACAAGCACTAACTGACTATAACAAGACTGTTCGCAGGGCTAAAAGGGGAGCGTGGAGAAGTTTCTGTAATGACATAAATGATACAGCAGCCATGTTCAGGGTCAATAGAATTCTGTCCAAGCAGTCTGATGGGGGAGTAATGGGGACAGTCAGAGTTGAAGGGGACTTCACTAATACTGATATAGAGACCCTGGAGGCTCTGGCATGTTCGCACTTTCCTGACTGTGAACTGCTGGATGAGAACTTAACTAATCCCACTGTAGATGAACACTTTGGTGGCAGGACTAAGTGGGTTGAAGCCAATAGAATAATTAATTCTATGAGAGTGGAATGGGCAATTAACATTTTTGTGCCTTTTAAATCTGCGGGTACTGACGGGATTTTCCCTGCCTTATTGCAAAAAGGCCTACCTGTACTAAAACCCTACATAATGGAATTATATAGGGGAAGCTTAGCACTTGCTCACATTCCCAATAATTGGAGGGTGGCAAGGGTATGCTATATTCCAAAGCCTGGGAAGGAGTCTTATGACAATCCCAAAGCATATAGACCTATCTGTCTGACATCCTTCTTGATGAAGGGTCTTGAAAAGATTATTGACAGACACATTAGAGACACGGTTCTAGTTGAAAAGCCACTACAAAGTGGACAATTTGCTTATCAGGCTGGCAAATCATTTAATTAAACTATAGTGAAACTATAGTGAGACCGCACTACATCATCTGGTCTCCAAAATAGAGAAAAGTCTAGCAGAAAAAGAAATTATGGCAGGCATCTTTGTGGATATCGAGGGTACCTTTGATCACACCCCTTATGATACTAAGGCAAAAGCCTTAGAGAGGAGAGGGGTAGGATTATTAGCTTCTGAATGGATCAATTCATTTCTGAACGGAAGGCTACTCAAATCTGAATTAGGACATGCAAAGCTATGGATTAGACCCATGGGGGGGCTGTCCACAGGGAGGAGTATTGTCTCCACTCCTGTGGTGCTTGATTGTGGACACTTTGCTGACCAAACTAAGCTCTGCAGGATTTTATATGCAGGGATATGCAGACGATATCGCTGTTCTGATAGGGTGCAAATATCCGGAGACTATCTCTGGATTGCTCATAATTGTAAGAGACCTTTTGGTGGAATCGTGCAGAGATAATGGTCTTGGCATCAACCCCCAGAAGGTTAACCTATGTATCTTCACTATCAGAAGAAATGTGATAATCTAACCGCCACGTCTTGATGGCACTCTGATAAACATCTGCAGTGAAGTTAAGTATCTAGGAATTACCCTTGATAGTAGACTAAAATGGCTTAGTCATATTAGTAAAGTTAGCACGAAGGCACTTCGCTGCCTATGGGCATGCAAGGGAGCCGTGGGAAAATCTTGGGGTCTGAAACCTAAAATGGCATTATGGCTATATAAGGCGGCGATTAGACCTATTGTACTATATGCTGCAATTGTGTGGTGGCATAGGATTAATGCCAGTAGGCCTCGAGTCATACTGGGTAGACTACAAAGGCTAGCGTGCCTTATGACAACTGGCGCCATGAGCACTACTCCCATTGCTGCAAGGGAGGTTCTTTTGAACCTAACACCATTGCACCTGGAGATTGAGGTGCAGGCACTTAGCACTGCGTACAGATTTACGAAATTAAAGACAAGATCCAAATCCCTGGTCTACCAGGGACATGGGACTCTGTTCAACAGGATTGATCATGATGAGGTGTTGGCAATGCACTCTGACATTCAAGTACAAAGCTATAGGGAGGGATACTATAGTACCAAGATCAGCAGAAGTGACTCCCATGTACCATGCAATGGAGTTAACTGCTATACAGACGGATCCCTGACACTACAAGTTTCAGGGGCAGGAATATGGAGGATGGATAAGCCTAGAGAGGGAATTTTCATATCCTTAGGTAGGCATACCTCTGTCTTTCAGGCAGAGGTATTAGCAATCAATGTCTGCGCCCAGTCTCTTATTGAGGAGGGCGTCAGAAACAGACTAATTAAAGTCCACACAGATAGCCAAGCTAAGTAGTTATGCGACCCGGTCAAAGTTGATGGAAGAATGCAAAGTTAATCTTAACAAACTGTCTCAAACCAACAGGGTAAGGGTTGAATGGGTCCCTGGACACTGGATGAAAAGGCTGATCACCTTGCAAGGAGAGGCTCTGAGATGAAATCTTGCACACCAGAGCCCACATGTGGCATAAGCCTTAGATATGCCAAAAGGCACATCAGAGTGACTGTAGGCAATAAAGTTAAGAACTAATGGAAAAATACTAGGAAACAGGTACACTCCAAACTGTTTTTAGATGGACCCTGCCCCAAAAGGAGTGAGAATCTTCTGTTTATGGATAGGGGTAACATTAGGAGAGTGACGGGACTATATACAGGTCACTGTCAACTGAATAAGCACCTCCACAACATGGGACTAACTGAGTCACCGACTTGTAGACTATGTGAGATGGAGGACGAAACGGCTTTCCACATAATATGTGGATGTGATGCTTTGGCAAGGGTGTGGTACCTCCACTTTGGTTGTGACCGGATCACTGATCCTAAGCTCTGCGAGTTGATGGACCCGATGAGTCTACTCAGATTTGCAAAGGCTACTGGCCTGTTTTAAACGGTTTAGGCCAGCGCACAATAGGCCTTAATAGGCCGCAGTGCAAACATGCTGGGATTAAAAAAAAAAAAAAAAAATTTAGAAAAACAAAGTAATATATAGTCTCAAATTTAATTAGAACGTAAATAAAATTTGTGAATAATGAATGTATAATTATGGAGAAATAAATTTTAATAATAATTTACTTTGATTACTAAGCCTTCATACAGATACATAGTTACTAAACTTTAGCCAAAAGGACAAACACATTGTTTACTTGTATTGCTAAGCCTTTGTCAAATCTACGATTTATGTTTTGTTTAGACATATCTGGCTATAAACAGAAAATCACTGAGATGCTTTTTTTTTTTCTTTTTTTTTTTATGGTTTAAGGAATACTTAGTTTTGGGAAGCAATGCTAAGAATTCAGCCTTTTAACGGTTTTGCTAGGTTGACTTTGCTGATTCGACAAAGGTTTAATATTCTAGGGCTAACAACAAAGCTGATTTTGCATTTGAATTAAAATAATTCAACAGTTTTCTAATAACAAAGTAATTTGAGATAAGAATTTATTAATTTTAATGAGCAATGTACAGCTGATTGGTATTTTATAAGTAAAACAATGTGTCTGAGGATCTACCGACAGGAGAACTTGTTGAGATATCAATTGCTTGATATCAATAATATTATTCAATTTAACTTCTTACCTTGCCAAACAGCAGATGTGCAGGTGTGGAATTCATTCTTGGATTAAATAAGCAGCACTGAAACTATATTTTTCTCAGTTACTAAAAGAAAAGTATATGTATTCTTATTAGTAAGTTATTCACGATGCACAAGATAATTAGAATTGAAAATTGAACTTTCAAATATGTATTTAGTACTAATGTACAAATTATACCACCATGATACTTATTATTGATGTAATTACGCATCAAGTAATTATTGTATTTATTAAATTATATATATCAAGTAAGTCATGCCTGTCTTAATTATGGTGGCAGTTGTGTATGTGTGCATTGAACTATAGAGTACTGCCATTTGACAATGACCGTTGTGAGTTGTGTAACAAATTAACCAATATAATCCGTTCTTTGCTTATACATTTTGAGTTATTTATTCTTCCCAGTGTATTCTGATAAAAGGTTATGGGCCCAGTGTACCCATTTTGAGTTATGTACTTGGGATTTTGATAGTAAAGTCGGATTTCGGTATTTTGAAGTGAGTCCACGTTTGTCATTGAGTGAATTTTTTTTTTTTTGTTAATTATGGCAACTACAAGTTTTGGAAACATTGTCTACGGTATTAAACCGTTCGATGGAATCAATTTCACCAATTGGAATTTCCGAATGAAGTTACTTTTGGAGCAGAATGGAGTGCTTGGTGTACTATCACAGGAACCTCCAACAACGGAAGCCGAGCTTAAGGCTTTCAAAACGTAGATGATGTTAAGGTTCGAAATATAATAGTTCAAGGACTTGCCGACAACATTCTGCCTACGATAAAGGACAAGAAAACAGCTAAACTGATTATGGAAGCTCTCGAGAAAACGTACGAGAAGCGCGGCATGAAATCGCTTGTAAATGCACAAAAGGTGTGGAGGAAGCTGGAATACAGAAACGAGCGACCGCTTCAAGAATTTTTCCAAAAGTTCGAGATATTGTCATCAGAAGTAAAAATTGCTGGAGGGAAATTAGAAGAAGACGAAGTCGTCAGTCAGTTGTTGGTCGCAATGCCATCTGACTTTGATGCAGTGGTGCCAGCAATGGATATTCTTTTCAACCAAAATGAATCTTCCGTCAGTTTGGAGTATGTAAAGAATACCCTTTTGGCTGAGTACCAGAGATTCAAGAAGAAAGAGGACCAGTCCCAAAATGTATTTGCTGCCTACAAAAATAGAGGTCAAAACATTTTGATATAAAATACTATTTTGTAAAAGATTTGGTAGCTAATGGTACAATTAAAATAAATTATATTGAATCTTCTGAACAACTAGGGGACATTATGACTAAGTCCTTACCCGCAACTAAGTTTAATGACTTTTGTAAAAGATTAAATCTTGTCTGTACCTAATGCGCAATTAAGAGGGAGTATTGATGTAATTACGCATCAAGTAATTATTGTATTTATTAAATTATATATATCAAGTAAGTCATGCCTGTCTTAATTATGGTGTCAGTTGTGTGTGTGTGCATTGAACTATAGAGTACTGCCATATGACAATGACCGTTGTGAGTTGTGTAACAAATTATCCAATATAATCTGTTCTTTGCTTATACATTTTGAGTTATTTATTCTTCCCAGTGTATTCTGATAAAACTTATTTGGCTGAATCAGTAAATTGAAATTTTCTAACACTCATTTAGATTGTAAGAAAAGCCATACTTTATTTTAATGACATTTAAAAAATAAAATAAACAAAAAATAGATACTATTTCAGCATTTTAACTATTTAAAAGCGTTCTAGCATAAATCATTTTGATATAAATTCATATATCACTGTTTGCACACCGCTTTCTAAAGGTTTGATTCAAAGGGTGAGTTTACAAGCTACAAGCCAAGGGATCCGATAGCTGCTCATGCTACTCGCCAAGTGTCATCATGTTTACAAGCTAATAAATAAATTGTAAACAATCTGCAAGAACAGTTGAAAGCCGGGGTCCTTTACTTGCTTCTTGTTGTCGTGTGGGCTTATTAGGTTGTAAACTAGTGTTGGGCCATCGTTGATGTGCAGAGGGAAACCATTCATCAGTACTTGGATATTTTTACAAAAATAATCATGGAAGAAAACGAATCTTTATTTTATAATTAAAAGGTGAAAGACCATTCTTAATCATTAATCTTTTATGTTACCATTTGAAAATAAATAAGTACATATGTGCAATAGTCAGTTGTAACAATTCAGCACAACTTTAACAACTTTTCTTTTTCAATAATATTTCATAAAAAAAAAAAAATCATTATTTTCTTTATGGTTAAATGTTTTATCATAGTTGTTATAGTATAAAAAGTGTGGTGCTCCAACGGAAAAGTGCTCTGAAGTACAAAAATCATTACAAAGACACTGTTATGAAATTTCATATTTTCATTTTACTCTTGTTCTTAAACACTTAATATTTGTAGTAATAAATAGATTGTTTCAAAAAAATTTGTTGTAAAATATATCAAATACTTTAGAAAAAAAAATAAGAAAAAGATACCAAAGGGGAATAAAAAATAAAATAATAATAACAAGAAAGAAACTTGCGTAGAAAGAAATTGTTTAGCACCATTCGATAAGGTTACAGCCAATAAAGTTTATAAAAGGGTATTAAAATAGCTTTTTTGGTTTCCTGTTATTATTTTTAAAATATTTTTGTCTCCCAAGATTGTCTTCTCCCTTGGGAATCCCTAAATTATTGCTATTCCATCAAAGTACCTATAATTTTTCTTGCTCTCTTTAGTTACAAATTATTGTTACTTATTTAAACGACTGGATCGACATTACAATGATATAACTACTGCGTTAATCTTTAAACTCTAAACAAAATTCTAATAAAAAACTAAATTAATAAAAAGAAAAAATTATTGATCTATGCAATCTATCTGTGTAGATTATTTATTTATTTTTACTTTTTATAATACCCTTTGGTATCTTTTTCCTATTTTTTCTAAATTATTTGATATATTTTACTGTTTTTTTTTTTAAGAACTATCTATTTATTAAAACAAATATTAAATGTTGTAGCCCTGAAGAAGTATGAAACATGCAGATGTACAATAAATCAACTAACTAGCTTGTTGGCTACTGAGTAAGTAGCGGTTTTGTGTGTCATCATCACAATCACACAAACTGACTTGTCTGCTTCTAAACTCTCCGGCTTGCAGCTTGCAAGTCCAACCAGTGTAATCAAGGCTTAAGATTAGGGAAATGTATGCTATAACTCAGATAATATCAGATAATCGTTTTATTCAAGACCATACAAACACTCAGGGATTAATCTTTTCCTTGATTTCACCATATTTTAAATCATAACAAATATCAAGTGTAAATTGTCTGAAGGTCTATTTCTTGAATTATTAGAAAGGACCAAGTAAGTAAACAAATTGTTACAATACAAGAAGAGACAGCAGTACTTTAACCCTCTTAAAGTTACTATGGAAATAATCACAACATACAAAGAGTCAAAGGAAGAAAGAGGGAGTCAAATTTTTTCCGAAATTGAGTTATACACATCAATATGCTCATAATGTTTGGTAGAATAAGATGGTGAAAAGAAACAGCTGGATATGTGATGGTTGGTTTGATAGAAGTGTTTAAATAACACCCATGCACTGAAGAAATTAGGAGTTTTAAACTTTAAAAACTTATTTTCTCGAAAAGCATTAAGAGTGATTCTCCCACTTTCTTACATGCACTCTTCATATAAAGAAATCATAGAATAATAAGTTAATAAAAAAAATTACAGCTAAAACTAAGAATGACCAATGTCACTTTCATAAAGAGTATCAGAAAAATTAAATTTAATTTTTGTGAATTATTAGATATATTATTAAACTAGACTGCTGGTATAATATTAGCATGACAAAACATGTGGAAATGTTAAAAGTTAAGATAAAATAAACTTTTTTTTCATTTTATTTATGTTAATTGGTCATATTCAATTGGGCTCTAAAGAAGGAGGAAGAGCAGAGACTGTTGGTGTTTGAAAGAAGGATACTACGCCAAATTTATAGACCAATTCACGAAAATGGAATATAGAGAAAAAGGCATAATGTGGATATATACACAAAATTTAATGATATCCCAATGGTGAAATTCATCAAGATCATGAGACTGAGATGGGATGGTCATGTGAAAAGGATGGTAGAAGATAGGATGCCCAAAAAAGTTTTGGAATATCCTATGATTGGAAAAAGAAAGAAAGGAAGACTGAAGATAAGATGGATGGACCAGGTTGGCCACAATGCGGTGAGGCTAGGTGCAGAGAGGTGGTGGATAATGGCACTGGACAGAGAACTATGGGAACGATTTCTGACGGAGGCCAGGACCCGCGAGGGGCTGTAGCGTCCAGGATGTATGTATGTAGGTCATATTCAACTTAATTTGTATATGAGATAAATGAATATTAATTTGGTTGGCCCTCGACCACACGCCTCTCTGCCCTGAAGATTTGAAAACTGTAAAAACGTATTGATATAAGTATATTTAGAAAAGTATATATATAAAAAAATTAATCGTATGATGTATCGTATCAAATAAATCCTCTTAACCAATAACTTTCCCCTCAATACCATCAACAAACTCATCCACAACTACAAAAACCCTCCCCTTCCCATCACCTCTACTACCTGGGATGTATGGAAGAGATCTATAGAAGGGAGTGGTAGTGGGTGGTGAAGAAGTAGTGGTAGAGGTGATGGGAAGGGGAGGGTTTTTGTAGTTGTGGATGAGTTAGTTGATGGTATTGAGGGGAAAGTTATTGGTTAAGAGGATTTATTTGATACGATACATCATACGATTAATTTTTTTATATATATATATACTTTTCTAAATATACTTATATCAATACGTTTTTACAGTTTTCAAATCAATTGTTATGTCTTTTGATCACACAGCATTTAAATTTAGTGTTAGTTTTATTTCAAATCAGTGAGTTGGTAACATTGTTTTAACGGTTTTCCTAATTCCCGGTAATCCATTATTAATATTCAGTTGGCGCTTGACCACACGCCTCGCTGGTATGTAATTATCACGTTTTCTTTACATTTCCTCCTCCTCATTGTTTTCTATCCTTCTTCTTTCTTCACCACATAGGATTTTTATCTATTTTTATTTTTGGGGCTTACATTATTTTATATTTTACTCCTTCATCTCATAATTACAACAATGTCAACTTCTTTACATCATAGTCATTTTTTGCATAACTTACAACTATCTCTGTATGCTTTTATATACTGTATGCATTTATGCTTTATGCTTTGCTATGCATGTATGCTTTACACATTACCAAACCTTCATATTATTTGTCTTTTTAATTAATAGATTTCATATATTTTATATATTTATTTCATATATTTCATAGATTTCATATATTTATTCCCTGTGTAAATATCGCATTATTTTTATTTTCAATTAATTTTTAATTTTTACATTTTTATTTCATTTATTTTATTTTATTTTATTTTTTCATTTGTCTTTTGTATTATGTAATTTAGTGTTATCTTTTTCTTTTTATTCTTAATACTTTTTTATCTTACTTGTATGTTCTGTTTTTTATCATTTATCATTTTTACTGTTACTGGTACTGCCTCTTTCTCTTTTTTCATTGTTGTTATTTTGTTTTCATTTTTAGCCCTGAAGATGGCCTAAAACTTAGGCCGAAACGTAGGCACAATTATATAAGTTCACATTATAGTAGTCTATTTCTTTGACCGCACCCCCCGACCAACTTCTCCCTTTAAATATAAATACACGGTCAACAATAACTCCCTCCAATCAAAATTATAGTTTTATGGCAGAGATCAAAGAAAGAACCTTAGGTTGGAGATGTGACGATTAAAGTCTTGAATATGATCAAAAGAAAAATTGTGAAATTACTAAAGTGTTCCTGAACCTATTTTTTTTCTGGAAAATTATTAATTTTTATTAGCCTATCATGGTGGCAGAGGTGGGGAGCACTTGTTTAGCCATTCAATGAATATTCCTTTTGAGAAATAAAATGTGATCATTTGGAAAAAGATTTATTTAAAATTAAACCTGTCTTGTAACCTTTTAAATGTTTCAATCATTAATGAAACTATTATCTAGTTCAATAGCAAAAAGCCTTTAAATTACTGCTTTACTTAGTTTTTAAAATCAGCAAGTGTTCTCTGGTTTTAGTAATCTTTTCAGGGTAAAACATGATCTAAGATGGAGTTTTATATTTTATATAGTATGTTATCAGTCATCATTATTTACCTTCTAAAATGAAATGCTTTCATGAAAATTGAAAATAAAGAATTTGAGATTATGCCAAATTTTTCTTTTAAATTCAGATGTGTAAATGAACTTTTGTTTTATTTTCTTAATACCATCACTTATTGCCATAACTGTACAATACTGGATTATTATTTTTAATGTAGATTGAATTTCAAAATAAAATATTAATAATGTTAGACTAATGAAATTTGTCAATACCATTTGTAGCCACTAAATCCTCATCGGAAAATTGACTGATCAGAAACCGTAGTCATTGGAATTTGAAGAGAGCTTTGACAATTATAACAGCTTTGATAAAATACAAAATTTAGGGGGAAAAAATGCATACCTACTAGAAGGGAAGTATTAATCTATCATGTATAATGATACTTAAGGAACCCAACATGATTGTATCTGTTATAACAGTAGATAAATTTAAATAAACTATATATATTTAGTTAGCAGTAAAAGAAAGTATTTCTTTTTTATTGTGTGAATAACATATTCCATTGATATTGGAAATAAATCATTTCAGTGATTAAAGTTACAAAAAAGTTTTAAAATATTTAGTATATAATACGTAAACTGCAAAGTTTTAATAGAACTATAATTTTGTAACGAATATAAGAATCAGGGTGAGATATCTTTTAATTATATCAGTGTTAAAAAATAAATTAGCATCCCTTCCTCTTGGAAGCCAATGCACTTGAAATAAATTCAGCTATTAAAAAAATGTATTACCATAATAATAAGCCAGAAATAGAATGCATTGTGAAGAAAACAAAGATTGAAGAGTTATTACTGATTAATAATTTATATTTTGGCACAATTTAATGGCATTCAGTAAGAAAGCCTCATCATTACTTTACTAATACAAAAACCAATTGAAAACATTCAGTTCATAAATCTCTAAGCAAAATTATGATACAGTGTTGCCAGTTTAAAACTGTTGGTTCCTTTATTTTCCCGATTTTTCAACTAATCATTCTTTTGTATATTTTTGTTAGAAATTTTATTTTTTAAGGCAATTTATTTAAATTTCTAAAAAAACCAATGAATCATATTTTAAAAGTTTAATGGTTTATTCCAAAATTTATAATTTACGATTTTGATATTTAAGTACGAGTATATAAAACGTACTTTTCATAAAAGTATTTAATTGAATTTTATGGTTCCTGTTTTATTAAATATGACACGTAGTTGTCATCATTTAAAATAAAATGATATTTTGCTATTAGATTTGTCATAAAACATAAATTGTAGAAGGAAATACGTTTTTAGTATATTTGAAATAATCACAAAAAGAATGGATAATTTTATATTTTATACCTATTTCAAGATTTTTCACAGTCAATCTGAAATGATGAAATTATTTGAGCTAATATTTGATGAAAAAAAATTATAAATAGTTGCTTTTTATTCCTGTGAGAGGTCTATTACCGTTTTGAACTGGCAACGCTGTATCATAATTCTGCTTAGATATTTTTTAACTGAATGTTTTCGATTGGTTTTTGTTTGAGTAAAGTAATGATGAAACGTTCTTAGCGATTGCCAATAAATTGTGCCAATTATTAATTAGTAAAAACTCTTTAGTCTTTTCTCTTTTTTTCAGCATTTTCTCCACAATGCTTTCCATTTCTGGCTTATTACGGTAATAATTTTTTTTAATTGCTGAATTTATTGGTGCGTTGGCTTCTAAGGGGAAGGGATGCTAATTTATATCTTGCAGTTTACGCATTATATACTAAATAATTTTAATCTTTTTTGTAACTTTAATCACTGAAATGATTAATTTTCATGGATTTTGTATTCAGACAAAGAAATACTTTCTTTTACTGGTAGCTACATATGCATATATTTAGTTTTTTTAAATAAATAGTAGTTAGACTTTTATAATAAACCTTGAACTTTATTACAAAACGAAAAATTCTTTTAACATAAGTTTTTAAATTTACCTATGGCAGTGTTGAGCAAATTTTATTCAGAAAATAATTAATAAATAATGTTTAATTTTTATTAAAGGATAATGAATAGCCCATTTATTCGTTATTCTGTTATTCAGTGAATAAATTTATTCATATGTTTTTTAATCAGTATTCAAATAAAAAAAAAATGATTCAAATAAAAATATTTGAATAACAAATAATTATTTGAATAAAAAAAAATATTAAAAAAAAAAAAAGAAGAAATAATTAGGCATACGAATCAAAGAAAATGATTTGATTAAAAAAAAATAATCGATTAAAAAAGAACATTCGAATAAAAAAAAATATTTGAATAAAAATAAACAATAAGGTTTTATTCACAATTTTGCCTCTGTCACAATAAATTACAAATTAATAAAACTAAATAACAATATGTAAACAACTCCCTGGATATAGCAGGGAGCTGATAATTGGGAAATACCAGGGGCTAACAACGGCGGCGATTTGGCCTCAGCAGGTATCTAATATGTCTTTCCATACTATTATCACCTTCCTGATCACATTGTCAATGCTTATAAGTAGTGCTATTATCTAATGATTAAAGTAATAGTAGTAGCCACTGCATGAAAGTTTGTACATTTAGTGAGCACTCAAGTTGCGTAGGCAAGTAGTTTATTTTTTTAATTCATCATTACTATACCTGGCATGCCCATTTGTATATATTTTTCCTGTTGTAAATGTTTATTTTAAATTTTAGTTTTGCAGTGCACATTATTTTAATAGTTTCCTTTTAACTTTTTATACATTATTTTTGTTTAATAAAAGATACATATTATTTTTCTGTTGACCTGAGCTGTTTATTGAATGAATCCGGTAGAATCCTAGTAATGCCAAAAAACGAGGGATATCTCCGCCAAGTGTGCGAATTTAGAAAGGCCATACAGCCAGTTACCAAGGCCTAAAGCTGACATCTCTATTTAATCCGAGGGTTCTAAATCAACAAAATATCACCATTGGTATTCTAAGGTGCTAAGCGAGAATCTGTCGATATGGCAGCCCAGATCTTTGAATCAGATATGTGTTTGAATGAGGGCTCATTTTAAGGCCTTCCTCAAGAAAGATTTACAGGTCTGGCAGACCATAGCGACTGCGATTATCATGCCAGACAACGTCAATGTCGCCCAAAGATATATTTTTGAATGAGGGCTCATTTTAAAACTCAGACGACCCTGAAACAAAAAATGCAGGTCTCGCAGTCCGATGATTATTCAAGAATATCCAGCTTCTTATACGGCTAAGGTCTTCTTCTACATCGTCGAACTCCGCAGCCGGGGTCTGCCCCTCCTGGGCGGCCGTAGAGTAGTCTTTATTTTGGCCTGCATTTTGATTTGGTCTGTCACTACCACTCTAAGGTGTTTGAATTCATTACCCATTGGAAAATGATGCTGACAAATCTGTACTGATTCACATGTTGCTACAATTTTCCTTGAAGATTTCATATAAAAACTTTTTTCTTCGTTTATTCTAAGGCCTAGTTGCATTGCTGTCCTTTCGAATTTTTCGATCGATCCTGCCAGAGTCGGTAATGTGCGGGCGCAGATAAGAATATCATCGGAATACGCAAGACTTTATGTTAGGCGATTATAAATCATCGCTCCGGGACTGGTCCTTATTGCTCTAGCAGTCCGCTCCAGCGCTAGATTAAATAGGACTGGCGATATCGAGCCTCCCTGCCTCAAGCCCTGCCTTACATCAAAGCTCTTTGAGAGTGTATGATTTTACATTTCTTAGCTCTTTGTGGCATCTCTGTCAATGCAACCAACTTTTCGGAAATTCCAAGAGTTCTCGATGTTTTCCCTTAACTCCTTTCGGTCTACAGAGTCACATACCTGCTAAAAATCAATGAAGACATGTTGCAAATCCACAATGATCGTATGTTTTCTCCAACATTTGTCTGACAGAAAAGATGTGACCTATTGTGGATCTATTTTTCCTAAAACCACATTGGTATTCTCCACAAATTCTTTCTCCCCATGAACTTAACCTTTTACTTAATGCAATTGAGATAGCTTTATAGACGGTTGGCAGAAGCGCTATTCCTTTATAGTTATCACAATTTAATATGTCCCCCTTTTTAAAAATAGGACACAAAACTGTCGTATTCAATTCTTCCGGAATAGTTTCCTGTTCCCAGTCTAATAAATGAGGTCATACTCCTGTTTTATTATCTCTTCTCTATTCTTCTGTAGCTCAGCTGGTATTTCTTCCATCCCCGGGGATTTATTATTCTTCAACGCCATTATTATTTCTTCTATTTCTTCCTTATCCGGCGGTAATTCTTCTTCCTCATATATTTCTCCTTCACTTCTTTGTACTTCCTCTTCATTATTCGGTTCTGTACCATCTGGATTTAATACTTCGGAAAAATATTCCGTCTATTTAAAATCGATTTTCTTTGAGATTGGTCCCAGTAAGTTATCCTGTTTATTTTTAAAATAATCCAGGTGCGATTATTGTTAATTATTGTTATTATAAAACCGTTCTTTGCATTTTTTATTACTTCGTAAAATTTCCTGGACTCTTTCACTGCACACTGCTCTAGCACTTCTTTCATTATTTTTATCTCTCATTCTCCCTTTTTCTTTCACGATATCTCTTTGGCGGGAGATAGTACTTTACTACGATATACACTACAATAGTCCGTTCGCTGAAAAGTCCGCTGAGTAGTAGGAGATTACTGTGCAATTTCCCCTACACCTAACCCCACCTGCTCTACTAATTCATCATTTACCGACATATATCCGACTGCACTATCAATCAGGTAAAAGTTTTGTTAATAATATGTTATCAACATTATTTTTTGCAATACAATAGCTAATAGTTCGATCAATAATATATTTAATATGTCCCTTCTTAAATAAGTTGAAAACTAAAATATTCCAGCTAGCTGAAATCATCATTTGGCAGCGGTTAATGTGGGCTTTGACAAAAGACCGCAACAACCACTAAATGTGAAGAGTAGTGGCGTATAAAAGGGGGAGGAGGGGTCTGGGAGGACCTTTTGTATATATCCTCTCCTTCGAAATGTAGGAAAAAATATAATTTTCATATCCATCGGCAATATTTAGAGTAATAGTTATAGTTATTTTAACTAAATAGGTAGTCATTTTAATAATTGTTTTTTTATCAAATTTTCATGATTATCCCTAAAACTTACGCCAAATTTGACGATTATAGCCATTCAGGCGATGATTTGGCATCTTCTTATTAGATCCCTCCTTACCCCGAAAAAAAAATTAAAGCCCCCTCCCAAAAAAACATTCTGCGTACACCCGTGGTGCAGAGAAGTGGTTATTTGTTTGGGAGGTAAGGGGAGGGGGTAGAGTGGCACAATAAGAATTAAGAGGACACGTTGGGCCATTTGTCTTCATCAATGGTGGACATTCCACTCTTAGCCGATGATGGAAATGACAGCGGTAGGGATAATATAGAACCACCTAAATAGATGGCTTCGTCCAGTTTTCTGATCACGGAGGTAAGAGAAATACCATTAAGAAATTATTAATTATTTTCATTATCAAACTATTATTTACGGAAACATTTTTGAAATACTTGGAATGAAGAAAGCAGTTATTATTTATTAGTTATCAGCCAAACATGGACCTCCTAAAGCTAATTAAAAAAAAACCTTAATAATGCCAATGTGTACAAAAATTGATTAAAGAAAAAATTGATTAAAAATGTAATGTTACGGTCATGAGCTCAAATGGCATCGTCGTGCACTCTGGTGGTGACCATGCTAACTCGCTGCCTTGATGCACCCGCCGCTCCAGAAATAAAAAAACCCTTGCAAACTTTAGCAGCTGCAGTGAGTAAACACTCTGTATTATTTCTTTGTTATTATGTAGGTAAATAAGTGTACTATATCATAAATATATGAATAAATATAAAATGTACATATTTTGAATAAAGTTGTATTTGCAGAGATGTTGTGGACAAATCTAAATAAATGTACTGGTAGGACGCTTCAAGACGCCGCCTTATTAACTTAAAATACCACTAGGTAACATAAGGTTTTAGAACTAGGTGTATATATATTTTTGATGTTTTATGTATTGATTTTGTATGTAATAAAAATAAAACCGAAGGGATAGAAAAAAAAAATTCTCGACGCCGATTTTATCCATTCTCGGCTTGAGACGAGTCCATGTCAAATTTTCTCTTAATATTTCTGAAACTGTTCTTTGGAAATAGTAGTCCCCAGAAATTTTTTCAGGTCATCTGAGGATGTCAGGTCATCTGAGAATGTGATCTCTGGAATATCTAAAGACCTTATCTGATAAAGTTTTGATGAAATCTGAGAATTTGTTCCTCTCCCGCCGCCTTCTTAAAGACTTGTTTGTTCCCTTCAGTCTGCGTAAATGACGCTCGCCGAAAACTCGCTAATAATATCTGATTTTTAATACGCTCATTTATAGTCATTAAGAGTATAAAATATCCCTCAAAATTTCAATTCGATATCTTCAAAATTGAAGGATTTAACACCATTTTAAAATCTTGTATTCCAAACATCATTATTATTTTTCAGGGAACTAATAAACTGGAATCTTAAGGTAGACTTTCGCTGGTACTGCTTGCGGTCTGGACTGACAAGAGTTTGCCAATCGTAACTACTAACTGCAACTCCTTTTATATTTCGCTGAAACTGCCCACCGCAGCGGCGCATTCTTCCATAACCTATAACGTTATAACCTCTCCTATATTTATAATCATACCATATCGTTATAACTTATAGTATATCCTTAAAAGCTTTAAACTTATATGTTATTTAGATACATATAAATTATAAACAAATTAATACGTTTATTTACAAATATTTACATATTTGCAACTAAATATGTACAACATATATATTGTTATGTTACGTATAACTAGATATTTGTTACGTATTTTGGACAATCGTCTGTCGCGGTTTCTTTATTGTTTATTAATACAATAATAATAATAATAATTTATGAATATAAAAATAAAATAATTTGTTTTTCTACACATTATTTTTTACTATTACATTTTTGTAGTTCTTATGTTTGTGGTCATAAGGAACCTGAAACTGATTTACAAACTACCAGACGTTCGTCGTCATAATAACTGAATCCCTTTATTTGTTAAATAACATTGTTTCAAATGATAAACGGAAACCGTCGCGTCTGAGGCAGAATGACTCTTTCTGGAACGGTCAGGGACGCAGCAGTATAGGTATGACGTCATATCTAGACAGCCGGGCAGTGCTAGCGAAATATGTCCCTACCTATTTAGTCAAAGTAGTAGTAAACTTCCCACAAAATTTGCCGTCCGCAACCGCGGGCAGTACCAGCGAAAATCTACCTTTAGAGATTTTTTTCATAAAATAAGACTACACTAGGGTTGAGTAATCGAACGGAAAATATCGATATTCGATATTTTGATATATCGCAAAATCAAATATCGATATCCACCGATAATCGCTAGAAAAATATCGATATATCGATTCTGGAGTTTTACCGAATAAAGGAAATTGTTAAAATAAAATACAGTAGAATCTCGATAATTCGTATAGCCAAGGGTTCGAAAGGTAAATATGAATTATCGAGATTTCCAATAATCGACGGTAAAAAATAGGAAATAACAAAATTAATACAAAATTGTATTAATATGAATGGAAATACAAACGATATAGTTAGATCAACAAACAAAATCGGATTTTTTTTTATGATGCAATCCTTGAAGACGGATCTCATCGATGGCTTCGTTAAGGATGTTCAGAGCAGAAAATACGTTTACACAAACATCCGACTTTGCTAAGAAATGACACGTTGTAGATGCATTATTTCGCCATTTTAGAACTAATCGTCGGCACGTCAATTTCTTCTTCATCTCCTTTTTTTACGGAGTCAAAACTTCTTCGTCAGCTAGGATCCAAGCTACTGCTAAACCTTCGTCAAAATAGGCGAAATCTCGAAAAGTCGGGGGAGTTCTTAATTTTGAGGTAAGTGATTCCCATCCTTGATGCTTTCTAAGAGTTGCATCACTACTTCCTTGCGTTAAATGTCTAAAATCTTTAATTATGGCTAAGTTTAGAGATTGCAGCTTAGAGGTTGTGCTGGGAGGCAAAAACAGAAGATAAACATCACTGAGTGATGTAGTACTGTTGTGGGCCGTACAATTATCAATAAACAGTTGAAAATGTTCGCTGTTTTTTATTCCATATATGTACCCATTCGTTGAAAATTTCACTTATGCTTTTGTGTTTGAACGATAGGCGTTCGGTAAAGTTTTTATTTGTAAAGCACCTTGCATTCGCGGATTTGCCAGTCATGAGCGAACTTAATTTTTCAGATCAATCTATGTTGTCGGCAAACAGTATGTATACAGGTTTTTTTACAATTTTATTTAAAGAGAACTGAATAAAAAAAAAAAAGGGTAAACCGACCGAAATTCATAGAAACGATTCCTCATCTCTCCTCTTGAAAAGATTAAGAGTTAACCAGATTTTTTATTTGGAAATCCGAATTATAAGGCTTACATTTCTTGGAAGATGAACATAAATACGAATTATCAGTGGAACCGGATTGCAGTGTATTTATACGAAATAAAGGGAGACTTTCAAGAGCCCAGAAAATCTATACGAATTACTGGGATATGAATCACCGAGATTCTACTGTAATATAGTTTAGCATATGGTGTGATCGATATATCGTTGTAAAATATCGATACCATCGATATATCGGATGTTAAGATATCGATATAATATATCGGTTTTTCAACTCCGATATATCGCTTGTCAATATTCCAACTCTAGACTACACTTACAGGCTAGGAAATGTTTTATATAGAAAGACGATAGAAAATACATAAAAAATGATGATGCATGTCTCCAAGATTCCAGTTTATTAGAGATGCCTGAAAAAAAAAAATAATGACGTTTAGGATACAAGATTCTAAAATGGTGTAAATCTTCGATTTTGAAGATATAGAAATGCGATTTTTTGGGTCTTTTATAATGTCTTTTAATGACTATAAATAATCGTTTTGCAAAGCAGATGTTATCTGCTAATACCATGTTTTCGCCGTGCGACAGCCGCACGTATAGCGTAAAAGTTAAAATGCAATAGCGCTGGTAAAACTATAGATATAGACCTACGACCTTTTCCTATGGCCGATTTTTTATAAGATCATCCGTTTGACCGGGAGAAGCATTTGAGCCGATTTATATTGAACACCCTTTGTATTATTTCATGCTGGTCCCCCATCATTTCAACATTTATTACACCTTTAGTAAATTGTTCATCAAATAGTTCTTTTAATAGAAATCTAAGTAAAATGCAATTTTCAACAGAGTTAGAACAAATAATAAAGATTTAAGGTGCAACGACGGTAGAAGAAATAGCTAAAGAGGGTAGACATTGCAACAATACTTACAGCCGAGAGTTAAATGTCGCCAGTCCCATCAAACACTACAGGAGTTGTAAGGAGAAATTTTTTACAGGCCTTCACTAGAACGTCCTGGCTTTCCAATTAAGGAGACCATTGTGTGTAATGGATTAGTCCTGCCATTGTCTTCAGGATAGACTTCTGTTGTGGGAAATAAGAGCTGGAGGAGCTACCGTGGAACTAGTGGGATTAAAAACATGAAACAATACCCAGTTGGCTTGGAAATATATACAATGGTATGAAAATGAAATAGGTGCTATGCGGGGATAAAACAGTTTGGACAAAGGAATTATGCAGTCTTTTCAAACTTATCCCGGCACTTTTACGTTAACTCATCACATATACGTTAACTCATGCTGACATCGAGATATATTGGGTTCTAAATAGAGATTTATAAGTTACTGGAATACTAAAAAAAAAAAATAAATAAATAAAGGATCAAAAATTTATTTATTATGAATAATTGAAAATTTATAAATCCTAACAATGACACATTTATTCGTCAGTAGTGAGCACTAAAATTAATCACCAAAATATGTATATACTTGTGTGATTTTCTTACAGGAAATTAATAAAAATTATTAAGAGATCCCATGCTCACATATCGATTTATTTAAACTTTTCTGATTTCTTTGATATTGAGGTCCACTATTGTTCTCGAGATAGCAGTTTTTGAAAGTACAATAGATTTTCAGATCCCACCTTCACATATCGATTTATTTAAACTTTTTCAATTTCATAACTATTGAGATCCACTATTATGTTTTAGACGTAGCAGTTCCTGAAAAAACTATTGATATTAATATTATGTGCTCAGGAATAGGTTATTTTAAAACTTTTTAGATCTTGTAAATATTGGGGTCGATTATTTTATAACTGGTATGGTTCTTAAAAATACTATCAATTATATGACTGCACACTTACATATCGATTTATTCAAACTTTTAGAATTTCTTCGATTTTAAAATCGATTGTATTTTAAAATACTGAGGCCACAAACATAATAGTGGACCTCAATATCGAAGAAATCGGAAAATTTTAAATAAATTGATATCTTAGCGCGGGATCTTAAAATCGATCGTAATTTAAAAAACTGCGACACCAAAAACATTATAGTGGACCTCAATATGGATGAAATCAGAATACTTAAAATAAATGCGATACGTGAGCATGGAATCTTAATATCGATTGTATTTTCAAAAACGGTGTACTCGAAAACATAACAGTGGACCTTAATATCTAAGAAATCAGAAAAGTTTAAATAAATTGATATGTGAGCGCGGGATCTTAAAGTCAATTGTATTTTTAAAAAATACAACACCAAAAACATAATAGTTGACCTCAATATTGACGAAATCGAAGACATTTGAAATTAAAAAATTCTAAATAACGATTGAGCAATTGATAAATGGAGTAATCAAATGAAATCAACGGTTGAGTACTTTTTGTTAACTGGAATAAATCTTAAGTACTTTTTGTACTCCACTAACGTTGCGTAAGTAGATTCCCTTGAAAACTACTCAAATCATAAAAATAATATTATATATTGCTGTTAAAATTAATATTATATATATTATATATATAAAAATAATATAATACTGCATTCAATTGCTATTTTATGGAAAAACTAAAAATTTGTTTGAACATTTGGAAAAAAAGGACTATAGCTTTACAGGGTGTTGAACAGGACAAACCTAACTCACAGGGCATCTTTACCTGAGCTATACTTGCACGCTAAATTTTTTTTCAGATTTTTCGAAGTTGTACCTACAAGTTGACATTTTTGGAAGAGATTTTCTATTTCTATAAGTTAGTCACAATTTATTCAGCTTTTTTAAATGCTGTCTTTCAAAAACAGTTTTGAATACAGTTCAATATACATCAACACGGAAATAATTTATTGACTCATCAAACACAAAAAATGAATAGTTACAACTTACATAATGGACGTTTTGATTTTCATATTTTTAAGGTTAAATTAATATGTTTTTCACATTAATATATTGATTATGATAATGTTGAAGGCCAAAGCGATAAAGGGATGTAGAGACAATGTATAGATAGATAGACAGATAGATAGAAAACACATGTTCTGATAATTATCGGAGTCGGATCCTACATTCTCTGCAGTTTAAGACCCCTTTGATAAATCGGACCGTCTGAAAACGCCCTAAAGTTCGTAAGCACCATCTTGTTATCCCTCGCATCCATTGACATTAGGTTTCAAATCAATATAACAACTGTATATATTTTATTAATATATCTTGACTGCACTTGGAAATTTAATTATTTTTGTCTTTAGTAGCAGGAATTGTAACTGAATACTGCCCTCTTCGTCCATCATTTCTGTTAGATATGGCATTGCCTGACCAATTTGATAAGTTCCATAAAAAAGCAATTTCAGATCAGCCTGTCATTTTTGGAAAATAAGGAATAACTGGCACCGTTACCTTATATTGAAAAAGGAAGAAATCGCTAGGAAGTGGCATAAAAAAACGGTTAACGATGTCATGCATTCTTCCTTGTCCGAACATAAGTGTTTATCAAAGTAATTTTGTAGAAATCATGCAACATCAATGTAAGGTCCTGCAGATGGTAACATTATATTATCAAATTGTTGGAGGAGCTTATACGACTTCTTGATAATTCCATGAGCAGCTTCAACAAACCAAGGTACTTCTGTTACGAGCGGGAAGGGTTGGGCTCCTCCATCGTTATTAGTGACTGAATATAATGTGTTAAACTTAAAGAAATGGACAACTTCTTTCAAAAATTTCTACCTGTAGCACCACTTCGAAAAAAACTGAAAAAATTGAGTGTGTATATATATATATATATATATATATATATATATATATATATATATATATATATATATATATATATATATGGCTTAGATAAGAATGTCATAGGACTTTAGTTTTTTTTTCTCCACAACACCACATAGAGGTATATTCATTTTTCTACAAATTTTCAAACAATTATTTTTGTTTCTCTGAAAACCGTCAATTGAATGAAATATTCTAGTTGTTGGAGCATGACATTGATGAAATTTTTCTTTTTACTTATAAAAAAAAATAGTGATGTAACAAAATTAAAGTATTTCAAGATTTATAGGATAATTCTGGGGAATAGAAGGCATTAGAGATCTGAAACTTGGATGATAGGTTTTACTAGTGAATGTGTATAAGTGTCTAAATCAGCAGAGGCTTTATTGCTCTGAGGATATTTCACCTACCTTACCCAGGTAGAGCCTTTCATAAGGCACACGGGGTACTGAAAGAACTCCTACATCTGGTCTGTGTGAGTTGCCTTCAGTAGACTGATGGGTCTCACATTCCAGGAGGGGGGCTGAGTGGATTTTCTTCGGTAGGTGGTCCACCTAAATTCGGGCGGTCACCCATCCAAGAACTAACCAGGCTTGACGTTGCTTAACTTTGATTACCTATTGCAAGTGTCTTAGTCCGCTTGGCCACCCCGGTCCCTTATTATTGTTATTAACAGTTTTTAATTTTATAGCTAAGGAAATAAAATTAATTTTCTCTACTTTGCATTATCAATGATATTTTCTCAACTTCATCCCACAATTCACATTATTTTTATATTATTCAATCATTTTTGTTTCATATCTTTGTTATAGTTTTAAAATGGCCTACATATTTTGGCCGAAACAATAGCCAAATTTCTACTGAACAACTTCTAAATTTTTTGTTTCTTATATCACCTTGACTAATTCCTAACAAAGAAATTAATCTTATTATTATTAATCTTGTAAATCTTTATTTGTTAAAACTATATCCTTCAATTAACATTAACTGGTTACTTTTTATTTGTTTTAAAAGAGAAAGAGAAAAAACAAGCAAAACAAAATTATAACCCAGAATTTTATTTTAAAGTAAAATATGTTAAAAATTTAGACATTTTTAGAAGTCTTTATGTGTAAGATTCCAAAGTAAACTTATAATTTTAGAAATATGTAATACAAATTACCTCTGATTATTGTAAAAAATTATTACTTTTTAAAAATTGTTATTAGAATAATAATGATTTAAATATCTTACAGATTATTCTGTAATTATTATCTATTTTTATTGTGTTTTTAAAATAAGAAAACAAAATAAAATGGGTGATGTTCACAACATCATTTGAAAACAGAGGATGATTTAATGTAATAAATAATCATTTTGATAATTAATATTTGTATTTATATAATTTTAACTATATATTTAAGTAGACAACACTGCGATAAGATACTCACTAACATTTGTACAATAAACACGCACACACACCCACATATATATGTATATATATAGTTCTTTTCTTAACACAAAAGCCGATTTTAATTTCTATATTCCTTTCATAGTTGAGTTTTACAAGCTTAAGATTCTACAAGACTATTATAAAATTTACAGTAGTATTTGAAATTATAGAAATATACATTATTATAAATAGACAATAGCTATTTGTATTCCTCGAATGTTATTTATAATTATGTACAGTAATTTAGAAACAGATCAGAGATAAATATTTATATCATATGTATTTATTTATAAACATGTAACACCCTGTCATTTATAAAACAATATAATAATATTTTTTTCTTACTTTTAAAAACTATTCAACCGATTAGGTAACTTCAGGATTTTCATTTAAATATTTTCTCAAGTTAGACTAGGATACATGCAGCAAAGTAGACATTTGCAGTTTTTAACATTTATTTCATTAATGTATAGAATGATTTATGTAATTTTCTTTTAAAGAGGGGCAGATATTCAGGGAAGCAAGTCGCTCGGAAATCAGAGATATGGACATCACAGCCGAACTTCTCTTGACATGGTTTTAAAATTTTATCCAGGCATTATATGCTTAATGGATTATATTCACCTACATAATACATATCTAAATAGTACAAGTCTACTGACGAGTATAAAAAAAATCAACTTATCTCATCGTATTAAGAAGATCCTTTAGATTGAGATAAGTTTTTACCACGTTATGTCCCGAACAACTATTACACTAGGTTTTCCTAATGCCCTACATAGTACTTAACCTAACTTATTTTTTTATATATAAATAATTTTATATTATACCTCATTTATTATAAACAATATATCAGTGTCTGTCATTCTATTGGCTCATATAGAATGTCAGACAAATAAGAAGTAAAATTGAAATGTTTACAAATTATTTACAGCATAAATAAATACAATCTTAAGTTTTAGTAAAAAGCATTAAATTTGTAAACGTCATAGACCACTGAAGCTTATATTTTACACGATATCACAAAAATAGTTACCAGTTCTAAAATCAGGACAACAGTCCCATAATGAATAAAATATCTTATTTTTATATCATGATGGCAAATAGATATAATTATTTACATTACATAGGTAGATTGCATATATTCACAGTAAGAAGTTTTATAATTAATGTATCATTGCAATCAGCTACAATGACATATAAATTTATATATATACAATTTATACAAACAGTTTATTTACAACAGAAATCTGCATGTATACATCAGTATATAAATATAAAATATCGCTTTGCAGATATAAAGCGTTCTAAAATTTCATATCAGATTAAGCGCAGCAAGTGAGATTCTTTTTCAATTTAGTACCTTTGTCATACAAGTGAAATGTGCTCATAGAGTCATATAAATAGAGTAAAGAAAAATAAATCAATTTAAAATAAAAACCTATGTAAGATGAAGAATTGATAAAATATTTGAAAATTTAGAAAATACAAAAGAAGTAGCTGACATATTAAATATATTTTGATAATTATATAATACTTTATGATATAGAAGTGTCTTTTTGTTCACTTTGATCCATAGAAAACATGTTTTTTGAATAAAAGTATTTACAATTTGAAGACCATATTTTAATTTAAAGAAATCATAACACCATTTTTAAATTATACAAAATAAATCATCTAAAATGTTCTAGTGACAAAATAAAAAATCACTTAAGATGTTATAAATTGGGAAGATTTCATAGTATTTTGTGAGTACCGTTAAATAAATTGCAAACCCAAAGGAAAAGCTGCAAAAGAAAGACATGTCCATACAAATGCTAAAAAGCAAGATGTTGATTTTTTAGTATTGCAGATATAGCAAAAAAGTCTAACTGCTTATGGATCATTATAACTACTACTGGGAAGATTAGCCTAGAAATAGTATGTAGTTTCTTACAGATGAATGAAGTAAATACCTCTATATCCTAATAAAAAGCAGTGATGGTGATGCTCGAGTGGGTTATGAGATGAAATTCTTGCACAGAGCAAACAAGGAAATAAGAAGGAAATGTGCAAAGAATTATAGGAAAAAGGACCAATTAGAGATAGCTTCATTGAAGACAACTCTGATAATTTAGACAAGTTTTTTGAATGGATAAAGAGTGAAAACTTAGGAAAAATTATGGGAAAAACTATGGAAGCTCAACAAGAAGTATGTTATTCAGAGGATTGGGCGAATAGAAGCAAAAGCTTTGCAGGAATGAAAATACTTAGTAGAGAAATGGAAGACAGGAAGTAGTGCTTGTTGATCAACAGTTATACAAGGATGTGATATGGTCAGCATTCATGCTCAATCGCCAGGGTTATCCTCTTCCCCAATTTCCTCTCCCCCAATGAGTACCCACTAGAGGTTGAATCTGCCCCAGGAGGATCTCCCAACCCCGAAATCGATTCACGGCTGTTATAACAGAATACAGGTTGTGATAACCAAATGAATGAGGTATGATAAGAAAATTTTGATTAAAAATTTTGAGATATCTAATTTATATTATTTATGAAGAAAAAAAAAAACGCTCACTAGTCTGTGAGTTCTTCAATAATAGAGAATCTGTTTTCTGTTGCATTAAAATTTGTTTAATATGTATGGCAGCATTATGTTATATAAAATGCTGTATATCTGCAATATTAGAATATGCTGTTCCTTTCAGGACAGTAAATTTAAGAGAAATAATTATTATTAAATAAATGACATATGACTACAAGGATAAATAATTTAAAAATTTTAATCTTTTTTTTTTATGACCAAGGTATAAGTTAAAATGTCAAGAATAAAGATGAGTTGATTGTACAACTTTTTATTTAATACCTGGAGACCTTTAGGCAACGACAAACAATTGTTTTGTCTTTATCCATAACAAAAAAATTATATAAAAGTAAATTTTATTTACCGAAAATAAATACTATCATTGTTAAGAACTTCAATGCTTACTTGATAAATGGATATTTATCCATACATAATAGATATTATTGTATAAATTGGATATGTATTGACATTAAATTATGAAATCATTTCAACTATTGTATTTTAACTACAATTTATTTGTTCAAGTATTTCCTCCTATTTCAATAAATGAAAAAGAAAGAAGTGATTTTCAAAAAACATAATAATTGAACCAAACTTCTTTTGTTTTTAAAAAAACTGGTACTACAGATATGAAGTTGTGAAACGAATCTCACAAATTAAAAACTAGAGCAAAATGGTGTACAATCTTTTCGCTTTTCCTTGATTTAATATGGATTTCTAACAATTGCTGATCAATGATTATAAAGGGGCACCACATAAATAGTAAAGATATATATATATATATATATATATATATATATATATATATATATATATATATATATATATATATATATATATATATATATATATATATATATATATATGATGAGTGGTACAAAACTAATCAAGACTTCCCAACCAATTGCAATGATGTAATGATTTTTTTTTATGTTATTTTTTTTATTATAAAAAAGCAATGAACTTTAATACTTTTTTTAAAAATACTTTAAAAATGTATAGATTATCATATTGCTCACTGTTTTGATGGGGAACTTTGATGGGGAGCAGGGTTCTACAGTATTAAATTCAGTATGGATTTGGGAAAGTTTTCTAGCATCCATTGAAGTTATTATTATAATTTTACTGGATTAAAACAAAATAATAAATCTGGAAATTATTACTAACATTGTAGTGTATAAAGGAATATGGTGTTCAGCCATACTTAATTCCTCCTATCCTTAATTAGACTCGGCTGCTACTTCACCTTCAAAGCAAGAACTTAATTATTTGTTTTGGTAAGGGAGATTTTGGGTTGATTAACATATTGAATCAAATTGGAGCATATGCTAAAAGAATCATAAAACATTTTAGATTAATCAAAACATTGTTTAAGAGATCATTCTTTCAGTGTCTAAATTAATTTGTCATCTTCAATCATCACTCGTTATTTGTCATTTCCACTTTTTGTGCGCCAGTGGTATTTCTAGGGGCGACGGAGCTTAGTCAGCCAGTGGTGCTTGGCTGACCGCTCCACCCCTGAGGTCATGAACCGAAAGACATTATTTTCTTGAAAGCTTTCCTGAACTCAGGGTTGAAGATGGTGTAGATGACGGGGTTGACAAAGGAATTCATGTAACCCAGCCAGGTCGTTAGGATGAAGGCTGCCACACCTGGCTGACACTCGGCTCCAAGCTTTGAGCAGAGAGCATCCAGAATGTTGCAAGTAAAAAACGGGACCCAACAGATCAGGAAGACACCTATAATAAAAAAATAAATAAGAATTATACTAATGCTGAAATTTTCTTTAACATAGGCAGTTTTGGTGTTTATCTTGCCTTTCATATATATATGACCATATGTCTAGAATTTCCTGACAGTCCCAAATTTTAGCTCAGTGTCGTCAAGAAACTCATTTTTGTCATGAATTTTAACCAAATCAATTAATTTCTAATAAAATCGCTCATAGTACAGTTTTCTTTAGCCCAATCTTAATTTTTATCTGAGCTTACTGCACCTGGGAATAATACCGTACAGCTATTATTTAAATGAAAATATAAATTAAGGAAGATGTTGGTCGGGAGATGCGGTCAAAAACTAACACATTAACAAGAAAGATGTTTTGGCCTAAGTTTTAGGTCATAAATATGAATATGAGGTTTAAACATAACATCGGTTTTACAGGTGATAACATTGAGGTTTCCCTTTATAATGGGACTGTGCACTTTTTGTATATATAAATTTGGCTATATTTGTTTTATTTTTTTTTTTTAAATAAAATTTCATTTTCAAACACAACATACAATATTTCAAATATGACCTCAAAGAAATTTTATGGCTAACTAAAAAAAATCTTTTCTTTTAAATAAAAATTAAGTATCCTCTAATACTTAAAATTTACTAATCATACCTCCCTCCTCCTCCCATGAATAGATAACCTGCCCCAAATTATGACAAGAAAATATGGTCAGCCTGATATTAGCTAGCAATTTAAATTCAATTGTTTACAACACAGTTACTAAAGGTTAATCATTATTTATTTGTAAGCTGTTTAATTTCTGTCAAAAAGAGTCTGGGAGCAGACTAATCCTGAAAATAATAAACAGTAATAGTTATTATTCTTAATACATTCACATATTATGCCAAACTATTTTTATCCCTTTTTGCAACCCTCTCCAGGGCTGCCCATAGAAATGTCAGGCCCCCGGAAAGGTTTTAACTCGGGCCTACTAGTACCAATAGCCCAGCGGAGTCTTGAGTTTGGTTATTTTAAAAGTCGTATATATCAATATTGTTTATGAATTATTACTTATAATAATCAATAAACTAAAGAAATACTTATAAAATTGTGTTGAGTACTCTCCCGAGCACTCATATCCTTCTAAGGGTCCGAAAGTTGCTGGACATTCAGGCCTTATGGGTGGCCCTGATCCTCTCCTCTATAAAATTCAATGTTGCATAGGATGTAAATCCATTTCCTATACTGTCAATTTTCTGTTTAAATTTCTAAAGCAGAGAAGATAATAGATGAAAATGAATGAAATAGGTAAAAATGGGCATTTCTGAAGTATTCCTGATACCCTGACAATTTTGATTTTTCTATAAAAAGTATTTCTGATACACTAACAATTTATATTTTTTTCTATTTCCTTTAATTCATCATCATCATTCATGACACTAAAAATCTTGAAGAGTCGAGGGCTCCAGCAGTTTACCATAATTATTGCAATTAAATGTCTACTGTATTTCAATTTAAAAAAAAAATCTTTAGATAAATAATCTATTTTTTGTAATAGATTGCTTCCATTTAGCTGATATAGTATACACAAGTCGATTAATAATGTGAATGGTCAAATAGAAAAATATTTCAAATACGTACAGTCTACTACTATAATTTGGTACAATATGTGTAGCACATTTCTTTGATTTGAGACTGACAACTATTTATTGCATTTTTATATTTATGAACACAATAGTTCGTGGGGTTCACTCAGGTTTTATATTTGAGAATCCCTTCATTAATGGTAATAATTTCAGCACATGAATTTATGAGTTATTTTTAAGGATTTTGCTCTTCATTTATTTATTTGTTTTTTACTAATTGCATTTTTAAGCAATACAACTATTCAACCCCATCCAAGCAAAAAATAAAAATAAAAGAAGGACTTATGTAGGTTTGTTTCCATTGTATTTGAGAGGACAAAACTATAATTTAGCTTAACCAGCCTTAAATACACACACACACACACACACGCACACGCACACGCAAACGCACACACACACACACACGCACGCACGCAAACACGTACACACACACACGCACGCACGCTCGCACACACTTATTACAAAGGTCTCAAAAAAGTATCGTCTATTAGACAGACGACCCAACCTGTCTGTACACTAAAATATAACTGGATATGTAGAATTCAACTATTGGGATAAGTGAGGGACTACAATCGTCAAATCAGTAGCGGATCCAGAGGGCGGCAAGGGGCCGACCGCCTATACCTCCGCACTATGGAAACTTCGAATAAATGGCTTATAAATTACAGACCAATTTAGACGACAGACACGCAATGGAAAGTTCAAATAAATGAGTTATAAATTACAGACCAATTAATAGTTCACATTTAAAATTGCCCGTGAATACATTAGATTTGAGAGTAAATTTAAAACGCTTAAATGATATAAAATGTCTCAAAATTGTCATATAATTCCGAAGTAGAGCCCCTGGATTCTCCCTTCAACTCAAAAAGTATTCTATGGGCTAACTTGCCTGGCTCGTTCCCCCATCACTACAAGTGCCAATACCAGTACCGTCCAAACCCTCTCCCTCCCTCCCCCCTTTTCCTCCTCCCCCAAACCAAGAGGATCCCTTAATATCGTATTGCTCTGGGCCCTGAAATATCGTATTGCCCCGATCCCCGCAAGGTCTAGATCTGCCATTGAGTCAAATAATACAAAGATTTCAAAATAAAATTGTTGAGGAAACTGTCAATGCACAATCATAAATCAGGAATGATGATCTTCACTGAGATCTTCGTATACCAACAGTAGAAGAAGAGATTAAAAAATTCGCGCTGTCACATCAAAAGCGGCTTGTCACTGTGCCCTCATAACAGAATTCTGAGACTTTCCATCTCTTTAACTTTAATGCCCTGATTGTAAGATTTAAACGACGGAAGCCCCATGAGTCGTGTTATAACTTCTATTCCTGAACTAAAGCTCAAATACTTTTTCAGGATTAGATTCATCTTTTTAATGGTAACATTCATGTGGTCCTAATTTTTTAATAAGAGAAAACATAATTTCCTTGTTTATTTTCCGCTCAAAAATCATCTCAAAACATCATTGGTGTTTTTATATATTTATTTTTTTAAACAAAAGTACTGAATTGCATTAGATGAAAATTCGTGAGGAAAATGTTTTTATTTATTTGATTAATACAAGCAATCTACAGCAGGGGTGATGTTTGCCGACTTATAATACAATTGATTTTTAAAATATTACTTATAACAGTTCACAAAATAAAATAACATGAAACAAACATAAATTTTCAAAATATTATATATATATATATATCTATGAAATATTTCCGCAATATAAGGAATATTGTCATTTAAGAAGGTTGTTCAGTCGTTTGGGAGTTCGATGCCTAACAATTGCCTGCTGTCTGTCAGTGAGTGTTTAACAGTCAAAGGTATGTTGCACTGTGTACAAATTGGTCTAGCAATATTAGTGGGTATCTTATGTGTCCGTTTCGGAGTCTTGCCAGTATTACTTCTGTCGCACGTTGCTCTGATTTGACGATTTCCAAGGAAGTACTGTATGTTTTATGAAACAAAAAAATGAAAAAAAAATTCATTAAAAGCCTAAAAATTCGTAGGTATTTTTGAAAATCATAATACTTTATATATATTAATAAAATTAATATTTAATCATCATTGTACATTATATATAGTTTCATTCCTATGATAAGACTGATTAAAAAATAATTCATTATTTTAAGATTATAACGGACCCATTTAGTTAATGTTGCAAAGACTCAATGGAATCCCTCCATCCAATTGGACAGTACCATTTAAGTATCCATTTGGTGCCCGGACAGCATAATGGCCGTAAGTTATGTATCGCCCCTCTCCAATAAATTTCTGATTTTCAAACGCTAACTCTTCCCCCATCCATTAAATGTATTGTGCCCGCAACAGAGAGACAAAATGAAAACAGGCCAAATCTGCTGAGCCATTCATAACTCGACTAAATAATCTATATGAAATTGGCTTGACAGCGAATTCATCTGTACGTCCTTCCATTCCGCGCATACATAATTTCTTTTTACTGAACATTCGACTCAACTTCTTCTCGCTTACTCTTTGTTTTTTTTGTTTACCTACTTGTACCTACTGATGTTCATTGAATGAACCCTACTGTTGTTCAGTTTGAGGGTTCTCTTGACAGACTAGCTTGTAATATCAATCCATACACACCTATCACCCGATATGGCGTGCCGAGAGTGTAGTATATAGAAAATTTCATTTATGAAAAAACACTTTATTATTTTTGCAATACAAAAAATAAAATAAATAAATAAATCAAGTTAAGATAGGAGCCCTGGTGACCTGAAGATCGTGAAGTTTGGAAACACTTTTCTGTATTAAACTCCCAAACTTCTTTTCCCGTTTTTTTTTTTTTTTTTTTTTTTTTTACTTTGTTTTTATCCGTTGAAAGAGAAACTAAAATTCCGGGTATCGGAAAATATTTTTTTCCTGAAGCAAAGGCCGTCACACCGAAGCCTTTCCTTTGATAACTGTTGTTCTAAAGTTTCGGTTAAAAGCTTTTAAGGATACACTAAGAATTGGGAACATAAATTCAATATAAAACCAGAATAAAGATTTACCTGTGATTGCTAGCAATTTACAGAACTAAAAATTTTCATATAACATTAAAAAAATAGGTAAGGTTCAATTACAATGAAAAAAAAAAAAATGTTTTGGTCTAAAAATAAATCAGTTGATATCCGCATGATGGTATAGAAGGATCAATCCCTAATTAAAAATAAATCGGCTCATCAAATGAAATAAAGTAAGTAGGCATCAACTAAAACTTAAAACTGACCTTAAGTGAATATAACATCTTTACTTGATTTAGTGTATACGTTACGTCCAATTGCCGAATTCGGCCAATGACCGAAATTTTTGTGCAGAACGCGACGTAATATTAATGACAAGAGCGTATTAACTTGCATTATCATGCTCCTTGATTTTAAGTATATAATACATTATGTTAGAGGAATACCATTGCCTGAGGTTTGATGAATCACATCTAACACTAGGCATTTGAAAAAAATATTGTTTTCCATTGATTTTTGTTTCTTCCTTTCCTACAAATTAGTTTTCTAATTTTTGAAAACTGGTTTTTAATTTATTTTCTGTTAATTTTGTATTTAAGGCACCTATTAATGTAATTTTAAAACATTTAAGATTACACCCTTGTCATTAATAACTTCGCGTTGTGAGAAAAACTACCAATCATTGGCCAAATTCGGCAGCTAAGCGTAATATGTAAATTAATTTAATAATTTTAGCGGTATTTTTTGGCTTATTGCCTAAAAGCTATTATTCACATTTTTTTTTTCTGTAAATCGTGTCATAACTTCGTTACCTGAGGTTAGAGATCTCATTTCATTTATATAACAATGGAAGCGAACGGTGTGTCCGTCACCGATTTCAGGAAAAATTTTAAGTGATTCTACATTGAAAAAAAAATCGACAAGTGCCCAACCGTTCCGTTCAATGGAGCCTAGGAGCTAAAAGGAAATATCTGATGTGGACACCCCATGACTTCCTTGTACGCCTATTAAACTATAAATCGATGGCTCAAAAAGCGACTCTGAATTTGGTTACTAGTTTCCGAACATAGCAATACCTCAAAAACGATGCTCGGCGTCGCGAAATCCATCTATTGAGACATAAACGCACACAGAAGCTCTTGTTTCTTGAGATCTTATTCCGTTATTATTATACGTCGTTTTCTTTCAGAAGGTAACAAGTCCCCAAGAGATTTCTTCGTGTTCCTTGACGACATTAGAACTGTCTATGTCACTGGATAAGGCATTGGAAATCGACGATTTCAACATTTTAAGCGGAAGGAACCGCTTGACTGATATCTAATTCTCCTGCTGTAGACTTGTTCGGCTCACAAATGGGGAAGAAAAAAAGTATTTTACACTCAATTTTAACATTTAAAACAAATAATAAGATTGTTTAATTACAGTGGAAAAAAATCGCATTTATAACCTTTATCTCCAAAACAAGTGATTTCTGCAATAAATGTTAATATACCTTTTTATGGTAGTTTATTCTGACCTTCAAGTAAAGGTATAAATAACTCCTTTCGGATCTTCAATTTCAACCAAAATCTATTATATTACTTATATTGATATAAAAGTCTAATTTACCAAATTTGAGATGTTTTACATTATATTTTAATATAATTTTTGAGGAAATTCTAATATGATCTTCAAGTAAACTACCACTTCCGGTTTGCCAATTTTGACCAAAATGTATTGTTATTTATATTAGTATGCAAGGCTTAAATACCAAATTTGAGAAGTTTTACGTCATATTTATTAAAACTTTTGATGAAAATCAGTAATGACCTTCAAGTAAAGTACCACTTCCGGTAATCGTGTAGTGACCAAAAAGAGAGGTGCACAACTAGATATTACAGCAATTCATATATAAAATTTTAACTTTCTGCGGTTAACCGTTTTTGAGTTATGCGAGATATGTACGAACGTACGAACAGACGTCACGACGAAATTAGTCAAAATGTATTCAGGGATGGTCAAAATGGATATTTCCGTTGAAATCTGAAACCGGAAATTTTCGCGATTACAATACTTCCTTTACTGCGTACAAGGAAGTAAAAATGAAGCACGGTGAAACTGCTTTATTTTATATTTCAAGTAGTTATATATCGTTTGATATAGTTATATTTCAAGTTATATATCGATATTGTTTTTCAAATTTAAAGGTAAAAAAATGTTTAAATTAACAGACTAGTTTACTCCTTACAAAAATTTACACCAAAAAAGATAACAGATTTTGCTTCAGCACACTAAAATATGTTGGTATTATTATAAAAAAAAAAAATTGTTTTCCAGTTCCGAGGAGGTTAAATAATTTAAAAAAAAATAATATAATGTGAAAAATTGTTGAATTTAAAAAAAAAAAATAATAAGACTGCTAGATGAACCAAAAATAACTTGTTTTAATTTTTAAGAGTCAGTTATAAAAAGTTTCTATATATACATCGATGTTTTAATTTTTCCCATCATTAGTTATGAACGAAGAATTATTATACTTGTGATGATAGACAGCAGCAGATCAACAAAATTATTCAATAAAGTATACCTGGAAAGAGGTCAGGTTGAAGAAAATCCTAGGGGGATTTATGCAGTTATAAAAATATTTTTTTGTTTGATTTTTAAAAATGGAAAGGGTCGCTGACTTTTTGTCAATAGCACCTCCGTCGGAAAGTGAGTTAAAAATTGAATTTCCACGAGGCTGTTTCCTTTTGTCTCCTAATCGGATTCCAGTTAGAGCGGGAGGATATCGGGAGAGGACTGAAGGACAGCTCTGGATATCCTCGCTCTGAGGTTATTATTCCAGGCCGCATCTTCCTTCCGTTCGAGAGGGAGAGTTGGGGCAGGAGAGGAGGGCCGCCTGCTAATTAGGCTGCTATCCTGCCCAGGTGTCCTTTGTCCTTGTTCGGCTTTGGAAGGATATTTTGAGTGTACACTGGAGGACCCGTTTTCAGTCAAATATGCCTCAGCTTTTTAATTAAAGTGATATATTAAGGTGATGGTGTATGGTTTTTTTACAACATATATTGATAAAATAAAAAGTCGTAATATGAGAAATACTAGTTATTAACGAAATGAAAGTAACTGATATGAAAACTAATTAAAAAAAACAAAACAAAAACAGATTTGATAAACTCTAACCGCTAAAAATAAGAAATTAGAATGTTGCTTAAAAGTATGAAGCAAATAACAAACTGCATCATAAAAACAGCCAGTTTGATCCCGGGTATATTTGGTGATGCTGCGAATTCAATTGAATCTTTGTTAATACTAAACAATTTATGAGCTGTAGTAACGTGTTGGTTTATGGAAGGGCTGCTCAACTCCTCTACAATTCACAGATTGATTATCCACTCATATATCTCTCTCTTATGGCTTAGTGAAATTGATAGTCCCGCATTGGTTGGGGAGATAAATTGTCTAACAGTTTCGTTATTGGTGTTTGGTTCAGAGATTTAATCAAAGTTGAATCGTTTATGGAAACGGGATTGGCCAGGAATCAACATTAACTTACTATCGTCCTCGTTCAATTTTAGATAGCCAAACAAATAAAACAAAAAAAAAAAAGATATGAGGTATATCTTTAATTGAAATATTCAATACTAGTAAAGCCAACAGAAACCCTATGGAATCTCCTAAAGAAGAATATGCAATTGGCGGGCTGAACCTATACATTGTAAAGACGAATGAAAGTTATTTGGGAAGAAGAATTTAAGATTGAGGAAGAAAAATAAGAGATCTTATTGATTCCACCTAATGATAAAATAATGTTAATCCTGACGACTTTCCTAATGCAATTTTGTGGCCTCGACCAGAAAAATGATATCATCACAAGTGAACAGAAAACGATGAAAAATATCGAAGTTAATTTTAATTAAATAACAGTATCAATTAATATAAAAAAGTATATAATTTTCGTCATAGGCGTGCGCAGCATCCTTCTTTATGGAGTGTCCGAACCATAGTCCCAGGGGGTTCTTCCATCCTCCCCAGTCAGGCGGTGGTCCCGGGAATATTCTTTACCCCAGAGGAAAATCTTTTAAAAAATATGCAGCCTAAAACGTATTTTAAACAATTTTTCTAATAAAATTTTACGGTCTTGGGCAACACAAAAGTTTCAGTTGAAGTTTTTGAACTGTAGTTCTAAGCAACATGTTTTTAAAAAAGTTGAATCATTAAACTTTGCTTCTATCTACTGTTTTATAGAGAAAAATATTTATATATACTAAGTTGTTACAAAGGTCCTTGTGCATTGACACGATCCTTAATTCCAACTCTCCTAATTGTTCCTACTGTTTATGTCAATGTTTACTTTGACTCATCCTTTAATTCCTTGTGACTTTAGTTGTCTTTATGGGGCCATTTACATTTAATAAAAAGAAATAAATTTAAAAAAAATATCACAAATCATGAAAAATTACTATTTAAAAAAAAAAACTAGGAAAAATAAGCAGTCGGTACGGCTAGGTAAAGCTGTTTTTATTTTACATTTCAGTTATGCTAAAATGCTCGGCTTACACATCATATTCGATTTTTTTTTTCTTAGATCATAAAAATTGTGATGACTCCACCGATTCAACCGAAACGTGGGAGTGGCCTAAGGCTTTTTAAACTACATGAAATGGCACAAACGCTACCTCCGTAAAAAAATTGGAACTAGAGATATAAAATAAAACGTTTGACTAGTTTTTCTTTACTTCACACTAATTCTTCTCCCTCATAAACGCATAAAATCTAAAAGTTATTGGTTTGGGTTGGGGATAAGGAATTCAGCATTCCAGAAGTTATTGGACGGCGGTCGGACGAATTGTTTTTTATTCGATATTTGGGATCTACGTATCTTGAAAGGTAAAATCTCAAATTTTAAGGGGGTTAAAAAAAAAATTTCTTGGTCGATTACATAGGTCTATTATTGAAAATAATGAATCAAAAAGCCTTTGCGCACTAAAAGGTCCTTATTATCTAGAAGAGAATTATAGTAGGCAACACCATTGTCTTCAGTCAGCATAGCCTTCTTTTGTCATTTCAATTGAATCGGTTTTTCTTTCGATTAATACTTGTACAATATTTTTTTACATTAGTGTTCCATGAATTTCAGACTCCAAAAAAAAAAAAATAACACAAAATTTAAACCTCGCTTCTTTTTATTTATTAATATTAAAAATTGGCGTAACAAAAATTTGCAAACACTTAATCATTATGATTATGTTGTCATCTTGAATACATTTAAATTACATAATTAAATTTAAATTAAAGCAAGATAATTAGTTTTATCTATTACTAAAATTTAATGGGTTAGAAACATTATCCAGCGATGTTAGGTATAGGTGGTTGTCTGATTGGTATGGGTATGTTGTGAGATGGGGACACAACCCCGAAACGTCAACTTATTGTAAAAAAAAGTTAATAAGAATATAAATAGAAGATGTTTTTTTTTCACCTACTTCGTAATTATGATATTTGCTAAGCTTATAATCTGAGAACAGTACAGAAAATAAACAATATTTGCCTACTTCCATCCCAACCTCTCCCTCTCCCACTACAAAAAAAAAATGATTTTCGATAAACTGAGGAAAAAGTTAAATGTTAAGAAAACAAATATTTTTTTTATAAAATTTAATATTTTTTTAGATATTTGGAAAAAAATATATATGTTTAAATAATAATTAAAAAAAATTAAAAATCATATTGAAGGGCACGTAACAAGTTATTATTAAATTCTCTAAATCATGACTCCCCTATCCTGAGATCTTTATAGCTATATCGTATGCCTCACGTATTTACCACTCAACCGATTCCAGATTCTCAATCCTCTCTATAGAGATCTACAAATAGTAGTGCTCTCTTTATTTGCAAGCTATGATGACTTTCATGTTGGGAATATTTTCCTTGCGATCTTATTCTACGGTATTGGTATTGTAATCTTCTTATAAAATTATTTATTTCCTTGCTCAGACAGCACGATTTGATCGAAAAACCAGTGGAATAGTTAGAGATAGATTATTTAAGATTTCGATAAAAATAGTGAGATTGGTTAAAATAGTTTGTGGATATTTTGAATGCAATTATTACTTTTGGGGGGTGATTACCTATATATATATATATATATATATATATATATATATATATATATATATATATATATATATATATATATATATATATATCTATATATATATATATATATTTTTTGTATGAATGAATTGTATGAAAGATAGATCTGTATCTTTTACTTAGATTGAGATACCAAACTCGTTTATGACTGATTACTTTAAGCACAATTTAGCTCAGAAGAAAATACCCAAGTTAGCACATAGATTCTATTCTTAAAGCAAACACATGAGAGAGACAGGTTAGTATTCCATTATGGTTGTTTGCTAAAGAGAATACCCCGAGGAAAATGTCCGCCATATATTAGCTAAACGAGCTAAGAAAAGCAAACCATTTCCTTAGCAAGTGCCTAATTTATAGTGCCGCCATGAGCACAGCCTGGGTACAGCTAATTTTTTATTTTCTTTCCAAGCTCGTACTTGAATACTGATTAGTGAACTCTCCACGATTGTGCTAGAAATAATTAAATTTCCTGTACATTTGCTGTAACAAGATTAACAAAAGTTATTTTTTTCATAGTAATAGGAATAGAAACGGTCCAATATTACATTACTTTTTTGAGCATATTACTTTTTTTTGCGCTAACTCACTGTGATCAGGTATGGAGAAATACAACATTTGATTGAAAAAAAAATTAATAAATTAAAATTGTACAATAATTATAACATTGAGTGCGTTCCTTAGAGCTACGCGAGAAACACCAACTTATGATTAAAAAAAAAAAAATCGTAATTATGAGATTTTAAAGTGTGGCTTTACCGGAAAGCCTCCTGCTAAACTATGTTGGGTATCTGTTCTCCTGGGACAATCCATCCCCTGATTCTGGGAAAAGCTTGCAACAGTAGACCATCCTAGCCCACTGAATTCTGCACGAAAAAGAACGATAAAGTAAAATTACTCGATTCTAAGCCAACGAAGTCTAGAAGGTCATGTGTTTCGATGCTGGTCTCGTGTGAATGTTGAGTACGTTCATCCGATTACTGGCTGCGGCCGAAGTCGGACGGTTTTAACTACACACGTCAAACAAAGTTTTAATTAACAAAGTTTAAGTTTTGTGTGTAAAGCACTCCTTGTTTTCCTAATAACAGTTTGCTACATCGAAGGCGGCTTTTTACCTCAGTACCACAACATTTGAGATAGTTTCTGAATTAACATCAGATTAGGAGCAAAAACAAGACAATCCCTGAAAAAGTGATAATCAGCAAATTCAGCTTTTATTTTTAGTTATGATTTAATCCTCTCTGCTATCGTGAGTCAACACGCCAAACCGCTCAACGTTTAATATAAGGCAAAGCGACGTTAGAAATTTTCGTGGTAGACACGGAACACCAGTCGCAATGGAGATCGTTTTGTTGTCTTTAGTGGCAAAATAAATCTAAGCTCAACAGCTGGGGACCTAAGCCGCCAACTGGAGTGTAGTACGGGGACCAAACTGTACCAAATCGTCTTTACGATAACTGCGGTACAAACAGATTTTTGATGATATGGAGCGAATATAACGACCGCCTTTTGAGATCGAGATGAAAAAATAAAAACCCTGACACACACGTCGTTTTTCCTGACTTCAAGGAACATTTGTTGTGCCAAATTGGAGGAAAACCGGACAACGCGTTTGGTCATAATCGCGTAACAAACAGACAGACGAAATGTAAGCGGTTGAGTTTATACAGGAACTCACTTACGCTCAGTCAATAAACTTCAGGGAAAAGTTAGCTTGTCAGCAGTTATCGTATAGCATTAATGGGTTTACAAATCAATTACAAGAGTGTTAAATATTTTTGACAATGGCTTAATATGCCATCTGCTAAAGAAGAATTTTTTTAAACAATAGAAATGGAATAATTCAAACTCAAACATGTCTCTCATTAAAAAAATATATATAAAAATAAATAAAAAAGGCGAATACTACGATCGCCATTATAGATCGGAATTAAAAAAATTGGAATCCTTACACAGACGCCGTTTTCCCGACTTCAAGAAACATTTTTGCCAAATTTTAAGAAAACCAAAAAACGCGTAATAAACATACAAACGAAATATCAAATTGGAACGGAACCTCCCTTGCATCGTGCAATTATCATATCTTGTGCTCTTCCGATAGAAAAAACCGTCGTTAAATAAGGATTACTTTCGGAGAACTGGAGATCGCCACGATATTCAATCCCTTGTATTTTATTTCATGAGGAAATCGTGAAAATCCGAAGAGAAATCTGGATGAGAAAGCCAATAGGCAGTGATGGGCAGGCCACCTACCACCAGGGGATAATAAAACGGGACAGCATTTCATTAAAAGCTGATGCAGAGTAGCCAGATCACTATAGTTTGGGGAAGGGACGGCGGAAGGGGGTGGGCCACGGTGATGAATAGCCCCGGGGGGTGAGCCCCGCTGGCTATGGCTCAGTATATCTAGTCAGCATTAAACCATGTCATATGTTCTCTGGTCTTTAACTCAACCATTCAAAGGTATGATATGGTCTTTGCCGGTACATTATCTATAATCAAAACATTTATGAAGTAACTACTAGTGTTTAAAAGAATCTTTTTTATCATAAATAAAGACATTAATAAAATTATATAATAATCATGTTTGTTCTTGCATTGCCATTTTCTTCAATTCAGTCTTCTACTTGTCTTCACAAAATAAGAATGATTTGTATACCACTTTTTAATAAGTAAAATTAGAAAAAAAAAATAGTTTTGAATTATTACTTTAATTGTAGGATATTTGCTCAGTATACATGTTTACATTTTAAATGAGGTATGCTCTAATATCATATATGAAGGCTACAAAGAAAAATTAAGGAATTCCAAAATTTTATTATTGAGTATTACGAATTCAAGAGGAATAAGTAATAGATACAGAAGGATTTAGATGATTGAAAATGTTTTGAATAAAAATTATGAAAATTTTGTGATAAAGACTATTAAGGCCATGATGTAGAGTATTATTAAAAACGTAATTATCTACAGTTCTCAGAATTATGGAATCGATTTAAGAATATTTTGCAGGCTCCCCTCAGTTCTAGTCCGTAGGTCCAGATAGGCATGAGGACAGTCTTGTCAACTATATGGTTATTATTTGAAAAAGTAAAATGTTTCATTAAAAAATAAGACATTTTTAATGGCTCTGGTTATTTTATTATCAGTCTAGACAGATATAAGAAATATGGAATATCCATGATTTTTCGAATTTCTTGTAGATAGATATATAAAAATAAACTTTATTCTGAGACTAGGTCAATTAAGAATAATATGCATGAACAAAAAACAAAAATCATATCTGGATAAAAGTCTAAATTGATAACAGGTATTGGATGTTTTTATTGTTTTGGGGAAAAACTTGAAGTAACAAAGTTGAAATTCGTAATCGGTACTCCAAAAAATATAAATTAGAAAATTTTCAGAAATTCTCCAAAACTTTCCTTCGAGACCTCTTGCTAAAAAAAAAATCGACACTCCATCTCATAATTTCGACTCGCGCTCGCTTCTAAACGGTCAAACTAATCAAAATTGTGGATAATTTACATTCATACATGGCGCAACAACCCGCTTAATGAGTCTGTGCCTCCTCAATGAGTACTTTACTCTTCTTTAATTTAGTATAAAATGATTAAAAGTAGTTATTCAAATAATACATGGTTTTCAGATTATTAGCAAAAAAGAAAATTGTTTCCTTTTTTTATACTTCTAGGAAAAATTTGAGTTAGCAAAATAGAAATTTGAGAATCAGTACCTACCCCAAAAAACAAAAATGAGCAATTTTTCAGAACTTCTTCAAAACTTTGAAGATAAAAATAACCTATGCCTGGACTAATATACATTCATAAATACAATTCAATATACAATTGCAAGGACCATTGATAAATGAAATCAAATAAGACTTCAATATCATGAAGAGGGATATTCATTTGCTATTACTGTGTAATTTTTATGAAGTAGAAGTGAGTCTATAAACAATTCTTAGAATGTATGTTAGAAGTGCTGATTTAATCTTTAGTGAATGCGTGTAGTTTTTGCGTAAACTCGAAGTTCTGCAGCTAAGCAATGTAAAATTAGTGTTTAGTATCGGATGAACAGTGGTGTTTTTTTACTTATTCCAGCCCCATATACATCTCACAAAAAAAAAAATAATAGTAAGTTTCTCATTATAATATATATATATATATATATATATATATATATATATATATATATATATATATATATATATATATATATATATATATATATATATATATATATTCATATATAAATAAAAATATGAGCTTACCTAGAACAATTGCTAGTGTCTTGGTAGCTTTTCGCTCCTTCTTTGCCGAAGACTTTTCTCTCTTCTTCCTGCTGGCCTTGTTGACCTTGTAGATGGTGAACCTAGAGGCTGCAGAAGCCTTCCTCTCCTTCTTGCTCCCCGAACCTTCCTCTTCGGAGGCTGTCCTCACCACCGGCCGCCTCCTGTCCACTGCTGATCCGTTCCTCCGCACGCCCTGTGAAAATAGTCGTGAGATTCAGTTAAGGACACAATGGCATTCTAATGACCATATTTCTGAAAAGGGTTTTTATGTATATCGAAAATACAATACTTTTATAAAAAATAAAGAAATTTATTTTAAACGTGATACAAATACAAACGCGATGAACATTCAGGATTGTAATAACCCTGAACAACAACAATTAGGGATCGAAACAATTTTTTCCTTATTAAAAAGAGTTTAACTTTCTGAATACTAGATAAAAAAAAGTTACACAGCTAAGCGAGAGAGGTCTCTGCAAGAACCAACTTTTATCATGTAGATTTTCCACAGTTTAATAAGAATTCATTGAACTAAACAATAAATTTTCATAAATAATGAAACAGCAATAGTAAAGAAATAATATGTACTTAATAATTTTTGTTCATACTTTATCAACAAAAAAAAACTTTGCTTCATAAATATGTCAACAAAAACAGAGGAATCAATGTAGACAATTTCTTCTCTCCATGCTCTTTTCAAGTAAATTACCTAATTATTTGGATAATGGGTAATGCAAATTTTATTATATGTTAGAAAGAAAAAAAAAATTCTTAACCATTCACAATTGGACACAGTATGACACCGTAACTCACAACGCCATATTAATTTCAATGACGTTGCAATAAGCAGCATCACTTTGTTAGTGTCGAATCCCCACAGTCAAAATCATTCAGTAATAACTGTGCATAAGTTATAGTTTATTACTCTTTTCCTTTATTTATGTTCAATGCATTTACTTTTCTTTATGTTTTCAGTATATTTTCTTTTCTTTATTCTTTTCTAATTGTTCTACATTATGATTATATTTTGTTGTATTATACTCATTTGATCTTTTATTAGTTCATGTTAATAATTTATCCTTGTTTTTATTTTATATAATGTTTAACAAAAAAGAGAAAAAAGGTAACAAAAGAGAAAAGTAACAAGTCCTATCTTGCTAAATATCTTGTTTACATTTTCTTCTTTTTGAAACCATGATGAAACCATGAAAACATGATTTATCGTTTTCTTTTCTATAATCGGTTTTGTATGTTCTATGTTTACTTTACGATTATATTTTATTGTACAGAGTCCTGCAGTGAAACGGGTTGATTTTAAAATTTATTTATTTATTGTTACATGAAATATAAATAAATAGCTATTTAGTGCACAATAAATAAACTGTTTTTTAAACACTAGGCTCGCCAAATATTCTCCATTTAAAGTTTTTGCATTAGAGTTCTAGTTGTAAGTTTTGCATGACCTCTCCCATATTGGCGGGTATTGCTTCATTCACGTCACGAATGTTTTTTTTTTATAGCTTGAATATTCTGGGCGGATCGGCCTCAAACACTTAGGTACCCCAGGGAATATCTCCGATTCGAGAAATTATAATTATTAAAGTTAATGCGAACATAGTGTTTCGAATTTTTTTTCTGTATTGAAGGCCAAATGGCTATTCTTAAAATTTATCTTTATACATGAAAAATTAATTCTTTAATAAATAATTTAATTTTGAAATCATCCTTCTTCACTGCCGATCCCTGTATTCAGCTATAATTAATTTACAGTAGACTATGATTTATAGGTCTTTGTAATACATAAATCCTATATTAATTTATAAAAATTATTTATCCTCATTTTAATATAACATGATAAGTTTAATACAAAAGCAAGTTTCTAAAATAAACTGTTTAGACATGGATTCCGTTTGAAGGAGCGGTGTAACTTCTATTTGGGTCCAGGTTGGATGCCGGCTGCGGCAGAATATAATTTGTTTATTCTATCAGCAGTAGACTCTTATCATCCAACTTTCTGGGGTGCACCTTGGCTAAAAAGTTGGTACCTAATCCTGACAAAAATATGGGGGTGGAGTTAGCTTCTGCTCAGACCACCTACTTACATAAACGGCGATCTATGCCACCTTCCTTTTCAACAAGATCTTCAATAGTATTAGAGATGAAAACAAATAATTAAATTTTTTTTTTCAACCTTTGCAGTTGTTATAATTACATGTTCATTCAGTTGCCGAATTTTATTTTTTAATCGAACAAAAGAAACCGTTATTGCAAAGACTAAGCTAACAACTTATAAATGGTGTTTAGCTGCATGAAAAAATTAAATAAATAATGTACAAAAAGCATGATATAACATTGCTCTACTAAGGTCAGGAGAGGTGTAAGATTTAAGGGCCTAAGGTCAAACTGGACCCGGGGCCACCAAACCATCACTCAGCGGGTCTCCCAAGGGCATGCCATCTTCTTCGATCAGCCTCCGGTCTCTGCCAAGGAAAATGCTTGGAAAACCTAGTTATAAGATCTTAGCAACCGTGTAGATGAATAAATAATCGATGGCTAACCGAATTAAATTTCATCTACACAACGATTTATTTTACGTCTGTTGATGGCAGTAATTTTTTCTAGAGGGTAAACGGCATTTTTCTTTATTGAATTGGAAGACTGTCTTTTTCATACCGAAGAGCGTGTAACCTCGAATTTTTTCCTGGAGATTTTTGTAAATAACGTCTCCGCGCTACGACTAATTGAGTCTAAGATGCCAATGGGCGATCTCTTACAATTTTTAATATAATCTTTTAAAGCATTTATTATAAGTTTTCTAGAAGGTATTATATAGGTAGCTATAATGCTCAACGCAAAGTTATCAACTATACACAGCTGTCTACTTTTATACGGACATAATATTAATGAAACCAAACAGGAAGATATCTTGACCGTCTGGAGTTTGTGATAGGGATATGAATATTGAAAAAATGTATCGATGTTTCGATATATCAGGCATCGATATATGCAATCTTTTAAAGGGACACACACATACTGATGGTTCAGGGCCAATGGAATTAAGATATTGTTTTTATAATATCGATATTTCTGTGCTGATATAATTTAGATTTTTTTTTTATCATTGATATTTTACTATCAATATCATTAAGATATTGTTTTTATTAAGTTAATTAATAGCAGACTTTAGATAATAAGAAGCAGGTTATCTCTAAATCTCCTTCCGATTCGTTTTTTTTTTTTTTTTTTTAATTTGATAAAAGAATTAACGATATTTGGAAATATTGATATTTCTGTGTCGATAGAATTAAAATATTGTTTTTATTTAGTTCATTTCCTACAGGATGTAAATATCAAGAAATAGATTATCTTCTAGTCTTCCTCCGAATGGCTTACTCTTTTTTTTAAATTTTATATAAATATTAACGACAGTAACAAGATATCGATATGGTTGACCGATATTGATATCATTATCGATATTTTGCTTTCGAAATCCCATTTTTAGAACACAGCTACTATACATAGTAACACGAACACATTCACACCACAAGTTATTATGGTTCTTTGTAATTTATTTAATATTTGTTGCATTTTATTTTTTGAAAAATTATCGTTTTTCGATACGGAAATGTTAATATCGATATTACGATATATGAGAAAAAAAATATCGATATAATATATATATTTCAAATATCGTTATATCGATATGTTTTCAACATCCCTAGTTTGTGATCAAAATTCAGTGTGTAAATGACGTACCTCCGTCTTAGAGAGTTCATGGCCCTTGTATCGTCACTTACACATAGCACAGGAAAGAACGAACAAGGTGACACTTGGAAGAAATTTTTTTATTAGTAAAATTACATAATTTCTAACAATTTTGTAGAAAGTTGGTTTAGGGGGCATTTTGATGAATGAAACATTATCATTGACAGAAAAGAATATCTGTTGATGTAGTATAAATATTAATGTCAACAAGTATGGATAGCGTTAATAACTGTTCGTGGCGTGGTCACATATTTCTTTCTCCAGGCAATCTAGTGTCGCGTTTCTAGGAAATAAACTATTCTGCCAATTGAATTACTATTTTTTCCACACCATTGGTCTGATTGCTTGCTGTCTTTTCCATGAAAAATGGAAATTCGATACTTATTCTTTCCTATCGCAGGACCTCATTTATTAAAGTGGAAATAATATTAAAGAAATATCTGTCAAAATGAAATATTATTAAAGTTAGGAAGTAGTTGAGGAATTACTTAGGTAAGATAGATAAACTTTTTTACCACGAAATGAGATATTATTTCTAAAGTTTAAAAAAAAATTAATTAAGTCCACAATGGAAACATATTTTACTAATTGACGAAGTGAAAAATCGAAAAAAAATAATTTAATTTTGAAAATTGCTTTAATCCAGTAATGCAAGTAATTCAGTTGGTTTTTGGCATGAAGATGGCGGAAAGAAACAAAATGTAAGCTAGTTGACATCTGCATAGAAGGATCAATCTAATTAGAGATTGATAAATTATTTGCCACTTCTATAAATTTGTTTTATTGAAAACTAGTTTCGAATGTTATACATTCATCTTCAGTTCTAAAAATACACAAAAAATTCAAAAATAAGCAATTCGCAATATAGTTTGGTATTATTATACATATTAAATTAGATGTAATATAAATCAGTATTATAAAACATTTATGAATTATGAATTTACTTAAGACAAGAAATCAAATACATGTTGGTACTCACCAAGGTTTAAATGGATTATATCAAACAAAACAGTTTGTACTGGTTTCTTCTCGCATTGAACTAACAATGAACGAAAGGTAGGTAGGATATTTAAGGATCGAGGTTTTTTTTCAATAATGCCGGTGAGTAATTGGTTTTTCTGTTATAGATGGGAATAAATTTAAGATTGGACTATTGGAGATATTTATTTGGTCATTTTAGCCAAAATCTGGATTGTATTTGAAGGATATTATTATTTCAAGTGCTTCATTTGAGGCTGTTTTCAACATGATGTATTAATTTAACTCCTGAGTCTTATTATTATACGCACGTATATCTTCCTTTAATCTCCGATTTAGCGATCTTCCAGTTTTTCCCGTGTATTTGGCTGTAATGATTGTACTTTTGTAACGATTGTACAGCCTGATACACGGGAAAAACTAGAAGATCGCTAAATCAGAAATTAAAGGAAGATATACGTGCATATAATAGTAAGACAGAGAATTCCAACTTTGCAATTAATTTTAAATGAAAAAAAAAACAAATTCATCAAAGACTCATGAGTTAACATGAGTTAATTGATATAATCCATTTAAACCTTGGTGAGTACCAACATGCGTTTGATTTCTTGTCTTAATTAAATTCATAATTTTTTTATAATACTGATTTATATTATATTTAATTAAATATGTATAATAATACCAAACTATATTTTGAACTGCTTATTTTTGAATTTTTTGTGTGTTTTTAGAACTGGAGATGAATATATAACATTCGAAACTAGTTTTCAATAAAACAAATTTATAGAAGTGGCAAATCATTTATAAATCCCTAATTAAATGTTTGCTAGTTACACAAAACATTAACCGGAAAAACTTAAGGTTTTTAATTTTAAATTATATTCATATGCCTAAATAAATATTTTGCAACATTATAAAATTGCTAATGAAAAATGTTGGTGCAGCTTTTGTTACTATGTAATTGATAAAATGTTTGAAAATCCCTGACTACAAAATCTGAAAAATCGTTTGCCAATATTTATTTGCAATATTAATTAAACTTTTGATCAATTCTCGCCTAATATGAACTCATAATGGTATAATAAAATGAATGCTGGAGTGAAATTATAGAATGGGGATGGCAGGTGTTGTAGTAATATGAGCTTATAGGAGGGAAGAGGGGGGATACCGAGCTGGAGGTTATGGGCGGTGGGTTGGGCTATGCACATTCGGGCACATTCATCAACCGTCCGTCCTCTTGATATATTGCGCAATAATCTGCAAGTATTTTCATAAATTCTCTGCCCTCTTCGTCCGTATTGGCAGCCTATCCCTCTATCATAAACACTCATAAATAAACATCTATTTTTATCGGTAATATAAACCATGCATCACCAATGCATATTAATTGAAGTTATATTCAATAAGGGATGTCAAAATAGCTAATTTAGGTTTAGAGACAATAAATAAGTAAATGAATACATATATATATATATATATATATATATATATATATATATATATATATATATATATATATATATATATATATGTTTGTATGAATGTGCATGTGCACTTACCATAGAAAAAACCCCCGAAGAATTATAGAGATTAGATCAAAACTGCTCGAACAATCAAGCTAAAAATTCGGCAATATTGAAATCAACAGACATTTTACGACAGACATACAGCACAAAATCTACATAAAACATACACATCGACAATAAAATAGTGATACCCAAAAGGACTCACTATAAATTACCCCAATTCGCAGATACGTGCAAATGCGACGGAATAACTCAACAAACATTCCAACACAATTTAAACGACTGCTACTTGCATGAAAACAAAAGATATAATTTGTTAAAATCACCTCTAATTCAAGGGGACACATGGCATCTACCCAAACAATTACTATATAAAAAATACAAGAAGCTACAGATTTCTAAAATACGGGTAAACACAACTAACCACTCGAGGTTTCGGCAATTCAGACTTTCACACATATACTCTACGTCAGTATATACTAAATATCAGTATGTTTGTAGATGTATTGAAGTTGTGTACTATCTCTTGTTGATGTGTCTTTTTAAACTGTTGATGCGAGAAACTTATATTTTGCCCGTAGTTATGTCATCTTAATTTTTCTTTCCCAGATGCTGCTTGAGCTAGCAAAAAGTCGACTGGTTAGTTGTATTCACCAGTATTTGTGTTTTAGAGGATCCTGCGAGAGAGGGTGAAATTTTAGCAGTAAAGTTTTTCATTATATAACATTAAAACGCTGCAAATTATTACACAATGGTTTATTATTTCCACTTAGTAATATTTCAAAAATATCTATTCTGTCCAAGTACAAAAAATTAGCCAGTAGGCACTAAAGGAAAGGAAATTTGAAGCTTGTCCCAAGAAATAATACTGGTCCGATTTAAATATTTTTTTGTTTCCTTTTGTAGGAAATTTCATCAGCTTTCGTTTAAATACAATAAAAAAACCAAACATTTTTCGGACGGATTTTTTTTTTATTAGATATTTGGATTCTACGTATCTTGAAACGTAAAATCTCAAATTTTGAGGGGGGTTACAACAATTTTTTCTTTAGTCGATTCCAAAGGTCTTTTGAAAATAATAAACCAAAAATTTAAATCACCTTGAAAATGGCTGAACGTGTGTGGATCAAAACCGATGCAACGTGAAAAAATACTTCTGGTGTGATGTGATTTTCTGATTTAATCATTTCAATAAGTTTTTATTGGAAATAAGTTACAACACATTTATATCAATTTAGGAGGATATCAAATATATATCCAGGTGCATTTAGTGTTAATTTTAATCCTAATACAATAAAAGACAATAGAGTAACCTCTGACTAGATAGAAAAAAGGGTAGAACCAGAACAGTGAGTTAATTTAGTTAGCCAGACAAAAGACTGGTTCCAGACTCAAATCCATTTAGTCAGAACAGTTTCTCGGTGAAACATTTTTTTAATTCTCAGCCCTGAGCGGAGCCCCACCTTTGCAGTTCTAAAAAAAAAAAATTAACAAAGGAATTGGATGAAGAGGTATATCCCTACAAGTCCGTTTTTTTTGTAAACCGTTGGTGAATATTAGCAATTTGCAGAGGGCCGGGGCTGTATGTAATGAAACTCCCTTCGATGGTTTTCAATTAGGCTCGCTGGTATTCTATTGTTAAAACATTATTCAATATTCCAGAAGTATCTCGCCAGGCATAATTAACTTTAAATTTTCCTTTAGTTTTATTTACAACTAGGATCTGCAAAGCATTGAAACTATTCTTGTGATAGTATAGCGATCGGATATAACAGATCTAAGATCAGTCACTTTGTATAAATGCTTGCGAGAATGTCATCTACAAATAAAAACCTCACACAGTGGGCCTAATCGAGCAGTTAGAACAAAAAAAAATGTTATTACGATTTTTTTTTTTTTTTTATTTTCTTTTATTATTTTCAGTAATAGACTTTTGGAATCGACCAAGGAAAAAAATTTTGCACCCTCCCCTCCATCAAAATTTGAGGTTTTACGTTTCAAGATACATAGAATCCAAATATCGAATAAAAAAAAAAAACGTCCTCAAAATTGATGTAACGAAAGCTGGTGAAATTCCCTATAAAAGGAAAAAATAATCATTTAAATCGGACCATTATTAGCTGAGATATAGCGTAATGAATTTCGTAGACTAATTATCCGGCGCGGCTGGTCATCGTGGCCCTAGGCCTCCTGACTTATCTACTGGGCTTCTGACTTGCTCGCATCTTTCTGCTTTATCCTTCTTTGGATTATTTCTGCGCTTCCTTTAGCTTCCTTAGTCTTTCATTTTTTTTTCCTACTGAAGTGCACATCCAATATTTCCTCTGTATCATTTTACTCTCTGATTACATATTCTAACCATCACAGCCTACTTGCATTGACACAGTTTTTTCTTAACATTCCCAGTTCCGCCTTCTCACGGCAATCATCTTGTGACAAGCTTCAAATTTCTTTTCCTTTCTTTTGCTGCCTACTGCTTAATTTCTTTAACTTGGACATAATAGATATTATTAAAATATTACTTAGTGGAAACAATGAACCATTTTGTAATAATTTGCAGCGTTTCTTCAAATAACGATGACGCACAGATAAAAAAGAAAAAGTCAAATTTGAATGGAACATGCTCATAATGAATATGAAGTTTATAAGTGACAAAAGATTGTAATGATTTAAATTAAAAAAATATCATATTACAATTTATCACATTATATCCTGTTAATCTTATCAATGGGTTCCAGAAGATGGTAACTTAAGTAAGCTTAAATTTTATAAACTGTATATAATAAATTAATAATAAAAAAAATAAGACAAGCTAACTTTTGGAATTTAAAACATTTTACTAAGCCAAGCTTCATTTTTGGAATAGAAAACATTTATATTGCGAAAAGCAGTTTGCCACCATTTCGCTATTACTTATTCAAGAAAAGTAATAAGTCCAGATTTGTCGGATTTAAGTTTGACGCATATTAGTCCCTTTCTTTTCTAAGCTTGCTGCTCTAGGATTACCAAATACTCACCAAAAAGGTAAGCATCATCTATCAAGAAGTTGTGACCAAGAGATGGGCAAAACAAGCTTAAAATGCAACTCTGAAAAAATAGTGTTTTGGACTTATTCTCGTTGCAGTTTTTTCTTTATTGATTTTTCGTCCACGTTTGGCATTTCTTCGACCATATCTTCTGTGTTTTTTTAAGTCGACCTACTTTACAAACAGGTCTGATTATTTCAGTTGACTGAAACTCCCTTTACAAAAAAAGAAACTGTTTGATTGCTTTCGCAAAATTTGGAAGCTATTTTTTTAATTAAAAATTAGGCAATATTATGTATTATAGAAATATAACAACTATAAAACATACAATCCTCTACAAAAATGTCTGTACCTCTTTTAAAATCAATTTAGTGCTATAATTTACTTTAATAAATAAAAATTATTTTTTTTAAAGTTATATATCGTCAGTAGTTTCCACTTTAATACTTGTTCCGCTACTGAATTAACATATAGTAAGCGAAAATATACGCCTCTAGTTTGTCTTGTCTTTAGAATGAACAATCATGTCTAATCTCTCGGGTTCAATGTCTTAAACTGGTCTTTAACAATTTCAATTTTAAGATTAAAACTTCAAAAATTTTATTTATATTTGTGCTAAATTCGTTCTTAAGTTTCGCGTCGCACAGTGGGTAAAACAGCGACTTTAGCAAAAAAAATTCAAATTTTGAATATTTAATATTGAAATGGAAATTGTACGCATCCAAACTAGACTAGTTAGTGAAATTGGACCCGAGAGATTAGGCTCGATTGAAAGATTCAATAAACAAGTCAATTAAAAACAATAAATCCTTGCATTTTCTTTCATTACGGGCTAATTCATTAGTGACTACCAATTGTATGCTGAAATGGAAGCTAATATGAAGTTATATAACAATTAAAAAACATCTGATATTGTATTAAAGTAAATTATAACGCAACATCGATTATAAAAAAAATGGAGAAGCTTTCGGACACGATGGGATATCTTGTGGCTGTTATATTTATATTCTAAATAAATTGTCTATTTTTTTAATTAAAAAATCATCTGCGAACAGTGTTATTTTTTAGTAAAGTGAGTTCAGGTCAACTGAAATACTAGGGCTGTTTGTAAAATAATTTGATATAAAAAAGAATCGAATAACAGACGATATTGTTGAATAAATGCAAACTGTGTCATGTGTTATACATTTTGAATATATATAAAAGCCACGAGACATCTAATCGTGCCCAAAAATGTCTGTGCCTTTTTTAAAATCGATTTTGCGTTACAATTTACTTTAATAAATAATCAATCAAAATTTTTGTTTTAAAAGTTACATATCATCAGTAGTTTCTATTCTATCAGAATATTTGTACTTTTACTGTTGAAGAAAATATACAAGGATTAATTGATTTGTATTGACTTGTCTTATTGAATCGAGTCTAATCTCTCGGGTCCACGTCATTAATTTGAGTCTAGTTTGGATGCGAACAATTTCCATTCCAATATTTAATATTCAAAATTTGAATTTTTTCGTGCTAAAGTTTGACCCACTGCGTCGGTGAGAAAATTGAAAATACAACTTAGTTAATTGTATGAAAAACTATAAAATATTTGAAAATACACATATCATCAATGTAACTGTAACATTAATGCTTAATATCGAAAATTTTATTATAAAAATAGTTCACTTTTTTGTCGTCTGCGGCGATCTGATCCAGCAGTTGGGGGTCACCAGCGGAAGCCGCATAACCACTGTCGTTATTGCCGTTCGGGTCTCCTCTTCCGGGCAGCCTGAAAAATGGAAGGATAAATATGTTTATTTAATGCACCAAATTTCACAATGACATTATTTTAGCATATTTCTTTTTTTTTAGGACACCATATTTAATAGGTAGGTTTCTTCAGCAAACGTTTCCTTAGGTAAACTTATTTATTTATTTTAATTATAAAAATAACATCATTATCTCTTAATTAATAACGTTCGTGGACAGCAACATCCTATCTTTAGACTTTCACTATGAAAAATACATTCATTATTCAATCTGAAGTTTCTTTATCAGAAACTGAATCACAAAATTGAAAATATGAAAATGGCGAGAGTGGCAAAGAAGAAATTGAGACCTCCAAAAGGCACTTCTCTAACACCAACTCAATTCATAATCAAATTTTCAACCCTCTAACTCAATTTGGAGGGATTGAAAAGGTACAAAAATTCATAAAAGCATTTGGAAATGCCAAACGTTTTACAGAAATTTACTTCTATTTTTATGATATTCTTCAGCCTATAAGACAACCATACGCATATACCAATTTACAGTTCATTTCATCCGCTTGAAGTACCCAAATATAGCGGGTAGTATCTCAGACATCCCCGTGAACTCCATAACCGTGTTCTAGTTATAAAGGGGATTTAAAATGCTACCCAACTTGTATGTGAATCGAGCTGGTGTTAGAGAAGGGCCTTCTGAATGTCTTTTTTTTCTCAACTTTTTCCTCCCATCTCCGCCATTTCGATATTTTCAACTTCGCATTTTAATGAAAATACGACCTTAGTAACGGAGTTACTAATATTTTTTTTTATTATTTATTTTATTTATTATTTTTTTTAATTTGTATTTATTATAAAATTGTGTTTTTCATCTCCAATAAAATAGCTAAACTAATTGTTTCTGTTTAATTCCTTACATATACTCTTTCATGGTAGAAAATATTGTTTTACTACAATTTTCTTCTACAAAATAATAACTAGACAGACTTGTAGATGACAATAAACTCCAAAGTTGGTATTTGACACATTGTATCAAATACCAACTTTGGAGTTCATTTAGGTCTTGAGCGAGCCAAGAGTTATTTTATTATTTTAGTCGAGGTTAACAGAAATAATGTTTACTTACACTAGGCCGAATCTAGGATTTTTTCCAGGAGGCTAGCTTAAATTTGCCGCCCCTTCTTTCTCCTCCCTCCCCAATAAAAAAATCAACTGTTTTAAAATTGTATTTTAGGTAATATATATCGAAATGAATATCATGTCATTGTATTAACGCATTTTATTGACTGAATTATTATCTATTCAAACAAAGAAAAATACAAATAGGAGAATATTAAAATTATGAACATGTACAAATAACATTGTTTATGGAAACGGCTAGTTTTGCGCTTTATGGAGATTATACTGAGATTTCTTGACTTTTATTGAGCAATCAAATAATATTAAATCTGTTTCAGCTTGCTGAAACTCCTTTCTGTAGAAGAAACAGAAACTGGGGAGGTAAGGTATATTCTAAAGGCAGTAGTAAGGTTGGGATACTCCTCTTCTAGGTCAGGTCATGCTTTTCCACCCATAAGTTGGGGGACAATCCTAGCTCGGGGTGTCCCAGGCCGATTGTATTGTAAATAGTGTATATAAGCATGCCTGCGCTTCAGGTGTTACGTTATATAAGTATATAAGTTATATAAGTTTATTTTTTATTTTATTATTATTATTTTTTTTTTAATTTTCTGTAAATATGATATGAATGATTTCTTGGATCACTATTGCCATTGTCCAGAATGTAATATTATTAAAAAAATAAATAGTTTCTAAGAAGGTCCTTTTCTAGTTTATTTTTATAAATTAAACTTGATGTGGATGATTCAGTGGCATCTTCTAAGCCTCTCTCTACTGTCAGACCATAGTGTATGAAGCATTTAATTTCAAAATAAAATTCTTCCTTGTTAAGGTTTTCTACATAGGTATTTGGCTGCTTTGGTCTTTAAGTCAACTCCCATTTATGAATTTGGACACCACACAAATAACTAAACATAGGGCTGGTGTATACTAGCTGCAACAGTAATCGGAATTGAATAGAAACAAGAGCACCTGATTTAGTCCAATTCCATTATATTAATAGATAATATTGTAATTAATAGGTGTTATTGTTATTAATTGATAGTTAAACTGCTATACTCTACTTAAAAATAATTTTCAAAATAGTTTTTCACACGACATATTCAGGATTTACTAATATAAAATCATTTAAAAAAATATATATAGAGGGAGAGGTGGTAGTATCATCCCTACCATGCACAACTATCGAATGTGAAGAAATGCGGTTTCATGTTCGTCAGTTTGAAACGCACTAGCTAAGGCACGCAGTCTTGAACTCCTGATCCTTCTTGTTTCTTTGGGGATTAGGTTTTCAAGACTTTGCCACAATGCGTACCTCGCCTAGTGCGTTTCAAAGTGACGATTACGAAAATTACATTTTTTTACATTCGAGAGTTGGACATGATAGGGACGATGTGGAACACCATTTCGTTTTTGACTTACCAGTGCTAGAAATTTCAATGGTAATCACTATTTTTATATATTAGTCATACAGTACCAATTTCCGAATTCGCGCTCCTCCAACTACCAAATGAGTAAAATTCAATTTTATGGAAAAAGTGAAATTGGTGTACCTGACTTAAGGTGCGGGAAATATGGTACCCCTAAGCGTTTCTTTTTCGTTGTAGGATACGTGACATTTTTGAGCAGAATATTTGTTACGGTTGCAGTTATATTATCCCTAAGGACACATTATATTTTTGGGCCAGGTCTTCCATAAATATATTTTTTTTTATACGATTTTAGATTCGAGATTATTCATTTTCCAGTAAATAGGTGCCATGCCAAAAATCTCCGATAAATAACAACACTTTCTCTGTAGGTCTCATCATACAATTATAACAAAAATAAAAAATAAATCGGGTGGAGGAAGCTCAAAGAGAATAACTGGAGACCTCGCCTTCTGAGACGTCCACACTATTAAACAATACACAACATTGTGTAACAATTTTTCGTGTCTTCCATTTCAAATGAGGAATATTGAATTGTATCCCTTCTAGATTGTACTTGTTTTACATATATTGATATCTATGACAATTATTATTATTAAAATTGAGAGGATAAAATTGGAAGATTCCAAACACAAAGCCGTGAATCAGTAAATTTGAGCTTTGTTCATTTGTATCAATAACAATTCTGCATAAAATGATATAAAAAGGATTTTTAAAAAAATCATTCGAAATGCCGCCCCCTAAATTCTGCCGCCCGGGGCAAATGTTCCCTTTGCTCCCTCCTCTCTCCCTCCTAGATCCGGCCCTGCACATACAGTTCCCAAAAGTATTTAATAAATCTTAAAAGAGCATTTGGTTCCGATAGATTTATAAAACTATTTGGGGTTTTCAATATATCTTATCTTTTCCTTCAGTACTCACTTGGGAAGCTGCTTTGGAGAGATGCTCTGTATCCATTCAGGCTGTTGATATGAGATATGCTACCACTGTTCTGACCGTTTAGCTCTTCACTGTCGTTTGAGAGACTTTAGGATTTGTTTTGGAATCTTTCAATGATAGGAAAATGCAATTCAAGTCAAAAAGTAATTTTACCTTGAAAGATAAATTTATGAAAAAAAAAAAAACATACAGGAAATATCTTTTTATTTACAAAAATCTTACAATCGTGTCTTTGCACTATCGTCCTGTGGCGGGATCACTGTGTGGTTCTGTGGTGGGACTTATCGGGACGGATTGAGGGACTTAATGACGTCAAGTCCTAATGCAGAAAGCCTGTTAACTTAACTCGGATCTGAACCAAATCAAAACCGAATTATCGCTAATCACTCAATCTCCAACCATACCTATCAGCCTCAGCTCAAGTAGGCAGATATAGATTGGGCAATTATATTAAATACAAAATAATGTTTATTTTTTAAAAATAGGATTTATTTTTGTAGATTTCTATAAGATGGGGAACGTTGTTTCATGTTATCTACACCGCCAACTTTCATCAAGTACACTTTTATCAATTTTCATCATTATTGTTTGTTTTTAATAGTAATAAAACAAAAAAGTAAAAACTATTTTTGACTATACTTAGCAACAGAGCATGAAAATTTCTGAACTGATTCTTTTTTAATTTAAAAGATATCACCTTTAGCATGATTGGAGCTCTATTTTTTTTTTCTCCAAAACATTCAACAGCATTAAATGAAGAAACATTTATTATAATTTTGTACACATATCAAGGTTATTATGAATGTACATAAGTTATTTTCATTCTTTTATTTCGATAACTTTGGAGTTTATTTAGCTTTTCAGCGAGCCGATAGCTAGTCTAAGTTCTTTCATAGGTACCAGTAGTGGCAAAGAACAATATGGAGTCGCAATATAAAAATCACTAGAATGGGACATAAGATATTTCCTTGTGACAACGACGGTACGTTACAAATGTGTTATTCTAGATTTATATATATTATATACAGACAAGATTGCGTTGGAAACTGAATTCTCATCGTTTCAACTTTTATGCACTCACCGGTTCCTCGATTTTAAATTTGAATATATGGAAACATCCTTTTACCGAGAAACATAATATATTCCTGAGAACTTTATTTTTCCTACATAATGTGTTTAGCTTTACGTTATAGATATGGCCTCAGGAAAGAATGGAGGAGTGAGCATATTGAATAAACAGAATGATGGACTCTTTCATCAGTGGTTTATTTGATAAGCTTTTTACAGTTCGGCTCCTGTTTCCATCATTCCATTTTCAGTCGCATAACATACTCGGGATGGACAAGGATAAAATAATATCTTCCAGCTCAGCTTCTCTGTCTTTCAGGGTAACTGCAAATAGATTCAGATAAACTCAAATATTTTCTTGTGACCTCTAGAAATACTTTATCCAATTAAGGTATTTAATGGCATATATGCATACACACACACACACACACACACACACAGAAAATCTTTGGATAAATTTACTTAAGACAAGTTGAAGCTTTGTGCATATTCATATAATTATTTTCTGTAGAAAACTTACGAACAATCTTGATAGGGACATTTTACGGTAAAAAAACCTGTCCTCTTTTCTTTAAAGAATAGAAGAGTCCTTGAAGAACACGAATTAAATTATTATCATCCAGATAGAGCATTAAATTACTATTCCTATTACGAGAAAAGAATATTATGACAAAAGGAAAACAGAAAGACAAGCTCCCCATAGGAGTCTGGATTAAATAATTGTGAGCTTTAACATCATAGTAAAGCATGGGCATGAGTGATGACCCGACCCCATTTACCTAAGTTGTGAATCACATCGTTGTTTTCCAGGATGTAAATAGCCGCCTAAAGGTTTGGTCCATGGACGGTCTGCTTCGGAAAAAGAAATATCCTCCTGCGACTTCGTGACCCCAAACAGCAATATTCCGTAAATCTACATAGACCGGTTTTTCACTCCCCTGCCGAATGAGTCAGTGGGAAGGACACTGCGAATAGACCCCAAAGGGACCGGCTATGGAGCTAAAGCTTGCCTGCCGCTACTCCATGGAAACCATGGTTCGTAGCAACCTGAAGATGGATGAACACCTCCTGGGTATTTGTGATCCCGCAAGCAATACATTCCCCGAATTACTTAATTTAATTAGATTAAATTCATGTTCGGATTCATGTTCAAATTCGAATTCGGGATTCGAACTCACAACCTTTAGGTTTGTAAGTGCGTTAACCCGCTCGGCCACCCCATATATACCTTCACACGGACCCCATATATATCTTCACACACACACACACATATATATATATATATATATATATATATATATATGTATATATATATATATATATATATATATATATATATATATATATATATATACATATTTTTTTCCTGGTACATTTAGGCACTTCCAGCACTTCCCTTTGGATGGAATGAGCTGAAATTCGGTATGTATATTTTTTTTTAGGTAGAACAATTCCGTAGAAGTGGGGGTAAATTTCAGTCCAAATTTCAGAACATACAAATCTGTATTCACGGCTTTTACAGTTATGCGAACCTCTTTAGCCCCTCCAAATTGATTTGGGGATTTGAAAATTTGAGTGTGATTTAAATTGGTGTTAGAGAAGAGCCTTTTGCGGATCTCACATTTTTATCCCATCCCCACTATTTCGATATTTTCAATTTTGTATGTTAGTTATTATTAAAGATAATTTAAAATACGACATAGAGACGGAGTTCTGCTGCTCACGCTATTTTTATTATAATTTATTTTCTATATTTAAACTATATATTTGTATCGATTGTGTTATGCAAGAAGGGCCAATCAACTTTTTGTTCAGGAACCGATCTGTTTTTGTTTACATCCTAACGAGAAGCTAAAAGGGCCAATCTGTAAAACTAAACTGTTAAAATGATACATCATTAAATAATAAATGAAACAAACATCAAATTTCATAGCAAACTAAGCCATAATAATCTAAGAAGAATTTTAGAAGAATCTCAGAAATACCTGTGAAATCCAGATTGGTCCTTCTTGTGCAACATAGTCGATATAGTTGATAAAACTCAATATGTAGTCTTTAACTAGAATACATAACTTTAAACTATTGAAGTTTCATTAGAACTACTAACAATTTGAATTATTTATTCTAAAATATTATTTTGATTATCCTTAATCAAAAATAATTCTAGCCGGCAATGATAAGGTCAAAGCGCATTGATTAGATTAAAGCGCAATGATAAGGTCAAAACTTTACCTAAATTTAGCGAGGAACGAGTTGAGACCAATAATTGGTCTCTTCGCGAGACTAGTTATTTCAAGGAGACGGATATTGTTAACTTTACCGTAGATCATAGGAGGATGAAGGAAAGGTTGACCATATTCTTTGTGAATATGAAGACCTCCTCGGTCGGCAACAACTGGGTCAGCCATAACCTGAAAATATTGCTAGGAAAAACCTGATGAAAGAATTTTCTTGAAATCCCTACAGGACCTCTTGGAATTTTCAAGTGATATGAACGTGAATACCACTGAATTGCTTTCTAATGGTTAGCTTCTCGTCTAGACGAAATATGATTTCATTACTTATTTCCTTAGAAATCACCTGTACTCAAAGCTACTTCTATATTCTGAATAAGTGTTCCTCTGTTTACTGAATTTACCATTTTTCCTTTTTAAGAGCATACTCATTTTATATCCATTTTCTCTTTAATTTTCAGCCAAGCAGTTTCAATAGCCGAGATTGAATAAACTATTGTATTGAATAAACCCACTTGTATTTCGGAAGGGGGATATCATTGAGCAGTCATTAATGTAGCTGTCGCTATCAGCTTCTGTATCCGTGCAGTATTCAGTTAACTTCTTTTCCAATGAAATTATAAAGGACATAAGGAATCATGTCATTTTACCACGATTATACACGTTTACAGAAGGAAATAACTACATATAAAAAACATATACATTTTTATTCTAAATGATACAGATGGGTACGCTAAGCTCTATTAGTTATTGCCCCTAAAATAGGCTAATTGTGATGTTTCACAATAAATAAACAAAACAAAAAACTATTATGCATATAGAAAAGCATGATTCTGAAGTGCCACTTGACTAATTAGTCAATAAACTTGCATTATAGTAGCCTTTCTAGTTTATTAATTTGATTATTATCGCATTCCTTAACAGAATACCTCAATTAAATCTATACAATAATCATGTCTTGTCATAAATTCAATATGACTAGGACAATATACATATAGTTCAGAAAATAAGATCAATCGCTGTTTTTTATTTAAGATTGCGCTTAAATACAATTAATAAACTAATCATTTCGTTTTATCTCTGGTCTCAAAATACGCTCTTAGCCAAAATACTTAGATATTTTTATTAATAAATTTATTAATATTTTATGGCCAGTGAATTGACGGTGGAAAGGCAAAAGGTTGTCGCTTACAATTTGGTGAAAATCGGTTTATCGTAATGATCGGAAAGATATCATCCTTCTGGCTGGAATGGTAAAAAAAATTAGAACAGTAAGCTAACGTTTTAAGGTCCCCTGAGTCCAAATGACCAAGTCTCGCAAAATGGTCTATGTGTCTGTGTGTGTGTGTGTGTGTGTTTATATGAAGAGCCTAGCTCAAAAACGAAAAGTTGTACGATACTGAAATTACGTATTTAAGGTTGGCACCTGCATGTGATGTTACAGCAACATTTTCGTCAAAATCGACTTGCCGGACTTTATATAAGAGATTTTACAATTTTCTCGAAAACGCCTCTGAAGATTTTGATGAAACTTGCCTAAATTATTCTACATAAAGATCTTTAACTTTTAATTTATGTAGTAAATCACCGAGGAATTGCAGGGAAAAAAGTTATGATGAAAAGAATATTTTATTTGCGCATAGCTTAAAAAGTATGCATTTTATGGTAAATTATGTATAGAATTGTATGAAAGGTAATTAAATCATCTAAAAAACAAAAAAAGAATCATCAAAATCAGACCAGTATTAGCAAACAAACAACGCATCGGACTAACCGGAATTAGCTATTATGTCATGAATTTTACACTTTTTTATATTTTTCTCGAAAACGGCTCCAACGATTTTGATGAAACTTGCCTAAATTATTCTTCATAAAGGCATTTAACTTTTCATGTATGCAATATATCAAAGAGAAAATAGAGGGAAAAAAGTTATGATGAAAAGAATATTTTAATTGCGCATAACTTGAAAAGCATGCATTTTATAGTAATTTATATATAGGATTGTATGAAAGATAATTCAATTATCTAAAAAAACAAAAATATAATCATCAAAATCGGTCCGGCATCAGCTATGATACAGCGCATTGGACTAACAGAAATTGACAATTATATTTTACAATTGGATTTTACAATTTTCTCGTAATCGGCTCAAACGATTTTGAAGAAACTTGCCTAATGTCTTCTCCTTACAGCCCTTTAACTTTTCATTTATGTAGTACATCACCGAGGAAATGCAGCGAGAAAAGTTATGATGAAAAGAATATTTTATTTGCGCATAGCTTAAAAAGTATCCATTTTATGATAAATTATGTATAGATTGGTATGAAAGGTAATTAAATTATCTAAAAAACAATAAAAGAATCATCAAAATCGGACCAGAATTAGCAAAGATAAAGCGTATTTTATGGGGAGCACAAGACCCTAGATGGATAAAGTAACTTAGCGCATCTGAAAGGAGACGGATGCGACCGAACCTTCTCCCACCAATCTGTTATTAACAATATACTCTGTAATAAAGTAATTTAAGAATACAAAAGCGGAAATGAACTTAATAATTTCTACTTTCATAGTATTTAATGGAAAGAAAATATTTCCATGAAAACTTAACCGAAACTTTTAAAATATATTTGCAACTTGACGAAGTTAAAATATATAGGTAGTATACAGAATTGTACTAAAATTGTTTAAAAAACTGTTTTATTGTACTGAAATGGGAGAAGATGTGAAGAAGTGAATGCTTCTGAGTTTATTTCAAGCATTGTTTATATGGACTTTCTAGAATTATATTAAAAAGATAATTATTATAGAACGGTAAGGAAAAGTTGTGTGATGCGCGCACCGCACCAGATTTTTACATTTCAAATTGTGCTATAATTTTTAACTACGACCCTATTTAAATTAACTATTACAAACTAGTGTTCCGATGAACACAATCGATAGAGATGGAAATGAGCGTTCGATTAAAACCTAAACAAATGACGCTGCTTCACCATGACAAAAGCTATAGTACGTGGAAGTTATGAAAGTTGGCACAACTACTAAAAACTATGAGGCTAAAATTTGTTTTCATTTGATTTTGGATTGTCTTCGCTGGGACAGCTAACTCATAGAAGTATTCACGTCAAAAATAGTTTTCCATAAATTACAGCTTGATATAACAGGACACTGGGATCAATTAAATATATACTTTCTTCCTGCAAGGAAATTCTAACAATATCTTATTATTTTATCATATAAATATCATTATCTTGTTATTCCATGTTCTAAAATATTTTATAATAATTTTTTTTTCTTTTCAATTATATTTGATAAATATTTGAAACTCTGTGAATAGATAATTCAATGGCAATCCTAAACGTTGTTCAATTTTAATATTATCCAAACTCTGGCAGTTAATAATTAATGTAATAGAGCTCCTCACGCATTATGGGAAATGAGATTTTGTTAACATGAAAAAATTGTGGAACGAAGTACTATCGTTCAAAAGTAATTCAGAAATCAAGCTGTCGTCATGGCTTGCTCCATTTTTTTAAAAGTATCTCTGCAACCACCTTATTTTTTGTTTTTATCTCTGCGCAGCTCATATGATGAAAGCAGTGCTTGCAGCAATAGCAATAGTCTCTTCCATTTTTTATGGAACATATACTGGAAACATTGTTGAAAACATGTATCCAGACACAAGTCACTGTGTTTAAGAAATATATTTCTATCATCCATCAACGAGTTTCCGACATTTTTAAGCTGGTCTGTACTTATTTTTAGCAAGAACTAGGGGTTATAAGATATAAGTTTTTTATGTATTCGATGTTCTTGTTATTAATTAAATTATTTTTTATTGTGTTGAATATTAACCTGATAATAAAATACTAAATAATTTAATTTTCATTTTGCAGGAAAATATCCCCTGGTGCCGGGGTACCTTGTAAGGTTTAATTACCCGGAGAAGCCCTTATGTAGCTCGTCATTACTCGCTACCCGGTGAAATCTGTTACACGGCGCAACACTAATTAAAATTAAAAGTAGCTAATTAATTTACTTTAACGTTTATTAATTGAAGGATTAAATTTCTTTGGAAACAAGGGCCCTAATTCGAAAAACACTTCCTTGAAATGTTTGTGGAAAATCCTGTCTCTTTATCTTTTCATTATCTTCCTAATTTACAACGAACTCAATTCAATGTTTTATTTTTTAATTTATATTTATTACCCATACAGTCTTTAATTACTAGTAGCTATGTTTAAGAAATATTGGAAATCTATTCGAATTTCAAGTCAGAAATATGCATAAAAATGAACTATTTTCATAAAGAGCTCGCAATGCTAAGATGAAAATATCTGATGTGGACAACACACGAATTCCTTATACGTCTATTAAACTATAAATCGGTTTCCGATGCTGAGATAATGCAATCCGAAGATTGCACGACGCCACGACAAAACTAATCAAAATGGATTCAGGGATGGTCAAAATGGATATTCCGTTGAAATCTGAAAACCGAAAATTTTCGCGATTACAATACTTCCTTTACTTCGTACAAGGAAGTAACAACAAGAAGCAATTTTTAATCATTTTTGGGCGTGGGCAAAGATAAAACCAAACTTTAAATTAAAATTCATTCTCAGCACCAAAAAAAACATAAGGAAGGACCAAGTTTCAATTTCCTATTAATTAATGCGAGGTTGAAAGTAGAAGAAAAAGTTTGGGATCTCAAAATGACTACCATGGTATTTAGCGTTTCATGAGACCCTTGGTACTCGGAGTGTTAAAAAGAGTAACTGGATAGTGCAAAAAAAGTACTTTGGAAAAATTATTCAATAAGATACAATAAATTATTTCGTTCACATGTGGTGACTATGATGCTTTATTATAATTAATTGATATGTTTGCAATAAGTATATAATGATTACCGCGTTCTCTAGGAATTTATTTAAGTTAATATAAATTCTGACATTTGGAATAGAGTAGATTTTCCACAATATGTATTAAAAGTGAAATATAATTAGGAAATAAGTCATTTTAGTACTTTCAATGAACAATTAGTGGCAGTGTTACGTCGTTATAACTGAAACTTGCAGACGTGTCGTAATAGCAACTCCATGAATATTTAAAGGATTCACTGTCAGTAATTTATAAGGATCACACCATTAATTAATTGCTCAAATAGAAATAGATAACTAATCATAAGAAATAGTGATTTTAGTTTATTTTTTTAACTTAACTGTTACAGGATGCGTTTAAAATCCTGTCGTACAGATTAGAACCATTGTTAAGAGAGAAAACACTATCAGAGGATATGACTGAAGAAGCCCTCAAAAGAAATCGAGTGAAGCTCAGCATAAGCACGTATCTTATTCAAACAGATAAGGATGAGGCAGGGTTCTTTTTTGTAGTTCAATGGAGAAATGGATAAGTCTATATTGCTTCTCTACCTACGATCAAGAATATATTTCTTTTAAACAAGCTTTACTGGAAATTTAGATATGAGGCGTGGAGATGTAAAAGGAGAAAAATTCAGGTTTTGTAATTTTTTATATTATTAATGTTTTCCATACTGTAAAAAATATAAATCGTGCAATTTAAAAAAAAAAGAAGTTAAAAACGTGCAATTTCATGTGGAATAAAACTTACATATTTTAATCAGGATGTCTTAATTCGTGTAAATAAATTGGTCTTGATGAATTTCCAGCCAGCGGAAAAAAAATGCAATTGTATGAGAAACCGGACTCTAATCATAACAAATGCAAAACAAATACGGATCAAAATAGAAATATTTATAATCCTGGCCTCAAAGTCCTTAATCCTTTTGAAACCCTGAAAGTTGATACGTAAGACAAAGTATTTAAAGTTTCCCGTAATTCTTGTAAATCCTGTGTCTAGGAAATTTTCACCACCAGATAATAAGATAATTGTCCGGATCGGATATCTGTCGTTGCAAAATATAGACAACGGAATTTGGTTAAATTTTTGTGTTGTCTGTCGTAGTATCATGTATCGTCGTCTGAAATGCGGAAAAGTTTTAAATAATGATTGCTCTATCCATCAATGTTTTCTCTGTCAAGAATTGTGCCAATGTGTAAAGTTTTAATATGCCCAAGTTTGTCGGAGTGTAATAAATTGAAGTACTGGTTGCCCTTTATTTGTTTGTAACCAATATTTGCTTTCGCTGTAATAAGGTTTTCGTTCTCCAACGTTGTCTCTTGCCAAATAATTCAGTAGCCATGCTAGTGTAGATGGATTCCTAATGGCATCGGAGAAGATGCATGCCGTGTCAGTATTACATATAAAATGAATGAAATTTTTCCATATTTTTCTTTCCTTTCATATTTTTTAATTTCTGTTTCGCAGTTCGCAGTGTCCTCCAAGACTAATAATAGGGCAGGCATTGTTTTGTCATTGTATATGCTTAGATTGATCTTAGTTCTAGTGAAGAGCAACAAGAAAGTTATATCCGTAACTTTATATCTGCAGCATGATTTTATCTTGCAGTTACTGTGGAACGGAGGTATTTAAATCCACCAGGGCTTAAGCGGGTGGATTGGAGGATATATTCCCCAAATGTACGAAAAAAAGTAAGGTTTGTGTTTTTTAAGTAATATTTTTGGTAAATTTTAGCAATAATTTGTTGTCCAATTTTCATGCTTAAATCTCCTAATGTAGCGATTATACAAATTTAGATGATTACTTGCCTTCTTATTATTAAAGCCCCCCTCACGAAAAAAAATCTGCGGATGCACCTGGTTTAAGCTGTATAAGGTACCACAATAAGGTACGTCGTGGCAGGGAATCGCTCGTTTTCTAGCATTCCCAGCAACTCATCAAAACCAGCACCCACATTACAGGACCACGGACTGATCCCTCCCACCCACTCTCTCTCTCTCTCTCTCTCTCTCTCTCTCTCTCTCTCTCTCTCTCTCTCTCTCTCTCTCTCTCTCTCTCTCTCTCTCTCTCTCTCTCTCTCTCTCTCTCTCTCTCTCTCTCTCTCTCTCTCTCTCTCTCCCCCTTTCTATGGAAGCTTCTACCTCGCAGTACCTGTAAAAACTTCGACTAAATTATAATTATTGTAGTATGTAAAATACCTATTGAACTATTAACACTAGATTTGCGTAACTTATAAGCAGACGGACTTAAATTTATTGAAATTTTTATTCTGGAGAAGCAGAATTTTTTGGTGAGAATATTTATTTTTGTTCATTTTAATTTGTCTTCCAGTAAAAAAAAACAAACTGAGAAGTGGGCAGTGTAACAAAGCCAATGCTCGGAAGGCTTAATCAATTTTCAGAACAGTCCCCCTTAGGTTCCGGCTGGCCTCGAAGAAAAAGTGAAGACAGCCTGAGAAAGGTGTGGTTAAATTAGAGCTAGTTAATGGATTCGCGGACACCGGACCACCCAGGCGATGTCAGGACAAGGGGTGGAGCCATCCGATGAAATCCCAGAATTTCCTCCCTCTATAAAATTAATCGGTCAATGATAACAAGAATGCCGAGGATCTATGAACAACGTCTTCGACCCCCTCTTAGGAAGAACAGGAGAGAAAGGGGAAGAGAAGCCGAGGAGGCAGGAAAAGAAGGACTTCCTCTATGATCTCGCTTGACGCAGGACTTCTCCACTGATCTTGCTTGAGGGCGGAACAACGACTAGGTCTGACTCTGAAGATGAGAGATGTGCTCTGGCTCCATGACTGAAGATATGCAGGAGAACCCGATGGAGAAATGCTGAGGAACCATCAACACCAATTATTACCGATAAGAGATTTATGTTAGAACAGTTAATGGCTAAGTCTTTGCTGAATCGTTCCATGGTTAATCTTTTATTGTAATAGTTTATTATTTTAATTTTGAGGAATAAAGATAAATGTTAGAAAGGAGGTTGTTCTTTAGTAACCATTTTAATTTGAAGATATTTCATTAAGTAGGATAGCAGTAAATTTGAAAATGTAGGAACATTATCTTGGTTAATTATTAAATAATGGTTATCATAAATCAGGCCCTTGGAAAGGTATCCTATTTAGAGGACAAAGTAAGTAATTCCTAATTATTCATAAGCTTACATAATTTTGGGATAATCATTCTCAATGATTGCCCAATGGCATCCCTATATATATATATATATATATATATATATATATATATATATATATATATATATATATATATGAAATGTGGTTTTATATTGGTAAAAATTATATTTTTAAATATAATTTATTTCTAAACATTAATGGCTTTATATCTCTTTTAAGATTGAGGTAAATATTTCCCATTCTTTCCTTAAAATATTAAGGGCTTCGAAATAAGGCCAAAGTATTCCTATATTCGACTACAAAGGCCATTATTTGCCAGTCATACGATTCAGGTAGGAAGCTAAAGGAGATATCTCAGGAGATATCTAGGAGAGGCTTTAGCATGCAATGGCTTCGTGTAATGGAGAGGAAACGGTGTTATTTCCACTCTAATATTGCAAATATTTCCCAGCTAACACTAGAATGGACCACACATCCTATATCATAAAACCTTTTGCCATGTATTTTCGAAATTTTCGTTCTTGTTAAAGTCAAATTTAATTTAATCTTCATTAAATTTTATCTTACATTAAAAATCTGTCAAAATTAATGTTATTTTTTGAGGGAATTAGTTGAATGCTTATCGGCGGTCGATCAAGGTGAAATAAAACATTTATTTCTTATGTTAGCTCTCCCAATACCAGGTGGTATATGTCCAGACCAAAAATCTTATTTTTTTCGTATGCCATGGTAAAAAAAAAAACAGCGATATATTTATTATCTGTAATGAGCTCGCGATGTTTTATGAGAAAATTTGTAACCTACGATTTATGGCGATTTTTTTTTCCTAAAAGAAAATGATTGGTGTATCTTGGGATTCCGCTTTAATATTTCACGTCTGTAAAACTTCAGGTGAGACATCATGTTTTATTGTTTTTTTTTCCTTACAATTATTTTTTACTTTAGAGGAATTGGCAAAAAGAACATAATAAAAGAAAAAAATGCGTTGCGTAAATTTTAAGTTGGTTATGTTTGGTCATCTTCAACAAATGCGCAGTATCCAACAGTAGAATAGGCCTTCTCAGGGCCGGAACTTGGAGAAGATCAAGGGGATGAAAAATTTTTGTTAAAATTTTGACCTTTGAAAAGTTTTGACCTTAATTAATTCAATTAAATGAGTTAATGTTATGAGATACCGATTTTTTAGCAGTAATACGATAAGGTACGAGTTAATAAGGCACTAAATTCGAAACACGAGAACTAGAGGGTTCGAAGTTCAAAGAGAGGGAACCGAGCGTAGCTCGATCCGTGAATGGTGCCCCCTCTACTTAAAGCCCTGAGTGACTGCGCTGGCAGCAACCTCTAATTAAAAAGGAGGGAGGAAGCAAGATTAAGACATCCTCTCCTGTTGGAGAGAGAGGGCAAAAGGGACGGAAGTAATTCCTGTTATTCGGATAAGAGCCCCCGGGGTCGAAGAGATTTAACAAACACTAGGGCTATAATACGGCAGAAGGGTCTTGTCTTTCTGTTTTCGTTTTGCCTTTATACTCTTCTCTCGTAGTTTACAAGAATAATATAATACTCTATCAGGGTCATAATTATTTAATTCAGGTTCCTCGAGGGAATATTTATTCTTTTAGGAATAGAAAGCAACTTTCTCTTTCCAAAAATATTCGTACCAAGATCATTCGTAATTTTTCTAGAGGAAGTAATGCTATGAATAAATAAAACGCTTTCTTATTGGATTAAAAATTTTCTTTATATATATATATATATATATATATATATATATATATATATATATATATATATATATATATAAATATATAATCGAAGATATTAGCTACCATTTGAGCTGGTTAGAATGATAGCTGTGTCAGTTAAGTTTCATTTATTACAAGAAAGTGAATGTTTTCTAAATGCACTCAAGCTTTACATTGGCTACTTCTTCTTCTCACTATCTGGGATTACGGACTACCAAAATATAGTTTTGCATTAGAATACTATTAACTATTACTTAATATTTCTTATTCTTGATTTCTTAATTTTTCAATATTCACTTATACACATATTTGAATAATATATATTTTAATTTTCAATACCATTCGTTACTTAACTCACTTTTTCATATGATGTTGGCAGAAAATACTTGATAATTAACTCTTAATTTGTTCAACAAAATGCAAAACAAGTAGCATTGCTTAAAACATTTTTTTTTTTGCCAACATTTAATAAATTGTAGAAACATTCTTCTGAAATAGGGAGATCATATTATATATATATAATTATATATAATATATATATATATATATATATATATATATATATATATATATATATATATATATAATATGATCTCCCTATTTCAGAAGAATGTTTCTGAAATTTCTGAAGAATGTATATATAAAATTATATATAATCGTTGGTGCATCTATTTTTGATCACGTAACTTCTGAACGACTTTACCGATTATTACTTCACACAATATATTTGGGTATTCAAGACGATGGCTCATAGCTATGTTAGGATCCGATAGGTAGCGCTGGAGTAAAGTTATAAGGCAATTCTATATTTATAAGGTGGCACAGCAGTTACGCTCCTTCAAATAGTGTTTATGATAAAGCTTTAAGATTTACACAAAATAAATATTATATCATTAATCTAAATTTATTACAATATAATGTATTACAATAACACCGTGGAATTCTGTTTCACAACTGGTACTGAACTGGTATCCAGCACATACGCAGACTGGTTGAGGGCTCATGAAACTACGTTTAGGTATTTAGAGTTGTTTAATTTTTATTTCTTATTTAATTTTTTTTTTAAGCACTTTTCTCATTACTTAGATAATGCGTTGTGAAGACAACAAATGTGGAGCATATCCTTAACATTATTTTAGTTTTTGTCTTGATTTGATATCTATAAAATTACAAGATTTAGAGACATTTTCCCAAACCTTGTTTTCAGCTGCGAAGATAACTTAAAATGGCTGCGAAAAAAAAATTATGAGCCCGAAAAATATTATATCCACGGTTTTTAATTCATCAAATGATAGGTAAAAAAATAACTGGTAAAAAAATCATAAAATCAAAAATATTGAACACCGGTTCTGAGTTATTTCAAATGGACTGACCCGTGTGTGTTTTTTTCTTTTACTGCGCCCCCAACATAATTCTTACCTCAACTTCGTTGTTTGAAACCTATGGAATTCAAAAATTGAAAAAAGTCAATCGATTTTCCCCAATCGATAAATTTCCCCAAGTATTATAAACTATTGTTTCAATAAATTCATCATCCAAGTATTAATTAATATTTTAAACATGGATGAGATTTTATAGGTTAATTTTGAAAAATTAAAAACAGTTTTGAGCATTTTTATTTCAGTACCTACTGGAACAAAGTTTTCCCTATTTCTGGTTATAAGTATTACTTCAATTTTCAACTATCTCATAAAAGCTTTATTGCTATTTTATAGCAATTCAGACGAATCAAATTAATAATTCAATGTTAGGAAATGCATCAGTGAGATCATCGAAACTCTTTGCTAAATTGTGAAAACTTATATTCTATTTTCTGTTATTTTAAAATATTTCGTATTGCAAAAAAAAATCAACAAAAATAAGCAAATAAAACGGTCTCATGCAGCCTTTACTAACACGATCTCATATGTTCAAAATAACCAATAAATGGTTTGCAGTTTCAAGTTACAACCATTGCCAACAACTGTTACTCGATATTGCCAACTTCATATGGCGGGAGCACGAAACTGCGACGTCCAGCAATGTTAGGCAATCCCATAAACGTGAAAGCAAATGCCTGAAATAAAATTTTCATTTTTACGCTATTTAGGATTAAGCAATGACATCTGTAAAGTATGCTCTCCTGCAGAGTTCTGGAGGTGTGTTCTCATTTCTTCCGGCAGCAAATTATGGCCAGAACACTCAAAAGGTTAAAGAAAATTAAATTTTCATTTTATTATTGCGTTAAGAAATAGCAAGCTGTGATCATTGTATAAACAACTATTAAAATAAATCTACTCTCTGAAATAGATTATAAACAAATATGATTGAAATTTATGAAATTGCAAAATGGCGTCTATTTCACTAGGCCAAAAAAATTAAATAATTTACTAGAAAACTAATTTTCATCAAGAACAGAATAAAAATGTAGGTTTGTATTAAAGCCAAAAATAAACATACAACTTATTTTATTTTTAATAGAAATTATCAGTGTTTTTGAAAATCGAAGTACATTTCTGTAAACGGAATATCGGAATTAATTAATTAAATATGCATGAACAAACAGATTTAAATTTATTGTCAATTTTTTATTTTTACTTATAACCAGAAAGAAGTAAATATTGGAAAGAATTTTCGTTGACCGTAGATGTATATCTTAAGGGAGAAGTTGGTCGGAGGGTGCGGTCAAAAAATTAACACTTAAAAGTAACTTATATAAGTAAACCTATATATTTGTACCGACCTTTCGGCCTAAGTTTTAGGCTATCTTCAGGGCAGAGAGGCGTGTGGTCGAGCGCCAACATAGAAATATGTAAAACTTTGTGTAAGTAGTATTGAAATAATAAACCCCAAAATTGTTTTCGAGTTTACTTTAATTTTTCTAAATTAAAGTATAAAATTCCCTATGTGTTCAAAATATTCATTGATGCTTGAAAGATGAATTTATTAAACCAATGGGTTTTAATGTTCGGGGATAGAGAAAATCTAATCAGTTTGGCTTTTTTTAAAAGCATTGAATTCCATACGTTTCAAACAACGAAGTTGAGATAAGAAATATGTCGGGGGCGCTGTAAAAGAAGAAAATACAATCTGGTCAATCCGTTTTAAATAACCAAGACCCTCTGTGTTCAATATTTTTGATTTTTATGATTTTTGACCAGTTATTCCCTATCGTTTGGTGAGTTAAAAACCATAGGTATAATATTTTTAGTGCTCATATTTTTTTCTTTTTCAGACATTTTAAGTTATATTCCCAGCTGAAAAAAAGCTTTGGGAAAATGCCTCTAACTCTTGTAATTTTGTAAATATCAAATCAATTTTTCATCTTTGATCTATAAGGCATAGTTGTTTTTTTTTGTATGTTTACGATACAAAAACAGGCAAAGATTCTTAATCAGTGGTAGCTGTATACGCGGATCTAACAATAAGGAGAAGTTGGCAGTTGAGGGAAACCTGAACGAATAGCAATGAACCCTATAAATCTCCCCGGCAATAAATCCCCTACCCCTCCACCTATAGTGTTATCGCTCTCCTTTATTAACCCCACCTTCATTTTATTATTTCTAAATCTTCCTGCCATTTAGCTTGTTTACAGTAAGTCAGACTTTACATCCTTTAAACATATATATTCTAGAGAAAAAAGATTATTTTTTAATCGAAGTAGGTTTTTCAATTCATAAAACGTAATATTTAGCGCTGTAGAAGTGTACCAAGGAAGAAAGATATTAACACTGATTCTTTTTCGTGTATAGTTTTATTATTTTTCTACTAGCTGTAGAAATTTCAATCTCTAAAACTTTGTACTTTTTTTTTAATATTAATTTTCAAAAATGGCCAAAAGTCATTTTTAGCAATGTTTAAAGTTGAATATGTCAAAAGCAATTGAGAGAAAAATCATGAATCTAATATAATTTATTTTTTGCCATTTTTGAAAATTCATATTACAAAAAGGACAAAGTGTAAGGGATTGAAATTTCTACAGCTAATATCGCAATGAAAAAACTACACAAAAATAAAGATGAGTCTCTTTTCCATAATACACTGTTACATTGCTACAAATCTTAATCCGTAATTTCTTTAACCACTTTCTGCACTACTGAGGTTATGTATTGCGAGGAAAAAAATATAGAGCATATCCTTTTCATAATTTCAGTTTTTGTTTTGTTTTGATATCTGCAAAATTGCAAGAGTTAGAGACATTTTTCCAAAGCTTGTTTTCAGCTGGAAACCTTAATTAAATGGACTGCAAATTGAAAACTATGAGCCTGAAAATTTTTTTACCCATGTTCCAAGCTCACCAAATGAAAGGGAATAATTGGTAAAGAAAATCATCATAAAAACCAAATGGATTGACCCAAAGGTAAATATAAACTTGTTTTTCGGCCCATGTTTTAAGCCTTCATTAAAACAAGGGCAACGAGTCCAGTGCTCCAGATCAAGTACTACGGGCTTGTCGCGCTGAAGAAGGCTTATAACTTAGGCCGAAACGTCGACACACATTAATAGTAAGTTTACACTCATCTTTGTATTTCGTTCATCGACCGCATCCCCCTTACAACTTCTTCTTTAATTAAATCGACGGTCAACAATATTTCCACCATTGATAAGTTAAGATAAGGTGAAAACGTTTATTGACTGTCCGAATGTTTATGCCATCAGACCTATCATCTCCAGGTACAGAGATAGATCCTGTATTTAGCACCACTTACCTCGTTGTCCTCTTCGAAGGTTGAAACGGCAGGATAACTATTTATAACCGGGCAATTAGCGTCATTATAATAAACAATTTCTCCACTCAAGTTCTGAGCATCTGCGGATATAGCGCTCCCACTTAGCCTCCACTGGCTTTAGTACTAATGAGGCGGGTGAGGGAAAAGCGGCTTGGACCACACATTTTTGTCCTCAAAAGCTTGTTTTTATGTTACCAGACTGCATGCAAATATCAATAAAGAATTTATTGTTTTTAGTATTTATTTTATATTTTTTCTTCTTCTGCATTCTGGCATGATAATTTGACGCAATTAGTTATTTTTGAATTCTGCACATTATAATCTCTAAGCATTTAAACCTGTAAGATTGCAATTCAATAAATTAGAAATTCAACCAATATCGTTAAAAATGTATCTTTCATGTTGCTTCATAAATTGGTTATTTTATTTTTTGGCTTATAACGGAAAAAATTCTAGTATATCAAAATTTCAAAATATATTAAGGCGAAATCATTGCTATGCTGGAATTACATAAACGAGTATATTACTGACTATAAATGTATGCTCAAAAACACTTAGCATACTAAAGTCCTTTAACCGGTTGAAATATTATTCTTGAGACACTGGAAAGTTACTCAAGACTGAAATAATGTCGGAACAGAGGGAGATAAGAGCTGGTGTTGGATGAAATATGTCCTGGTGGAAGGGTGCTTTAAAGCGGTCTTTAGGGTGAAGTTAGGAGAACTTGTCCCAGGTGGGGTATGCCAAGCCTCCTTCCTACACTCACAAATAGTCTTGCAACTGTCTCAGCCAGCTAAAGAACCGAAATTTCAGTCTATGCAGCTCCATTGTGTGGCCGCAGTAACTACTAGACTGTGTGGTGATTAATTGCAAGCAGTCAAGTGATTCTGTCTCGTGTTTAGTGGAACAAGATGTCTCGTTGTTAGACAGCTATCATGCCTTATTTGAATGGAAATTCATTCAATTAATATAAACTATTATATCTTAAAATTTAATGTCGAACAATCATTTTATTTTGAACTGAAAGAATTACTATATAATTGATATTTAATATTAAAAAATTATATAAAATTATATATTTTATGTTAGGGTGGTACGTAGCACTTTGGAATTGAAAGAGCAAAAGAAAATCACACGACTTTCATAAACCACCCTACTTTGAGTTGCAGTTAATTTCTACTGAATATCGTTTGAGGCATTGGTAGCCAAGAGTGTAAAGGCGTCGCCGGTTCGAATCAGGCTTTGGCGGGTTAAAATTTACTTCCTGGCAGACCCACCGAATGAATCTCGACATTCCCACCTTGGTAAAAATAGGTTGGTAATATGCAGGAATAAGCCGTTCTTTTAATATTAGAAGAAGATGATGCTAAACGCCATTAAAAATAAAAAAAATAATTTATGCTCAAGGGGGCTAATGAAATATTAAAAGCTTCCATTTAATTTCCATAAATACTATAAAAGTAGAAATTATTAACAAGATTAACTATAACATAAGTTTATGCGTTTTTCCTCTCTCTCCATTAACTTCTACGATTTAATATACGAATTTCATATATTAATTTTTCTAAAATCTTTATCTTTCCAATGGCATTATGTGTTTAAATTACTATTCTTATTTCCGAAAATTAGTTTTCAACCAGGGAAATTGATATTAAAGAAAATTTAATTGTATACTAATATAACGAGTTTGATCAAAATCGTTAGAGCCGTTTTCAAGAAAATTGCAAACAAGCATAAAATCGGTCGCATAAATTGGCACTTTTATTGGCATTTTAGCATAAAAGTGGCTGTATTATCCCAGGCATTTACCTACATTAAATACGAAATTTCAGTTTCGCACAAATTTTCTTTTTTGAGCTGAGGTATACACACGCAGACCATTTTGCGAGACTTGGTTATTTGAACTTAGAGGATCTTAAAACATCTATTTCCGTTCGCAATATTTTACCTTACTACATATTTCATATATAGGTAAGTGAAACTAAAAAAATAGTAATAAGAAAATTGGCATATTAGTGATATATTATTAAATGACAGAGAATAAATTTATACTTTGAATAAAAAATTATGACTAAAATTCATGAATTATTGATGCATTGCTCGTTTTCAAGGTCATAGATATGTTTAGTGTTGCCCCTAACTGGTTTAAAATTGTGTGATAATAACTTGTTATGATTTGGACGTATGTGAGTCCCATGTGTCCTATTCAGACGATACTAATTGTCATTTATTCCCACTTTTCTTATTGTGATATAACTCCCTGGGTGGGGACTCATCCCATATTGACTGCCATATTTTTTATTAATTCTTTATATTAGATGGGAGGCGAATTCTGGTTTAATGGTATCGTATAATTTCAAATAAATAAATATGACTTGTGGCATTTAATGAAAAAAATGATAAATTATTTTTGCATATCGTTTTAAAATCGTATTTCTTGTAAAATCTTATTGAAAAATAAAAATTGAAAGATTTTATTATTTTCCTTTTTTTTAAGAACGCTTAGAGTAGTGGTGTTAATACGTGGACAACGTTGCAATTGTTATCTATAAAAATAAAACATCACTGTTATTATATTTATACGACTCTTTGTAGATAGATAGACCCTTAAAATTGATTAAATGCTTCATATAGAAAATTGTGCATATGAATGGAACAATTATGGTTAAAAATTACATGATCTTGGTCTGTTTATCGTATGCCATTACGACTAATAGCAAAAGCATCTAGGTACGTTACAAACAAAACTTTACATAATGATATAAATTTACCAAGAGTCGATCAAGATATAAAGACTCATATAAACGTATAAAGTTTATTTCATAATAAACTATAACGAGTATCTCCAAACTAAAACACGCGGAGCATATCTGTTGAATTTTCAAATTCCTCCTATATTACTCTAGGCTTAAATAATAGATAAGCAAAAATATATTTAACTAAATAAATTAATCTTTTTAGTCGTATTTTCCTCAACTGTATCAAAGGTCATCGGAGGGGTAAGGTGATGAATTTTATGTACGTTTCATAACCTCTAGAACACTATTATGAGGGTATTGATATAGTATATGTATATATATATATATATATATATATATATATATATATATATATTTTTTTTTTTTTCTTCCTGCTAGATTTGGCATACCCAGTGGCCCCCTTCGAATCAAATGAGCTGAAATGCAGTATGTAGGGTTGATTTTTAGGTGGAACAATGCCATAATAGTAGAGGTAAATTTCAATAAAAATTTCGTTTTAACATTTGTTTCGCTGTTTTTAAGGTAACCATGCAGCCCCTCCAAATTAAGAAATGTGCTCCTCCAAATTTGTATGTCAAATAGGCTAATATTAGAGAAGTACCTTTTGGGAATCTGAAATTTTTCCTCCGATATTTTCAATTTTTTATTTTAGTGAAAATATGACCTTAATGATGAAGCTCTGCTGATCACGCTTTTTTTAAATATTTTAATAATCTACTATAAACTTGTACAAACACTTGTAACTATCAACTATACCTTCATCGATAATCTAATAATTTATTTACTATCCATGTTTTTGTCCCATTCGAGGATCTGGACTCTCACATTAAATATTTTCCTAGCATCCGCTTGAAAGTATAAAAATATTAAATCGGCTGAAAATATTTCATCACACAATTAAATTATAGAAGATATTTATTTTCTTTATTTCTTTTTGGGGAGGGAGTACTAAGTATTAAAATTAACATGCCATAAATGGAGTATATAAAAAACATAACACACCCACACACATATATATATATTGATATATATATATATATATATATATATATATTGGTTTTGAAAGACTGTGAAATTAATGACATCTAATATAATGATAATTCTAGAAAATTGAGGATGTGGACGTGATTGTAACAACCTTGGAGAGAATTGAAATTTGCTACAGGATATATATCGCTTGTATATATTGCATAGGCGGCAGTTCTCCCAACTTAGGTCGGACTATTATAATATATCCCGGTAAGCCAATAATTCACCCGTTTTAGGTGTCAAGCGAGAGCCCTTCAAAGCGTTCACGGTGTACGAGCATTCTGCCAACTTTACCACCGAATACTGGACTTCAGTGACAGTTGATCCAGTAGTTCCAGATACTGCCCTATTGGATAGTTTCCACCTTATTGGCGTATATGTGATATGCCCATGCCATGTTTGAACCATGAAGGACCAAATGTCATTGTGATCTGTGAAGAGACCGTGGGTATATTGTTGGTTCCGAAACACTAAAAACCTTTGTAATTAATTGACAACTGAGTGACTTCTGTGTGTATGTTTATAACTTACATTCGTTTTGCAGGAAATATTATACCATTTCTTTCATTTAGATGAAGATTATAATTTTTTTTTGAAGCTTTAGGGTTAATCTTCTTTCAGATAGGTAGCCAAAAAATTGTAAATTTTCCATTCTTAAACGGTACGTAGAAAAAGCATCTATATACGTTACAAACAATACTATACATAATGACTTAAATCTACCAAGAGTCGACCATCATAGCACGCGGGTTAGATCTGACCCACGAGCATTCTTGATTTGGTCCAAAGGGTGCTAGATGAGAGCTCATTCCGCGACCTAAGGCAACTAAGTCATGCCCAGAACAATGCACAGTACGGTCAATTTTCTGCCGTGAAAACTTGTTTATTTATGGGTTTAATGTTTAACCATGTATTTTATCATTGACTCTTATTTACTTTATTATCACTTAACTTCTTCAAATTTAAATTGTGATTTCTATAATTGACGTCAGTGACCACATATTAATCACTCAATTAAATCACTCAAGAGATCACTCAACTAAAGGAAAATATAATAACATTTCTCTTATTTTTTTTAAAATATTTTTTTTCAGCGTGTTTCAAAGCCCTTTTTTTCAAAATTAAAAAGCACGTGTACTAGTACTAGAGCGTAAAGAAAAAAAAAAGATTACACAAATCTGCAATTTTTGTGAAAATTGCATTTCTCGTTCTAATGTCAAATGTATACTTTCACGTTTTCCAACTGCACAAGAATTAAATATTTTAAGATTTTTAGGAGGAGATATTTAAGGAAATCTTCACGACCTAACACCAACCTGGACATGATAAAAAAATTTTCATCGGACCCGCTAATTTCTCCCTTTCGGAAATAAACCCATAAAAATTGGTTAAAAAATTTCATCTGAAAGTTCTTGAAAAATTCGAACAGCCAAATATTCTTTTCTAATTTACTACTTTTTATTAAAATAATGTTATCCTCTTCGTTTCAACAGTTTTTACTTTCCCTTTACTAACCATATTTCATTATAACAAAAAAAAAAGATTTTTGGCTATAATTTTCAAACAATTCTATGCAATTAAAAAATAATTGCGTAAGACGTATAGAAGCGAAATATTTCTGAGGGTATAAAACAGTTCTCTCTTATTTTTTTTCTTAATTTTTCCAGGAATTAATAAATTCCTCGTATATTCAAAAATGTTTTATTTTTGCATCTTGAACAACATTTCGAGCCCAAGTTGGCTCATCATCAGGTTCCCAATCTACAAATATCAGTTACATTTTTAAGATAATTAAAATATACTAAAATATTATATTATATTACATTAATAAATAAATAAATAATACAATTGGTCAAAATTATTATATTATACAATTATTCATCATAAGGGTAAAGGTATTACCAAATTAATTTTAATCATTTTATAATCATCCAGTTATTTCAGTCCTCATTATTCACATAAATAATATATTCAACAATCTATTGGCATTCCCTCGTCAATTCTGTTACTATTTTTCACGTTTATCATTCTTTTGATTTCTAAGCTAAACAATGTTTAAATTGTGGTAGTTTTAAATATAAATTAATTCAAAATCCTTAAAATGAAAAAGTTTTCAACATATAATAAGTTAATTATTATTTTGTTAAAAAACGTTTTAATGTAATATAATATAACGCTTTATCTTAAATAATATAGCATAATTTATTTATCTTAAATATTTGTGAATTGGAACCTGATGATGAGCCAACTTGGGCTCGAAACGTATATAAAGATGCAAAAATAAAAGATTTTTGAATATATGATAGGTTTATTACTTCCTTGAAAAATAAGGAAAAAAAGTAATAGAAAAGTAATAATTAAGATGTGCGCGTCGAATTTTTGAACATTTTTTTTTCGGATTCAGCATCTCAAAAAACAAGATAATGGTATGTTTCAAAATTTAGGCCAGTAATTTGCATTTCGCCCCCACTGTGGGATGATGCAGTTTTCCTCCATCTCTTACGTTATCATTTCTTTATGAAGATATTTTTAAGAGGGATATTAAAAAATTAAAAGATGGAATCGATTTCATTTAGGAATAAGGAAGAATTATTTCATCACCAGGGATTCATTCTCGGACTAATCTTTTCTAGGCCGGTATAAATAACAAAATTGATGATCAATTGCCTCTAATTACTAATCTAATTGTTAGAGAATAATAACACAACAATTATTTCATCGGTATACGATCCAAGAACATATTGACGACTCTATATTTACAATAAGTAGCCCATATCCTATTTCAGACATGAATACAAACGTCCGACGTCAGATAAGATCTGTTATATATATATACCTAAACGAATGGGAACATGGATATAGCTCATTTTCGATTATAATGTTTCGGAGTTAATCCGAGGGAGTAGTCCAACATTATGAACGATATGTTAAATTAAGTTACTGTGGCCGGCGTACTGACAGTTTATGCACAAGGCATGGGATATATGGCTTTAAGTTATTTCACCACAATATCATATAACTCAAGGCTAGTACATCGAGTCAGGATTAAGTTATAATAATAATATATAAACTTTATCAAGCCTAATAAAACTATCGAGTTATTAATTTAATTAACGAGTTATTAACTGTTTTTATAATTTTGGAATAAATTTGTGTAAAATGATTTATTTATCTGAGTGAGACCAGCCAGTGATCCAGCTCAAATTTGATTCTTTCCTAATACTGTATTTAATAAAATGACGGGAATAGATCATACAAGGGTCATGGGACTTTCTTTAATTTTTTCATGACTATCTGCCCAAGCCTCAAAAAATTACAACTTCCTCTTACTTCATTACTTTTACGAACAGCGCTGATGTCATTAAAAACTTTTTCATAAATGAATAAATACAATTATATTATATTTAATAAAAACAACATATAAATATATTATTTGTTTGTGTTTTTATTATTTTATTGTTAAACCTGACTGAATGTAAAACACGTATCTAATTAATTGGAAATGAAAAAAATAAATAAAAATTAAAACCAGTTCTTCTTGTTTAAAAATACTTTAGATATTATTATTATTATTATAAACATTATTGCGTTTAAAATCTATGTTATCTAAAAGCGATGCTAGCAAATCATATTTTACATATACAATTTTCTTTTATCAGATCTCGAATGTTCCTTGGACATCACAAGCATTACTTCGTTTCTTGTACAACGTTTGATAATATACCCGTGAATCTTAGAAAACAGTCTTTGAAGTCCTAACTATTAGCAGTTTTACCAAAATTTTCGAGTAATTTATCATTTTTAGTATATTATTTCTAAAAATGATTATAAATTACAATTACAATCATTCGAAGGAGTTTTAATTTTAAAATTATCCCAGGTTCTCAGTTGGTGTTGACATTAAAAAACAACAAACAGAAAAATAACAATGCCAGCCAATGTTATGGCTTGGTGGGGCATGGCTGTTTTAATACTGTCCTCATGGGGACAATTTCGAGTTGGAATGTTGTTCTAAAAATGAGTCATCCATTTTTACGTTGTTAAATCTACGACACGCATCGGATACTGGCACATGTATGATTCATATTGTCAACTAAATATAAATTTAGAAGTTTTTTATTTTACTTAACTCGAAAAAGGTTAAATTGAACAAGTTAACTAGCTAGCGATAGAAAAAATAAGAAACGAAAGTTACCGAAGCCAGGACTATCTAGTCATATGTGCATATATCTACGGATGATCTAATTAAATAATGCCAAAAGAATGATTCGTAGGTCTACTTTTATAGTTAACGCACGGTGAAAACTTGGAGTTTACGAATAACACCTAATTTTTAGTAAGCTTATTTGTAGACAATAAAAATTTACGAAAGACCCCGTAAATCGCATTTCGATATCGTCAAGAAGGATTTACAACATTTTAGAATTTTGTATACTCAACGTCGTCATTATATTTTAGGCCCCCCATAAACTGGATTCATGAAGATTATGCATTTTTGTTATTGTATTTCAATTAAAAATATTTCTAAGTGTGCAGGTGTGGTATTTTTTCTGATAAATCCAAACAAGTCTTGTCTGAAATGATTTTTACACATTTAAGAAAGGGAAGTTGAATGTATGATATTAACAATAGAAGCATTGACTTCAATGCCAATAATAATAAAGTATTAAAATATTCATACACTGTTTGCAATAAATAAAAAAAAAAAATCATAAAAGAATTATCGCTTCATCGAATGCATCTACAATTTCACTTAGTTTGTATGAAGCCATATCTCGGAGATAGATATTGATTAGAAATTTTGTATTAGCAATTAACTGCAAATGAATGCCCTCATAAACAAACAGGATCTACCACCTTATAGATTAATTCCAAAGGTATTTAAGTAAATACCATATACTAACGAATTAGAGGAGTTAGTAAATACCGTCTTAATTACATTGCGTGTAATACCAATAAAAATAAATATAAAATTATAAATAAGTTCGTATAAAATAATTATAATAAATATAATTATAATTGGTATAATAAAATATAAGTTCGGTAAGGTGATGAAAGGGTCCAATGGATGACGGAACATGTTAAAATTATTTTTAATGTAAGAAGGCTCCCACAGTGTAAGTATTGAGGAAAACTACACCTTGAAAATAACCGTGAAACTTTGGAAGCCATAATGGGTGAAATGTTAGAAAATGTTTCTGTTGTTAAATTAAATATCATTTAACAACCATTCTTCTAACACTTGTTGCTGGTAGATCACCTATTGTGTAATTTGGTTAGGCCTAATATTTGAGAGCTGAGCGCTCTTACGGATGATATGGGTTAAACTATTAAAATTTCCGACGTTAGAAATTCTGAGTTGTGGCTATTTCATTATGGATGCACCATATCTTGAAAAGCACAAACGAATAAGTTAACTAAAGTCGAATCGTGAATTTCAGAAACCGCATGTGTCCAGTGTCACGTCCGCACGTGTCACTTCTGCAAATATTCACGATTCAGTTATGAAAAATTTCTAATGAAATAAACAGGAAATGATGAATTGCTGAGTATTGCTCTCAAATTTGGTTAAAGTGCTAATTCTGAAGTCATAAATGACTGATCGTAAATGTTGGTTTTCTATCACTTCATTCTGTTCTTTTCTATATTTAATATCTTTAAAATCACCATCTTTTTATTTTATGATATAGTCATATCTAAATGTGTTTTAGAGTAAAATGAGTTTATAAATTTTCAGAAATGAAACAAATCAAATCAGGAATGCCTTAAGGCTGTTTGTTGGACCGTATAATCTTCAACAAAACGCTTTTTATAAATCCCTGTTTCATAACTCCCATCAAGATTTTATTATAGTTGCTAAAAGTCTTTATTTTATAACCCGTAAGGCCAAAATAATAATAAAAAATAACAATTATATTCAGGGGCGCAATTTTTTTTTTTGGAGAAGCAGGGGATATAATTTAAATAAGACGAGAAATCATCTAAATGTTTATAATCGTCAAATTTGGTGTAATAAGCATGAAAATTGAATAAAAAATTATTGTCAAAAATTACTCAAAACACAAACCTTATATTAGTGGGTATGTAAATCGTATTTTTTCATTATTTTAAGTGGGGGACATATCCTATTTTTTTATTTCTTTTTTATTTCATTCCAATTATGTCTTGTTTTTCGATATTTACTAAAATTTGTATGTTGATTTTTTGAGATGTTATAGTTTCTCTATCACAAACGGTAAAGTATTAAACAGTCGGTCCGCAGGGAAAGGAGAAGAAGTGTGTGAAACGCACTGGTGTACAAGAAATAAGAAAGAGGGGACCTTATATGCACTAGGCCCTTACCGGAAGATTGATACATCTCAGCTGTGAGCGGATGGCGGAAGAACATGAAATTGTCTATATCCAGTGGGCCGTGAACAGATGAAAGTGCAATAGGCCATATCTGGGCCTCTATATCCGGCCCTTACCCTCAGAATATGAAATCCTCTCTAGGACATTGCTCCATTCAAATTGTGTTTACCAGCTGCTGTGTCAGCCCTGTTATCCAGCTGGTTCCTATATATCGGCGATCACCTCTTTTGCCATTCGAGAGGTTCTCTTCAATTCACTCATCCCCTTTTCTTTGTGAGGCCTGAAAGAGGATTGCAGATCTGAATATTCGGTTATATGGAAAACTAGAGTAATCCTACCAAAGTTAGACCACCAGGCGGTGGAGCTTCGTCAGTAGAGAAGCTGATCAATCAGCAATGCGTTATTCATCAGCTATTATTTCCATTAAACAGATTTTATGACTATTTAATTTGAAGCGGTGGAGATATAACTGTAGGTGCAGCCAAGGAGAAGATGTTTGAGGTCCTTGCCAGGAAAGAAAAACACAGTAACATAATATAATACTTTGATATGTGCCGACCTATCGGCCTAAGTGTTAGACATTCATCAGAGCTAAGCATAGCAAGATACAACCATAATAGAAAAGATAAATATATATATAGTAGGAATGAAATGGAAGAATATGAAATAATAAAATTGCATACCCTATAATAGAAATAAATAAAAAAATGAATTAGTATGCGATGTTAAAATATAAGGCAAATGTGTAAACACGAAATATGATAAATGAATAAAAAATTCTCATTGTAAATCTAATTATTTATAATCAATTGAATGATGCATGTAAGGATTAAAAAATACTTAGTTATAAATTATTTTTATTAGTAATAATTCGAGCGTCTCTTGTAAATTAATAATTTTTTTGAAGAAAGGTCAATAAAACATACATTCGTCCATGTCATATTTATTTCAACGGTGTTTCGACCCACATTGAAAAGTTATTGAGGGATACAAACTAAGTTATTTTGGATAGAATGGCGTGATGGCGGCTTTTGAAATAAAAGTGGTGGTAATAATACAAAAATACTTCCATTAGGGTCAGAGGAAATGATTCGTTCGTGTCAGATTTTAAATGGATTATATAGCTACAAAGTTGTACATCGTCCACTATCTGAGTAGCTAGTGATAAAAGCGCTTTAGAGATAAAAGCGCTCACTTTACGAGTCAGTTATTTTGAAATGGTTTCATTTTCATTCTTTCAATTCGACCTAATGGCCAACTAGATAGCGCTTTAGGGCACATTAGCAACAGAAACATTTGGCTCGAAACCGCCATTTTCTTATCTGTGCGAATACTTCAATCAGCCTCGGTTTGGCTAATGGTATAAAATAGAACTGCAGATAACGCCTACTTGTAATTTTCAAAATAAATCTAAAATAGTTTACCAGGAAAGGCATAATGCTATGATACAAGTAAAATTCTAAATAAAATCAAAAACTAGGCCAACAAATCGATTCCTCCCTCAACAATATTAATTATTTTACAAGATTGTGTAGGTCCATATCTCGATGATATGGATCACATTTATGATGATAGAGAAAAAAAAAAGGAGTTTTGGTTTATTATTTTTAATAATGAATCTTTGTAATTGAATTCCCAAACAAAGACAAAGCAAATAAATCATCGAAATTGGACCACTATCAGCAGATATATAGCGTATTGAATTTTATTCCCATGACTTGTAAAGTATTCTGCACCTATGGAAACCGATTCATCTTTCTTTATTTTTTTAAAAACTCGAAATCTCGAAATCTATACATTTTCTGGAACATTCCAGCTCTTTCAATACAGAACTTGAAACCTCCTTTTTCATGAAAATCCCGATTTCTGATTTCTACCACGATTACTATTTCTACCTTTGAAGAAGGCGGGAGGCAATACAACAAATCAGTTCCAGATAAGTATAACTTCCGGCTAGCCAATTTCAACTAAAATCTAGTATATTATTTATAATGATTGAAAAGTCTAATTTTCCAAATTTGATATATTTTGCATTATATTTTAATATAATTTTGATGAAAGTTTATTATGACCTTCAAGTATTTTAACCAAAATCTGATATATTATTTATATTTGATGAAAGTCTTATGTACAAAATTACAGATGTTTTGCATTATATTTTAATATTATTCTTTATGAAGATCTAATATGGCCTTGAAGTAAACTATCACTTCCGGTGACCATGTCGTGAAAAAAAGAGAAGTGCATAACTAGATATTGCATTTCCAAATACAAAATTCCAACTTTCTACGGCTCACCGTTTTTGAGTTATGCGAGATACGAAAAAACCAAGTACGTATATACGTCACGACAAAACTAATCAAAATAGATTCAGGGATGGCCAAATGGATATTTCCGTTGAAATTTAAAAAATTTCCCGATTACTGCGTACAAGGAAGTAAAAAAAATCATAATCGGAATTAAAACAAAAATTTTATTGAACGTAATCCCAATACGGTAAGGAAAGTCGCCTGGGTGAACAAACCGGTTGTTTTTGATATATAAATATTTGAAAATAATAAACCAATGTGTAATAATTTGCATTTTTTAAAAAAAATATTTACCGAACAATTTAAAGCGAAAATTACATTTAAAATAAAATAAAAAAATTATGAAAAAATCACAATTAGTACGTCTAAATGTAAGTACTGTCTTAATATTCAGTATTTGTGTTTCCAAATTATTAATCACTTGATCAGTTATAAGAGGCCGCTCATCTTCATTAGCGACAAACAAATAATCTTGAGCAAAAAGCGGATGGCAATACGATTGCTGCCTTGAGAGTTTAATTTTACAACCTAAAAAATTAAACTTTTTTTTTAAAACATGAGAGTAATTGAAATATTTCAACATGGCGCCGAAAAATTGGAACTATTGTTCCTATATTTAGTACTAGCTGTTACCCGGCTCGTTGCTGCTGCAGAAAAATCAAGATATAATGATAGAATAAGATAATGAAAAGGAAATAAATATGAATAGAAAAAAAAGAATGATATCTATCTTCTTATCGATAATGAATACATTCATTGAAATAGAACTCAATGAAGAGGTTTTAATGATATTCATTTTATATTTTTTACTTTATTATTCAAGTGCTTCAGGTTAGACAATATTTTTGGTTTTCTCGTCTTCAGCAAAGACAAATAAATGAGTTGACTGTCCGACTCGCGAGCATGTATCATACACAACTAGCCATGTATCATACAACTAGCCATGTATCATACACAACTAGCCATGTATCATACAACTAGCCATGTATCATACAACTAGCCATGTATCATGCAACTAGCCATGTATCATGCAACTAGCCATGTATCATACAACTATAGCCATGTGAAAAACATGGATTTTATAAATTTAATTTTATTTATTCGATATTTGTATTCAACGTAACTTGAAACATAAAACCTCAAATTTTGAGAAGGGCTTACAAAAACTGTTACCTAGGTCGATTACAAAGGTCTATTATTGAAAATAATAAACCAAAAGCATTTATACATATCGATTTTCTTTTTTTTTTTTTTTTTTAATGCATTGCTATGCTGATTCCAAAACAATTTACATTTCCTCTCTATCTTTATAAATGGCCGAGTTATGGGCTTATAGGATCTCTAATCGACGGACGGCGGACGGACGGATTTTTTTAAAGCTCGAATTCTCTTATTTCTACGTGCTGCGCTGGCGATCTACTGAGTGATGAAGACATTTTATTTGTTTGAGGTAAAGTCCGAATAACATGTGCCGCTATCTATACTAACGTTTTAGGTTCTAAACATAAAAATTATATACCGTCGTAACACATTTGCTACATCAATTCGATTTTTCCCATTCGTGGATGAAGCCTTTTTTTATAAAAAGTAAAATAAGTTTTAGAAATAAGTATATTTAAGTTTAAGAAATATTTTTTTAATCACTTAGAACACGATATTTTCAAATAACGCCTGATTGCATATATACAACATTACGAGAACAACCATTAAAAATTTGAGCTTTTTAGTCATCGCGTTTACACAAAGAATGGTATATTTCTATTATACTGATAATTCAATTACCTTTATTTTAAATTACAACTTGTGTGTGTGTGCATGAAATGTATAATTTTCGAATTATTTAAAAAAAAAAATTAAAATTGAACGTGTTTCAATGTCCAATATGCTTTTATACATTGTTTTTATATTTTTAGTATTTTTTCTAATACTGGCCCAGCTTAGATGATTTCGTTTTGTATAGAATTTAATTATCTTTGAAATGAGTACTTATAGTTTTGCAGAAGATGTATAACTTTTGAGTTATTCTAAAAACAAATTTCTTAGGATTTAGAAATAATTTTTTTTCAACCACTTAGATTACGATTTTTTCAAACCCAGCCTGCCTACAACCTTCGCGCAAGTGCAAGCAATGAGTTGACGAAGTTTCATTGCAATCGAATGAACGGTTTGGCAGAGCATAAAATACGAACGAACAAACCCTCATTAATTTTAATATATAAGATGAGATTGTACGCAGAAATCGACGGTGAAAGTTTCAAACATTTTAGTTCTACGTTATATCGAATTATAAAGAAAACAGGGCTAAAAATAAATAATATTAAAAAAACTCTTTGCCTAATTTAGAATAAAATAATAGAACACTACAAATGGATTGTTGACTTAAATACTCACCCGGCGGCTTCTTCGGCGACAGTGGCCAGGATGAAGTCTGTTATTTTGTCATTCGAGATGACGTGGCAGTCTTCAGAACCTGGCGATCTCTCACCCTCGTCGTCTTCGTCCTGAAACAATCCAGTAAGGTAAGACTTCAAGGTTAAATGAGTATGTAATTAATTAATGACAATACACATTAGAAAAAACAAAAACGATATGTGTTATTCGTGAGGATTGATGTAGCTTGGTCGGCAGAGTTCTTACTTTGCTCGATGATTCAGGCTTATGACTACCCAATTTGCTTGGGATGACTGAGGTTCGAAAGAGTTCCTGAGAGAAAAAGTTGAGACCTCAAAAAGGCACTTTTCTAACACCAACTAAATTCGCATAAAAAATTTCAATCCTCTATTTCAATTCAGATTGGTTGTAGAGGTGCCCAAAACCTTTAAGTCTTTAAAAAGTGCGGGTGTAAGATAAAAAAATTGAGACCCCTTAAAGGCATTTCTGTAGTAACAACTCAATTCACTTACGAATTTCCTCTATTTTGAGGGACTGCAGTGGTGTGCAAAACCATAAGAAGCAGTTATTGTCGTCGAATAGAATCCAATACAATACCGAAAGTAATCATACATACCGAATTTCTGATCATTTGATCCATAGGGGAACGCCGAAAACTGTTCTAAGGGTTAAGAAGCGGATATAAAATGCAACCTACCCTCTTCGAAGACCTTCGATACAATAGAAAAGTCTACTATTTTTGGGGAAAATATGACTAAAAAGGACGAAATAATAACAGTAACTATTGGCTTTAAGTATTTTGAGATAGTCCCAGAATTCGACCTATGCGAAACTATGGAAATGAAGCATCTGAAACAAATAGAGATGGTATTTTGAATTATTATAAGCAGATCTTAACTTATGCATCATAGAGGTCTGTGATTTATGAAGTGTTACTTTTGATAACACTAGTTTACAAAATTTGACATTTTTTTATAACATGAAATGTATATGATTTTTCTTGTAGATCACGTCAAACACAATACTGAGGTGCCACAGGTTTTTCTCCATGGAGAAAAAATAAACATAAAAATCCCAAATTTAAAACAAGACCTCCCGCGTTAAAATAAATTGCATGGGTATAAAGAAATAATGTGTAAATAAAATGTAAAAAACTTCAAAGTTAATGCTATCTGATGGACTCAGTTCAACAGTCCCTGAAATCATTTCAGGATTTTTTTAAGTATTTTTAATCCAGAATAAGAACCTGCCTTCTGATTTCCTCTTTCATATTTACTTTTCAAGTGAAACCGGAATATTTAAAGTAAAACATGTATACGAACTGAGATGTGAATGACTAGGAGTAAGGAGTCCTGCCTGTCTAGGCAGCGAAAACGTGACAAGACGCGAGAATCATAGAAATCAATTATTTCTAATTCTTCCTTTTTATATTAATAATTTGTTTTAAAATATTCAATAAATATTTTTTGAACTAGACGTGGCAGATTTTTTCAATATTTCCCCCGTACTCAGCGCTCTACAATCTATACAAAAAACACACATTTCGGCAAAAGTATAAATAAGTGTAAACTAGTGTAATTTGATAAACTTATGAATGAAACTGATGTCTGATTCGTTTTTTTTTTGGTTTAACCAGAGGGGAGTGGTTAGGGCTGGTTTCGGAAGAGGAGAGGACGGACCCCTCCCCCTCCTCCCAAAATTACAAAATACTTTTACTTATTCTTATCTGTAAACAAAAATTGTGTAAACTTATTTGAATGTATTTCTTAAATAATTTACTTAGGCATAGAAAATATTATATTTTGAGAGGGTTCTCATGCATACCCGGTTTTGGTGGGTTTCTTTAAAATAGATCCTTGGATGGACTCTCCTCCTCCTCTGTCAGTTAGTGGGATAGGACCTGTAGAGGTTCTCAAGAATATAAGCGCAGGATTAAAATAAGAGCGCCGGGCATACGAAGCTACTATGGACGGTTTGCGCATTAGAAATTGGTGAGCGGCTTTATAAAACAGAACTGATTGGCGAAATCATTATTCTCTGCTTTTCATTGGATTCATTGGATTATGTTTTTGATATATTTTTTAATTTTATTTATTGATCTATTAGTTACTGATCTAAATAAATAAATATGTGGCTCGGCATCACAATGGTAGAAACTTACGATTATGTCCCGGCCTAGTTGATTGTCGGTATATGTTCTATGTTTATCATGTCAATTTCAATTATGGAAGTGTCTTTAATTTTTATATTACGGCGTAAGTTTTCATTGATATGCATGCCCCTTTAGCTTTTTTAAAGCGATGTATCAAAACAGCACGTTGCCCTTTTATGAGATATTTATATACATCAAACGTCCTAAAAATATAAACATAAATTATTTTGTATAGATATATAATTGTAAGAAAGACACATTTTCCTCTAAACTTCACGAAGGCACGTGTGCCTTTGTCTTGTCAGCATATTTGATAATGATAAATATATGTATCTATGTATTCGATTAGTTATTTACACAATTACACAATTCAGTTGTATATATAATTATTTTAGCTCTGCTCAATGAAGAAATAAAAATTAATATTGCCACACAGAAAATTGATTGTTATGCAAAACTCAAGAAAACAGGAACGTTAAAAGTTAATATTTTCCAACCTTATAAACTACGAAGGCCCTTACTTTAGATGAGTTTTGTATTAGATTATGATTTAACTTTCCTCTAATTCTTAAACTTGAACAAGAATAATTCAATTTAACTTCTGCAGTTTAATTTTTATTAAAAAGTATCTCTTTCTTTATTTGGGTATGAAAAAAATATATCTGTACCACAATACAACACATGAAGAGCCATCAGTTCAATATTTGTACTTTTCTTTCTGCCAATCCAATGGAATAACTGACACACTGGTATTGTGGGCGGATTTTGGTGACTTCTATGTTATAGGCTCCTACATTTCTAAGAAGAGGGGTAAAATTGAAACTCTGAACTCCAACATTTTCGTGCACATGCTGGAGATTACCTTATACCTCAGAGATCCAACGCCCTGGAGACTATTTTTTAAGTTAGATGAAAACGACGCAGAGGTTGTATTGTTCCACGGCTCATCTCTACTTTCGCTTGGAGTTTTGAGAGAAATGCTCCCTGACAGATTTTGAGGAGTTTCAGTTTGAGGAGTGTCTTGGAGTGGTCGACACGGTCACCAGATTAACTCCATCTGATTTTTTTTACTCGTCATATCTCAAGAACAAGATATTTAAACACCGAACTCGTTCTTTGAATTTGAAGATCAGGTAATGAATCAATAAAATTCAACTAGCAATGACAAGAAGGGTGAAGGAAAATTTGCGGTGACTTGATTAACGCCTGATATATAGAGAACGTAATTATTGAAATCCACTGAAATAGAATTATTTTCGATTTCTTTTTCAAAATAAAACCATTTTTTTTTTCTCTAAATGCGTCAGTTATTCCTGTCCCATCCTGTGAAAGATGATGTGGTCACGATTCGCGCACAACCGCCAAATATCCACTAGTGAAGGGCAAGGAACCAACTTTATAGAGACTGGGTTTGATCCCAGGAAGGCCTTGCGACCACAAATAAATATAATATTTCCTGTGGGTACGTACCCGAATCTGTGCTCGGGAGTTAGAAGTCCAATATCTTGATGAACTATTTCACTCCTATCGTTTAGATATAAATTTTATGAACAATAATAACTTTTATAAACAATAATAAATTTTATAAACATTTTCAGACTTTGACTAAATTCAATAAATTTTCATTTAAATATAACATGATATTCTACGGTTAAGTTAGAATATGCATTGTGATGAATTTCATTAGGTTACACTGATGTAACAAAATCGACGAAAGCATTTATATAAGGATTTCCGAACCTAAAACCACTAGAAGATTTGAATTTAATATGATATGAATTTAAGAAACTAAAAAAAAAAAAAAAAAAAAAAAAATCCGAACTAGATGTAGACCTAGGGGAAACAAAATTTTATATTTAACTTATAATTAAATTTTAGCGATATATCTTCAAAAATATATAATACCCAAATAGGAAGTAATTTCACTAAAACGTACGCCTAGACAAATCCACCAAAAGGGATGCCAATACGTCGAAAACAATAGCACTTTAGGCTGATGCTACCAATTAAAAAAAAAAAATGATCACTTCAAGGTTTTTGCGTTCGTTTCTAGAGCAACGGTAATACAAGGATGTGATTTGGTCAGTATTTATTTTAATTCGCTAAGTTTTACTTCAGCCTAATGAAGGATCCTTAAGAACCTAATGTAGCACAACCTGCGATTTTGGTAAATTAGATATTTACCAAAATCAATATCGATAGAATACTGCTTGGAATCTGGGTAAGCTGCTGGCAATGACACAGCACAGAAACTTCTCTTGCAGATGAAATATGGTGATAGCGCAAACTCTTACATGTGATGGTATGGCAAATGACTACGATAACAACTGATCGAATCCCTCAAATTATCCTCGAATAAAGAATAACTCTTATTAAGTAACATTTATACTTTATACAACATATATGTAGAGAGGGAAATTGATGGTACTCGTAAATTTCACGTCACGAATTCCTGTGAGTAAACACTTTTATTTACGTGGGCTCTGAATTCGTGAAACATTTCCTAGAAGATATATTGGAGCTTGGCTTCGGCTAATGGAGGTTTTTATGGGCTATGGAAGAGGTTAAGGTGTTTGTACTCATTCTGAGTACTTAAGGGATATTTTTCAAGATCCTCATTCTTCCTGTAACGAACATCGAAGACATGCTCTTGGTAGTACTGTATCGGGAACGTTTTTCGTATTGTTTGTCTTCGAAAATAATGATTGATATGATATGGTTTTGTATCTGTGATATGAATGTATTTATAATCGAGAAGTTCCTCTGGAAGGAAAAATGTGGCCAGTAATTACTGCTAGAGACGTCACATTTGTAGAGCAGTCTTTGTCATTAAAACAATTTCATTTGCATTTTAATTTAAAACCTCTAGTGTATACAGATCGTATTAGAAGGAGACATCTTCTTATACGGTTTCTACTGGAATAGACTTAATAACTTACTTCTCTGTCAAATCATTTTATTTTTATGATATATACATATGTTATATATATATATATATATATATATATATATATATATATATATATATATATATATACGCACACACATATATTAAATTAAAGACCAAAATGAGTAACATACTCATATCTAAAATTTTAATTAACTTCGAAAACCTATAGATAAATCATTTTAGATTGCCGAAAATCGCTATTTATGAGTATCACTAAAATATCCTCAATCAGAAGTTTAATATAAATTATAATTTTTCTTGTTATATTATCTTTATATTTTAATTTTTATAATACTACTAATAATATTTCAATAACGGAATTTCATTACATAAATACTACTACACAACTGATCCTTTACTTCTAAGATTAAGTGAAACAACTTTCGATTTAGACTAAAATATTGGAATAAAGTGGAATCCGTTACTGATTTAAGCTGTAAAATTATTTTCATTGCACTGAACTTACTTTGAACAATTAGATTTGTATATAGCTTTTTAATTATAAAAATCGTTTGTATAAAAAATATTTTTAATGAAAAAATATGTAAAAAAAAAGGATATTTAGAAATTAATTATATATTTTAATATCGTTAAGATAATTATACATCAAGAATAGGCTTTGATACAACAAATGACTATTAACGCAAGATAATAATAACAGTGATTAGTTTATAATTAAAAACACTGTAACATTATGACAGGCGACAAAGAAAAATTCATTAGAAAAAAATAGTCTTATTTTTACGACAAAAAGCTAAATAAAGAGGCTAATTAAGAACATCAAGGAAATAGAAGAGCATAGACGACAAAGGACCTTTTGCCTCTACTTTGACACCTAAAGGACGGACTTCAAAATGTTTGCAGCTTAAGCACAAAGTTAATGATAGTATTCAGAATTAAGATACATATGTACCTAATTAATTTATGTACTATATTATACCTATCGCTCACTAGAATCAGCTATTAAAGGCTAAAAACTTGTTCTAAAAATGGCGGCACAAAGAGAGTTGTTATCAAAGCAAAAAATTTCCCTTCGTAAATTTAGATGTCTACCAGTAATGATACTAAGAATTCAGTCACTACAAATAAATATGTTCGATACCTATGCTTGGACAAAAGTACCACTTGGATCATACAAAAAAAATTAAAAAAAAAAACAAAAAAAAATCCTTGACCACTGAACAAGATAGTATCTAAAATCTAAAGCAGACACCTGTTTGGAACGTCTATACAGGGTGTCCTTTTTAGATGGCCTGGCTGAATTTCTCATGAACCGATAACGTTATAAAAAAAAATAAAAAATACGTATTTGATATTTTTCAGTCAAGCTTAAAATTTAGACCTGTTTTTGAAAAAAAAAAAAATAAACGAGGTCTCTCAGATTCAGTACAACTTTAATATTTCAAATAGAAACCTATGCCTTCCGATACATCATTTTGACGGATTTTTGAAACTGAATTCAATAGTGAAACTAGATTTTAAATTGGTCAATAAATTACAAAGTTATGGTACTAAGTTTAAAAAAATAATGCATTTCGTTATATATTTTTAATAACAAAAAAATCCATACTTCATACAACCAGAGGTTGACATACAACCAGAGGTTGGTGAACCTACATTTCATGTTCGAACTGCCTACCCTCTTCGACGATGCAAAGGTTGGCTCTTCTTAGCCACTCTTCGCTGGTGCTCAGTGAGAATGTACTGATTCGATGGATTGACAAGCATTTTCCACTCTTTACTACAGTTCTTCAACTGATGTTGCAGGGTTATGATTGGCATAAACGCTGCCAATCAATATTTCTGTTTTTTCACTACATCTTTAAAACAAACCTTTGTTATGAATTACAGCTAAAAAGATAACAAACACGATGTGACCTGATTAATTCCTACTAAAAAATGTAAAGGCAATTTAAAAGAATTAATACCGAAACAAACAAAATGTATTTGTACCATAACTTTGCAATTTATTGACCAATTTAAAACCTGGTTTCACCATTGATTTCAGTTTCAAAAATCCGTTAAAATGATGTAAGGCATCATGATGTAAGGCATAGGTTTCTATTTGAAATATTAAAGTTGTACTGAATCTGAGAGACCCCGTTTATTTTTTTTTTCAAAAACAGGTCTAAATTTTAAACTAGACTGAAAAATATTAAATACGTATTTTTTAATAACGTAATCGGTTCAAGAGAAATTCAGCCGGGCCATCTAAAAAGGACACCCTGTATAGAGTAAATAAGAAAACCATAAAATCTAAAATCATTTGAAAAATTATAAATGTACCTTGGTTTATTTTAAATTACAGCACACAGGAAGCAAACATACCAACTATCAAAACTCTCAACTAACAACAATCTTTTTTTTTTTTATTTCCTATGAAGTGCTTCAAGTTCTGGTATATTTTCTCATTACGTCTTCACGTCTATAGTTCTTCCGTTTTTTTTATAAACAAAATGTAATAATGGATCCGGTTTATCATCCCTATAGTTTGATTTTAGGCATTAAGATTTCATCCTTGTATTATGGGAAATTTTGAATTTTTTTCTTTGGAATACTTAAATTTTTACTTTCTCTTTTTATTCAACTATTATCTTCCATCGATTGTCCCTGAGACTACCTACGATAAATACATTTGACCATAGAAAAATAAATAAAAAAGGAAAATAAAGAACACTAAAATTTAATCATAAAAATTGAAGGGCAAGATGGTCAGGGTTGTGAACAAGAAATGGATTTCAAAATATTTAAACTGTTTATTATAAACCAACGTTTCTATCCACATTGCAAGTTTTCATCAGGGCCTGATAGTTACGAGTAGAGGCAAGAACTAAATAAAATACTTAAATACTGAGCATTTAATGGTTTATGGTGAATCCTAATGGTCTGATATGGTTTAATGGCCAGTCTGCCTAAAATTGGAACTGGCACGCCCTGAAAAAGACCTGGAACGAGGGCCGAAACGTTGGTTTATAATAAATAGATTAACTATTTTGAGATCCATTTCATGGCCGTCACACGGCCATCTTATCCTTCAGTATCTATACGGCCAACCGTCAAATGTTCTATCTATACTATTATAAAAGAGCTGTTTGAACGCGCTAATTTAAGGATCTATCAGTCCAATTTAAAAAATCTTTTTTGATTAGATAGACTGCGTATTTAAGAAGGCTATAGGCTTTATATCATTACGCTACAACCTATAGAAACGGCGCAGTAACCATAAATAAATTACTAAGATAAAAAGTGTCCAACTGGCGAACGTTTCATTGTCATAACAACTTCATACCCATGAAACTAAGCTGACCTTTTTAATTTTGGTATTGATATAATTTCAGAAAAGGAAAGCAAGGGACATCTTCAGACAAGACAGTATTCAGAAACGTAATTACAGAATATGGGGGAAAAAAATTAAGCAGAAGTTGATATAATATCTACTTATTTTTATTTGCCTATATATATATATATATATATAAGTTAAGCTCCCGCGACTCGAAACTGATAAAAAAAACAGAGAAAGGAAAGGGGAGCAAGAAATAACACTCACTAGATCTGAACTGATACTGCTTTATTTCTCTCAGTAATCCTGTATATATACTATCTGAGTTATGTTTACAATCAGGCATGGAATTAGGTCTTACATTGTATTCCTCCTGACCTTAACTCCCCCCTACCAGTTTACGACCATCCGTCGTAAACTAATATGAACATGACTAAAAAAAAACAAAATATATACAACTAAATACTTGAAAAACCTAACAACTAACGTACAACACAAAATAATCTAATATATACAGTTTTGCTGAGAACACATACAATATTAACTTATCCGAAGAAAACATAACAACAAAAACTTATAGTAACTGTTACACAAAAACGAAATTTACTCTCTTGAGCGATACGACACATGTTTCGCTAACACTATATACACCACGATAAAACAAAACAAAAAAAAATATATAAAATAGTACTAATAATAAAGAAGAACTGCCTCTCACAAGATTATATACGGCGAAGAGGATGCTCCGGCCTGTTTAAGGTTGTTCTGGCTCACCCGCTGGTAGCTTTAATTGTTCAATGTGCACAGTTCTACGCTTTCTGGGTTCTCTCACGCTTTGAATGGTCACTATATTATGCTCTCTAATAACAATCACCCTAAATGGGCCCTCGTACCTTAGCAGCTCTTTACTCCTGTTGGACCCTACTTTCCTGTACACGATGGTTCCTATTTTAATGCCACCCCATATGTCTTTAACCTTCCTATTTTCCTTCGCCACTCTCCTACGTTTTTCCCCCTCTAGACGTCCGCGTACTTTCTCCCACAATTTTCCCAACGTTATCCGATTATTGATCAGCCTGTCGGACGTTTCGTCGTTTGTCGCCGTCTCCCCACTGTCTCTGCGTCGTCCCCGAAGCCCAAAGAGAATCTCGAATGGGGCAAATCCCGTCACGGTGTGAATTGAGTGGTTATATGCCGCCACTGCTTTCGGCATTGCCGCCTCTGGTGTTAGACCTTTATCTGCGTGGTACACACGTAGGTGTTCACTCAGCGTGCTATGGAGTCGCTCAATACCTCCTCTGCTCTTTGGGTGACCTGGGGTGTTGAGATGCCACTGCACATCTAGTGCCTTCATTTCGTCTCTGATGTGAGAGCTGTCAAATTCTCTGCCGCAATCTGATGATATCCGATCTGGAACTCCATAAAACTGGAACCACACCCGCAGAGCTCTTAACACCGCCTCAGATGATCGTTCGTGCGCCGGATATGCCATGGCCACTTTACTGAATAAGTCGAGCATAGTGACCCACTTGTGTCCCCTCCATGTGAAGGTGTCGATTTGTAAGTCACTCAACGGTGTTTCCGCCGTGGGGGTTTCTTCTTGCTGCGCTTTTGGCGGGTGCCGATCGTACTTCGTAGTCTGGCAAATTTCACATCTCCCGATCACCTCTTTGATCGTCTTCTTCATTCTTCCCCAGAAATACCTGCGTTTCAACGCCTGTAGTGTTTCCTGCTCGCCTCGGTGGTTGGTCTTTCCCTGGTGGTATGCGAGCGTCATCTCTTTCTGCTGGTTCTCGTCGCGGATTGTCTCTACCATCAGGGTGCACCGAATAAATGTCCTGTCGATTCCGATCTGTTCGGTTTGCCATAATCTCTTTATTTTTTCCCAAATTGTCTCGTTTCCCACGTACAAATAATGGGTTTTTCCTGGTCTCGACGCATCTTTCAGTACCCGACTAATCTGATCTGGCCTGACCCCCGGTTGAGACCAAATGGTGGCGATTTTACGCCCTTCGTATGCCCCATAATCTATTTTGAGCAGCCCCGTTGTCCTCGTTTTCCAAATGATCTGCCGTCTTTTGTCATTAATTATTTGGTCTATCTGCTCCATATCTGTCGATCTCCCGTCTGTAGAGCTCTCCTCTGCAGTCGACTGTTCTGGGTCGGTGGCCTCCGGTCCATCCTGTTCTCCTTCTCGATCTGGCGTCCACTCCCGCAGGAACTGTCGTACGTCTCTGGACGACTCCCCTCTGTCCTCCTCAACCGCATTGATCATCATCGCCCTGGACAGCCAATCAGCGACAACGTTTTCCTTCCCCGGCTTGTACTCCACCTCCATGTTGTATTGGCTGAGGAGTTCTTTCCATCTAGTGACTCTAGCGGACGATTCCTTTAATTTCCCAACCCACTGCAGGGGTCTGTGGTCTGTGCGGACTGTGAATTTCCTTCCGAATACATAGGCCCTAAAGTGATCTATAGCCCACACGATACCTAGTAACTCTCTCTCCAGCGCACTATATCTCGTTTCGGCGTCCGTGAGGCGCCTACTGGCGTACGCCACCGGTCGTTCCCCTTTTTCCCCTTCCTGCGCCAGAACCGCCCCCAATGCATATTCGCTGGCGTCCGTGGTAATTATGAACCTCTTTTCAAAATCGGGAAATGCTAATACCGGTTCCTCTTGGAGTCGGGTCATGCACCTTCGAATATTATCTTCCATGTCCGGAGTTATAACCACTTTCTGGCCCTTCTTCAACAGATTATTAATGGGTACAAGGTATTCTGCCATCTCGGGAACGAATCTTCTATAATAGTTTAAAGTCCCTAATAACCGCCGGATCCCTTGCACATCTCTCGGGATTGCCATTTTCCTTATCGCCTCCACTTTCGCACTGTCGGGTTTCACTCCCTCTTTCGATATAGTGTGCCCTAAAAAATTTATCCGGTCCTGACCTAACTGTGATTTTTCTGCGGACAACTTCAACCCGAATTTTCTTATCTGATCGAACACACTGCGCAAATGGTCCACGTGCTGAGCTTTGTCCTTACTAAATACCACCAAGTCGTCCATGTAGACCTGACATATAGATTCGTCTATCCCCCGCAGAAATTCGTCCATGAGGCGTTGAAAAGTAATGGGCGCGTTTTTGAGTCCAAACGGCATCCTAGTGAACTCGTAGTGGCCCCTCTCGAAGGTGAAAGCCGTCTTAGGTCGGTCCTTGGGGTGCATCCTTATTTGATGGTATCCCGCCTTCAAATCCAACGTGCTAAATACGGTCGCCCCGCTGAGTCTATCTAGAATGTCCTCGAATCTCGGTATAGGATATCTTTCGTCTACCGTATTCTCGTTCAATTTTCGATAGTCCACCACGACTCTATACTTTTCCTCACCTTCCGCGCTCTTCTTCTTTACCGCCCAGAGGGGACTATTATACGGAGACGTACTATCTACGATAATCCCTTGTCTCTTCAGAGTCTCTAGTTCCTGCCGGATATGCTGACGCAACGCCTGCGGGTATCGCCGCTCTTTTACGTAACTCACCCTGTCTAGCTTCAGCGGAATCTCGTGCACGGTTTTCCCCGTTGCCCCCAATATCTCGCCCTCTTTGAAGAAAATATCGCCATATTCTTCCTTTATTTCATACCTCCAATCCCCCACTTGACTAATGGCTCCTACTCGCGCCTCATCCTTTCCTAGAGATCTCAAACATTGATATTTCCTTCCCCCTATACGAATGTCCCAGCGTCCCTCGCTATTCCTGACTCTCGCTCCTATCCTTCCCAGCAAGTCACACCCGATAATACCTCCGTATTCCCTGGACATTCCCTCTACTATGTGGATTTTCAACTTCTCCTCCCTTTTTCCCCATCCCTCTAAGTCTATTATCGCCTCTCCCTCTACTCTACAAGGCCCACCTAGGGTGATTAACTTACAAGAACATACCTTTATCCGGGGCGTCCTCTCTCCGTTGTACATCCTCTGCAACGTACTCCTACTCAATATTGTGTTGGAACTCCCTGTGTCTACTAGGTATTCTCCGCTCGCAACTCTAATTATAGGCAGCCCGCTACACTCACTTTCAACACTATTGCTCACTAATGTGCGGTTGCCTCTCCAGTACTCCTCTCCTCAAATTTCCTCTCGTTCTCTCCTCTCCACTGTTGCTCGTCGTCCTTGGTTCCTTCGTAAGGGACTACCATTTCCCTCACCTCCTCTATTTCCTGGTTCTTGTGCCTCCTCCTCTGTTTCGGACGTTTCCGAAGATTCGGTCGACTCCCACTGAGGTCTGTTTCTTCTCCATATCTTCTGTGCATTTACTTCCATAGGCTCTGGCGGTCTGAACCCTTCTCTCCTCCGACTCATGTATGGGCATTGTCTGGCAATGTGCCCTTCTGTTCCACATTCAAAGCACTTGGTGCGTGGGCATTGTGCCACCAAATGTCCTGCCTTTCCGCATCCATGACATCTCCGGTCTTCACGCCTCCCGTTATTCCTCATCTTCCCTTGCCTCCTTTCTCCTACTGTTATTCGCTCCTTTCCAGCATATTCGATTTTTCCTTTCCCCCACATGGGAGGCATTGCTCTGGGTCTTCTGTGTACCACTCTGTTCCATCCTCCGTCTTCTTCTACGCTCCGGGCTTCTTCTTCTCTGGCACTGGAGTCTATTAACTCCTGGGCACATTCAACAAATGTGCGATCTCTAGCTAGGCCCTCCTTCCTCCCGATCTCCTTCGCCAACTGCACCTTCAATATCGTCGAGAGGAACCCCATTCTGCCCTCCACTTCCGCTGCGTTCACTGTCTCTCTCATCTTCTCAGTGATCTTATTATAGTGGGCCAATAGTGTTCCGGCAAATTGACCATTTGATTGATGTGCTCGTTTCGTCTCCCGGAACATGTAAAAAATATCCTCTTCCGGGGTCCATCTGCCGCCACCAAACGCTTTTTTCAGACGGTCCTTCACGACGTTCCATGGAGTTTCTTCATCGGCCTGGATCAGATTCAGGATGCTCCTTTTTATCCTGCATATTAACGCCGCGTTCAAAGAGTCCGCATCTCTTTGATTTAGCATGTTTTCGGACATCTTCATCTCTAGCTCTGCCCTTATCCGGTCTCCGGCCTTGAGGAAGTGATTTAACTCACCAATCTCGCCAGTGAATCTTTCCAAATCTGATATCGCACGTCTCATGTCCTGCGTCGTTGCTGCTCGTACCTTCATCCAAGCTAGCGTGTTTGCGTGCGCTTCTGCCATGGTTTCCTGTGGCAGCGGTGGGACGTCTGATATGATTAACGTTGCCGGTCGCACAACTCCCTCTGGCATTGCCTTAGAGAAAGGAAGAAGAAAAAAAAACGGGTCCTCCGTTCCTCGTTACTCAGGTATTCGCGGTCCCGGGTTTCGGCACCAGTTAAGCTCCCGCGACTCGAAACTGATAAAAAAAACAGAGAAAGGAAAGGGGAGCAAGAAATAACACTCACTAGATCTGAACTGATACTGCTTTATTTCTCTCAGTAATCCTGTATATATACTATCTGAGTTATGTTTACAATCAGGCATGGAATTAGGTCTTACATTGTATTCCTCCTGACCTTAACTTATATATATATATATATATATATATATATATATATATATATATATATATATATATATTTCATTATTTTTATATTACTAACGTACCGTACTTTAATAATTGTTATCCGTTAATTTTTTTAATAAGCCCTGATGAAGGTCTAAAATTTAAGCCGAAACATTGTCAAACAATAAAAAAATTAAGTTCCTTTTAGTAGTGAGTTTTTCTACATTGATCACACCTCCGACCAACTTCTCCTTAAATTATACTGTTTAATAAGTTGATAAGAAACTATTCTGTGAAAACAATATTACGTAAATAAAATCTGATAATAAACGGAATAAAAGTGTGAAAACGTGAAATTTATTTAAGTGTAACTTTACCGACGTCTATAAAAATTTATATTCGTTTTGACCCTATTTCATGAAAAAATTTGCTACAAATGAGACTGAACAACATATTTTAAGTTATTATTTTAAAGGTTATATTGTATTTTAGGGGTGAATCCAAAATTAATGCGGATGAAACCGAGCACAGCTAGTAAATTTTAAAAAGTAAAATAAAGCACTGAACCTAGTAAAATATTTACAATCAATATAAGGAGCTCCGAACCGAGCTTTCTCCATATTTGTGGAGAGCAAAATAGGACTCCAGGAGATCTCAGTAATATACCACTAATCATGTCAATGGTATTGAATGCTGCCACAGCCAGAATTCCAATATAAATATTCACAAAAGGTCTCGGGGCCATTGCCGCCCTTCTAGAAGGATTGCACAGATGAATGAAACCAGATACGGATTACGCTAAATTATTAGGAACTTATAATGATCGAAACTTGTATTTCAAATAGGTTTCAAAATATTAGACAAATATATCGTAAATTATTAATTTTTCAATTTAAAGGTTTAAAAATATGTACAGCTGGCCATATAGTCGGTGTAGCTCTTGTCTTATAAGTCTAGAATACGAGTTCCGGGTTGTTATTTATAACGAGAAGCGAAGATAACGGACTATGCCAGAAAACGGAAGTGATAACTGTCCTATCCCTCCCCACTCTCCCTCAATTTTCTCTTAATAAATTTTCTTAAAATTATGGATTAGAATTTTTAATCCATCTTTGGGTTGGTTCCTCAGAACTTAAAAATTCACTCGTTGAATTAACGAATGGTCAAAAAAAAAAAAAAAAAGAAAAATCGTTGTTGGAATCTGTGATGAGAATTAGTCGGAAGGGCCGGAGAGAGAAGAATATTTGCCTATGAGCCCTTAGCCTAATCAGAGGGCATTGACTAAGGGTGACCGATGAGCCAACAAATTGCTCAACCGATGACGCCGGCCTATTTGCAATTCAGAATACTTCAGCAAATCTGCATAACTTCACCATTCCTTGTTCAACACGAGGTAATATTGACTGTAAATAACAAGGGTCCTCATTTTTCATCCTTGTCTTATACACTAAATGTGCTCCGGGAAGAATTTTGAATACCACATTACCCGAATAAGTATGAAAAATGTTTTCTTTATTTCTGCTGTATATAATAATTACAGCTATTAATGAAATCCACATTTTGTGTCGTTTTAAAACTATAACCTTTTTCATTGATTACCTTATTGTGTTCTTGGTCCATTTAAAAAAAAATTAGTAGAAAGAAAAAAAATCAATTTACACTTGGAATAACTCATATTACAGGATATTGCAAAAAGAAATCTCTCGACGATGATTTTTTAATTTAAAGTAGTTCGAGTATGATCTACGATATAAATAATCCTAATTTATGTTAGGATTTATCCTAAATGTTAAATATTTTTTGTTATGGACAAATCTATACTAATATATTTATTTTAGAAATTGTTTAATGTCAAACAGTACAAACTAGCAGAACTAATCAAGTATTTTAACTAACATTTTCTGGGATGAGTAGTGCTCAGTGGGTAAGGCATTGGAACCCTAGTTCACGGCTCGGGATTCGTATTCGGCTTTGGATAAAAAATTTATTTTATATTATACCAGTCTTGGATCGACTCTGGAATCAGGAGAACCTCCCTAGGCCCACCCGATCAAAGTAGAAACTCCGCCCTTAATTGGATGGGGGATAGACCCGGTGATTTAGTGTATGCACTAACTAGAGATGGGACATCGAAACTAAAATATCGATATCCGATATTTTTCGATATCACGAAATTAGATATCGGACATCCATCGATAATAGCTAAAAACGAATCGATACATCGAAAAAATCGGCGTTGTGGGAATGATGGAAAAAACAAAAAATAAACAAAGCATGAAATGAGCGTAATGTAAAATTATGTAAAGTTATGAAATAATATAATTATTATTTATAACACATTGTATACCGGCTCAACCCATCGAAACCGATCCACCATTGCAACCGACTCTATGAGCGCTCTAAAAGAAAAAATCAAAGACTCATTATCCCGTAATCAAAGAAATTAATAATTTATGTTGAGCATTAACAGAAGGAAAAAAAGAAATAGTCCTTATATGGTACCCTCATATTGTGGCATCTATGGTAACGAGAAAGCTGATGCTGATGCTAACTCGGCTCGACATCAAGATTGGACATGTCAGCTGATTTCACTTCAAAGTAAACAATGGAAAGAAAAATGGGGTTTGAGTTCTGCAAAACTTAAAGAAACTAGGAAAATCTGCTATCGTTGGACAAATTCAAATAAAAAAACTTGACGGAAAGAAGCCATCCCCTGCCGTGTGGTTATCGGGCAGAGTGAATTTTCAGCGGATACCTACTGCGAGGACTGGAAGCCCCAACGTGAACCCATTTGCCAATTTAACAGAACAGTTAAGCACGTCTTTCTGGAATGTTCAACCTTTTCTGCTCTGAAGCAAAACCTGAATTTGGGTACGGCTATTGTAGATATCCTGCAGGATGAGGAAGACACGATTAAAAAACTTTTGGACTACATATGAAAACTGAATTTTACAATACAGTAGTTGATTAAAAGTTGATTCACAAACCAAACAAAGATAGAGACATCACTTTTTCATACAGACCAATCAGTCTGCTTCAAATATGTTCTAAAATTTTTGAAAAACTACAAAAGACTTCTTGATATATTAAAGAACAATAACATAATACCTGAATATCAATTTGGATTCCGAACCAACCACTCAACAATTACACAGTGTGACGGACTGCATAGCGACGGCACTAGAGCAGTAATTGTATACAAAAGGAGTATTTCTGGAGGTTGCTCAAGCGTTCGATAGAGTCTGGCATGGGCTTCTTTTGAGACTTAAAAAAAATTCTTTCTCCTATCTATAATCTTATTCTTCAATCCTTTCTTTCTGAAAAATTTTTCTCTGTCTGCCAAGGCTTAAAACTTTTTACCATTAGACCAGTCTTAGCAGGAGTACCTCAGAGATCAGTTCTAGCTCCACTGCTACACATCATAAACACACATGGTATTTCAAACCGTTCCGAATCTCTGAAAGCGACGTATGCAGACAATACGACAATTTTAACAAAACATCAAAATCCAACACAAACCTCACAGACTTTACAACATCATCTAACAAAACTTCATAACTGATGCAAACTTTGGAAAATTCGACTTAACCAAGACAAATCCCAGCATATCACTTTTACTCTTCGACAAGAAACCTGCCCTCCACTATACCTTGACAATTTACTAATTCCGCAGATATATATTGAGCCCATCTGGACCTACGCTTCACAGATATATGGTACAGCCAAAATGTCACACATACATAAACTTCAAAGTTGTTAGTCAAAAACTCTTAGGACTATAACCGATTTTCCATGGTACACCAGTGATATAATAGTGATAGTGGTATATATAGCGATATAGTGATATGATATCTTACATACAGACCTCAATATGTCAACAGTTAACGAACAGATGCGAACCCACTACAAACGTTTTCACGATAGCTTACACGGACACCCTAATTCACTCATACAAGACATGGCGACAAGCAACATGCCTGACAACACTCGCAGAAGGTTGAAGAGGAGCTGGATGAGGGATCTGCTTGCCTAACTACATCCCTTAATTAAAACAGGGAGAGATGCTGCTGGGTATCATGCCTATCACGCCACAACAAATTCATTGGTTGTCAATACTAACAGATGTGAATTCAAAAATAAAGACCAAAAAAAGTTAAAAAGTTCTCAAATTAATTTTATAGAAATTAAATTTTATGGCAATATCCAGGTTTTAATGTTTTTTTGTCTTTTTTGCCAATTTGAATTCTGAAAGGATATCTAACTTTACTTTTTTAATCGTAGAACACAAACATTTTTTTTTTATTATTAATTGGTCCGCTTTCCATCAAACAGCCGGAATTCATGGAGAAGATTGAACGTGTAACCAGCCTTATAATGGGAATCTTAAATGAAGCTCCGACCAGTGAAGGATGAAATGAACTGAGGCGGATCATTGAGATTTTTAATTAAACTTTTTCCAAGGAAGCGCCTAGATTTGATTGGACAGTCACCGATCCTCAGGAGTCCCTACTTTGAAGATCTACTTCTCACAGTCATTAGCCAAACTCCTCATGTTCCATTAATTATGGTTTTGATTGGAAGCTTTTAAAGCAGGATTTTTTACTGCTAGAAAGTTTACAGAGTATTCACTGATACCGAATTCGATTCTCCCTGAGATTGATTCATTATTGATTAATTTAGTAGCGATAAGGTTTCTTAAATTAAATAAGTTCAGGCACTTGGTCGTAAAACATGGAATCTAACATTTTTTTTATTATTGAAGTTTTTGGCAATACCAGATTCCTTACAACTCATTTCATAGGCTGTTGAAAGAATCCGTGGAAAATTTGTTTTCTTTAAGGAATAATGTAAATATAAAGTTACGATAAAATAATGCTGGTTGAAGGTCAAACATTCTAGCTAACAAACCTTTTACAATTGTAGAAGTTTTGATTTTATCAGGTACCATTTTTTACGATTAATGGAACTGACCTGAAATTAGGAATTTAATTTATTCAACACATTTTAATTCCTGAGTTGAATATTCAATTTTCATTATTTCGTTATTGTCCTGGACAATTGATATATGTAATAGATTATATGTATTAGATGTATTAATTTAATGTAATTAGATAATTACAATTTACAATTACAATTTACAATTTAGATAATTAACTGTATAGATTAAATGTATTTGAATTGAACATACATTTTCCGTACAAAAAGCCTGTGTAACCAGTCACGTGTAGCGATTTGAGAACGATTTAAGTCTCTGGCATAGATTAGATCTATTATAAATGGCTCAAAATGATTTCTTAAGGCGACAAAAATTTATTTATATCATCAAATATTTATTCCCCAATGCATATTTTAAAAATCAAACTCCACAAAAATGCAGATAGTGCAATGCACTGAGAATAGTGGGATAGAAGGAAACCTTTTCGATTAAATAATGGTAATTAAATAATTTAAGTAGTTGCCACATAATTTATTACTTTTTACTTTTACTATTACTTTTGCAGGTCTTATCTCTCAATGGGCTGCCTGGTTAAGTCAGAGCGTCCCTCCATTTCTCTCTATATCATCAGTCCTCCTCCTCAAGTATCCTGCCGGCCATCTCCTCCTCCACGCAGTCCTTCCACCGGGTTCGGGGTCTTCCTCTCCTCCCCCTCCCTCGCTGTTCCCATAGCAGAAGTATCTTCGGCCACCTTTATTCTTGCATCCGCTGGCAGTGCTCATACCATTGCAGCCTGTTCCTTCCAATCCTCTCCGGAACTCCCTCGGCCACTCCTAGCCTGCCTCTAATCTCCTCGTTCTTGACTCTATGTAGCCGGGTGATCCTCAGGCATCTCCTCCAGAAATCCATCTCTGCCGCTTGTAATTTGCAGTAGAGTCCTTGGGTTCAGTGTCCAGGTCTCTGCGGCGTAGTTGAGGGAGGGCTTAACAATACTTCTAAAAATCCGCCTTTTGTTGTCAGTTGAGATGACCGTGTTCCAAAGAACTGGGTGCTACATTCTAATCACCCTTCTTGCCAGGCCAACTCTCCTCCTAACATCGGGTCTGACGTTCCATTTCCATCTATTGTTGACCCCAGGTGAAGGAATCTACTCGCTTGCATATTGCATATGTTGCCGTTAACGTGAACGTCCGTGGCCTCCTTGTAATTTACTGCCAGGTATTCAGTCTTATCAAAATTTATTTGTAGACCCCAAAGGCTGTATTCTTTTTCCAGGGCCTTCAGTGCTTCTTCCATCCTGCTATATGCGACCATTGCTTGGTCGTCGGAAAAGAAAAGCGAGAAAAGCATATGCCCGTTGATTTCTATGCCTTTTCCTTCCCAACGTGCACTCCACTCCTTAACTACCTGTTGCACATAATTTATTCAATATTAAAATAAATAGGTTTTATATTCGAACAAGGTAACACCTGCAATGCCCCATGTACCTTAAAGGCCCCTGGATTTGGAGTGTGAGTCAGTGAAGTTGGGATTGTGGAAGAGTAAGACCAGCTGAAGAGTTCATTCCAGACGGTAACTAGCGAGTCTTAAGGAAGAGTCGAGCCGGAGAGGCAAGATAGTTTGAGAGAGCAGCTGAAGAGGACGAAACCAGATCATCAAGCGGCAAAGCGGAAAGCACCCGAGACGACGAAGGCAACAACAGTCATAGTCCCTTACATTCATTGTGTACATTATGCTGAATATTATGTGGAATAGGCAAACTGAATTCAGGCCAGGTATTCTCAAATACATATCTTATAGTCAATAGTTATTTTATAATATAGTTAATTTAAATTCTGCATAATGAAACCAGCAATTTAATTAATAAACTCTCCTAAATAAAGTAAGGTCTATGTTAAAATATGTTAGTATATTTACACTGCATGCCATCATATCGTTTAGTTAAGTGAATTGTTAAAAACGACATCCTTGGAAAGATCCCCAATGGTATTTATAATATACCAACCTAGTGACCAGCAGGGGGGGGGGGAAGGGGGAGGGAGGGGGCTGTGGTCTCTAGCCTTTCAAGTTAATGTAACTAAATAATTCAGTTTCATTGATCAGTTCCCTTCTGGGACCGATACAAATACAGAATATATTAAATAAATAAATTAAGTAAATGCGGTTTCTGGAACCCCCACAGAAACATAGTAATGCATAAGTTATACTAATTTTATTGAATGCTGGAAGGAAAAAATGTAAATTTTCTAAAAATTTCAACCCTAAAAGTAGAACAGTAATTTTAGTTTTAATGAGTTCGAGCAAGGCGGAAAGTGAGAAATGAAAAAAAGAGGTAAAATTTATTCTTTTTGTAAGTTAGGTGCTACAAGACAGAGTGGATGGATTACAGAGCCAGACAAAGTTTAAAACACGTTGACATAAGTTGACAATCTGACTTGATGAACGTGCTTCTATTATCTAGTAAAATGGACTTTTTCGAGTAAGCTTAAAAAAAAAAATGGTAATAAGAGTTCAACATTTTAACAGAGGAATTACATTTCTTTGAAAAAACAAATACACCTTAGGCATCATGAAGTAAGATCGCATCGTTTTTTCAATTCACTGATTTAATGATATTAATTCATTTTAAATGAGAATTCCTGTATATATTTTATATTCAAGCATCATAAATAAAAAATTTTATTTTGGATAATACTTTTAAAATAATGATCATTAAAACTAAAAATAGGAAAATTACTATTTACTTGGTGAGCTAGGTAACTCCATAATTCCCATGAGTCGAATATAAATTAACGATATCACTTGGAACTCTGATAGTCCATTTTATGGAAAATGAGATTGTTTCTATTTTGGCAAAACTAAGCCTGAGTGACTATCCACTAAAAAATATCAACATTTAATTAAATCATAAAGCCTTAATAAAATGGATTAGTGATGATCCATTTTATATTGCATATGAGTGCGTAGAGGTAGTCAAATAATCGAACAGTATTTCACTAATTTTTATTGGATTTTCATTTGGTACAAAAATGATCTCCGATAAGAAACTCAAGAAATATATTGATTCAAATATTGGTGATTCAAGTGACAGTTTTTTTTTTAAATCAATTTTTTTTTAAAAGGTTTAAGAATTAGAAATGATACTAAAGAAGGTAGGTAACAAAGTTTGATTCAATTATTTGATTAATCAATATAGTTTTTTGGTTGGTAACAAATAATACGTGTTTTATAATAATGGAGTTAGTGCATTAGACAGGAAAAAAAAATTAATAGTGCTTTTGCCATTCATACCATCAATTCATCATGGGTATTAGAAAAAGATTGATGCATTGATCTTTGGATGAAATGAATCCTGAATATTAGGATATTGATTACAAATATAATATAATTAAATACATATATTTTTTTAGATTAAAAATTCAGCTGGTGTTAATGTTTTATTGTATGTTATATTTAAAATTATTAAATAAAAAGTATGTGAACTGATAACTATGAAAATAATTTTACTGTTTTATAAAAGGAGAAATTACGTCTTGTTTAATGCCCTCTTTTCATTTTTTATCTATTTATTTATTTTTTAATAATAAAATTTTAAAAACTCATAATTCTAATATATTTCCTATAACCTAATTGAACTACTGGATTTAATGTTGTCCATCATTCAGTATACTTATATTCAGAATATATAGGACTATGTCCTCTTTGTAATGAAAAAGATAAACGAAAATCATAGGAAGGAATTTTCTGTAGTAAACCATCTCTCCTGTAAACTTTGGAAAATGGACTGAGATTATCACGTAAATTACTCATTTTATATCTGAAATTTTGCTAATAATGTGTCTTTATTCATGATGAATTAAATGATAAAATGATAAAAGATGAATTAAAAAAGATATTATTCGTGGCATAATGAATAATAGAACAAATATATGAAAAGTTAAAGTCATTTGGAGGAATAAATACTAATATAATTATTAAATAAACATTAATTTGAATATATCTAATACTGATACAAGTAATGTATTATCAATGTTATATTTTCTTAGGAAATTATATTCACGTCAATATTAAAAGATTTTCATTTCAATATTCAAATAAAAAAAACAATAATAAAAAACAGAATATGAGAGCGGATCCAAAGTTCCACTGGAGCAGTGTTACCACTTTGCCTGCTTTCAGTAAAATAGGTTGGCAAATAAAAACAAATAGGTTGGCGGCCTTGGGACAATGTCACCGTATTGTATTCGAGGGGGACGCCCGGTACTTAGACTTCTCTTAAGTGGCCCAGGAAATGGGGCATCTCCTAACTAAAACATCTCAACATTTATTTAGCACTTAAGTACCCACGACTTAAAGAAGGAATTCTAAATCCTAAGGGAGGATATATACTGGGATTTATTCCTGATCTAAATTAGATACCATCAATACATTTTCTATTTTAGGGATTGATAAATTATTTGCCAATTTTATAAATTTGTTGTAAATAAATTGAAGTGGCAAATAATTGATCAATCCCTAATTAGATTGATCCTTCTATACCATCCTGCGGATGTCAACTGATTTTCTATTTTAATCTATATTTTTGTCGCATAACTCGAAAATCTTTTTACTTCCTTGTACGCAGTAAGGGAAATATTGTAATCGCGAAAATATTCGGTTTTCAGATTTCAACTGAAATATCCATTTTTACTAGTTTCGTCGTGACGTCTATAAGTATGTTCATACGTGCGCATATCGCATAACTCAAAAAGTGTTAGCTGTAGAAAGTTAAAATTTAGTATTTAGGGTGTTGTAAAATCTAGTTGAGAATCTTCCGTTTTGGTCGCTGCATGATCACCGGAAGTGGTACTTTATTTGAAGAGTATAATAGATTTCAAAAATTGATTAAAAATTATATTAAAATGTAATATAAAACTTTGCAAATTTAGTATTTATAACTTATATATTGATTCAAATAACATACTACATTTTGGTCTAAATTGGCGAATCGGAAGCAGTACTATCCTTGAAGGTCATTATAAATTTTCATCAAAATTTATATTAAAATAAAATGTAAAACATCTCAAACTTGGTAAATAGGACTTTTATATATATATATATATATATATATATATATATATATATATATATATATATATATATATATATGAACATCAAGTAAGATATCCCTTCGGCTCACCAATTTTAACCAAAATGTAGTATATTATTTATATTGATATATATATATATATATATATATATATATATATATATATATATATATATATATATATATATATCAATATAAATAATATACTACATTTTGGTTAAAATCTAATTATCTCTAATTATACAATTTTATTAATTGTTTTAAGAGTTAAAATTGAGAGTAAAATATTTGTTTTCCTCCCCATTTGTGTGCTGAACACGTTTGCAGTAGGAAAATAGGATATAAGTTAAGTTAGTTCTTCCGCTTAAAATGTCTAAACCTTCGATTTCCAATGCTTTATCTTGTGACATTGCCAGTTCTAATGCTGTCACGGAATATGATAAATTCTCTTGGGAACTTGTTACATACTGAAAGAAAACGACTTATAATAACGGAATGAGATCTTCAGAAACAAGAGCATTTATTTAGATCTTAAGAAGCAAGAGACAACACTTGGCATTTATAAACAAAAAGAAATAGAAAGTCAAATGGAAGGAAGAGAAGAGAATATACGACCTTAGTAACGAAGCTCTGCTGACCACACTTTTTTTTAATTTGCGTATGATAATACACCGTTGGATACTATTTGGAGATGGTGTAAATATAGCGACCTGATGGACTGATTTTTTTTTTTAATTTTGAACTAGTTTGCTGGGTTTTTGTTGTTGTAGACAGATCAATTATTATTATCGATACAATATATTGTTGGTATGCTAACCTGACTCCCCGACCCAGTGTTGGTCGGACGCTCCTCATCAACGCTGGAGCCGGTCGGGAGCAGTGCGGAGGCGACTAGCGTTGTCTCGGCTAGCCTTCGAGTCTGAGCCACGTTCTCGATCACGATCCCCGGCTTCAGCTCGGATTCTGGCCTCCGCGCGGCACGCGCCTTCTTCGCTCGCGTCCTCAGCGCCTGCAAAAGAATATTAGATAATTAATATAAGTGCTAGAAGAAAATATTAGGAAAAAATACAAGATAGAAATCATAATTAGATAAACAGTTTTATAGTATTTTAAACATTTTAAGCAACAAACAATTACAATAAATAGGTAGTGTTAATATTTTAAAAATGTATTTATAAGCATCAATAAAGTTTATTGAACCTCTGCTGATAAACTACTTATAGGTGCCTTGTACATCTTAGATAAGAAGAAAAAAATGTTGGCACCATCCCTTATTATTTGAACTGCATCCTTTTGATTATAATTTTTTAAAATTAAAAATAAAAATAGTTATTTCCTAAATTTTTTTTTGTTTATAATGGAACGAAAGAATTTCGTATGCTTCCTATGCAGCTATATTTGAGATATTCTCATATAATTTTAAATTTTGTGTCGGATGAAAATCTCTGCCAGATGAAGTGCTGTATTGTAAAACTTTAAGTGCCAGTTTTTTTTATTTTTAGCAAATATGTTTATTGCTAGCTGTAAATCATATTGGATATATATTATTTTGAAGCAATTTACGGCACAATATCACCTATATGAATGGCAGAATACGGCTACCCGTTCAGAGCGTTATCAATCTTAATAGCAGTACACTATTTCAAAAACCATATTAGTCTGGTGCAACTAATATAATAATTTTTTTTCAATTTGGCAATGTACCATCATTATTTTCTGCACTATTACTCTCTTACCCTTACTAATTTGTTAAAAATTCTTTGCAATAAAGATTTTTAGAAAGAATTAAAGAACGTTTTTAATAAAAAAATATGATCACACTTTATTTTTAATATTTTTTTATTCTTATTTTTAATTTTAATGAAACCGTTTTTGTTTTAATATAACTTTTACTTTTCTTAAAAGAAAATTATTTGGAATATTAGATTGTTATAAAAATTCCAATTGATACGTATTTTTTTTTGTTGCATTACTTGTAAATTAATTATAGTAGCTGATAAAAATTTTATTTTCCTAACAATTAAGTTGCAAGTTTCCCTTTGTTTATTATTATTATTATTGTGAAAGTAGTGTGATACGCGCACCGCGCCAGATTTTTTTATATTTAATTAAAAATATCTTGATATTATTATTGTCATTTTTACAGATGTTCAGATGACTTGCACTATTTGATACGGGTTCAGAGATTTATGTTGGTTTTTTATGACAACGCTCTCCCCAAGGCTTATAAAATCTTCGGCAAAACCATCGAATGCCCATACTAGACCAAAAGCTTCCTGTCAGCAATGTTATGGCTCCCTCCCTCCCCTCGCCTTTTTCATATTTTTATTATATTTCATAGCTTTTAAGGAGAGGAACTGTTTGTGAACTCTGTTCCCCACCACAGTGACCTAATTTCTTAACACTGTTCGATTATTATGAGCTTATTATTATTTCGATTATTATGAGATTATTTTTAAAAATAAAACCAGTATGACCGCAACTAATAGAGACTTGATTATTATTATGAGCCAACTTTAGCGAAATATAATAAATAAACTCCATATTGACGATTCATTGTGACAACTAAAATTATTTTTACAATTGTACAGAAAACAACTAGATTCTATATGAGGAATGAAACGGAAATTAGGTTTCTGTGGAAATGTTGGAACTGCGGGGAGGTTCCGACTTCTAAGCATTAGGAAGAAACTCAGTACAAATTGAAGAGGCTAAATAAAATATTGGAAACATATCTCAAACATCAGTCCGACTCCATTTCGAATAGTTGTCCGAAACCCGTTTTGATTGTATTAATGTGATTTCGATCAACAGCTACACAAGCTATAAGACCTCTTGAACAGTTTTACCAGTGGATTATAAGTCGCGTTTAAGCAACAAAAATATTATTATATTTCATCATAGTATGAGTCTGTGTTTTATAAGTCTAGCTCAAAAGCGAACAATTATACTTATTTAAGGTAAGTAAATTATTACTTTTTCACCAAAATCGACTTAACGGAGGTGCCACTTTATATCGTTAATTTTACAATTTTCTCGAAAAAGGTCCTGACCATTTTGTTCAAACTCTCCAAAATCAACGGGTTTTAATATCAGTCCGGGCTTTAATATAAGGACTAATTAAGCTATGCCTTATCCTAATTAAAATAATCGAACATGTTGCCATAAGTAAGCCTACTTATCGCATTTTCAAATGGCCTTCTCTAAAGTATCTAAAATTTTGTCTGTTTGAAATAATGAAGTATATCTCATTGTTAGTAATAATAAAAAACGAATAAATATAAACTATGAAATAATATTAGAATTAATTAAAGGAGAAACATTTTCTAAGGTTGAAAACAATTTTTTTGAAATAAAAGCATTAAAATATAGCTATACTATACCGCTGGAAAGCTAGATTTTAGAATAATTAATGTCAAACATACAAATAAAGCCGTAGAAGGTAATGGAGAGTGACAAAAAACGTATTAACTTAAATGATTGTTGTATTTAATAATTTATACGTTTATGTTAATTAAAGGGAACTTAATAAAATTTTCGTGGAAACTAAATAGAAAACTTTCTAATTCTAAACATGTGATTAAAAAAGTTATATTTATGTTATTCTTTATTCATTTAATTATTTTTTAAAAATGAATAATTATTATAAAAAGGTGAGTGTGATACGCGCACCGCGCCAGATTTTTTTATATTTAATTAAAAATATCTTGATATTTAATTTAAATTTAGTTAAATTACAGATTGAAAAATATTTTTAGGGTGCTCAAGAAGCATAATAGGGGTAAATGTAGCTATGTAGGGATCGATGGAGCTGAAGAATTTAAAATGTTGAAGGCATGATTTTCTAGGCGTAAATGTGTAATATTAAAGTCGTGAAGTAAGATATAACACTTTGACTATGTTTTAAAGGTCTTTGAATTGAAAGATGGAATGCGTTCATTATATTCGAATTATTAGCTGTCTCGTATGGTTGCGTTCATCTTCTAAATTATTATATCGCTAGAGAAACAGTTATTAAAATATTGTCATTCAAATCATGTATATGAATTTTATTTGAATCGTTTTGATGAGAAATCCAGAATATCAAGTTTTTTTGAAAATAGTGTTGCTAAATTTGGAGAGGGAATAAATTCATAGAAGTTTATATGATAAAAGTCGCATCGTTTAAGGTGACTCTAAAATCTAACAAGATTATTCAAATAAGGTGACTGGAGAATGACAGAATAAAAGGCATAGAGGTAGTTGATGAAGAAAGGGAATGGAAGAGATGTCTCAAAACTAAAGTAAGTTTACCCCACAAGGCTACTACAATATATTTAGTAAAACCCTCTATATCCGAAACCAGAATTATTTTTATATTTTTCTTGTTTTTTCTTATGTACTTCTTGCTTCGGTTCAAAATAAACTGATATGAGATTATACTGATCATAATTCTAATGATTATGAATTCGTAATTTTAATGACGTATATTGAGATGTATTTAGAAAATAATCGAGTTTAGTGCGCGCATTCTCTAATTTTCACTTACCACCCATAATAATCATAATAATCCCAGGGATATACTGGGGTGCTTCTACTATATGGCTTAAAAGAAGATATTTATTTCCTGAAACGGAACAGCTATTTTAGACATTCAGAATCATGTACTAACGCTTACAGGAAACACATATGTGCAGAAGACATTGATGTAAGACTGCAATTGAGTCTATCTAGCATATATTTTCTGGATACCAAGCACTGACAGGTAAAGCTTATGAGGCAAGATAACATGGTCAAGATTAACCACCAAGCACTGGCCTTACACGATATTTCATGATAGCTAAACAAGTTCCTTATTATCGGTACGAGTCGAAGCAGGTACAATCTGGTGAAAGCAGAACAATGTATTGCGATTGTTCTATCATTACAGACCATAGCATAGTAAATAATAAACCGGGCATTGCCTTAATAGATCGAAATGTAAAAAGTGGCTATGACATCGATTGCTGTTCCAGCAGATGATAATATCTGCAAAAACATTATCGGTAAAGATAGGAAAATATCAAGAGTTGTGCCAGAAACGACTACAACTTTAAAGGCTAGAGTATGTAAAGGTATATCCGGTTATAACATCTAGCCAGCAATGGCCTCATCCCAGACGATACCCATCAGCTTAGATGAGAATTTGAAGCTACGTGAAAGCATCGTCAGGAAGTTGTTAAATGGAGTTTAAAATTTGAGCCTAACCCTTGCCTTTGTCCGGGATGAAGTTTGTCCAATACATGAGAGTTGGAGTTGACTAGGGAATGGGCGTGGTGAAATTTCGGTCGTATCCGTCTGTTTTCGGGCACACTTGGCATTCCATCAAGGATACAGTCTTGTATTCCTTATAAGATACACTACATCTGCTCATATCACTGTATCTGCATATTTCAATGATAAATATATATTTAAAAACCATACTTTTTGAGTTATGCGCAAATACATTTTTTTTTCTGTCGTAAATTTTTTCCTTGCAATTTCTCTTTGATGCGTGAAAAGTTAAAGGGAACTAAGGAGAAGATTTAAGATACGTTTCATTAAATTCGTTAGAGCCATTTTCGAGAAAATTGAAAAAAGTTTAAAATCGATTATATGAAGTGGCTCTTCCGATGTCAAATGTAGCGAAAAAGTCGCTATAATATCCCAGACATAACCTACCTTAAATACGCAATTTCAGTTTCGTACATTTTTTTGTTTTTGAGCTAGGCTGTTTGCATGCTGGTATAAACACAGACAGAGACACATATACATTCAGACACTTTTTCGAGACTGGACTTATTTGTGTTTTCGTTGGAAACTCGAATTCGAAATTTTTCACAATCGCAATATTTCCTCTTTCTGTATTTTTCATATATAATTAAGAGAAAGTAAGAATTAACATATACATTTTTTCGTTAATGTAGAACTTAATTAGTGTCTAATGTTTGTTCGAACAAAACCACATTTTTTGAGTTGTGTCCCTTTTATTATGATTTTATATACTGTTTATGTATGCATATAAATTGGACGGTATCATATATCGAATTTCATTTTTGTTTAAATATATCCAGCTCATATTTAATAAAAATAAGACTATTAATTAAGACTTAAAGAAAATTAAGTAATAAGAATTTTTTTTTGTAAAGCCCGTTTTGTTTCGTTTCCCGTACGTATTTAAATTAAGCACCCAGTTATTATTGCTTCTATTAATGTTAACTCCAACGTATTTTCCATTTTATTTTTGTATTGTAATTCAACAAAGTGCGTTTTGCATGGCATATAATGTGAAAGTGTCGACATGTTTGCTAAAAGGAAGTAAGTAATTATCTCTATCGATATAACAATTTTTTAGCACATTACTTGAACAACTGTCGTTAACATCATGTTTTTTAATTTGAAGAAAAGGAAATTTTCGGTTTTCAGATTTCAACGGAATTATCCATTTTGACCTCCCATTTTATCTGGGGGTTTTTTCGGAACATGTGTACCTACGTTCGTATCTCGTATAACTCAAAAGGGGTACGCCATAAAAAGTTGAAATTTTGCATTTGGGATTTCTATAACATTTAGTTGAGCACCTCCCTCTTTGGTTACTGCATGATTACCGGAAGTAGCACTTTACTTGAAGGTCATTATTGATTTTCATCAAAAATAATATTAAATTTTAATGAAAAACTTCTCAAACTTAGTATTTTTAATTTATATATTGATTTAAATAACATACTAGATTTTGGTTTAAATTGGAAAACCGGAAACGGTACTTTACTTGAAGCTCCTAATAGATTTTTATTAAAAATTATTTTAAAATATACTGCAAAACTTCTCAAATATAGTATATTAGACTTACATATTAATATAAATAATATACTTAATTTTTGGGTACAAATTTACAAGCCAGAACCTTACTTAAAATTCCAAACTGCTTTTTAATATTGAATTGGCGGAAGGTCATGCGCTGGAAATAAAGGTTTCGGAAAATTCTGATTCTATAACATCCAGAATTACGACTCAGAACACCATCACAAGTAACCGACGCCAATAGATGTCGCGAAACCGAGTGTCATTTTTGAATTCCTGCTATCTTCGGAACCAGAATAACTTTTTGAGCCACTGATTTATAGCTCAACAGGCGTATAAGGATGTCATGTATTGTCCTGATCAGATTTTTATATTTGAATTTTAAAAAATTTCATTAGGTGGCCCTATGAGGAGAAATCAATCAAGTCCACTATTAATATAAGACAAGGGGCAGGTGCCACTTGACAGACTGTTACAATAAAGATGCAGTGAGGTAGAGTACAGCCAGGGACGGACCTCAGTAGATCCATCCATCAGTCACAGACTATGACCATTTTGTCACGCCCTCTGCTGTGCTTGTCAGCTCCGCGTCTAATGCAACCGTCATCTATCACCGCTACTTCCTACCTTCATCTTAAGTCCATTTTATAGCCAGTTTATTAATAAATATTTAATTGTTTCAAGAATGATGATGCACTCATGGGCAAAGTGATAAAACAAAGCCGTTTACACCCCTAAATGTACGCTAAAACACCTTTTATCTGGAATAATGTGACCAGAGCAGTTGCAGATAATACGAAATTTTGGATAAGAGATGTTATGATCAGTAAATAAAATTTCGGGAAGAAGGGAGCGAGATATATCCCTCTGATTCGTCCCTCCCTCTCTCCCACGTACGCCACTGTATGTAATGGTGTCCTGAGTCATAATTCTGGATGTGTTAGACATTTTTTTTTTAGATTTGTGGATCTAATATGAAAATTAATAAAAGTCTATTATGAACTTCAAGTAAAGAACTAATTCCGGTTATCTAACTTTAAAAAAAATCTGTATATTATTTGTATTAAAATAACAGTCTTTTATACCAAATTTGTAAAATTTTGTATTTAATATAATTTGTGATAAAAGTCTATTCAAGTAAAGTAATACTAACGGTAAGCCAATTTTTACCAAAATCTAGTATGTTATTTATATTAATATATAAGTCTCAAATCCCAAATTTGAGAAGTTTTTCATTATATTTTAATATAATTTTTGTTGAAAATCTATTAAGACTTTCAAGTAAAGTACCACTTCCGGTAACTATGTAGTGACCAAAAATAGAGGTACAAAAGTAGATGTTACAGCAATCCCAAATACAAAATTTCAACTTTCTACGGCTTACCGCTTTTAAGTTATACGAGATACGAATGTAAGTACAGATTTCCCAACGAAACCAGATAAAACGAAATAATACAATCTCTACTGCTTACTTGGAATTAAAAAAACATGATGTTAACGACAGTTGTTGCTAAAAAATTGTTATATCGATAGAGATAATTGTTCACTTCCTTTTAACAAACATATTGTCACTTTCACTTAATATGCCACGCAAAACGCACTTTGTTGAATTACAATACAAAAATAAAATGGAAAATACATTGGAGTTAACATTAATAGAAGCAATAATAACTGGGTGCTTAATTTAAATACATATGGGAAATGAAACAGAACGGAAGAAGGGATTCTTTTTAAAAAAAAAGTCTTCTTACAATTTTTATTAAATATGAGCTATGTAAATTTAAACATATTATTACTTTCCCTTACCTATATACGAAGTATATAGTAAGGGGAAGTATTGCGATCGTGAAAATTTTCGAATTCGAGTTTTCAACGGAAATACATGTTTCAAGGTCCCCTGAGTCCAAATGACCAAGTCTCGCAAAATGGTCGGTGTGTCTGTGTGTCTGTGTGTCCGTGTGTCTGTGTGTCCTTGTGTCTGTGTGTATGTGATCAGTCTAGCTCAAAAACGGAAAGCTGTACGATACTGAAATTACATATTTAAGGTTAGCACATGCATGTAATGTTACAGCAACATTTTCGTCAAAATCGACTAACCGGAAGTGCCACTTAATATATTCGATTTTACACATTTTTACAATTTTCTCGAAAACGGCTCTAACGATTTTTATTAAACTTGCCTAAATTATTCTTCATAAAGACCTTTAACTTTTCATTTATGTAGTAAATCACCGAGGAATTGCAGAGAAAAAAGTTATGATGAAAAGTTATTTACGCATAACTTCAAAAGCGTGCAATTTATGGTAAATCATGTATGCACTCTTATGAAAGATAATTAAATTATCTAAAAGACAATAAAAGAATCATCAAAATCGGACCAGTATTAGCAAAGATACAGCGCATCGGACTGACCGGAAATACCTATTATATTATGGATATTACACTTTTTTTACAATTTTCTCGAAAACGGCTCTAACGATTTTGATGAAACTTGCCTAAATTATTCTTCTTAAAGGTCTTTAACTTTTCATTTATGAAGTAAATCACCGAGGAATTGCAGGGAAAAGTTGTGATGAAAAGAATATTTTATTTGCGCATAGCTTAAAAAGTATGCATTTTACGGTAATTTATCTATAGACTTTTATAAGAGGTAATTAAATCACCTTAAAAAGAATGAAATAATCATCAAAATCGGACCAATAATAGCAAAGATACAGCGCATCGGACTAACCGGAAATGATAATTATATCATGGATATTACAATTGTTTACAATTTTCTCGAAAACGGTTCTAAAGATTTTGATGAAACTTGCCTAAATTATTCTTCATAAAGGTCTTTAACTTTTCATTTATGTAGTAAATCACCGAGGAATTGTAGGGAAAAAGGTTATGATGAGAAGAATATTTTATTTGCGCATAGCTTAAAAAGTATGCATTTTACGGTAAAATATGTATAGAATTGTATGGAAGGTAATTAAATTATCTAAAAATAAATAAAAGAATCATCAAAATCGGACCAGTATTAGCAAAGATACAACGCATCGGACTAACCAGAATTAGCTATTATATCATGGATTTTACACTTTTTTACATTTTTCTCAAAAACGGCTCTAACGATTTTGATGAAACTTGCCAAAATTATTCTTCTTAAAGGCCTTTAACTTTTCATTTATGTAGTAAATCACCGAGAAAATGCAGGAAAAAAAGTTATGAAGAAAAGAATATTTTATTTTCGCATGGCTTAAAAAGTATGCAATTTATAGTAAATTATGTACAGAATTGTATGAAAGGTTATTAAAGTATCTAAAAAAAAAAAAATCATCAAAATCGGACGAGTATTAGCAACGATACAGTGTATGAGGAGCATAAAATAGATGGATAACCGAGCGCATCCGAAAGGAGATAGATGCGACCGAACCTCCTCCCACCAATCCGCCAATCTGTTGTAAACAATACGCTCTGTAATAAAGTAATTTAAGAATACAAAAACGGAAATTAACTTAATAATTTCTATTTTCACATTATTTAATGGAAAGAAAATGTTTCCGTAGAAACTTAACCAGCAACTTTTAAAATATATTTGCAACTTGACAAAGTTAAAATATATAGGTAGTGTCCAAAATTGTTGTACTAAAATTGTTTTAAAAACTATTTTATTGTACTCAAGTGGGAGAAGAATTGAATGCTGCTGAGTTTATTTCAAGTATTGTTTATGTGAACCCTTTAGAATTATATTAAAAAGATAATTATTATAGGGCGGTAAGGGAAAGTTGTGTGATGCGCGCACCGCACCAGATTTTTATTTTATTAAAAATAAAATTCGATATAAGATAGCGTCCAATTTATATGCATATATATACAGCATATACATCCAGAATAAAAGGGACACAACTCAAAAAATTATTTTTTGTTAGAAAAAACAATAGACATTGATTAAGTTCTACATAGGAGCCCCCGGATAGATCACCTATTGTGTCTATTAGTTATATTAATATATAAGTCTCATGTACCAAATTTGAGAAATTTTTCATTATTTTTTAATATAATTTGTGATGAAATTCTATTATGACTTTCAAAGTACCACTTTAACCGGTAATCATGAAGTGACCAAAAAGAGAGGTGCACAACTATATGTTACAGCAATCCCATACACAAAATTTAAACGTTTTTGAATTATGCGAGATACGAACGTACGTACAGATATCCCGACGAAAACAGATAAAATGGATTCAGGAATGGTCAAAATGGGTAATTCCATTGAAATCTGAAGACCGATAATTTTCACTATCACAATTACTTCCTTTACTGCGTACAAGGGAATAAAAACGCTGAATATTATTACACAATGGATTACTTTTTTTAGTATAGTATTGTTTAACAATAGTATTATTTCAAAAAAATCTGGTGTCCTTTCCAAAACGCTTTGGTTCAGAGTCCAGACAATAAGATTATGTTTCAAATGAGCAATTGGAATGTTTCGGAAAAGTTGGAATTTTCTCGAGTTATCAAATAACTAAACAAAGCTGAACCGAATTCCACAGGAACATTAGCGTTGTTACAAATATGTTTTATAAAGAATCTACCAACAAAAAAAATAAGCAATAGTCACCTATGGAAATAGAAATTTGGCTGTTGTCTTATAATGATCGCCGGAAACTGAGAATGTTCAAAAGAAACTTTATCAAAGTCGAAAGCTAAGATGGGCAGAACATGTAGTCAGAGGGTGGATGTGGTAAACAGGAAAAGGTTGGAGGCGCTCTTCTGTGAGAAAAGAAAAAGGAAAGACCAAGAAACTGGAGAAGTGAAGAAACAATGCAAGGAAGATTGAAGCAGAGAAAGATGCCAGGAAGCTAGGAGCCCACAGTTGACAAGTCAGGAGGCTAAAGCCCACACTGACCTGCAGTGCTGAAGAATTAGTCTACAAATTTCATAACGCAATATTTCAGCTAATACTAGTCCGATTTAAAAGATTTTTTTTTTTTTTTTTTAGCAAATTTTCATACCTTTAGAATAAACATAGCAAACACGAAAAAAAAATTGGACGGACGGATTTTTTTTTATTTGATATTTGGATTCTACAGATCTTGAAACCAGATCCTCAAATTTTGAGAGGGCTTAAAAAAAAAAATTTTGTTGGTCGATTACAAATTGAAAATAATCAACAAAAATCATTAATTTTTTACTTTTTTTTTTATAAATGACTTGGTATGCTTATTCCAAAACACCTTGTATTTCCTCTCTATCTTTATCATTGGCCGAGTTATGGACTTATAAAATCTAATCGGTCGCCATTTTGAAACGAAAAGACGGACGGTAATGTCGAGTTTCGAGGATCACTCTGGGTTGACCTGTGACTTAGTTGCCGAATCTCAAAACGATCGGTCCAGTATTCACGGAAAAATGTCGCGGACGGCGTACGGCATATGCGGACGGCGGATGGACAGATTTATTTAATTCGATATCTGGATTCTACGTATCTTAAAACGTAAAACCTCAAATTTTGAGGGGAGGATGGTCGAAAAAGAATTTTTCTTGGTCGATTACAAAGGTCTATTATTAAAAATAATAAACCCAAATTCACATACAGATTAATTAACTTATTCGTTTGATTAATCTTCAGTGCAAAATTGTATTGTCAATACAATGAGTAGCTTATGATATTCAAAAGTATAATTGACTATGAGTCGCGAATTTTAAGAAAATACCAAGCTAACTTACCCTCATATCGCACAATCAGTTATAAATAATATCTTATAAGTATTAACATCATAAATATAATTTGTGTTAAACTGTCTTATTATTTTCAACTTTGCACATTAAAAAGAAAACATCTCAAATTAATTTAGGAAGAGAAACTAATCATAAAAAATGTTCTTGAGAAAGATGAACACGGATGGTTTTTACTACTCTGAATCCCTATGGATTAATTTGTTCGGATTAGTGAGAGCTTTCCGTTCAAATAATGATCACTAAAATGATTTTTTAAATTATTTCAACCGTAGTTGGAATTATTTAGCGACTATAACCCATCGTTAGCCAGCATGCTAGTAATAACCTGAAATTATACACATGGCATTGCTAAATAATAAGAACAAAATTCCGAAATATCCTCAAAGCAGTTTCTCCCTGAAGGCAAGCCTTGAAACATAATACTCCTAAAATAGGATAGAAATATAAAGCTGGTCTCTGTGAGAACAAATTGTAATAAACTTGGAAAATATTGCCACAGCGCTGAATTTTACTGCTTAAAGGAAAATTTAATCACTGAATGTAGAAATACATGTATGAAGCTCCGATTATGTATGCATGTACTCTGAGGCAAACATTCTACAAACATGAGAATAATTTAAAATACGAATATTGAGAAAATTATAATAAAAATGCCTTTCCTTAAAGAAAAATGTTCTAAAAACTATGAAAACAATGTATTTCCAATCTTTTATTTTTTATTTAACCCATACCTTCTACAACCCGTGAACGGTCTTAGGTTCAATTCTCGGTAAGGAAGTACTGTTTCTAGACCAGCGGTTGCACCGAATGACCGAATGACCAGGATCGCGCACAACCGATAGGTTTTTTAAAGTGAATATTAAGCCACAAAACAAAACCTAGTAATGCAATGGCAATTAATAAAAAAACACAGGATTCCACATCTGCATTAATTTTCAGAACCACACTGTTATGTCCGAAACGGAAGATTGGGTTCATGCTTTTATAAAACTTTTTTTTTTGGACTCTCAGGGAATATTTTACTATCACTCTTAGCATAATGCTTTTAAAAATAGCCCTATTTAGAATCATTCAAGTAGGTAACTATAGCTTCCTCTGCATTTCTATTGGGTACATGAGAAAAAAGAAATGTAAGCTAAAAGTATTTAATCATACAACTTTCCCTTACCATTCTGTAATAGTAATCTTTGTAAAATAATTTTAAAGAGTTAACATAAACACTGCAGAATGCATTTTTTCAAGTCTTCTCTGACAAAAGTATAATAAATTAGTTTTTTCAACAACTTTAGCACAAGAATCCTGTACAATAAATAGTTTTGGTTTGTAAAGCTGTAAATATATTTTAAAAGGTTTGGTTTAGTTTCTATGGAAATTCCATTTAGTTTCCATGGAATCATTTTGTTTCCATTAAATAATATAAAAAAAAAAAAAAATCCTTACGAATACAAAGGTCTATTATTTGAAATTTCGAATTAGGTTTAGAGAGATGATATTTGGGAACCTTCACTTAAACTACTATTTCTTGTAAGGAGTGGAAATTTAATACCTTTTTTTGTTGTTGTTATAATGAATAAATTATCAAGCATTTCTTGTAATTAAAAATTTCAACAAAACAATTTTTTTTTACTGAATACTATCGATAGGATTCAAAGGGATTTTTATTTGAATATAATAAAATAAAAATGGAAAACACATTTTATAAATGTTTGTATCGCTTTTCGAGTTACCTTTTCTGTTCGCTTAAAATAATATTAACCACGTGCACGAAGTATATAAATCGACAATATAAATTTTTCTGTTTGAATTCTTCTTGCCAATAAAATGTGAGATTATTTTTAATCAATAAGCAATATCCACACCCTTCAAATTTCAGTTCGACATGACACGAGGAAGGAAACGTGAGGCATGATGTAAATAATTTTTTTTTTTTTTCTGATTGAAAAATGATGAATTGATTATTCATTAAATATTAATTTTTTTTTAAAACAATATTTTCCCAATGGCCAATGCGTCTAACCAAAGTCGAATCGAAAGTCGAACAGTTAGGACATAGCTACAGAGCTATTTCAAAAACAAGTAGACCGGCGTACACCTATTTCATGTGAGTATCAGAGCTGGGTTTCTTTTTATTAATTATTGATTATAACTAATGATAACTTAATGCAATCCAAGATAGTTAAGTAACATAGCTTTTAATTTTCTAACCTTCAACAATTAAACCATCGAGTCTGGAAAAAAAGTTATTAGTCGATGATGAACTTCTACATTGACCTTATTTTTTTATATTATGATTTTTGTTATTATATGGAGATGAGGCAAAAATGAAACGAAGAAAAACCGTGAAGAAAGAATTGATTCGAAGATGATTGCTTGAGAATTGGGCTGCATGTCTACGTTCATTTTTATATTTAAAAAAAAGAAACATTGTCTCGGCACAATCGACTTTCTATTCCCAAGATTTGAGCTGCGTGTCTAATTTTTTCTTCTTGCTATTTTGAATAAATATACAGCTAGCTAAATATACCTAGTTTAATATTAATAATATTGGCTTTGTAGTGGAAAAGAATACCACGATGATTTTTCTTTCTGTAATTGTAAAATCAATTACAATGAAATAAATTTATAGGACATAATTAACAAATCATACCAAGGATATACTATATTTATATATTAGGTTGTTACAAACGTCCTTGTGCATTTGTATAACTTTATTTCAGATTACATATTTTAAACATTATTGAATACTACTCTTCAAAGTAAAGTCCATTATTTTCAACTACTTTCACCCATCTTTCTGCAAATAATTGGATTTGACGCCTTTGGTTTTAAGGCAAAGAACTCTTCACATCCAATTTTCACGTCCTCGTAATTATTAAAGATTCGAACTTTTAAAATATGAGCCCTTGATCTAAACAACCCATAATCTGATGGTGCAATATCTGGGCTATACACAGGATGAGGCAAAACTTTTATTCCTAGTAGTTCCGATAATTGTTCCTTGGTTAAAGAGGAACGATTTTCAGAGGCATTGTCGTTTTCAAAATGGCTGTTGATCAATCGGGGTACATTGCACTTAAAATTGCATAAACTCTTTCTAGCTGTTCACAGTGAAGGTTTGAGTCCCTACTACGGCCGATAAATCATGAGTAGTTGCATGTAGGCCCCGATTCGCACATTCAAGAAGAACGGTATCATCAACGACCGATGGGCGACCTGATCTGGGTTGTGCGGCTGTATTTCGATGGATAATTGACTCTCCTCTATGGCACAAATTTCTTTGATGGCGCATTTGCGCTTAAACATTTTTTTCCAGTAATGTCTCAAAAGACTGCGAATCACGATTTTTTCTTCTGACATTGCACTTGCGTTTTAAAAATGTAAATGATCCCATAAAGCCAACTCAAGTCAGAAGGAATTAAAGGATTAGTCAAAGTAAACATTGACATAAATAGTAGAAACAAAAACATTCTTATAGGATAATTATGAGAGTTGGAATTAAGGGCTGTGTTTATGCTCAAGGACTTTTGTAGGAACCTATTATATATGTGAATATATGTATATATATATATATATATATATATATATATATATATATATATATATATATATATATATATATATATATATATATACATACATACACAAATGTATCAGTACCTTGGAGGTAAAAAATACTATGATACAAAATACTACGAAGTAAAAAATACTTCATTACTTTACCTTAGGGTAAAAGAAAACCAGTGTTCTTTCTGTTACTCGGAGGCGGAGGAAACTTGGCTGCATTTCCTCTGCTTTTCAGTAGAGCAATTTGAACAGAGATTTCCCTCCGAATAAAAGAGTACTTATTAAGGGAGGGCATAAGCCTATAGGGCACCGATTTTAACTAAATTTTTTTGGTGGTTCCTCATCCAAAAACATTGGACATAGAAATCGAATAATAAAGCAGTTTTTCAAAACGGAAATAGGTAATAAATAATGAATAAACAAAAGACGAATAACTTCAAGGTCATTGGAATAACGGATGATGTGTTCACAGATGAAACTATTATTCGAATAACAAATAGAAATTTATCCGTCATCCGAATAAAAATTTATTCGAATTATGCCCAACTCGACTAAAACTATGCGATTTACTTCACTCTGGGTTTTCCTAAGTGTTTTAGAACCAACATTATCCGCAAAAAGCTCAAGTATTTTGTAATCACATTTTTTACAGAGTTCTTCTAGATAATGCAATATGTATATTGCAACTCGGAACTGATTTTTTTTTTGTTTTCGGTGATATTTTGAAACCAAATTTGCCATAATTTTGGAGTAAAAAATCTATAAGACTAGTTTACTATCTAAAAAAAATGAAATCATCAATTTAATTATCAATTTATTTGACCAAAAAGCAATTATTTTTTAAAACTTTGTATTTTCACTTTATTTTACTCTGAAAAACAAAAGTCTCCGTAGCTAAACTGCGTCGATATCGTTTTCCAAAATTGAGAAATGAAATAAAGCATTTTAAGCGTTTTTTTTTTCCTTGGACCCTAGGGTCCATTGGAAAGATCGCCGGGCACATGGCCAATATTTTTGGATGGGGAATCACAAAAAAAAAAATGTTTAAAATCGGTGGCTCATTGACTGCACCCTGCCCTTGTTGGTGTTCTTTTAAGAGTATGTCACTCTCCTCACAATGGGTCTAGGATATAGTAATCTATACCTACGGGAAAAGCAATAATTTAACTGTTTTTCTTGTCCCATAGGTATGTGTAATATTCCTATGATAGTATCAAATGTGTAATAATGCTAAATCGGTAAAAAATAGACATTGTGACCATCACCCCCGTGGTTGTTATATTTATATATATATGCCTATTTTATGACATGTTTTTTCAATCAAAATGAAGTATGCTCTAGATTGACAAAACTGAGAAGTAAAGAGACACAACCCTTATCAACAATTATAAATAATAAATTAGAATATAATAAATAAACTTCGGCTTTAAATAAAAAAACAAACTTTATATATATATATATATATATTTTTTGTCACGTAGTTGAAGATTATTAACTTCATTTCATGCTTTCATTGTTTTTTTCTTTTCCATCAAAAGACCTTGGCGATTTCGATGAATTTTTAACTTGACCTGTGAATCGGTTTTGGTCTTGTGTATTCGATCAATTAGTTACTGACCCAATCAGCAGAAATATTAAATTCGTTTGCCAAACGTAGATTCCTGTCACAAACTGACTTGACACACGCCTGTATGGGATGCCAAATTACAAATCCATTGGTATTATCTCTCACAATTATTGTGAATTTCAATATTTCAGATGAAAAAAATATTTGAATAAACCTTTCAAAATACTCAGTCTTTTTGAAATAGCACAATAGTATTAGGCTGAAATTGACCCAATTAGAGGATAAAAATCCGAGTTATAGTAAATGAGGTGGATTTCGGTCTGAAAAATTTCTGAACATTCAGAAATATGCTGGAAACATGTTTTTCACATTGAAGTTACATCATTAGTATTGAACAATTTGTAATAATGGTGTATTGCAGATTTTAACATTTTTATCTTTATATATTATCCAAAAGCAAAATGAACAGACTAAAATTCGAATGAGAAATACTCATTCAATTATCTCAGCCGAATACATTAAGTTGATAAACTAAGAATCATATCTTTCAGTCACTAAGTCTCAACAATAATTACTTATTAAGTAAAACTAATTTTAAAATTAAAATTTTTAATTAATTTTAAATTTATTAGTTAAAATTCATTTTTTCTTCGTTAATTTGTTTATTAATTATTTTATTAGATTAATTTTTTGGTTACTATTTATTCCTTAGTTCAGTCATTTCTCTTTCTTTGTCTTTTCTCCTTATCATTTCCTCTTCCTTCTTTTCACATTGTTCCTCGTTTATTAAAAATAGAATAAGTCTTTAAACATTTTCCTTTTTTTTAATTTAAAACATTTGAATAAAAAAAAATAGTTTAACGTTAAAGAATCAAGTGAAATTGGCTTCATTACTAAAAGACATTGGAACATAATTTACAAAGCCTTAAAGTTTCTTCAGATTGTTAGTTAACTTAATATTTTATCAAATCCTTGGATATAAGCCCAGACATTCAATACAAATATTTCTGAAGAATTATGGATATATTACTTTCAAAAGTATACAGTATATGATGTTAGGTAATGTGGGGCAAGTACGTAATTGTCTCGTTAAATCCAAATCCTGAACTTGGAAGAACTATAAGAACACATTTTTCAAAAATGAAGGTTTCAAGAAAATGAGATTAGGCAGTTGTACATTGCTCATATAAAAAGAAGTCTTATCTATAAATTTCTGACTGCCTTAAAGCAACTTCCATCCATAAAAGCAAAACAAAAAAAAACCTTAATGATTTTGGACATGCAATAAGCATGTAGATAAACCTAGGGCGATAAAAACGTAGCGATATTTCCAATACAGTATTCTACAATAATTACATATTTAGACCTACGTAGTATGTTCAGCAGCTCTTTTTCCATTCTTTAATAAAATAAAATTAAAAAAAAAAACATAAAATTTTATTTTATTTATGAGAAATAAAAAAAAAAAAAAAAATAGAATATTCCAAGATGACTCTATTAATATAGAAACATGGTCCCCATAAACCAAAGACGGAACATCTGAGGGTTAAGAAATGAGAATGTGCCTAATGCCATGGGGGAATCACAAACGGATGCGAATGTAGTTCTTCAAAATAATTCTGTTTGTGGCACTTTGCATAGTTTATGTCTTCATCAAATTAAGGTATGTCCAAATCGCGTTTCTTACATATAGCGCGACTCGACGTTCTAACATTTCTTATTTACTGAAAAATCTCTTATTTGTAGTTATCCAACCTCACTTGGTATTCCATAGGTTGTCCTAGGAATCCTCACAGTTCCTGACCAACGTTTGGTGAATTCTGATCCCCTTCGGGAACTGGAACGTAGAGAGATGCGGTTCATGGACAGTTTGATTAGGTTTGGCTAGATCCTAGGGGATTCCCACGTCTTGTCTTAGTCCTTCTGCTGAGTTTAATTGGGTTCCTTTACTAAACTATAATCAGCTTAGTTTCACATTCTGAATGTACAAGATTTGGCAATATCCTTTTTCAAATTGAATGCTTGTTTTTAATTGAAAAAACTTTTATAATTTTCAAGAGTTTGTAAAATTAGTGAAGGGCGAAAATGAACCAAATGGTTGAAGAGCCCAAACAGCTGTTAATAAATAACAAAAATAACTTAGAAGATGAATATTTATTTGGGAAGAGGTCCTTTAAATTGGAGAGGGGGTTCCAAAATGACATGGATTGGTTCGGTAGAAAATCGATTAAAATCAGTTATTTATAATGATGGAAATGTTTAAATTAAGAAAAGGGGATTAAAGGCAGGTTTACACCCTACGACTTATCGTGAGTTTTAAAACGAAGCTAGTGAACAGCAAATCCTACTTCTTATCGAGTCCAAATGAAATCCACGATTGAATCAAAGTTTGATCTACGAGGAATCATTTTGGAGACTTGGACTGACAATAGACTTCGAGTTATCTTACAATCTATGCTGCAAACCAGTTAATAAATAGTATTGCAGTAGCGATATCGATTCTGGATTTTTATGAATTGATTGATTCTGGCAAATATATGAAAATAAAGAAAGACATCAGACTATGTGAAAATTGAAAATTATATCTAAATAATATAACGGCAACTTTCATACATTTTTTTATTTAGGAACTTAAATATTCAAGCAAAAAATAACAATATCATTCACAACACGGATCAGAGTCAATTTTTGAATTTTTTGAATTGCTTTTTTTTTTTTTTTTATAATCTCACTCGAATAACAGCATAAGATGCGAGATGTCGGGGGAAATCTTGATACAAGTAGCTGAAAATGAGCGGAGAATCTTGCATTTTTCGTCATGAAACTTCGGAAATTAATTTTTGAAAAGTCGCCATATTTCTTAAGTTACGTACCTCGGGCACAAGCAACAGTAAATCTAGAGTAATCCCTCCATAGTTGTAATGCTAACGGATTTACAACTGCTCTGCGTTATCGTACGACCCAACAGCACTTAGGTGGAATGGCTCCAATAAATGTTTTATCTTATTTATAAAACTATATATTATTTCGACATATGTACCAATGCATATGAAGATCAAAACATTTAAAAAATGTACGTCAATTGTTATTCATCTTGTTAGCTAATCTTAATATTTAAAACATGAACTTTAATCAAAAGCCGTTTTTAATGGTCTCTGTTGCATTTTGATATCAAATACTATTATTTTTCATATTCAATTTTTTACTAAGTCTCTCGGAGAGTGCTATAAATAGAATAAATTAAATGCGATTTGGCTTTTTCCTACGTCAACCAGAAGAAACATCTTTTTTTATAGAGACGAAAAAAAGAAATTAAATTTAAAAACAAATAAAAGCTTGTGGGCGTAGCTTATGCCCAGTGCTGGATCTAGGTAGGTTTTTTTTTCCAGAGGAGGCAAGCTTAATTTTGCAGCCCCTTCTTTCATTACCCCTCCCCCAAATAAATTCAACTGTTTTATAATATTATTTTGGGTAATATATTTCGAAATAAATATCATATCATAACATTAATCCATTTTGTTGACTGGTATAAGGTCTAAGCAAACATTAAAACAATCAAAAAAATAAATTATTAAAATGATGAGCATTTTCAAATAATGACATGAAATTTCACTTCCAGATTTTTTTTTTTTGTAGCAAAACTGTTTGTGATCTCATTATAGTTTATGGAAGCAGCTCTTTTGCTTTTTTTGGAGTTTATACTGAGATTCGTTAACCTTCGAGCTCCTCAAATTACTTTTAATCGGTTTCATCTTGCTGCAACTCCTTTCTGCAGAAGAAACAGAAACTGGGATGGTAAGGTATATTCTTAAGGCTGTATTATGGTTGGAATATACCTCTTTCAGTTTATTTGTATTAGTTAAACTAATTAATTAATTTAACTAGTTAAATTAATGTGGATGATGTAGTGACTTCCAAGTCTATTGCCAGCGCACGATGTATGTAACTTTCAAGTTCAAAAATGAATTCTTTCTTGTCAAGGAATTCTACATAAGTATCTGCCAATTCGGCTGCTTTAACCTTTAGTTCAACTTCATTTTTTATTTTACCCCTTCCTTCTCTTCATCCAGAGTTACCCCTAGATATCGACGGAGTAGCTTTCTCCGCATCATCATTTGTTGGAGTTTCTTTTCCAGTTATATTATTTTTCTTTCTCTATTGTGATTCTTCTCTAGGATTGTTCTTGAAGTAGTTTTGGAGTGTAAGGCTTTTCCATATATACAACTTCGCCATCTTGGATTTTATATGTACTCTACAACAATTAGGAGACATAAAAACAAATTCAGGAATGAAATCACAACAATACATCCCTTTGAATCTATGCAGAGTGCGGGATACCTGTAATTTTTTTGGCAACAGAACAAAAATAACTGTTAGAACATATCATTTCAAAGATTTAAAAAATAAATAAAAAATTGAGCTTTCAACATGAACACCCCGTGACAACTGAACCAATTTACTGCCCTGAACTAATGTTTAATTAATGTGCGCTCCTTAGCCACTGAAAGGTAGATATTGTTAACCCATTATCACTTGCCGCCAAGATATTAAAGGGTTCCATAATACCCGCAGAGTTTCATACTACCACGACTTTGCTCTAATAATCTTCTTTTTCTTCTTATTCGTTAATCTTTTCTTCTAAATATTTAGAGATGTTTGTACAAGGAGTACCATTTGTCTCAGTCAAGGGCTGCTCCGGCCATCCGACCTCTTTTTCTATTTTGGAGGTTATCCTCCCAAGTAATTCTCAGACTTCCTTTTGGTTGTTTTCACATTGGTTTAGCTTCAATAGTTTTCTTTGCTGAACGGCAGTCTTCCATCCTCATTACATGACCAAACCATCGAAACTGCCCTTTCTTAATTATCTGATTGAGGGATTCACTTTTGAGTGTAGTCCATATCGTCGTGTTACGTATCTGGTTTCTCTTCGTCTTCCATGCTTTGGAGGCGGCTGCGATCACATTGCTTTAGGGCCCAGGATTCGCTTCCGTAAGTGATGATAGGGACGCTTGTTTAAAAAACTATTTATTGATGGCGGAGAACATCCTTCCTGAAGTGGCAATTCTCGTAATAATTTCGTCACTGAATTTCCGCTCTCACTCATCGTTACGTCCCAATTCTGGAAGGCTCATTAATGAGGATTCTCAGATTCTTCGTGGTTCCGGATACTAGCATACATTTGGTCTTGGAAGTGCTAATAACCATGCTTATTTTTGTCAGCTCTTCTGCTCAGACCTCTAGATTTGCCTGTAGCTGTCCTTCACTATCAGCCATTAGCATATTGCCATCAGCGAATGCAAACGATCCACAGTTTACAGGTTGTAACTTCTAATTCCAAGTTGTGTCTGTTTGTTTCTCCGCTTACATTCATTTTTCACATCGATGAGGGTGATGAACTATAGTGTGCTGTCTGTCTACCTGCCTGACTCCCATCGTGGTGACAAGCTTGGCGGATGTCTAATGGGACGTTCTGACATAATTTCTGCAGGCCTTATAGAATGAGTCGAATCCCTGAATATGAGCCTCGAACACTTGTTTATTTAGGAGTGAAGCCATAACTCATTCCGATGTACCCTGTCAAATGCCTTTTCTAAATCTATAAAACATAGGTAAGTTTCTTTGTCGTTCAACTTTTGCAGTGCAGCTAAAGCGGTGATTCGACACAGGCTTATTTTTTTTCCCCTTGAATAATGAGTCTTCCAGATACCTTGTATGCACTTACCCCTTAAGGCAAGGGCAAGTATACTATTCAATAAAATTATCAATTTCATCAAAATGGATGAGTTTGAAAGTAATATTTGATTATAATTGTCTAAGAAACATTTTTTAAAACATAGGAAAAAATGTAGCTTCAAAAAAAAGATTTAACAGTCCTGTAAATTCGAACTTTGTAAAATTTAGTGCACACTTGCCACACATTACACTATTCTATCACAATAACAAAAACTTTCTATTTTTTTTTTTAAAGTGACAATAATGAATATAATCAGTTAACTACCTAAGGATCATTTAGTAATTTATTTTTCTGGAATTATCAAACAACTTTTCCTTCTAATGGATACTTCAAAACTACAAATTGATATTTTTATTTGTACCTCTTTTTAAATAGCAAACTTATTACCTTTGTGGATAGTTTTATATTTTATAAAATCTTTTGTGTTAGATATAAATTATTGCTTAGAATCATCTATAATAAAGGAGTCTTTAATTAAGGTACCTAACGATACGTTATGCGATCCATGCGGCCAGAGAAACCCCTCAAAGCCAGGTTCTGTTTGAGGCCAGGTGTGGTGTTACACTGCCCAATAATATCATTTTATAGGATATAATTCGATAGTCCAAAGGCTAATTGAATTACTAAAGCTCCTCTTATAAAATTGAATTACATGGATAGATAATTGTATATAGGGAGCTTCTTTGTTTAAAAATACAAAATATAAATAGGATAGAATTTAAATTTATACAGTTGTGATCTGTGAATGTTTACTTTTTAAACTCAATATTCCTTATATCAATGAATTAAAGAGAAAATCATGATTCATTTCCAATAATAATAAATTATCTGATAAATAATAAATAGACGGGAGGAAGTAGACCCACTTTTTTTCTTTGATTTTTTACTTTTTCATGTACGATTCAGGTTTTTGTTTCAGAGAAAGAGTTAACATAACCATGCACAATCGAAAATGTCATTGTTAAAATTTCATATTTGTTCGTGAAGATGTTTACAATTTTTTAATTTAAACCGATGTTACTTGGGCCAATTTATCCCGCACTAATCAGATTATGAATCATTGATTATTTCAATATCTACTTTAAAGTAAAAACAACTATAAAATCCAATATTTAGGTAAAAATGAGGAACCTTATGGACAAACAGTTCGTCACTGATGTGGATGGGACACAATGGAAATGACAAATCACTTTGGTGTGCGAAAGATAACCGTTTCGGAAACGGTCAACGCAAATGCCAACGCCAACATCGGCCAGTACTTTCACCAATGCTCCAGCATTCACAAATAATCCGATCCATACCAGTGACAAACGATTTGTCAAAAGATATGGCACTGGTGTGGAGTCGAAGTTAGACACAAATCATCCTCTTCCTGTTCTTCATCATCATCTTCCTCTACCATCTTGTTGCTTCTCTTCCTCTTGGGTTGACAAAATTGACTTTTGCTGGCTGGAGGTTACTTGGATTAGCTACTTCGCTAGATAGCTGTTTGGTCACGTATATTTTTCTAGCCTACTTTATTTTTACTTTTGCCGTCTTGAAAGCCATTAACTATGCTTTGACACCTGTGATACTTCGGTAGAAAGAGATGGAGGAAGTCTTGCCAACATTCATTCCTAACACACTCAAGTGACTATTGTGTGAACTAAACCGATCGGGCCAATCTTCCCCTGTGGTCAGTGTGCCCCGGCCATCCCAAATAAATATTAATTGTTAAGTAAACACAAATAAGAGGAATGAATGGCTAATAAATATTTTTAAAAAACTGAACTTTTTTTCTGTAAATAATAAAATAACTTGATGATTTTATGTAAGTATCTACATGAAAATAAATAGTTTTCCTCATATATCTCTCTCACTAACCATCATAGAATCGATATAATTTAAAACATGCTTTTTAATGCAGGACAACTTCCATGGCATCGTCATTTAAAAAAGTCTTTTATTCTTTCTTTTGAGTAAGTTAATGTTACTTAAGAAGTTAATGTTCATTTATCTGGACATGAAAACACAGTTAAAAGGTAGAAATATGAATATAATAAATCTTCAGTAGTAACAATTTTTATATTTATAATACTATTTATAAGTTTCTGTAGCATGGAGGAGCCAAGGTGGACAAACCTCAAAAGTAAAAATCCAAAAAGTACTAACTGTTTATTTTAGTGGATAAGCTGATTTATGGGGGAAGAAAAATCTTATGTGACGATAAATAGTTGATATAGGTATTTTTCATAGTTCCAAAAATAGAGATTTTCATCTTAAATTTATTTAGTTTTCGTTTTATTTATTTATACAGAATAACACTATTTATTTATACAGGCTAAAATTATAAAAATTTCAGGCTTTCAAGTTTAATAATATCCCAATCAGAACAGCCAGTCAAAAGATGGTATTAACTGAAATTTAACATGTACAAAATTAAAGAACATCAATGCTTTCGACTTTTTAACTTTTCAGATTAACTTGGGCTACAGGAAACCTCTGCCTTCCTCCGTTTTATAATTGTTATTTTCCTATAAGTTTAAGGATTTTGAATTTAATATATATATATATATATATATATATATATATATATATATATATATATATATATATATATATATATATATATATATATATATATATATATATATATATATATATATATAAGTTAAGGTACACAGTGTAACTGTATACAACTTAATCCCAACTCTAAGATGTAAACACTCTCTAAAACTATATATAGAGGATTACTGAGGCAATAAAGTCAGTCTTTTCTCAACAAGCGTGTGTGCCATTACGTTCCCTTTTTTCTCTTTTTTTTATTCTAAGTTACCGGGACGAACATAAGTGGTGCCGAAACCCGGGAGGTTATACTAGGAGTAGAAAGCTGTTTTTTTTTTATTCTCTCTGCTTTTTCTCTCTTAGCTTCTTCTCTTTTCGTTCTCGCTGCGCGCGTCTGTTTTTTTTTAATTGACCAGGACAAGTGAGAAGGTCACAGAATGCCTGATGAGATAGTGCGGCCGGCAACCTTAATACTACCACAGGATATCCCGGCGCTGCCAACGGAAACCATAGCGGTGGCGCTCGCGAACTTAGCAGCAGCACAAGCGAACGCCTTGGAATGGCTAAAGATAAAGACGGCGACCTCGCAGGACCTAAGAAAAGCAATCACGGATCTAGAAAGATTCAACGGGGAAATCGGAGAACTAAACCATTTTCTCAAAGGAGGCGACCGTGTGATGACACGCATAGAGGCGAAGTTGGCGGAAGACCTTGTAGACCCGATGGATGCGAACGCATTGAGAGCAGCGTTAGTATGTCGAGTCAAAAGAAACTGATCCAGGCGGACGAAGATACGCCATGGATTATAGTGAAGGACAGGCTGAAGAAAGCATTTGGGGGAGGCCGGTGGGCCCCAGAAGAAGATATTTTTCGGATGTTCAGGGAGACGAAAAAACCGTACCAGACAAATGGGCAGTATGCGGGAACGCTATTAGCCCGATATAACAAAATTACCGAGAAGATGAGGGAAACCCTGAACGCAGCCGAGGTGGAGGGCAGGATGGCGTTTCTGTCAACCATACTGAAAGTGCAGCTAGCAAGAGACACGGGAAAGAAGGAGGGGCTGTCTAGGGACAAAACATTCATCGAGTGTGCCCAGAAGATGGTAGACGCCAGCGCCAGAGACGAAGAGGCCAGATTCGGAGAGGAAGTGGAAACGGGATGGAGTAGAGTAACCTACAGGAGGCCCTAGACAGGTAGGAGCAAGCCTAGGCCGGATATAGGAAGAAGAAGAGAGACGGAGTTCGGCGGAAGGGAGAGAACTATGGCACGAGAAAGGAGGCAAGGAACGGAGAAGAGGATCTCGAAAAGGGAAGACAGGAAGTGTCATGGATGCGGGAGGACGGGACATCTGGTAGCCCAGTGCCCCCGAACGAGATGCTTTGAATGCGGCACTGAGGGACACATTGCGAGGCAGTGTCCCTACATGAGTAGACGCGGAGAAGCGAATCGAGTGGAACCTATGGAGGTGAATGCGCAGAGGATGAGGAAAAGGAGCAGACCACCATCAGAGTCAATAGGGTCATCGGAAACTTCGGAGACAGAAGAAGAGGAGATCGAACCAGGAAACAGAGGAGCTGGAGGAGGAAGGTGTGGCCGAAGGAGCGGAGGACGAAGAGCAACGGAGCAGGATATCGAGAGACAACGAATGAGGAAAGTGCGAGCAGAGAGGCAACCACGCGGTAGTGCATAATATAGAGAGTGAGTGTGGTGGGTTGCCTATCATCAGAGTCGCGAGAGGAGTACGATGCTTGGTGGATACAGGCAGTTCAAACACGATAATGTGTCGGAGTGCGATAGAGGCGTTGTGTGAAGGAGAGAGGATACCCCAGGTGCAGGTATGTGGATGTAGATTAATCACCTTGAATGGTCCATGTAAATTAGAAGGGGAAGTGGGGATAGATTTAAATAAATGGGGAACCGAGGGAGGAAGGTTGGGGGTGCACGTAGTGGAGAATATGCCTCGGGAATATGGGGGGATAATTGGCTGTGACCTGTTGGGGAAAATGGGAGCGCGGATAAGAAATAAGGACGGGAATTGGAGTATTAAGATAGGAACGAAGAAATACAGGTGTAAGAGGGTCCTGAGAAAGGATAAAATTAGAGTCGGGGCAATTAACCGGGAAGACTGGAGACAGGTGTTACGTGGTGAGTACTCGGATGTTTTTTTTTCAAGAGGGAGAGATATTGAGTGTAACGGGGGAAACGGTACACGAAATCCCGTTGAAACAGGACAGGGTGACGTACGTTAAACAGAGAAGATACCCGCAAGCTCTACGACAACACATCCGGGAAGAGCTGGAGAGTTTGAAGAAGCAAGGCATTATTACTGACAGCACGTATAGTATAGCCCCCTCTGGGCAGTGAAGACTAAGAGTTCGGAAAACGGCAAGCGGGAGAAGTATAGGGTCGTGGTAGATTTTAGGAAACTAAACGAGAACACTCTGGATGAGAAATACCCGATACCGAGGTTCGAGGGTATCTTGGATAGGCTAGGAGGAGCGGCTGTGTTTAGCACGCTGGACTTAAAAGCAGGGTACCACCAGATAAAAATGCACCCGAGGGACCAGCATAAGACGGCTTTTATATTCGAGAGGGGTCACTTCGAATTTACCCGGATGCCGTTTGGGTTGAAAAACGCGCCCATAACGTTTCAGAGACTCATGGACGAGTTTTTGCGGGGACTGGACGAATCGGTCTGCCAGGTGTATATGGATGACCTGCTGATCTTCAGTAAGAATGAAGCGCAACATATTGCGGATCTAAGATGCGTCTTCGACCGGCTCGAAAAATCGATTCTGGGGCAAGACAAGATCAACTTCCTGGGGCATACTATATCAAAGGAAGGAGTGCGACCCGATGCGCGGAAGGTTGAGGCTATCCAAAAGATGGCAATCCCAACGGACGTGAAAGGAATAAGGAGGTTGCTGGGAACACTAAATTATTATCGACGATTCGTCCCGGAGATGGCGGAATACCTAGTACCCCTTAATAACCTGCTGAAGAAAGGGAGCAAAGTTGTGATAACTCCTGTGATTGAGGGTAATATTCGAAAGTGTATGGCGCGATTACAAGAAGAACCGGTACTTGCGTTCCCCGATTTTGGTAAACCATTCACCATCACCACAGACGCGAGGGAATACGCGTTGGGAGCGGTTTTGTCGCAGGACGGAAAACAGGGGGAACAACCCGTGGCGTATGCCAGCAGACGGAATGTCTCACGGAGATGGAAGCGCGTTATAGCGCGTTAGAACGCGAACTGCTGGGTATTGTGTGGGCGGTCGAGCACTTTAGGCCGTATGTGTTCGGGCGGAGATTTAAGGTCCAAACGGATCACCGACCCTTATTGTGGATAGGAAAGCTCAAGGAATCATCGGCGAGAGTTACCCGCTGGAAAGAGTTTTTGAGCCAATATAACATGGAGGTGGCTTATAAACCAGGAAGAGAGAATATTGTGGCAGATTGGCTATCTCGAGCGCTGCAGGTCAACGCGATAGAGACAGAAAGAGGGAACATTCCGGAAAGATACAAAGATTCTTAAGGGAATGGACGCCCGAGGGCGAAGGAGAACCAGAATCAGGGGAAGCAGAAGAAGAAAGGATGTCGACGGGGGACGAAAGTGTTATAGAAGACAGGCCAACGGATATGGAGGAGAGGGAAGAAATCGTCAATGACAAAAAACGTCAGATTATCTGGAAAACCCGGACATCGGGATTGATGAAGGTGGATTACTCGAGATATGGCAAGTATAATATCAACACGATATGGTCACATCCAGGAGTAAGAGAGGAGCAGATTTGCAGGGCCCTGAAAGACGCGTCCAGATCAGGAACCACCCATTACTTGTATGTAGGTAACGTATCGGTCTGGGAGAAGATAAAGCGCTTATGGCAGACCGAGAAAATCGGAATCGATAGGACGTTCGTCAGATGCAAACTCATGGTGGAAACGATAAGAGACCCGGAACGGCAGGAGGAGGTTACTCTGGCGTATCACCAGGGGAAGACGAATCACCGAGGAGTAAACGAGACCCTGCAAGCATTGAAAAGGAAGTAGAAAATGCGAAAGACAATAGATAAGGTGTTAAAGGCATGTGTAGTGTGTCAAACTACGAAATACGATCGCCACCCTCCAACCGAGAAGCAAGAAGAGAAGACGACACCTAGCGCACCGTTAAGCGACCTACAGGTGGATACATTCACGTGGAAAGGGTTCAAATGGGTTAGAGTGCTAGACGTATTTAGCAAGCTGGCGATGGCCTACCCAGTACAAGACCGATCGGCAGAGGCAGTGATCGCGGCTCTACGAACATGGTTCCAATTTTATGGGATACCGGATACGATCTCTTCCGATGGAGGGAGAGAATTCGATAATGCGAGTCTGCGAAACGAGATGAAGGCGTTGGAGATAGCTTGGCATATTAACACCCCGGGACACCCCAAGAGTAGGGGAGGGATAGAGAGGTTGCACAGTACGCTGGGAGATCACCTGCGAGTGTTCCACGTCGACAAGGGGTTGGAGGCAGACTGCGCGATGCCAAAGGCTGTAGCAGCATACAACCACTCTATTCACATGGCTACAGGATTTTCCCCGTTCGAAGTACTCTTTGGACTTCGAGAACGGCGAAGGGATGGAGGGAGCGAGGTAGTAGACGAAGGATTGGCAGAGCGATTAGTGAGTAATAGGGTAGCGCTCGTAAAACTGTGGGAGAAAGCTCACAGGAGGATCGCGGCGGAAAAGAGTAGAAGGGTGGCACGGGAGAATATTCGGAAAATATATATACGAGATATACGAGAATATATATATATATATATATATATATATATATATATATATATATATATATATATATATATATATATATATTAAGATAGGGACTATCGTGTATCGAAAATTGGCATCAAATAGGACTAAAGAGGCGGTACGTTATGAGGGACCATTCAAGGTGATTGTGATACGTGAACACAATGTAATGACCATCCAGAGTATCAAAGAGCCGAGGAAACGGAGAACCGTTCACATTTAACAATTAAAGATTCCGCTGGGCGAGCCCGGACAACCCTGATTTGCACGAGTGAGTATCCTCTTTTCTACGGGAGCAAATTAGATGTATTGAGAAATGATTTATGTTCGTTTTCCGACAGATGTCGATTTCATAAGTTGTTCATAATTTCTTTTTGTATAGTAGGTCATAAGTTTATATATAAGAATTTTGTATTTAGTTGTATTATCGTATTATGTTTCATATTTTTGGGTGTTTAGTATTATTATTTATTGTATACAGAGTATTATTTTTTTGATTTGTTGTGCTTTTTGTTTGCTTTGTGTGTTCAGAGTGTATTATAGGAATGAAGTTTACGAAAAGTGTTCGTAAACTGGCAGGGGGGAGTTAAGGTACACAGTGTAACTGTATACAACTTAATCCCAACTCTAAGATGTGAACACTCTCTAAAACTATATATAGAGGATAACTGAGGCAATAAAGTCAGTCTTTTCTCAACAAGCGTGTGTGCCATTACGTTCCCTTTTTTCCCTTTTTTTTATTCTAAGTTACCGGGACGAACATAAGTTATATATATATATATATATATATATATATATATATATATATATATATATATATATCTTTACCATTTTCTATATCATAGAATTCTATATATCTTTATCATATCTTTACCATTTTCCACCAAATTTAATTTGATTAGCATTGTTTGCAAATGGTAATATAGTAAGTGTTTAAGGTTCGTTTTCATAATATAATTTCTGTACACATAATAAAAATATTTGTTTGTTTTACATAAGCAGCTTATGTTCACTAATATTTAACCTTTTCTTTAATTTCATGTTTTTTACCTTATACGCATCTTGTACGCAATAAAGGAAGTATTTTTTATAGACTTATAAGTGTAAAACTCAGTGAAGGAACTATTCGTTCAGCATAAAACTTCCTAAAATGATCCATAGTCTTGTTAGATTTTTTCTCCTAAATCATCGTTAGGTTATACCTTATCCATCAGACCACGATCCATCATGGCTATAGATGCAGAAACAAATTGATAGAGTCTAATACTGAATTTAAATTATCTTGGTCTTCCAAAATTCCCATCTAGACAACAGTAACTAAAGAACAGATTCATTTAATCTAATCTAATCAAATAACTTTTCTTAATAAACGATTTCTAGATCTACATAACACTGGATAATAAAATTTATAAATTAATTAGAAAAAATATACTAATAATAGGTATTTAAAGTAAATAAATAAAATACAACGCACAGATAATAGATACATTTATTTTTTTAACTTAAATTGACCCTCCTTCACATGTAAAATGTTTGATAACAATAAAAAAAATTATATAAGCTCAGAAATTCCGACACCATTTGAAGGAAAAAGCAAAAGAACTTTTAAAAATGGATAAAAAAAACTTCAAGGCTTAAGTAAAAAAAAAAAAAAAAAAAAAACAATTCATAAATATGTATGAAGTTTTTTATGTGGATTCTATAGGACTCCCTATGTTATATCATTTATTATATTTCAGGAAAACAAATGTAAAACACCCTAATTTAAAATAAAGTTTTCTTTATTTTACATAATTACTCATTTCCAACAACGTTTCAGGACCTGTTGTCCATCTTCAAGTTGTCATATTTTATTTTTATACATTAATCATATATAATCCGTCATTTTTCTTTAATTACTTTCTGTGTTTTTATTTAGTATTTTTTCTTCTACGTCCTCTATTTCTGAATCTTATCAGCGTTGCAGTTTTAGACTTATTTTAGAGTTTTATGTAAAATAAAGAAAATTCATTTTCAATTAGGGTGTTTTAATTTTTTTTTCCTGAAGTATAATAAATTATATAATAATTAATAATTTTCATTCAAGTCCAGAAAGAAAACTAATCTTTGGATACATTTTTAATTAAAGTTCCTCTGTAAAAAATTTTAATTAAATGATTAAAGATATAATTATTTTTTTTTAAATAGCTTTAGTCAGTACATTTATAGTATAGTTACTGTTTCTTAGTTTTAGTTTAAGTATATTTGCATTCCCAACAAAAGAATTCTTTCAAACATACATGTAAAGGAATAATATAATATAAAAGTATTCAGCTGTATAGAAAATAGATATTCTGAAAATTCGTCAGGCGAAAAAAATACGTTGTCATCCTTAGAACATTTTCAACATAGGTGTATATTTTTAATACAATATGAATGATAGAATTTTCAATTATTATAGAAAAAAAATTCTATAAAAAAAATTAAAAACAGGATCTTCTCCATAAGAACAACATTAGTTAAGCTGAATTGTCTTAGAACATGTTAACTACTATCTTATTGCTAATATAAAAGCAAAATTTAAGGATCCGTAGGAGTAAAAAAAAAGTTATTCATCGATAAAGTCGAAATAAAGTGTAGTCATAACTCTTTAAAGTACGCCATTTTTTAAACCCTTTTACTACGATTGAATATTATTGTGTATGTAAAAAAACATACATATAGGAGACACGTTAAGTATTCTGTTCTTTTATTTCCCTGAAATTGTTCTTCCGCTTTCAGTCATGATAAAATATGAATATATCTCATTCAATTTGACTCTCCCAATAAAGACAACTTTAGAATTAAAAATCATAAAAAAGTTTTTTAACTAATCATTTCTTATACGTTAGATATATTCAAGAGGATATAAAAGTTTTCGCGAAAATTTTATACCTGATAAAGAGAATTTTGCTCCCGATTTTGGGCGTTTCGCCTCACTGTGCGCTCAGTGCATCGGTAGTGGACAAAAATGAAGAGACAAAATTTTTTCTGAAGAGTTATCAACTACCGGGTATTCTAAACTAATCCTATTGTTTTCTACCATTATCCCCTTATTTAACATTACTTTGCAAATCACAATGGCCAAACTTTAAATATTAATTACTTTTGAAGCAATCGATCGTCAGTTACAATTTATTTCTTGTTCCAAGCGTTTCTCTTCTCTTGAAAAACTTTGAATAAGCTATTAAAAAAAATCGCCTGGTATCGTTTTGTAATTTTTGAATATTCTTCTCGCTTTGTGTATAACCTTTATTATGAGGTAAAGTTTGGCGGCCTCTGCAAGCGACTTTTATTGTTTTATGATTTTCTTCAACTAGCGTACAACTGGCGGAGATATACTTCCTTCATGAAGAGGACGATCGAATACATACAGTTTTTCATAAACTATGTTCGCTGTTGCATGTGTATAAATTTAATGAAAAATACACATGAGAATTATTAAACATTAGTTGGCTATTTTGCCTGGATTTATATACAAAATTGGACAGTTTCGTTAAGAAGGGTAGAAAAGGTCATGAGTGCTGCGCGTCTTGGCTTCAGAAGAATGTAGAATTGTTTTAATAAAATAACTAATCGTTGCAAATAGTTGATCATAGCTTAGTTTGATGAAAACAAAAATATCTGATGTGGACAACACGTGACTTCCTTGTACGCCTATTAAACTATAAATCGGTGGCTCAAAAAGTGATCCTGAATTTGGTTACTTGTTTCCGAAGATTGCAGTATCTCAAAAACGACACTTGGCATCGCGACATTCATTTAGTGACACACACACACACCAATAGGGAGGAAAACCAGTATTTTACACTCAATTTTAACACTTAAAAGGAGTAATAAAAATGTTTAATTAGATTGGAAACCAAATTGCGTTTGTAACCTTTATTACCGAAGCATATGATTTATGTATTTAATTTAAATATAATTTTGGATGTAATCTTAATATGAGCTTCAAGAAAAGTACCCTTTTCGGCTCACAAATTTCAACCAAAATATAGTAAATACATTCATATCGATATAAAAGTCCTATTTACCAAATTTGAGATGTTTTACATTATATTTTAATACAATATTTGATAAAAGCCTAATATGACCTTCAAGTAAAGTACCGCTTCCGGTTTTTCAATTTAAACCAAAATCTAGTATGTTGTTTATATCAATATATAAGTTATAAATACTAAATTTGAGAAGTATTCATAGTATATTAATATAATATTTGATGAAAATCAATTATGACCTTCAAATAAAGTACCACTTTTGGTGATCAAGCAGTGACCAAAAAAAGAGGTTCACAACTAGATTTGATAACAATCCTAAATACGAAATTTTAACTTTCTACAGCAAACGGTTTCTGAGTTATGCGAGATGCGAACGTACGTACGTACAGACGTCCCGACGAAAACAGATAAAATGGATTCAGCAATGGTCAAAATGGATATTTCCGTTGAAATCGGAAAACCGAAAATTTTCGCGAATACAATACTTCCTTTACTTCTTACAAGGAAGTAATAAATGAAATTACAATATTCGTATAATTTTTGATAGTTCGTTTTTTTTTCTATTATTAATCAAATAGTCATTTTTGGAGCCTGTTAAGGAGTATATTCATAATGAGGATGGCATTTCCTGTAAGAATTCACCATCAATAGAATTTTGTCCAACAACCCCTCTAAGCTCGATGCACTATGCGAGGTTCTGTTATACCTTTCGGTCGCTTCCTTTATCGTTTTACCACCGCCATCTGGATCAGTACCATAATATTCGCTTTATAGCCTTCCTCTTTGTGATGTCTGATGGCTACCACAAAGACCTTGCGATAAAGATAACGTTACATCGACCTTCAGTGCTATGTTAGCGTCTCATGGAGCGTTAAGGATAGCTACTTTATGTTTTGAGATACAATGAAAGGGGCATTGGCTTGTTGCATCATAATTTTTTTTGTTTCCAGTTTTATGTTGTATTTAGAGACTTCTACAAATATATAATATAGGTGAACATAATCCAGCAGTTATTAAGACTAGAGAAGTTTTAGTAACTCTCTGTTCAATTTATTTTAGGATATATTCTATGCATAAAAGTGAGTTATAATGGTTTTTAATCCTTTTTTATTTTTTGTAAAATATTTTCACCTTCTCGCCTAAATAAGGGCAGTATTGTAACTGATCAAAAAGTTGTTTTCAATATCTTGATTAAAATAAATCTTTTAAAACCACCTCAGAAAATTCAATCCTCAAAACCTATCTTGAGCGACTTTGGCTGGTTTATTTACTAATTTTGGTAAGCAGATGAATTGTAAACTGTCTCAAAATAGTAAACTTCCTCTTGCCAAGATATTAACACTAAAAATGAAATTTTTTCGATGGCGTCTCGTAACTTCTTACCGTTAACTATAAGCCAAAAATATTTCTCAAAGTCAGATTCAACGTAGAAAAACCTTTATATGGTTATAAAAAATCGAATGCAGAGATTCGTCATTAAGGCTGTATTTTCACTAAAATAAAAAAAAATTAAAAATATCGAAATGGTAGAGGTGGGATAAAAATGGTGAGATCCCAAAAGGCACTTCTCTAACACCAACTCAATTAACATATACATTTTCAACTCTCTTACTCAATTTAGAGGTACTGAAGAAGAAGGAAATGCGAAAAAACCGTTAAACAGTTAAATTTTGACTGAATTTTCTGGTGATTGTTCTACTTAGAAAAAAACCATACTTACCGATTTTAAGCTTATTTGATCCAAAAGGAAGTGGTCCAAAGGTAGCGGAAATTTTATATATATATATATATATATATATATATATATATATATATATATATATATATATATATATATATATATATATATATATATCAGACATCCCCGAAACCGGAGTTATGAAACGAAAATAAAATGCAGTCTCACCCCTTCCAGTAATCTTCGATACAGAGCAATGCATATTATTATTTTCGGAGAAAATACGACTAGAAAATGATGCCACACACATTAGAGATATTTCTGTCCCATGAAAAATGTCTTTCAGTATCATATGCTCTAAATAATTAAAAATTTTAAGTCAGAACAAATAATTATTAGAAATTCACAAGAATTTCACATATCATCAATATCATTCATGGAGTCAAGGACAGCAGTGCCTTTTTTTTTTTTTAAATGTTTAAGATTCGTGATAAATGATCCATAAAGTAATTATAGAATATAGAGTTACATTAATTAATTAAAGTAAAATTGATTGCCCTTCAAGTCAAACTGCAACTGCAAATTAAGATGTCAAATTTAAATTAGATTCAGTTTAGAATAGGACATGAGCTGCATTGTGTGAAATCGGGCTCCTGCGGGTGATGTTTTCAAAAAACAAGGGAAACATCCAGTTTGCATTTTCGGATAAATATTAGATGTGTTTTAATACCAGAGTAAAGAAGGAGTTTACAGTTTTGTTTTTATGGATTATTAACATTGAACATTATTTACACTAAATTCGCTTTTCTGTTTTGAATTTAGTCAGAAATTAGTTTGTATTACTGATGTAGTTGTGATCTTTTAAACTTGTCATAGTTCGCACATGTCTATGTTTTTAAGAATCATTGCGAAGAAAATAAAGGTCTTTATTTTAGTGCTCCATTTCCTTCTTTTCAATTATTTTATGTATGAGATCAATGAAAAAAAATATAAAAATAAGGTTTTATACCAAAAGTTGCTTGTCTGACACCAACACAATTAGCAGTATTATTTAATTCTTATTAATATAATTTATACTTTGTTTAATATATTCTGCTAAAATTGCATCATTTTAGTTCTATTTGTATGAGAATTTTTTTTTTAATCTTCATAGCCTAAATTTTCAATTTTTGTCCCTTAATTTTTCCGTCGGAGTTCCGCGCTGTGTTTGGAGGGTTTGGAATACTCCCAAGACCCCCAGCTAGTTCGGCAACAATTCTGGAAAATTTTACATTCGGCGCCCTTGCATAGTTGGTATACATAATTACGTTAAATCAAATAAATAACAAATAAAATTTTGTAAACAATTTTCTATTCCCAATTTCTGAAATTTAAACGAAACCAATTCGAGAAGAGCTGGCGGATAACAGGTGTAATAATGATGTTGATGCAGAACAATAACCACACCATCCCTTTGAATTGTTAAGTTAAAGACCAGAGAACAATATGACATGGTTTAATGCGGGCTAGATATACTGAGCCAGTGACCAGTGGGGCTCATCCAGCGGGGCCATTCATCACCGTGCCGTACCCCCGTACATACCCCTATCCCCACTACAGTGAGTTGGCTACTCTGCATTAGCTTTTAATGAAATTCTGTCCCGTTTTACAATCCGCTGGCGATAGGGACCAAGCCTATCTCTGCCAATTGATTATCTCAACCAGACTTCTCTTCCGATTTTCACTATGTCCTCCTAATATAAAATAAAAGGGAGTTGAGAAGCCAAAATATCTTAAATATGCTATTCTGAACGTACAAACTGACCCGAAAATAAATTACCAAACCTTTTCCATACATAATCCTGTTTTTTTTTTTAATTTATGAACAAATTGGTGGAGGTTAAACGGTAAGAACATAGATTCCTTAAAAATAGTTCTATGTGGTTAGAGGGTAATGAAAAACTGAACAATACGTAAATTTGTCAATTGTTAAAAAGGTAGGACGGCCAGCACAGACGTTCTCAGAATTTGCCGAGAGAACAAAGCGGAGTTATGTGCTAGTGCATGTGTTGAGGAGTTAGCATATGCATCTCAAATGAGTAAGCATCTTTCAGTATCAATATATATATATATATATATATATATATATATATATATATATATATATATATATATATATATATATATATATATAGACCGATTTGTCACTGTGCTTGAACCCGAGTCGGTGGGAAAGACATTGCCGAATTGGCCCGAAAGGGCTCGTAATGGAGCTATGGGTAGCCTGCCACTGCACCATGGAAACCATGGGTCGTTGCAACGTGAGGGATGGGTGACTCCCTCGCGGCTGATTGTGCACCTACAAGCTATAAAATGTCTGTAAGAGGACCACATCGCGCGGCAAAAGTTGTGCATAGTCTTTTGCGACAACAGAAAAACAAAGTATATATATATATATATATATATATATATATATATATATATATATATATATATATATATATATATATATACATATTAAATTTAACTTAAAATATTCATTTTAATATACCTAATATATTTATTTACCAGTAATATTTTTTTTAAATAACCAGAATATATTTATTATATTCTAGAACATGGCTCCTAATTAATAGGACTTTAGGGCCTTGTAACTGACATAACAGACATTTAATATTATTGTATAGGTCATTCACAGATCATTTACGTGAAAAGTTGTAAAAACTCCGTCCATTAGCTTACGCCAGAAATTTAGTTCTGTGCATCGCATCGGTTTCATTGGCCTTATTTACGCCACTGAAATAATCTTGTATCTTATTCGGTGTATCACTCCCCTAAAAACCTTAATGAAAATGTATTTTGTTTTAATTGTTTTGTATTTTATTTTTTTTTTCTATAGAAGTACGTCTTGTAGGTTTATAAAATGGAACAAGATGGCCTCATGACATTGGGATTAGGAGATAAAAACAACGATTAAAATAAATGCTTCACATGAAGAAAGTAACTATAAATAGAATAGGGTCCTTAGTTCCTTTATGGCACATAAAATGGCTGCAGTAGTAAAAAAAATTATATAAAATTTACTCTGAACTAAATCTTTTACTGACAGTAATATCGAAATTTCCACAATAAAATTCATACAATCGAATGCGATAGCGAACCTCCATAAATAAAAAACATATCGATGTCGTTATTTGAAAAAGGCTTATGCACCATTTAGCAAACTTTACAGTAAACATACAAACAGTTTTTCCCCAAATAATAATTTATTTTTCGTTAAATATCACGTCCCGTGATAAATTGAGAACTACAAGTAAAACTAATGTATAATATATAAGATTTCAGATAGAAAAGGGATTTGAAAAAAAAATACTAAATTTCAACTTTTATGCATCAGTTAAAAAATAACACAATGCTTATAGGGAGTAAGAATATCTGATGTGCACAACTCATGATTTCCTTGTACGCCTATTAAACTATAAATCTGTTGCTCAAAAAGTGATCCTGAAATTGGGTTATTAGTTTCCGAAGATTGCAGTACCTCAAAAACGACACTCTATCCATCTATTGACACACACACAAATGGGGAGGAAAACCAGAATTTTACACCCAATTTTAACACTTAAAACAAGTAATTAAAATGTTTAATTGGATCGAAAACCAAATTGCGTTTGTAACCTTTATTACCGAAACATATGATTTATTTATTTAATTTATATATAATTTTTGATATAAGGTTATTATGACCTTCAAGTAAAGTACCTTTTTCGGCTTATCAATCTTAACCAAAATATAGTAAATAAATTCATATCGATATAAAAGTCCTATTTACCAAATTTGAGATGTTTTACATTATATTTTAATATAATTTTTGATGAAAGTCTAATGTGACCTTCAAGTACCGCTTCTGGTTTTCCAATTTATACCAAAATCTAGTATGTTATTTAAATCAATATATAAGTTATAAATACTAAATTTGAGAAGTTTTATATATTAATGAAATTATTGAGTATTTTAATGCAATATTTGATGGAAATCAATAATGACCTTCAAGTAAAGTACCACTTCCGGTGATCAAATGGATTCAGGGATAGTCAAATTGGATATTTCTGTTGAAATCTGAAAACCGAAAATTTTCGCGATTACTATATTTTCATTACTTTGTACATGAAAGCAAAAGCATGGCGACAACCAGTTTGTTTCTTTTTGCTATCATATCGATGTAGATGATTGTTTTTAGTCGCTATTTGCATTATTCTAATTTTGAATTGATTCTTTCTGACAGTAACTGTTAAATATTTTTGTGATCTGTGTTGTAAATAATTTCATACCGTATGTTTATATATATGTACCTCATACCATTTGTGTTTTTAGTTTGAGACTATTTTCTATAAATTATATAATTCGATTTGAAAGTTGGCATTGGCACTTCTAAGAAATATCGATAGCCCCTGACCCCGAGGACGGCCCACTGGTGGAGTACAGCTGAAGGGAACAGTGTTGGGAGTACAGAGATATATGAGGGGATGGTGGAGGGATGGTAGGGGGGCGGGCGCTGTTGGAGCTGACAGTCGGTAAATACTCCATTCATTTTCTTCAATGGCCTCTCAAGGAAAATGGAAAAAAGCCCTCTCGTGTCCGTGGCCGGAGATGGCCCATGATTGATGCCTGTTGATAGCCAAGCTCCTCTGAGATATCTGTCCGCTGTAACTTACGCTCTGTATTCTCTCTTGTTTATCATTCATTTTGTCTCTTGATAACATGATATTAGATTGTCCTTTTCCTTCACAACATAATTGTTTGATATATATATATATATATATATATATGTACACACATTTGTATATCCCGATCCAATGCCACTTTCCCTACTTTAATCCTAAATGATTACCCTATCACTTTCAGTTCCTCAAATAAAAACTTGGGTATAACTATTGACCAAACCATATCCTCGAATACCTATACCGCCGTAATTTACCGACGGTCAATAAGTGCCCTTAAGTTAATCCATCTTTCTCGACAACTTCTTCCACAACCTACACCCGTAAACTTGTCCTCCCTTATCTTACCTCAGTTTGACTATGGCTGTGTTACCACACAGGGGGGACCTATCGGTACTGATTGAAGCGCATCATGAACTGTTTTTTAAGGTGTGTAGACGGGCTCATGTGACCCACCTTTATAGCGAGCTAAAGTTGCTCTTAACCTCCAACCATAGACAATATTTCTTCGGATCTTTCTTGTACCAAACTATCACCACACTGAAAGGTGCTCCTTTCCTTCATATACTGCCTCCTACAATTCAAATCCTCGGTCCATGCACAGAAAACCAGTTCTGACCTCTATTCCCTTCCCACAGAACCAAAGCATTTGAACGTTCCTTTCTCGCCCGCTCCTCTATCCTCTGTAATTCCTTTCCTTCTTATATCCGCCATGCTTCTTCTTTATCCTTCTTTCCCAACACCTTCTTTTTTTCCAAAGTGATGCTCTTTAATTACGAAATTTCAATTTTTGATTAACACCTAGATCGGAAATACCTTAAGTAATAGTTTTTAATGTACTAGCTTTACTTATAAGTTCATTATTATTGTATTTTCATTTTCACTCGTTTTCTTTTCTTTTTTCGTAATTTTTAATTTTTTTCTTGTTCACATTAATTATATTTTTCGAGACAAGAATTTATAGTTTGCTTATTTATTTTATTGAAAATATTGTAAATTTGATTTTTATTTTTTGTAGTCTTAGGACTAGATATTTTCTGTTTTATTTGTTCAATTCTTAAGGGACCTAGTCCAATAATAATGTTCTTCCTCTAATCTATTCTATTCAATATATATATATGTTTTTTTTGTTTTTTTTAAATGTTCTCGCCACCCTCGTCGTAAGAGTATTTATCACCTTAGCTTGAACTCGGTTTATTGTCAAACTGGAGGGGTGGCTATTGCAGCTCTAATTATTTTAGACTATTTTAATTATTCCCAATAAATGTTCCACTTACTTCAACCTACAACTTCGATCAACAATAAAAGATAGTTCTTAAATGATCAGGTAACAAAGTAAAAAAAAGCTGCACATTTTTTCTGGGTATAGTAAAAAAGTTTAGTTATTAAACTATTTTCTTGTTAGGAGTGGCCGAGGTGTCAAGAAAAAAATAAGCGGTTGGCGAGAAAAGGATGGATGGCTCAAAGTCTCATATACGGATTATTTTTTTCTCTTATTTTTTTTTTCACGTCGTCGATCGCGGCGAAGTAGACCCTTCCTCACAACCTCTGGAACAGTTGATATAGCGTTTTCTTCAACTGAAATTGACAGATGGTCGATATTAACCGAAGTTCTTTCAAGATCTTCTTTGTCTTAAAGGACAAAAACTACAAATGCGACAACGCTTGGATGGCTTATTAAAAGTTGGATTATTGAAAAGTTGTAAAAAGTTACCACGGAAAAAGAATAACTATTTTTTTAAAGACTTTTTATCTGACTTTTTTCCTTTATTATCTTATTTACAAATTACAAAAAAACATTTTAAAAATAAATTATATCTTGAAAAATGTTAATATCCTGAGGCAAGTGGGTTACATGTAAATGCTCATACCTATAAATCTAAAAAAGGTTTTTGAGGTACGCCTTTTAGGCTATGTATGATTGGCATCATATTAAACATATGTAGATTAAAGAAATAAAAATTTTGAATTATTTTTAGAACAGCCTTAAAAAATCGAACGGTACTTTTTATTTTTCTTAAATTTGTACACACATTCTTCTCATAATATTAGTTTAAATTTAGATAATTTTAAAAAGTGATTATTTATAGTACCAGATGATTTGCCATTAAGGATTAAAAAAAATATATAATTAACGGTTTCGAAATCCACAAATATTTTTTAGGGAATTTTCCTGTTTATTAACGTTTAACGTCCTTATTTACTCCAACTTGAGCAGAAAGGACGGGTAAACTTACAGGTTACTAGCCAAAGTGAGAAAGTAAATATTCATTCCGTGGATCGCTACGACATAAGTGTCAATCTCCCAAGACCGGTTGTGAACCAGCAGGTGCTCCTATAATACACTCGGTTACCACATCTCCAACATTTACCAGTAATTTGTAAAAAAATCTATCAATTCCTATTAAATTTCGATTTCCTATTTCCTAAAGTCTGTATGCTTGCGATGTTTTATTTTGTTTTTACTACAACAATCTTAAGAATATTATAATTATCATCAAATTGCTTTTATTTTATTAATCACCTTGACGAATTAGTAGTTTTCATTATTGGATATTACCGATTTCGATTAAATCGCCATCTCTAATCACGTGTGATAATAACTTCAAATTTTTACTTAATTGTCAAATAATAATCAGGCAATGTTAAGGCATCCCACCAAAGTAAATCCGACGTCCAGTGCATTGAGGGAAACTGCCAGCGGGATTAAAATAAATGGAAATTTGGGCCAACGTTTCGCGGTGAAGTTAAAGTTAGGCAGGGCGGTCCCTCTCTCCTCTTCTGTTCATCATTGCCCTCAAAGTTATGTGAAAAGAGTCAAGTATAATCAGTCAGGTACCCTTTTCAATAAAATGATACAGCTGCTTGCATATATTATGGTTATAATAGAGGTTTCTGAAAATTGGCGATAGAAGCAGAAACAATGGAACCTTCCGTAATTAAATAAAGATCGATGGAGTCACTGTATAAAATACTTCCGAACCCACCAAAACCGTATGCAGTTAAAAAGTTCACTTTTCATTGTTTCTCCAGCACTGTTTTTTTTTTGTTTGTTTTTTTTTGGCTCTGATGATTACGACCATGATCCTGTGCACAAGTATTGACCGAATTCGTTGAATTAGGTTTGCAATAACCTCCTATACAGAATAATTATAAAGAAAATAAAAATATCCAGACGGTGCTGAAAAGAAAAAAAAAACATTTAATTAATAAGGTTTTCCTGGAATATATATTTTTTTTGTATATAATATTTTTCTTCGCCATGGAGGAAAGAAGCTCTTGTACTCGAATCCTCACAACGCTACTACTAATTTTAATAAATTCTTCACGGACGAAAGGAGCCTTTGTAGCGGAGTGTTGATGAAAAGAGGTCGGGAGGGGTGCAGCTGTAGCACCCCACTCAGTGTCTAAATTATGAACACCGCCAATTTCACAAAACATAGCATCGCTCTAATTAGCTTTAAGATCCTTCTACTGTTATTGGGGTTACTGTAAAAATTCCACAAATTGTAGAAAAACTCTACTACTTACCAATTAGAAATATAAATACAAAAACGACATTTTCAATCATTATATATATATATATATATATATATATATATATATATATATATATGTATATATATATATATATATATATATATATATATATATATATATATATATATAATATTTATCTATATTTAATTGTTTATATTTACAATAACAATTACAATATACATACATACACACACACACACATATATATATATATATATATATATATATATATATATATATATATATATATATATATATATATATATATATGTATAATATGTCTTAATCCAGGATTAATCTGTAACCTTTAGATTTGGAAATACTGTATTTATTTTTTTAAAGTTACGACTGCTGGATCAAACAAAAAGAAAATAATGTTTTAATTTTTAAAAATCAGTTCTCATAAAGAGTTCCTAAATTAATTTTATAGAAATTAAGGGAGAAAAATCAATGTTTTAGAAACTTCGGCGTTTTCGTAATAATGTATGGGTAATATCGATGTTTAACCTTCGGTGAATTTAAACATCAATATAACACTGTTTCAATTATTAAATAATTCTTTTAATTATTTATTTATTATGTATTATACAAATTTTGTTGCCATAATTACGCATGAACAAGTGTTTTGAGTTTATACATCTTTTTAATTTTTGATTACATGCATTAAAGTTTTAAAAGTTTTATATTTGTTTAGAGAATAGCAATTCTTGAGTGTAATTGTTCAGAAAAATTATCGCAGAGTGACTTTATGGAAGTTATTATAAGTATATTAGACGTATACACTAATATTGTAACTGAAGAAACAGATAAGTAATGTAAACGTAGTGTTTCAGACAAAGTTAATTAAATATAACATTTTTATGTTTCTGAACGGTACGAGGGCACGTTCTAGGAGGTTATTTGTATAAACACATCCATCTGATTTTACAGAATAATATTTTATTTTGACATTATTCAATCTAAATAATCATTAGCCAGCGTGTGTGAAGCAAGTTAATTACACAAGCATTATTATTTTAACTTCAGGTTAACGTTTAATACGTTTAAAATAGTTACAGAATGGCGTGCTCCAAAAGATTGTAGAAGAAACTTCACTCCAGAAGAAAAAACGAACATTTATGACGAGATACAGTTATTAAAATACATGAAATGGTTGCCTTGCAGCATGCAAATTTCTTCGATAGCATGCAACTATCGGAAATGAGATATAAAATAAAATTGTACCCAGCTCGGCAAAATCACTAAACAACAAATTCGTTTCATAGGTTTACAAAGGGAAGCTACATACGTGGTTTCACCATTTTCAATGAAACTTTTTTTGGTGATTCTTAGTCGAAAAATATTAGACATGTGTCCAAGGGTTTTTGCCAATGCGGTATAGGAGCCATGAAAAAAATATTTTATATAATTTCAACCATTTTTATGTATTATTTTTGTAATAATTTTTGTTAATCGATTTGTTTATTTTTGATTAAAATTAGAAAAAAATATTTCTGCTTGTCTTATATTAGTTTAAATGTACAAAAACCAAAACACGCTTATAGTAAAGAAGGCAAAAAAAAAATTAGAAAAAAGCAAGTCAAATTCATTCTTACCTTCCTTCAAAATCCATAAGTAAGAATTTTTATGGGAATCCAAAAATAAAAATTTCTGGACTTGATTTTGCTGTCGGATTTTTTTCACTGCCGATGTCCGCCATTTACTTAAGCATTCATAACCCTTCAAAATTGTATCCAAATTCAACCGTTGAAAAGCGTGTGTCCGATTTCTATCTCACACCAATAACTTATAGATTTTACGCCTTTACAAGGAAGAAAAAGTAGTGTAAAAAAAAAAACAAAAAACCATTAAACATTTTATTTTATATCTCCGGTTTTACTTTGTTTTCGAGGGTCGGCTTTGTGCCATAGTTTATAGGGCCTTAAATCACTCCCAAGTATCGTATGAATAAACGAAATCGTGTTGAAGTTCTTGAAATTTCTGTGAATATCGAAGAAAAATCGAAGGTAAAACATTTTGAGCAAAAATATTTTATTTTTTTATTGTTATTTTAGTGAAATATAAATATTGCTTTCAACTGAGTATATGGAATGTTCTGAGAGATGAATAGTTTGCGAGTTATTCGAAAAAATTGAACATGGGTACAAAGTCCAAAACGCCGTATGAAAAAGGTCCGGTTTAGGCGATTTTTTTTTGTTTTGTAGAGAATATAATTATCTTTCATGTGATTCTATAGAACTTTTTTATGAAATGTATACTTTATGAGTTATACGCAAATGAAAGGCATACTTTCGCCAGAAAACTTTTCCTCCTTGAGATGTTCTTGAGAATTCGAAAACTTGCCAATTAACAACGGGTACGCATTCAGTCATACATTAGGACATAAGTAGTTTCAATTAATCCGTAAACAATTGCAGTATTTATATGTTTGTTTACTTAATCATGCCCTCCGATTTATAAATATTATAGTTTAATGCTATACCAATATTTTTTTTTATAAACCGAAAGGTATTTGACCCAGCAGTCAGCTTGTAAAAAGTGAAAACGCGAAATGACCTCTAGTATAAAAAATGTAGAAGGCACAGGTCAGAGTTAAATACATAAAGAGTGATGACAGAGGGAAGAATGTTAAAAAAACTAACAGGAGAGAAAGGACCATGGAAAATAAAAATAATTAAATTCTGGCGGCTAAACAAGTATGGAGCTTCAACCGAGTAGACCTTCCTCACCATATTTCCTGCCTGGTTTACGAGGCAGCCATACTTGTCCTTTTTAGCATAAATTTACTTTATACCGCAACTTGATCAATTATCGGAGTACTTACAATCCACAACAGACGTGAAATATTTGTGAAGAAACGGTTGATGAAACCTGTCAATTATGCGCACAAGCACCGGATACTGCCCTACATCAGATATCAGTTTGTGACACATAAACCCGTATACATATATAAAGATAGAATAGTGGGCTTCCTCAATTGAATAGTCCTCCTTTTTGGATTTCATTTGGAAAACTAAAAGGTGTGATATGGAGGAATAATAGGTTTCCATTGGTTATCGAGGGATAGGCCAAAAGGACCAATAGGCTCACTTGCTGGACTTCTCACCCCGCCATTTGAGATGAAAACGATGGCTTCTTAAAGTAAAATAATGTACATACCACTATTAAATCCGAAAATTTCCAAAACTATAGACAGTAGAGGCCTCTCGAACCAATTTAGGGATTTATATTTTATTTTGCATCTGTCTATTCTAATCAAAACGCAAATCTCCTGGATGCGAGTGTGACCTCGTATATACCTCTTTCGGCTTAGTTCACATTGTTCTCTTGCAATATCGATGACATCAGTAATACATTTGCAATTCCCAATGCCAACAAATCGCCATCATTCGACAAGATTCGAATAGCAGAACCGATTACAATTTTTTGATCAATTTTTTTCATTAAATAACTAATTGATAATTTAATCTCCTTACAATTATTATAATTATCTGATTTGGTTTAACAAATAGTCAACAGTCATCGAATTGCATATGCATTTAAAAAAAAAATATTGAATGACCAAGGGCAGTCACATTAATATGTATTGATATTGGACAATATTATCGTTATATAATTTAAACAGACCATGTGCGAACAAAAGATAATAAGGGACGAGCAGGTAGAAAGAAGAGTAACTGACAGGCGATGACAGATGTCACCTCAGAGATAAGGGAAAAGTTAATTTAAAACCCTACCAAGAAGTTAACTCTGTAACAAAGCCAAAAGCTGGGATACCTAATCAATTTTAAGAACTGTTCCCCTTAGGCTTCGGCTGACCTCGAGGAAAAAGTGGAGACCGCCTGGGAAAGGTATGCTTAAATTATACGAGTTGGATAATGGTTCGCAGATACCGGCTGTCAGGACAAAGGGTGGAGCCATCCGATGAAATCCCAGAATTTCCTCCCTCTATAAAACTAGTCGGCCAATGAACAACGTTTTCGACCCCCTCTTAGGCAGAACAAGAGAGAAAGGGGAAGAGAAGCATGGAGGTGAAAAGAGGTACTGTTTCGCTGAACGCTGACCTCGCCGGACTCAAACCTTCCTAGCTGATCTCGTTTGAGGACGGAACAACGAGGCTCTGAAGATGAGAAATGCGCTCTGGCTCCATGACTGAAGATATACAGGAGAACCCGAGGGAGAGATGCTGAGGTCAACATGATCAACACCAATTAGTACAGATAAGAGATTTATGTTAAAACAATTAATGGCTGAGTCTAGGCTGAATCATTCCATGGTTAACTTTTTATTGTAATACTTATTTTAATTTTGAAGAATAAAGATAAATGTTAGCAAGGAGGTTGTTCTTTAGTAACCATGCCCATATTTAATTTGAATATATTTCATTAAGATAGCAGTAACTTTGATTAACATTGTATTAAACTTAAAAGTAGAAACATTAAAAATTATTAAATAATGGTAACCACAAACCAGACCCTTGGAAAGGTATCCAATTTAGAGGACAAGGTAAGAAATTCAAAAGTACTCACAAGCTTTCTTAATTTTGGGATAATCATCCTCAATGATTGCCCAATGGCATTCATATATATATATAGACTAATTTATGAGCAGCTAGATAGATATCAAGCTCAACTCAACCTAGAAAACATAGCAATATATATATATATATATATATATATATATATATATATATATATATATATATATATATATATATATATATATATGTATATATGTATATATGTATATGTATACATACATATATGTATATGTATATGTATGTATGTATATGTATATGTATATATGTATATGTATATATATATGTATATATGTATATGTGTATATGTATATATATATATATATATATATATATATATATATATATATATATATATATATATGTAATATATAATATAATTGATAAATCAAAAATATAACCTATATATATTTGACTAATTACAATATCATCCTTTGGAACTTTAGATTAGAATATCTGACCCGCATGATATCAAGATTTCCTACTTCATTGTATAATTGATTTTGAAATTAATAAGAAACATATTTTATTTTATTTTTAAATAGTTGACTCCATAAATTAAAAAAACAAAAACAATTTTACAAGACACTTATGAGGGAATTGTTCGCCGATAGGATCGAATCAATTGAAAATTGGCTATTCAATGACGTTTTACATAATAAGGCCAATCACGTTTGGGAGAGGGTTTCAGAGTGTCTGGATCGGAACGGTGTGGATACAAAACCCAATTAGTTTCGCGGCGGTCGTCTGGCGGGTATGGGGCTGCAACCTAATAGGTAGGTATCTGGTGGCTAAAAGTCCAAAAGGAGCATTTTCAGGATTATTATATATATATATATATATATATATATATATATATATATATATATATATATATATATATGTATATATATATAATACAATACCAGTATAAGAAAAAAATGATATTTTGTGCCAACCAGGTCGCCTTGTTAAAAAAAAACATATTTTAATCGCTTATAATTTCAATTTTTAATTTAGTAATAAACCTATTATTACATTCGAAATGTATTAATAATTTTCTATATTTGTTTATGGTAAAAAATGTATATAAATCAGTTTATCAAAAAAAAAAAAAGTTCGCCCAACAGGTGGAATCGAACCACTCCGACCTGAGCCGGCTACAGATTTGAAGCCTGCACCGCGGACCACCACGGCTCAGCTGGGCGAATATTTAATAACGTTTAATATTCTTTTAACATTTGAAAAACTGACATTTAAAAAATTAATTGAATGAATTTAATAACAAGAGCTTTAGGATTTTTTTTTTACAACGTAGAGTTGAAAATCAATTTAAATAATTAAATTAGATATCAAAATCATAATAAACCAATTTATTGTGATAAAAAAAAAATTAGACGGAAGTGATTGTCAAATAGCTCTTTTTAAATCAGAACGATTCGCCCTTTGGAACGAGTTATCTCTTTCTTTTGATGCACTGCTACCGATTTCTTTCTAAAAAAATATAACGCATTTTCCAATAAATACATCAAAATTCCATTTAATCCAATATTGGTGCATTAGATACAAGAGGATTGCCCTTTTAATTCCTATCATCATAGGTACATTTTTACCCGATTCGGCGACCCTTTCTCAAGAAGAGTTAAATTTATCAAACTTTGGTTCTCTGAGTCCTTAAAAATTCTATTGCAAATAATACAGTAAAAAAACAAAAAAAAAAAATATACCGGTGCATGTTACAATAATAGGACCCTTCCATTAAACAAAAGTATTCTATAATGTTTTTAAATGTTAAAAGAGAACATTTTATTCTCTCAAAATATAATACTAATAAAACGATAACTGACTGAAGCATAGGTGGGAGGATAAGAGTATGTCCGGTATATATGTATATATATATATATATATATATATATATATATATATATATATATATATATACCTTAGGAGTACCTAAGGTTTCAATACTTGCTCCTCTACTCTACATCATAATAAGTATATTTTATATACACATTATATTCCAAACAACCCTGAAACTCTGACAGCGATGTGCTAGACGATATAACGATCTTAACAAAACATCATAATTTTACACAGGCTTCACAAATTTTAAAATATCACCTTACATAACTTCATGAATTCCAACGTTGAAAAATTCGACCTAACCCAGACAAATCCCATCATATAGCTTTCACTCTTCAACAAGATATCTGGCCTTCAATAGAACGTCATTGTTCAAATTCCACAGACAGACACAATACGAAACCTTAGACTGACATTTGACAGAACAATGACATGGGGCCCACACATCAAGAACAAATGAAAAAACCAAAGACCAAAACTATTATACTCACTTCTTTCAAGACGTTCGAAATTGAATCGTAGACATAAATTGAACACGTATACTTACTTACTCAAGCCCATCTGGACCTAGGCTTCATAGATTTACGGGACAGCAAAAAAAAACTCACATACAAAAACTTCAAATGTCTTAGTCAAAATTCTTTAGGACTATCGCCAAAGTTCCTTGGTATATTAGGAACATTATCTAACATACAGAACTCAATATGCCTACAGTCAACGAACACATACGGACCCACTACAAACGATTTCACGATAACTAACACGGACATCTTAACACACACATACAAGACATGGCGACAACCAACATGCCTGACAATGCCCGCAGAAGGCTGAAAAGGAGATGGACGAGGGATCTCCTAGCCTAACCATGCACGAAAATCACGACAGGAAGAGGTCCCGCTTGGTATTACTCTTTCTCTTGCCTTTTATGCCACGATAAGATGTTGTTTGTGAGCACATTCACTGGTTGTCTCATCGACACGTGTAAATATAAAAAATAAAGTAAAAAAAAATAAAAGTATTTTTGTGTTTCAAATTTTTTTACAATTGCCATATAATTATCTATTACATATGAAAGTATTAATGAAGATTTGAAATCAAAACAAATAAAAAATTAAAACTTTCGCAACCTTGAGTTTTATCTAAAGAAACCCCAAGATGAGCACAAGACCATAAATATGAAAATTAATATCTCCAAAACACAATACAAACGGATCGGAAAAAGGAGAGACAGTGGGGACCGAATCATTAGGCTGAACGGAATTCGTCTACATCAGGAAACGGATTTCAAATACTTGGGTGCTCACGTCTACCGATGGATTGTTGGAAACATTAAGGAGAGGATCAAGACGACAGGAAGAAATTTCCACTCCCTCATGGCAGCCTTCCAAGGCAAGAAAGACATTTCCAAGGCAACTAAGAAGGCTGTCTTAAAAAAGACTTTCCTTCCTATTCTAACCTATGCAAGAGAGTCTTGGGCCCTCACTGCCAAGGTCAAGAACCAAATAAAAGCCACGGAAAAGCATAAATCTGGACCTGAGGCCTGACGTCTCACAAATACCTGAAGACAGAACTGCCAGGGTTACTACCGAGGTAAAGAGGAGAGGAAGCGGCCACAGGGAAGACCAAGTAAGACCTGGAAAGGAGGAGGTAAAGAAACCTTTAATAGGCGAGGAAAGGACTGGAGAAGAAGAAGGCAGCTGGCACAGAAAAAAGATTCTTAGATGAGGCTCTATAAGCAGGCACCTTATACTGCTCACTGGTAAAAGAGGACTTGATTAAGATAAGAGGAGAAACAAAAAAGAAAGAAAAATGCATGATTTGAATCCTTGGCTACGAATGAAAAACATTGTTTATCCTAGGAATCAGGACTGTAGAAAGATAATACTTGCTGTGAATACTTGAGTGAAGTACTCAGTACTCAAGCCTTTAGTAATCAAGAATAATTTACCCATTTCTATTCCTATAATGTGTATATACTAATTTTGTTCAAACGGTAATTGCATCCGTAGTCTGGTCTTAAAAAGAAAAAGAAAAGCTAATAAAGAAACATTTAAATGCATGAATTCATTTATTAAAACTATATTTTCTCAAAGAAATGTGGACTGGCATTAAAACAGTGATACTAAGGCAAATTTATGTGTTAATATCCCAAATACGATAATTTAGCTTTCCAAACAGACTTCTTTATTTACTTCCTAAATTAAAGGAAGTAAATAAAAACAGACAATAAAGATAACTGTTCAAAACATCTTTTATTAAAAAAATAAAAATATAACCTTTCAAATGAAAAAATTCATTCTTGTGTAAATAAGATTTACATAATATCTGTTATCCTTACTTCACTGCCTGTGGTAATCGAAAAAAAAAGTTAAATATTAACTTAACTTATTTTTCTTACAGATTTTTTTTTCAGGAAAGAATTTTATTATTAAATTAAAATTTATTAAATTTTATTTTCGGGGTGAAGAGGGGATGAATTTAATAAGACGAAGTCTATAATATAAGTGTATATAATCGCTAGTAAGTTTTAAGGATAACCATAAAAATATGATAAAAAATTATTACTCAAAATCCAAATCTTATGTTGATGGGTATGACAATTATATATTATACAATAGTACCAAGTTATCGATGGAACCAACTAGTCACTCAACACTCCGGAAGCTTCTTTTCCGCGGCCTTCTTGAATATATCTTGGAACAGTCCCTTTCTAAACTCCAGGAATAACTTCAATGCTGTCTCTTAAATTTTCAAGAAAACGGTCTAGATGGTTGCGTAAATAGTTGCGTAAATAAAATCCCTGGGCGCAACACGAGCATTAAGGTGGCTCGTGTTGCGCCCAGGGATTTGAAATTTTTAAGCATATCGACCAGCAGTTTCAACATGGTTTTCTGCTATTCGTTGGCCCAGGAAATTTCCGACAACTGCAAAATATGAAGTTCTGGCTTTCCGCTCAGCCTCATTTGGAATTTAGGCTTGGTCCTTAATGAATTTTCTTATTTCTGGGCCTTTAAATATTCCTGTTTTAATTTTTTCCTTTTTTGCATTTTTTTCCATATAAATGCAAATCATGATCCGTTCTTATCAAGAGCCTTTAAAAACTGCTTCATAAGGCCCAGATTGATGTGCAGTGGAGGGAAGGTGATTTTCTCTCGTTCAACTAAGGGTTCGTTAATAACGTTATTTTCTCCAATGATCATGTCTTATTTCTTAGACCACTCTTGTGCGTAACACCCAGTGATGTGCGTTGCCTCCGCCATGCCAGAGATACAAGAACCAAGGATATTTGGTGTGCCCACTTTGCTGTCTGAGGAGAAAGTTTACCATTTTTAAGTCAACGCAAATCACCCTTCAACTATCCGTATCGGAAGGACATCCCCGAAAAAACAAGAAAAAGAAATTATGACAAAAATAAAATTATATTTGCCCATAACTCCCATAACTTGTATGCACATAATCTTTTGAATTTAACCAACATTAACAAATATACAGTGCATTAGACTATTTGCCCATGTTTTTCATTAATTATTTTCAATAATGAAGCTTTGTGATCGAACAAGATAAAAAATTATCTATTAAGATGAAGATAAAAAAAATAATCTTAATTGGATTAATATTAACGAAGATATAGAATAGAATTTTTTTATTGGAGTTTTTTCTATAGCTGTAAGGAACATCGTTTGAGTTGACACACAAGATATTTTTGATATACGACTATTTGAAAATAACAAACTTGTAATAATTGCAAATGCACTAAAACATATTTATTTTTTCTGTTCGGCGAATGAGTTACGCAATTGAGGAAGTAATACCGAGTCAATATTAAATAATAACGAGAAAAGTTAAATAACCAATCAATAAAATAAATTATGTGTACTTCAAAGAAATTTAAGATTGTATTTCGAAAAATAGAAGGAAAAAAAAGAAAAACCCGACGTTTATGCACTAATCCCGGACGTAATAAAAAATGTAAGGATGATACGGGGAGGATTAGGGCTTGCTAAATAATAGGAAGGAGAAGAAGAAAATGGTCGGGAATTATGTGAGCTTTAGTCAGGCATGGGAGAGTGTAATCTGTCTAGCGCTGATTGCACAACACCCCATTGACCTAATTATAGTTTTATTTTTTCCTATTTGTTTAAATTTAAAATATTTATTCATACTTATAAAAATGGCAGTGGATAACAAAGAAAAAAAAAGGATACAAATAATTAAGGCTGATCACACTTGAGGCCTAAAGAGAAGCAGTATGTCTTGTCAAACTTTATACTTATTCCAAGTCGTGAATAAAGGAGATCTTTCAACCAGCTCTTTATTACTCTTAATAATATTAGTGTGTTCGGGAGATTCATTATAAGATCTTTAATAAAGATTCAATAAGTGACGGTCCATTCTTCTTATGTTGAGTACGAAATTCCTTATTACTGTGGAAGCCCAGATGAGAAATCAGGAAGAAGTTTCAGGCTTGAAAATTGACTAATGGTATCATTATCAAATTTAAATGCTATAGGAGTTATTTTTGAAAATTAAGATAAGGACTACATTTTCAATCTGTAAAAAAACAGTAATAATCTGGTGCGTTGCGCCACTTTTCCTTACCAACTTATAATGATTGTATTTTTAACATAATTTAAATAATTTAAAAGAGCTCACATAAACAATCCTTGAAATATTAGTCAAATTAATTAATTATTTTGGACATAGGATATTGTTGTATTAGCTAATAGGAACAATAGACTTGAGTTAATCAAAGACCCAAATCAGTTAGAGGCCCTCTGTTCTATTGATAGCACATCCTCGACTACAGACATAGACGTCACAAAGGCATTCGCTCCTTTATGGTTACTGCTCCATATATGATTGAGCCAGGTGAGCGATAAGATCCAAACAATTGAATAGACCCAATGCTGTAACTCCTCAAGTAACTGTCATTCGTGAACGGAATTTGGTGATCAAATGGCAAGTTCGCTCACACTTTGAAGAGCTTCGAAAGTCTTTATTTTTAGTACCTGATATAATGCAGTATTTATTGATTAATATTTTTGAATATACTCGTATTATATCCAATGAATATATCATCGATTATATTTTATATAGCATTCCCAAGTCAATTGTAATCTTTTCCAAATCAATTGTCACCTTTTCCATTTCAATTGTAAACCTTTCCAAATCAATTGTCACCTTTTCCAATTCAATTATAACATTTTCAATTTCAATTGTAACTTTTTCCATAACAAATGTAACCCAACCGGACAGGAATAATTCAATATTATTTATTTTTATTTCAATAATGACTTTTGAAATAATTTCGGCATATTCTTCCGACATCTTTTCGTTTATCATACAATTGATGTTAATTCCTAATTTCAAGTAGTTTAAAGTTTTGAAAAAAAATTGTTGTTTATTTATTTTTAAATATTTATATTTTTTATTTAGTGGGGGAGAGGATCCATTTCATCGCTTTGGTTTAGGCTTTCGAAGTTGTTAATGTCAAATTTACAACCGAAATATTGTTCGGTGACGAGTATTTCTACTTAATTATTAGTTTTCAATGTTCTTCAGTATAGGTATCGATTACTGGGTTTTCAAGGGCGCCATTTCCGAATTCACTATCGGATTTCCAATCGCGCGTGCGCATTTTTATTTTCCGGTGCTATTGAAATTTTCAATGATAAAAGGATCGTTTATAAGGCTTTCGTATGTTCTGATTCCATTTTTTAAGTTGGATTTTGTATCACGCATGAGTGTTTTGCATTTCCGTTACTGTTGGAGTTTATTAGGTTTTCAAGAGTTCTGATCCCATTTCTTGAATTGGATTTTGGATCGAGCATGTGCATTTCAATTTTCCGTTGCTATTGAAGTTTTCTATGATATAGAGATCGCTCACCAAATTGATGAAATCCATCCCTCCCTGACTAAAAAAATAAGAAATAATAAATATTTCAAAATAAGTAAACAACAATTTTATTTAAAAAATTTAAACTACTTCAAATTAGCACTTAATGTAAATTATCTAATAAACGAAAAAAATGTCGGAAGAATATGCCGAATTTATTTCAGAAGTCATTATTGTAATTAACAATAATTTTTCAATAATAAAATAAATAATATTGAATTGATTCATGTCCGGTTGGGTTACAATTGAAATGGAAAAAGTTACAATTGAAATGGAAAAGGTTACAATTGGATTGGAAAAGGCGACAATTGATTTGGAAAGGGTTACAATTGAAATGGAAAAGGTTACATTTGAAATGAAAAAGTTGATAATTGATTTGGAAAAGGTTACAATTGACGCGGAAACCATACAGGTGTAGGAGAGGAGAATCCCAGATATAGGTAACTAACTAAGCGATAAGACACCAACTACTTTCGCTAAAGACCATTAGGAGGAGACAGCAAAGACACTGAAGGCAACTAAAGCCATTATTGAGAAGGGTTAGTTGGGGACACAGCTGTTGGGAAGGTGCAAACTGATTCCAGGATTACCCTACAGATCTCGTTACTTCCCACTAACTTTCTAATAAATTACTATCGAATTAGCGCCTTACCCGACCTCCGCTCTCCAGTTATGTCAACAACTCCTTCGCTTTGTCAATATATCTAACGATAATGGCGCGCCTTGCCTTGTTTCCGATTACAGAGTTATTTGTGAATTAAAGTTATGAAGTACCTAGAATTCGTATTCAGAATTTAACATGTTGCTATGCCTACCACTATCGCCAAAGTATCTCTCTGGCTCTTATGTGTCCAATTTCATTACAGATGCTGAATTTATTCGTTGGTTGTCCTGAAAAATAAACCTGAATACAACTAATCTGGTTAGGGAAGGACTGCAATCTGAAGGGGACTATCAAAACTTGGAGAAAAGGACTATTTTAGGCTTCGTACAAACCTAACGACAATGTAGGCCAACGTGTGTTTGGCTGCATGCCTCAGAGCTATCCCGGAATATTTTTTCCTTGTATGGAACTGTATTATTATTATTCGTTTATATTTACTTGGTTATTAAATTCTTAAACAGATAGTTGATATTTAATTTAAAATTTTCAATACGATACCTCAAGAAAGGAGGAAATGGTGCATATTACGGTATAGTAGAGTTTGGAGCGTTTACTAATGTATAAGTGAAATCAACAACTGTAAGAATCAATTTCTTCCTCCATGTTTAATGTTGGAACATAAGCTGGCTTTGGACTATGTTTCGGTACATGTCCCAATCTGTCTTCCGGTAACTGTAATTTTTGACACCGGCTTATCAGTTTTATCCATTCATTTAAAAAGTAAAGGGCGAAAACATCGAGAGCACTACATCAAATACATTTGTGGGGTTTTCGGTGATAAGAAGATCAATAGTTGAGGTCATGGAAGGATTAAATGAATGCCTGAAAGTGAGGGTTGAAGGGTGCATCTTAGTAAAGGGCATTTTGAGAATGAATTGGCCCGCCTTATTGTTTCTGATATTGCGCCATTGGGAACGACGAGCATTTAAATCCCCAATAACCCAGTGGTCGGATTTCTTGCTGTAGCCAACCGTTTTTCGATTGAATTCTTTTAGTGAACTACAAGGACGCCGGTATAGTCCTGGGATGAATAAAAGTTGTCCTACCTGCTGAGTGGCACGGTGGATGGTTTAATCATTGGAGAAAGACGTCCTAATATCATAATGCATTTCTGATAAAATAACTAATCTCAAAAAAATAATTTTTGAACTAACTGAATAATTCGAGGCTTCTTACAATTTGATAATCATTTATTGTTTTAAAAACATTTCGAATAAGAAATTAAATCAGTGAGAGCTATAACATAAAGGTGATTTAATTAGTACGATAGTTCAGCTAGATTTAAAGAAACTTGACCATTGATGATTGCACTAAAAATAACTGGTTTTAAACATTGTAGAGTAAAATATATCTTTATTAGTTGAGTATTTAGGGGAAAAAGTTATTCACGTAAACTAAATTATTTGCGTATTTCGAAGTGAAAAGTCAACCGAAAAAATTAACTGAATAATCATAGGATATAAGAACATTCAGCGAATGTGCTGTTTGGGCCAGGGATTGATATAGAGGAATATGAAAGAGCAGGAAAAAGTAGAAGGAAAACACGGCTTATAAGATTTTCCATAACCACGTGAAAGTCCTCCCTCTCTTACAGCTAACAAAATACCAAAAATATGAAAGATGTTGGCAGCGGTTATTGAATTATTAAAGTGAGCATTAAGGATATTAAAGTGAAGTATGCTGTAGTAAAAGCTGCAAGGGACCTATGACCTTAGCTCTCCGCTCCTGGGATTTACTGAACCTTTGACCGATAGCCTACAGGGTCAGCTCAAACACTCACTCTGTCAGAGTTCCTAATTTATAATATTCAGTGCTATGTATGTTAGCATGTAAATATATATCTATATATATATATATATATATATATATATATATATATATATATATATATATATATATAAAATTTAGGTGTAGACTTTCCAAATTTAATATAAGCCAGTGAAGATACGTTGAATCTAAAAACAGAATAAAATGAAATCCGTCTGTGAATAAAAAGAAACTAGAAGAAGAGATCATGGTGATATATAGCTTCAAATTGAAACGTAACTTCGTGGTTTCCAAAATTTTCAGCACCCTCGGAACTGAAAAAAATTTATTTTTGTGTTCCATGATATTTTCAACATTTAGATTTTTTGATGACATGGGCACAAATTTGTCATTATTTCTGGCGTGAAAAATATCTATAAGGATAGTTTATTTGATAATTTAAACGCATTATATTTTAATGTTTACAATTTTTATTCAATATACAATACATTGAAAAAAGAATCTGTGCTAGAAAAAAAAAAAAAAACATGCTGATATCATTTTTCAAATTTGAGATATAAAATAAAGCTGTTTCAATGCTTTTAATTTATTTGTAATTTTCATCCTAGGGCCCAAATTAGATTTTTTTTTCTTTACGACCCTTTCACTTACCTTACAAATGAGTATTTGTATAATCAACGAAAAAAATGCGCGAATAAAATATTCTTTCCGCCATAAATGTTTTCCTTCTCGATAATGTGGTATATGTAAAGGGCTTTAAGGAGTAGACTTTTGGCAAGTTTCATAAAAAGTTTGGAGTCAATGTGGCGCAATTTGCGGAAGAAGAAACTTTTCGGCTATTGCGCAGCCGTTGTAGTATGGGTCCTCGATTTGGTACAAAGTCACAACTGGTCAAGCTCTACAAAACGAAAAAGAAAGTAACAAAATCCGTCAACCCGTACAAGAGTTATCAGAAACAAAGAATGACAGTTTTATCTGCTTTAGCGGAAACCCATGTGAATTTTTTTTATATCATTCACATCTACACTACAATACCTATCCCATGATATTTATGATATAATATTTCTGGTCGACTAAGCATAAAGGCGGAGTAACAGGTACGCCAAAAAAACTGCTTCTCTTTTAATATATAGACTTTTTTTTTGTATGTCATGCGCCAGTATGGCGATGAAGACAAATGAAGGATAAGTTTAGTGTGTCCTGGATCGTTACCGCGTTGATCGGGATACCTTCAAGATCCAATTAGTCTCCCGGCGAAGACCCTCGGGAGGAAAACCTATACTCACCGGCCCGGAGAGGCCATCAATCTCCCCATCCCTCTTCTCCCCTCCCGGTGCACTCAAGAAAGTGGGATTTTTTCAAGTATTTTAGTTAGAAACTACTTAAAAGTATTAAATTTATTTCTTTAAATTTATTTGATTTTTAAGATAAAAACAAATTATGCCAAGCAATATCGTATTAGGCTCTTCATAGGCAGTCCTTACTATATACAGACATTTATTCTTCTTGATAACTAATTTGCTCAAAAAACTCATGAAGGGTATCACTATCATTTTTTTTTATTTTTTTGCATTCAATGAAATACCTAGTTCTTATTATAAATAAAAAAAACCACAGTAATAATATTGTATAAATATTTATTGGAATATTATTATTATTATTTGTATTTGTAATTATTGGATAATAAAAATACATTAATAAAACAAATAACCGAAAGCCTCTACAAAATACTCTTCTTTTTTTACGTTTGACACTTTCTTCTATTCTCTTATTTATTATTGCCACTCTAATACTTAGTGTTATGGAATGAATTTAGTCTCATTTTAAAGTGGTTTTAATTCTGTAAAACGTTTTCTTCAATAGTTTTCTAAAATATTGTCCCTTCAGAGGAATTTGGAACTTATTGTTAGTAAAAAAACCGTTTTTGGGATTATCGCCGTACGGGTGCATCGAATTAAAAAGGTGCCCAATAAAATTTCGTTTTACACCAGAATCTGTAAAAAAAAAAAAATAAAATATCCAATTCCATTTAAAATTCCAGAGTTAGATGCACTGTAGAAGAAATAGAGAAGGTTCCGAGAGTGGTAATGTCATAAAAAGATACTTCATAATTCATCCCCAAAGTTTCATCCCTTTATTAAAAATAATCTTGAATATACAGGGGATGATCCGTGGCTGCTGTATAGATTATTAAAAAAATAATAAAAAACACCGGTACTACAACAACCCTAGAAGGGTTTTGGGTTCAGTACTTGGTGAGAACTGTACAGTTTCAAAGACAACGGTTATGCAAGGAGGTGATTCGGCCGGGATCTCGCTCAACCACCAGGTGTTTTCTCCATTAAAGATACCCAACTTTATAAAGACTGAATGAGGCCTTGAAGGGTTTCCCGATCCCACAAAGTCGATCCACGGCTGAAAACAAAATAAATAATTATGTGCCATAGCCTGAGATTAGTAGGACAGTGCTTTACCCCATGAGCTACTACCTAACCCAGCTCCCATAAATAAATTATTAGAAAAAAATAATATTTTATATCCACCGTTAACAGATAAATCGCATTCTTTTAAAGGAAATGTCTTTTTTTATCTAATAGATGATCAACACTTTTTCTCTTAGACTTCTTAACCAGAGTGAATGTACAAAATGAACAAAAGGTAATCGTTTTCGATTTGAGCTTATCGCAGGCTGCTGAGGGAAAGCTATTGGAAACACCTAGGTCATACAACGCTAAAAGATAATCTCTCGTCGCTACCTTTCTGATCCCCCAACTCAGAAACGCCGATTTTATCCGCGACTTAGCTTCGTCTCTTATAAACCAAAGCGAGGCTTTCGCTGCTTTCAAAGCACAATATCAATTTAAGATCTATTTCGTCAAGTTCTATAAAAAAAAATAACTTTTTTTTATATAATTATCATTATTAAGTCTTAATACATTTTCATAAATCAAGAGTCAGTAGACGTTATATTTATAAACAAGCTACAGAAATCCAAGATTTTCTATTTTCTCAAATCGCAATATTTATTAGAAAAATATTTTCAATTAGTAAATAAGTAGGAAAGGTAAAGGAATAGATGCACAGAATTCCTCTAATCTATGAAGTAATTTATAATATTAATATATTGGGTTGTCCGGAAAATAATGCAGGATTTATGAGTTTTCTTTAAAATACCCCTCTATATAAAAAACTGTTTACGCTTACTGGATTATTTATTTGTATGAATGTCAACACTTCAATTGGAATATCAATCAAGTTTGAGCCGAGGCCAACATTAATGATTGCACTGTTCAAGGTGTTTCATAAAGTTTCGAGAGGGATTCTTCAGCCTTGAAGACAAAGAAAGTCGAGGAAGGACCTCCTCTCTTGATGACTATACCAGAATAACTGTTCGATAACTTGCAGGGAAACTTAACCTTAGCAAAGCGACCGTCGATGATCACCTTAAGGCGATTGGAAAGGTTAAAAAGCTTGAAAGTTGGGTTAACACGCATTAAACGACCGCCAAAAAAACAGCGTTATGAAGTTTGTGCTACACTTCTTTGCCGAAACAAAAACGACCCTTTTCTGTCTAGAATTGTTACATGTGATGAAAAGCGAATATTTTACGATAACAGTAGACGTTCTGGGCAGTGGCTTAACAAAGGAGAAGCAGCGCATTTTCCAAAGCCCCCAACTCATCGAAAAAAGGTGATGGTTACTGTTTGGTGGGCTTCATTTAGGTGTTTGATACACTACAGCTTCTTAAATCCTGGAGAAACCATCAATACCGAATCACATTGTAACCAAATCAATGCAATGCATCAGGAATTGGCAATAATGAAGCCATCTTTGGTCAATCGGAATGGGCCCATTTTGTTGCATGACAACGCCCGACCCATGTCTCTCGTGTGACGTCACAAAAACTGTTGGAGCTTGGATATGAAACTCTGCCTCATCCGTCCTACTCTCCTGACCTCTCGCCTACGGATTATCATTTTTTTAGACACCTGAGCCAATATTTAATGTAATAATGGACAAAGAGAATTAGAAAATGCGTTTTTGGAGTTTATCAATTCTAAAGATGGGAAATTCTATTCCGAGGGAAAAGAAAAGTTGCCAACACGTTGGCAGAAATGTATTAATAGTAGTGGAGACTATTTTTTTTTCTCTTTAAACCAAAATCCTGCGTTATTTACCGGATAATCCGATATATATATATATATATATATATATATATATATATATATATATATATATATATAATACATATGAAAATGAATATGATATTGAAAGTAAAAATTTCTCTTTATTTAACTATATAAATAAGTTTTGTTTTTTAAAAATTATTCACATTAAAAATTTCATTATCTTGTGAATTTCAATGTTTATAAAATTTTGAAGTTTTTAGAAAAAAAAACTGTAATGAGGATATGGAAGAAGGGCGCAGTAGAATAATAACTCAACTGCGTGGCATTTAATTAAAGTCAGCATTAGCCAGAAAATGTGCGGTTTACCTCATCTTATTCAAAGTAACAAGGCATGAGAACTGTGCAATCATAAATCTTATTTAATCACTGCGTAACAAGATCATTATTTTCAAGGCAATTAGCTTTAGAAAATATTTATGTGTATCAAACAAACGGGGAAAAAATATTCTTCTGTTTCAACTATTTTTACTTTATTTTTGATATGTGAATATTTCCATTGCACTAGGAATTAATTAGTCCTTAGTATAAATTTGTACCCGTATAATGTCAACTAGAGCTTACCTGAACATCTGCTGAAGCATCTCGGCAATTATTAAATCATAACTTAACGTGTTTAAATTTAAGGTAAGCGCCTTATTTAGTGCGTAACTTGTGATGGAGTGAATGAAGGTAGAGTCAACTGTTTGTTGAGTTGAGAAACCCCATAAGTCACATTTTGGGGATATTAAAAATTTGACGAATTTGCATTCTATTGAGTCCCTTAAGTACGAAACATTTTTGCTGGGTTTGTAATGGTGGCAAGTAAACATTTAGTCAAGGGAATCATTGAGTCAATGCACTTAAGTCAGATACCTGAAAGGGATGAAGGATCAGAAGCTGATTTATCTGGGATGAATACACTTTTATAAACAATTTTGTCATAAATAAACACTTGTGTACACGCCTATTGGTAATTGTTATTTCCTTAAAGTTGATAGAGTTGAGAAACCAAGTCAGAAGTCAAGCAAATTTTAATTTAGATTTAAACACCATTAGGACTATTATTTTCTTAATTGGTAATAAAATAAGTTCAGATTCAATCACATTTTAATTAGTAGTCGTTTTGGTTGTCTTGAATTATTACGCTTTTGTCTGAATTATTTTTTATTGTTATACGAAAATTTGATCTCAATGACTTATAGGGTTTCTCAAAACAACGACTCAACTACTCTCATGTTATGCATTTGTGAAATCAATTTAATAGCGTAAATACAGATGATAGTTGATTAGCAAAAAGTTTAGATTTGACAAGCCCCATGAACCTTATTCTTTTCGGAGGGGTTACTACATACTTTTTGATGCTTTAAAAGTTTCTTCGTGAGCAGCATCTAACGTCAGTTTTAAAAAGATGAAAATGATTTTGGATTATTTTATTCTGTAGTAATGGTCTTTATTATATATTTTATTCATTTGTTATTCTACTATGGCCTTCTCAAATAATTTTCTTTTAAAAAGATCCTTCAAATGTGATATTTTTTATTAATCGTTGAAGGCTTTTAAATAATTCAAATCTTTCAACTTCAAACGTGTATGTGAAAAATCGATATAAGTTTATTTCAATGTGGCACACGACACGAAACCATTCACTGGCCATAAGTGTACTAGGTAACTGAAATCAATAATCACTTAAGAGTTTGATAAAATTTTACATATAAGTATGTGGAAATTGCATAACGCATTAGCCAGCAGTTCTAAAGTTAAGTACTTCTAGCCAACTTCTAAGTGACTCTCAAACGATCTATAAGCCTAGAAGCAGTCTGTAAACGACCTTACTTCACTAGATAGACTTTTACATAATACCTTTTCTACTTATTTTGAAACTGTAATTATAATAAATATAATCGTTACGGGATGAAGCGTTTTAAAGACTCCGAGTAAGTCTCATGAAACTCTATGGGGGTCTTATTGGGACCCCAAATTAATTTTTCCACTATCAATAGCTTGTAAATGGATAGAAAGTTAAAATTTGGTACCTCCACATGTTTTTGGTGAATGAAGATGAATTTTATCTTTAAATTCGGTTTTCTTTTTGCCTACGCCCAAAAAATGAATAATAATTTCATCTTGCTCTTTCTTCTTAGATTGTCTTTGATATCCTTTGATAAAAGTAATTCATTTTTTTTAACAAATGTAACTTAAAATTCGAATATACAATATTTCTTAAATCTTGCTAATATAAAACATATGGGGGCATTGGCATAAAAAAAAAAATTAATATAAATTAAAAAATAAATTATTTCTTTGGTTGCATGAGTCCTCAGAGATACTGAGGGAATGTGCTGATATTAAGAACAATGACTACTAAATATTAGAGGGATCATTAGACATCATGTTATCTCACTTTATTTATTTATTTTTATTTTTTTTTAATTTTATCTTTCAACGATTTATTTGCACCTGCTTAACAGAAGATCGACAATTAGCAAATGTTATGGATCTAATAAATATACGAGACATAACAGGCATGAGGAAGTATAGTGCTCTGTACCCCTTTCTCGGTCTTGAATTAGCCATTTAATTGAGAAAAGGAGATCTCTCATCCAGCTTCTTTTTAGCCTTTTCCTAATGGTCATTTCAGCCTTAGCCATATCGTCTATCAGCCTGTTGTGACGTCCGTGAAGATTCATATGAAAACAGGAGTAAAGCGTAGGCATTTGTTGGTCAATAGTTGGTTGTTGTAAGCCGGTAAGTAGTCTTTTGCTGTTTACATACCAAGGAGCTTCTATTATCAATCTTAAAATTTCAGATTAAAAAGATTGCACTTTTTGTAACTGAGTCTTTTTTTCTGAACTGTAAATTTATGAGACGTAAGTAGATATGGGTTAAAGTAGGTATGTGTATGTATTTAGATTCTGCCTCATTTTCAGTTTTGATGATTTGCAAAAAGAGAGTAGGTCTCGTCGAAGTGTGAACGATATATGTTGTGATTTATCATGATTTCATTTTCCAAAACGGTGTACCAATTTTGTAAATGTTTAATGTGTACCAATGCAGTAAAGTCAGTGAGGTCAGTCTGGGGTCGTATTGTTAAATGCATTGTTAAAAAAGTTGTGTAGTCACCGTAGGTAGCATTTATTTAAAATCGTAAATTGAAAATAAATATACTGCTTAGCATTTGAAGCGGTACAGCTGGAAAAATCGAAGAATTGTTTACTTACACACTCACTCAACATCTGACCTTCCTACACAATGTTTATGCTTATTATAGTGAAATAATCATGAAAATTTCAGAAATAAATTTAAAAAAAAATTTTTTTCTTTTAAGCGCAGAATAAAAATTTTACAACTTTTTCTAATTTTATAAAAAAAAAAGTAGAAATAATTATAGATTTCAACTCCATGAGCTTATTGATATCGCGTTGGACCTCTGCTGAACAGCTTGGCATGCTCTCAATAATGTTGCGAATGACGTCATCAGACATGTGATCCCATTTCACAATGGTTTGCTGAAGCTCTTGAAAGTTATCAAAGTCAATTTTCCGAGCACTAATCTATCTCTTTATATAATCACAGAAATGCTCTATGGGATTCATGACTAGACAGAGCAGGCCAAGTCATGCGAGCAACATCATTGTTAATGAAAAATAAATTTACCTCTCCGGCCAGATGTGGGCGTGCATTATTGTCAATGTAAACGAAATTTTCACCGATTTATTGAGCGAAGAGCAGAACAAGGGAAGAAGAAATTCGTTCAGACAGTTAACGGAAGTCTCAGTCACATACCCGAACACTACCAGAGGTATCCATCTGTTCAAAGAAATTGTTCCCCAAACTGTGATCGAACCTCGACAGAAAGCATGGCCGTACTGAACGCTTTATTCCAAAAATCTTTCAGTACGTCTTCGGCAGAGCCTTACTCGTCCGTCGTTAGATTACAAACTTACAATTACAAACTTATCTTAGATTTGTCTGATATCAGACAATCCCTCCGTTGTTCAATTATCCAAGTGACATTGTAGGCAACGCAACTCAAATACGGAAATTTGAAATGACCTTCTCTCGCAGTTGTAGTACGTGGACGGAATCAGCTCTATCTATATCGAAGGAACCAGTCACTAGGCACCTAATTCTGGCCTTATTAATTAATCATACTTGCACTTACGCTAAACCTCCAACTCATACTTCTTACGCTCTGTCCTAATTCTAATATCCCTATAGACGTCGTTACAATCCCCGTCAATACATTCTCCTAATAATACAGTCAGTAATGAAAATTTTCAGACAGTTCAAATTTTTCATTACAAATTTAAATAATTAAAAAAAATAAAAGGTTCTTTACACCTTCTCCAAATTTTATTAGGACATTCGGGGCCTAAAATATTGAATTTAAATTTACAGCGAAAAATAACATACTCCGAAAATTGTCTGATGATTCTGAAACTCTTTATCGAAACAATATTGTTTTTTTTTTCTATTTTTTTACAAGTAAACGGTTTTTCCCCAGGCGCTCCCCCATTATATCCTGCTTATTTTATAATTCTTCATTGTGTGGAAAATTGCTTTCCCGTCAGTGGCGTACCTAGGTATAGAGGGGAGGGCGTAGAGACCGGTTCGCCCGGACCCACTTACTAAGAGGAATCTCTTCCCCTCATATCCCCTTCCCTCCCCCTCTCCCGACAGGAGCTTTTTTTGTAATTAATTAAATAATAATTTTATTGCAAAGAAATTACTGTCTGATTAAGTCAATGAAACTCTAGCAGCCATTAGGAAAAATTAAAAATTGCCGGGTTTTTTCGTTGTGGGGGTATGGAGTAGGGACTTCAAAAATAAATCTATCCTCTACACTATCCCTAATAATCTAGGTGCGCCACTATTCTTTGTATATCCGAGGCGATCTGAGGTAAACTAATCGAGGGTTTGTTTTTAATTTTCCGAACCATGGCATGCCTTTCTTGCTCGTTCAATACTCTTGGACGGCCGGTTAAGCATTTCAAATCCATCCGATCTTCGTGCATGCACCTACGAATTACATTGCAGTACGTTTACTTCGGCCTACCATCACCATCATTCTGTGGGCACTTGGTCCGTTTTCATAATTAAAAATGATAATTTGATGAACTGCAAAATACATCTGACCCCTTTTGATATTTGTCTTAATAAAGTTACAAAATGATGATCTCTCGTTGTTCGAAAAAAAATAGGTTAAAAAAAAGCTTATTCCGGAACTATTTGACTTACAGATGCCTATTACCACCTAAATTGGAGCTAACTAAATGAGAAATAAAGCAGTTTATAATCGTTATCCTCGTAGGAAGAGCAGTTGGCTTGATATTTGACAAAATAAATTTAAAAAATGATTTCACGATTTATGAAAAAAAAAAATTGTTATTTGAAAATCTTTATTTCGGAAACTAGCAAACGTAAAAAGCTCTATTTAGGCTCAAATTTTAGAAAATTTACTTTATTTTAAAAAAGGTCTTCACAATGCTTTCGCGCAGTTGGTAGGTTTCAAGATATTGATCTTAGAATGAAAAAAAAAAACCGAACATTTTAGCGATTTTTTTTTTTAATAAAGTGAACTTCAGATTATTGAAATAGTTCATAGTATTTTTTAAGGACATTTACTATGCCTGTTGTATAGTGTAGGTATAAATTGAATAATATTTTAAGTTTGAATAAATAAAATATCAATTAATAAATAAACAAATTTAAAACTAACCAAAAGCGGAAAATTTAAATGGGTAAAGTTTTTACATCCTGATGTAAGAAAATAAATATATATTAAACAATACTTTGTAAATGGGTTTCTAGGTATAACGCCAAATACACTGGAATAATGTTTTTTTCCAGTTCTAATAAATAGGATTCTTAATGGAAGTTTGACACAACTTCAAAACTATAGAATAATAAATAAGATGGAAATTTTAAGCACTTTATTTCATGCATAAATTAAGTTTATTTATTTATTTTTTTTACGCTTCAAAAGTTAAAAGTACTAGAGAATCACTGACGTTTATGTTGAAGGACCAATACGTAGTAGCACCCCTTCCGGGACCATGCGTATACTAATCCCGTACAACTAGTAAGCTATGCCAAACTATATAACTTGAGCGCCGTTTTTTTCTGAGTGACTCATCTTATGACCCTTCGCTACTTCATATAATTACTGATAATTAAATAGTGATAGTTTTTCCTATGCGATTCTGCAATTAGATGTACTTACAATAATAGATGACTCAATATAAAATACGATTAATCTTGAACAACAGACGATTGGTCCATGGACACAACAGGACCATTTTCCGGGTATTTACTCCACCACCAATGCCGGAAAATTTCCTCTTGAATTCAGCAGCTTCCTCCCTCTGCTCTCCATATAAGTAATCTATTGAAAGTGGTTGTTTGTTATAACTTTCTTAAAATATTTTAATGTCCATTTGTCCCGGGGACCAATTATTAAATTTTAGAAATTTGATCAAAGGTATGTTTTATATTTAATACTTTAAATAATTCATATCTATTGCTAGAAATTAAGTCATATAAATGTGATAGAAATAAAAATGATTTTAAAACAAAAGCTTTGCTATATTTTTTACGATTGATATCATTTTATCTATTTTTTTTTTTTTTTGGTTGCACTACACGGAGATCGGTTTAAAAAAATGAGTAAATCTACTTATTTGTGCTATAATATCAATATCAAGGAACTGTACAGACAGATATTTCCGCAGATGATTGATGAATAAATGAATTTAGATTGGAGCAGTAGATTCACTCACTCCGACATGGAACACTTGGAACACTCAAACCGACATCAGCAGAGTTTGGCTTCGTTAACTGGCTTTCGGTAGCAATAACAGCTTCTCTTGTTTTTTTTGTGGCTTCATTACCGACTCTCCATTATTCAATATTATTCCCAGATTCCTATTAGCCAGCAGAGATGGAACTGGAATTACTGAAAACTGAGTCAATTATAAAAAATAAATAAAAAAAAACAAAGTTTAATTTTTTCGGGAGATAAAAGCAGTTGATATAAACTATGCATGAGATTCACAAATTACAGGTTGTGACATAAAAACCAAACAAAAAAAAAATCTGAGTAATTGCGTTGAGATGGTAGAGGAATATAAATTTTACTTGTTGGCAAAGAGATGCAAGCATTCATCCGATTGGCGCTGAATAAAACATCTTTCTCGTTCAGCAGTAAATGGATATTAGCTCGCTTGGATCCTTTTGTCGCCTGTTGTTGATTTTATCATTAATGAGTAAAATTAGCTTTGAAATTATAAAAGAAAATAAATTTGAATCTCAAATTTACAAAATTTTACACACCTTGTTGAATTTTAAAATTGAGTTAAAATTAAATGTTGTTTTTCTCAAAATCAACCATTGCCACTGGGACCCTTTACATCTAAGCTTCTTTTATTATGACTATGGCATTTAAAAAAAATATAAGAAATTGATCCAATATATTTTTTTAAGTGTATTTTTATCATAACGATGCAAATTCGAGTTAGAAACGTTAGTTCTATTTTTTTGTATACTGAATAACTAACCCATGAACGTTTTGATTAAAAAATTTAGGACATTGACTGACAAGGGGTTTTATCCATTATATACATGACATGCTATCTTTAGATGGTGATTCAGGAAGAGCATGCGCCCTCCAAATTTACATTATACTTATTCATTAATTCATTTTGATATACAAAAACTAACCTGAAACATTTAACAGTATTGTATCATACTCAATAGCCTTATATATATTCGACACATGTACATACAAGCTGGCACACTAACACATACGTCACACTGATATTGAAAGCCACAATTATCAATATACTTATAATAATTTTATAATATACTATATATATATTATAAGTATATATATATATATATATATATATATATATATATATATATATATACTTATAATATACTTATTATAATATAATTTACTAATGAATTGTAAAATAATTTTTATATTTTCAAAATTAGGGCTCAACTATATTTCTATAGTTAATTGTTTTTAAGCATCTGTGATGGATAGTAGTATTTATAATGAAGATCATATATGTTTATTATAGTGAAGATAATTTGGTTAGTGACGTCATTAATAATTGACCAATCTCACTCAACTACCATATTTACATTCATCTGTATTCGTTTATTGAGTATGTACGTAACCTAGCCCTGTTAAAGACCGATAGTGTTTACAGATAAAGACTTATATATTTACATTCATCTATATTCGTTTATTAAGTTCTCATGTGTAAGTACTAGCCGTGACAAAGACCTACAACGTAAGTCGATACATGAGCAAAATAAATATTGCAAATAGAATATGTGATGAAATTGTGTATTTTTTTTTTATTTTTACCGTCCTCCGATCAACATCACCTTTATGTTATGTAAGATTGTATATGATAAATAGTCAACCATCATTTGCATATAAGTATGTAACTTTTTTCAATAATCAGTTCTAAAAAGAAATATCCTAATTTAAACTATTTTGTGATTCTTATCTTTTAAGTTTTATGTAATATGTTATAGACATGCATGAACCTATCTGAAAAGTTAGATCATCATTTTATTTTTGATGTGACTATCCATTACCATTCGAATCATGGATTTCATTATTTAATCCAAATTTCAACATTGGTCAGCATATTTTGATCATTATAGAAAATTACATGATAAATATCCTGTTAGATACCTGGGACGTAGGCATGTCCCTAACAATTGATAAAGCCTAAAAAAAAAAACCTACTATACTACAAACTACAAACCCAGCCATTAAAGGATTACGGATCGAAACCAACCTGAGATACATCAATAGGGAATGAAGTAGTAAATAATTCTAAAGCCCTAGATCTTTAAATCTTGAAAAAAGTAAGAGCCATCAAATATTTAATCAGTGGATTATTACAGAAGTCATTGTATTTAAAATTAAAATCCAGTTGTAGAAGCTCTTATGTGAAATAACTTACTGATATCATCTTTCCTATTTATTGACAAACACAAGTAATCCATAACTCTGTATACATGCACATCTATGTGTGCATGTATATATATATATATATATATATATATATATATATATATATATATATATATATATATATATATATATATATATATAGTGAAACAGACATAACTAGCACATTTTAAGAACTTTAAAAGCAAACCAATGTATCTAGAAAAATGTTTTTTTTCTTCAAAAACTACATTAAAAATGGTTGCATTTTGATGGGTTTTCAAAATTACATGCTCCAAATGCCAGTTTCTGATGTTCCCAGAAAATTTTCAATCATCCTTCTAGTAATTTTTAGTTGAATGGCATTGATTTCTTACCTCATCCTTTTCTTTACATCACCCAGAGAACGAGGTCGGTATTCAAACACCTTGTCCTTAAGATATCCTCAGAGGAAAAAAAATATCTTGAATTTGTAGGGTTTGAAGATTATTAGATGTGAGATTTTCGGGTTAGGAATGAATAATGCATTTCAGAACGGAGGCTGCCCGAACATAAAAGGTCCATATGTTAAAGGATGTAGTTCTATATGAGGATTTACAAGGTCTTGTGTTTTTGAGGAATACAAAGTATTGGGTTCATGAATATTTGAATATTTGGAGTTTCTAGTACTTAGGGGTTTCAACAATAATCAACCGTATTTTACTAAGGTGTAACCCATTTTAAAGTATATTTTGGTTTTTAGCTTGAATTGTTGGATGATTTTCATTTAGAACTACGCTTATATACTACTATAATTTAGCAATAGGTACTAAATTATTTTAAATTCTTATTTTTCGTCGCCTTCTAATGTTAATTACTTGTGTTTCTGACAAACTGCTAAATTCTTATTGATAAAATTTTCTGAGTATGAAGTAGTTGGTTCAGAGTCACATAGAGAATCTATTATAATATTAAAAGTAAAAGGGTCGCTACATGTTTGCTTCGGGGACGGAAAGGCCCATTTGTGGGTCGCCATATTTTTCACATAAAAATGCTTTCTCGTTTCATTAAAGCCATTCAATATTAATTCATTGACAAGGTCTATTCTCAATAGGCCCTAATGAATCAGAAGTTAGACCAGGACATCATTCCTGCCAACCGTTTAAATAAAATAGACATATTATTTTAATGTATACTATTTTCTTTATGCTTCCGACTTTTTATATTAGATAAATGTTTCGCTTCTGGGCCGGTGCTAACCACCGTCGGGTTGCTCATGTTTCTCGTAGAAAAAAATTTCAATAGATAATTTTTGTTTTATTGCATAAGATCGATATACTTTTTTTTATCCTAAAAAAACTAAAGAAGTCGATCCGAACCCAGCGATCGATTTCATCACACCTAGCCGTCTGTTCAGAAAGACACGGCTCCATGTTGAACGTGTTAATTATTATTATATTTTTTTTGTGAATTTTTTTTCGTGTTGAATTTGTCTTTTCCGAACTCACATCTCGAATTATTCGTAATGATCAGGGAACACTACGGAAAACTCTTTAATGTAATGATTTTATTATAATTTTTTCTCGCTACAGTTGGCCACTCCTAGTGGTCACCTTTGGATCAATTAAACTGAAATTCGGCATGTAAGATTTCTTTTTCTTTGCAGAAGAATACCAAAAAAGTAGAGATAAATTTCCGAAGTAAATTCAAACTTTTTTAAAGGTTTTTTGCATCTCCACATCCCCTCCAAATGGACTTAAAGGATTGAAAATTCGTATATGAATTGAGTTTGTGTTAGATAAGTACCTTCTTAGGGCCTCAATTTATTTATTTCACCCCCACCATTTTGATGTATTTTATTTTAGTTTTTACTGTGTATATCTGAGTTATTGCCGATCTTATTAAGATAAGTTATATAACATAAATTATTTTAAACAATGCTTAAAGCGTGTAGGAAAACGCGACGCAATATATCACTTTGAAGGGATTCATTTTCTAAAATTTCTACTATTAAAAAAAAAAAGGAAAGTAAGATGAAAGGAAGTGAAAATAAAACCTTAGTGACGGAGCTCACGCCTTTTGTAAAATAAAGAAACGTGTTTTTTGCTACAAGTAAAAAGATTTATCATGATTAACGTCTTGAAATATGTTTGGAAATATAAAATTAGATTTGGAAGAAATAAATAAATAAAATCTTCTTGGAGCTATGTATATGCCAAAACATGCATAATTATATGACATAAGTAATTAATTGATAATGTTCCTTTCGAATATGATACGAAGGGAGTGGACTAGGAGCTCGACAATTCAGTTGACAAAGCGGGTAAGGGAACTGCAAACTACAGGTTTAGGTATTCAGTGGATGTGTGCACTGCATGCTTTGTACAGCGGCTTTGTTGTTTGTTATATCGAAATCTTCGTCCTGTAAGGGCTTCTCTTGAAATTTTGATTACTCTAAATGTTTAAACGAATCCTTTCTTAGTCCCTCGTGGTTTTGGCGCCTTATTAACATACGTTTACCATTTGAATTTATTGTTTCAGGGTGTTGTTAAGAATAAATTCTATGTTCCTATTGTTTTATCTATAAATAACCAATAGTGGTGGGAATAAATATTTCGCGAAATAAAAAAAGCATTATTTTCAGGTAGGTATAATTGGAAAAATCCTATATGAATTTTGAGGCATTCACAATCTTACCAGTTAAAGAAAAGAATTACATTTTATAATTAAATTATAACAATAGGTTATATTACAATAAAAAAATATATAATATTGAGAAAAAAAAAATTATAATAAACCGCTAAAGTTGACTTTTTTTCTCATTTTTCAAACTGCAGTTTTTATAGTGAAATAACATCTTCTTACAATCGTATACTGCCCATATTTGAATAATAAAAACAATTTCTAGTCAATGAATAATTGTAAATACAATTTGAAAATTATCTATATTGTATAAATAGTATGTTTGATCAAAACGAAAAATGAAATGTGAAAATTTTTAAACATTTTCAATTTTAATCTGGGAACCTTTAGGTCTAATTTTTTTTAAGTATTATAAAATCAAGAAGATAAAATTAACCCTTTTAGACTTTTTCCTTTATCATATGAATTCCAATTACGTTTTGGTCTTTTTGTCCATATTATAGTATTTTGTAGCGATATTATTAACGTTATAACAATTTTATAAACAAATATTATTAATATAGTGTAATGTGGGGGAAGTGTGCTCTAAATTTTATAAAGTTTGACTTTACAGTTTAGTAAAATATTTATTTGTGAAGCTAGATTTTTCCCCTTTTTTTTAAAAATCGTTCCTGAGACGATTATATTTAAATATTACATCCAAGGCTACATATCAACAACGCCCATTTTGATAAGATTGATAATGTAATTGAATAGTACTACTAAGTAACGCACGTACTAACGCACTTGCCCCTGCTTTAAGGGATAAGCCCGCACAACGTATCTGGAAGGCTCATAATTCAAGCAGGAGCAGCTTTGGTGTTAACGTTACATAGTTCGGTTTTCGAATGATTATTATACTGGTGTAATCATCGAAAAATGTTAAATCTTGTCTGAGATTCACATTTTACAATCTTCATTGAGTTATGAAAGTGGGATGTAATATAAGTTATAATATTTTATTATAATATTAAATATTATGTTATAATATAAATTATTATAATATAAGTGTTATAAGTTGTTATAATATAGTGTGATATAATTGAATAAGTATATCGAAAAAATAATTTTTATTTTAATTTGCTAGTCCGTAGTTGCCTCGACAAAACATGAGAGTAAGGCTAGGTGTATACCACTCACAATTGTCACACAACAGAGGTCTGTCTACACATGCCCCTGTTATCGTGTTTTGCTGGATGACTGCGGACAAGATTTAAAATTAGAAAACTGTCAAGGAGAAATGTAAATCACAAAATATTTTTAAGAACAGCTTCTATAGGTTACGCTTACGGCAAAAAATTAAGAACACAAAAGCCTACCGGTAGATAAACACCGTAACAGCTGTACTGCAAAACTTGAATGACTCGTTATAATTCACCAAAACGAACTTTCGCGTCTGATTTCCGAAACATTAAGGTTTTAGACTTCTGGTTCCGTAAAGGACAGCTTTTACCAGTTGAGTGTTTGGGTTTAACTAAACAATTACGCACTTGTACCAAAAGCGCACTTACCCCACACATCACTCTACTTATATTATTCATTCACTATAAATAATATCAATATCAACTATGATATTAACAATAATAATTGTAACAATATACATTTATTTATACAAAAAATATAAATGAGAATCGTGTCTGGAATATTGATTCAATTCATGTAACAATGAAATACTGCATTAGTGAAAGAGTTAATTTTGGCTTCCTGAAAATATAATAATTAAATTATTTCATAAACCCTTTTGGCACGTAGTAGTAGTGATAAAGTTTGAACTCATTTTCATAATTTTTTTTTGGTAGATGAACCAAATTTTTTTTGTAAAATATCCAGAATTTTGTTTTCTTTTTTAGAAACGCTAGAATCTAATTCGTACTTGTAATTATAATAACATGCAGCAGATGGGCTGCAATATATTAGTGAAATGATGACCAGGCTTGAGGGAGCCAGCACCAACTGGTAAAATCTCCAGACCTGCTTAATACCTTGCTCGTTGGACTAAGAGATCCCTCACCCAATTTCTTTTCAGACTTTTCCAAACGATATCTCCGAATGCTGCAATATTGAGCTCAGTATGTTGTCTCCAAGCGATTTATTGTGAAATTGTCTGTAGGCTGAAATATTTTGATTCATTAGTGTCCGTATACCTAAGTAAGCATGTGGGGTTTCGTTTAACACGTACTTCAACTGTCCAATTTCCCCATATATTACCGATATAAATCAATTATGGTTTGTGAATGTTCACAAGGATTTTCAATATTTTGTTGGCTACAGCACCCTCCATGAGTGAACTAAATAACACTGCCTCCAAGTTATTGCCAATAGGTCTTCTACCTGACTATAATCAAGCTTATATAGATATACGGAGTTTATTTGTTTGGTTCCGCTAAACCACCGATTCCTCTCTCCAAAATCATTACAAGATCTAATCTTTCTAAAAACCCTCAATGCTTCTTATGAAATCCAAACCCCAATTATATTTTAAATTTTTACCAATAATATGTAGTTGCTCGTTTGGGACAAAATCCTTCGTTCCATTAAAAAAATCATCACCCACAAGTTTCTAATCTTCCTTCCCATATAATCCGAAGTGTTTAAAAATAAGATGGCCTCGGAAACTTCTATCATTGAATGTTATTATATGGTTCACCCATTGGAGTTACCAATACATAGTTTTTAAAATACTATACTTTATTTTTAAATATCACTCTTCAAAATGACTTCTTTTAGGATTTCACAACACAATAGAGGCACCTAGATTAAAACCCTTATCCCAGAGTGACTGACGTTCCCATCAGTCCGGTAGAACAAGATCCTTTGAACGGGGACACAAAGCCAGGGTCCTCCGACATAACAGAAGCCAGAAGTGAGGTTTGTCGACAGGAGTCGTTGGGTCCGGACAATGGAGGACAATAGCCCGGCGAGAAAGAGCACCTTCAATCTTGTTTATATCTTGTCCTCTTTGCTTCCTCTTGTGTTCTCTACTGTCCTCTAACTGCTACTGTCCAGAGAAAGCCTTCCTTAAGTACTTGCAATAATAAATTCGGACGTCTGGCGGTTCCTGGAATTAATGCAGCATCCAGATGCTCTCAGGAAGGAGGATTGCAAATGCCAGTAAAAGTTGTTGATGGAGGACAATACAGAACAGCACATCTTCCTGGGCTTAACTCAATTACCTTTGGATATAGAAGAGATATCCCATTCAGTACCTTTTTAGGTTTTCTTTTTATTGCTAGGTATTTTAACCTTTACCATTTCCCATAAAATTTCTTTAGTATGTTCTAATTGTTTATTTTGGAAATATTGGAAAATGGTATTTGTGTCATTCTTCGAAAAAGGGGAAATCATTGTCCCATGAATAAACTGGGCTTTTTTGATGCATCTGGCAGACATTTTATTATTAAATTTGATAAAACATAGTTTTATTATCTTATCAGTTTTTATGTTAACAATAATTTCACAAATGCAAATCTGTTTAAAACATTAAAATACATCCGAAATCCAACATTAAATTTGGCATAGAATAATTGCAGCGGTAATTAGCTAAATTCTTTGTACCTGACTCCCTCATTTTTTTTCTCTTTCGAATATGGTTCCAGCCTTCTACAGTTGAGGAAAACAGCTTTACCCAGCAACCTTACCAGTTTCTCCAAAACAAATTGCAATCGATCTTGAGAGAAACCTCCATTAACATGTCTTTCAAAATACGGAAGGTAAGTTAAATATTTTCAGGTTTATGGGAGTTGGTGTGGTGTGTATATGGAGGCTCTAAAAGTAAGGCCTAATCAGTAAAGAATGAACAAACACAAAAACCTCATTCCCAAACACCTCTATCCCTCACTTTTAACTCCCTCACACTTAATAAAACTAAACTAACGAAAATATTAAACCGTCAGTTTTAGTCAAAGTAAATGAACCACTCAGAGTTGTATATCATTCCTTGTTTATTTGTTTATTGTTTTATCTGATGTTAAGATTTAATATAAACTTTGAAATTAACGTCTTTAGTGTTAACACTGTGACCCTTTGGAATGACTTGGTTCCAATTGGCAAAATCGAAAAAAAATGAGTTGTTGACAAGGTCCTATTTGAATTCTGCCACAAGTAGAACGCACTTATGCTGTAATATGTGGAGAAATGGCAGAGTTCAGATACCAGTCTTTTGATACCATTGTATTCATAGGTTGTTTGCAGCAGCATTTTTACAAAAAATGAGATAGAGGAAAGGTAAATCTATTATGCTGCCATTGTATCACAATGTTTTTTATGCATTCTTTACAGTGCATCAATAAGTACCCTAAAATTGTTCCATCGTTCCCGCCATCTTCTACCACAACCCACCCGTAAGCTGCTTGTATCCTCAATCATTATCCAACACTTTGATTACGGCTGCGTGGTATACGGTGGCCTCTCGGGTGTACTCGAGGACAGACAGAAGCTTATCATGAACTGCTTTTTAAGATTTGTCTTCGGTAATTCGAGGCGGTCTCATGTGTCACACCTTTACGGCGAGTTAAAGTGCCTCTTTCCCTCCATTCATAGACAATCTATCCTTGGTCTTTCCTATACCGAGCCATCAACTCCCACCTCTCTTCCTATATCTACAGCCTCCTACAATTCAAATCCTCGGTCCACTCACAGGAAACAAGATCGAGCCTTTCTGAACTCTATATCCCTTACCACAGAACCAAACATTCGAACGTTCCTTTCTTGCCCGCTCCATGGTACTCTGGAATTCCCTCCCTTCTAATATCCGACATTCTTCTTCTCTCTCCACATTCAAATCCCACCTTTTTCAACACCTTCTCACTTCCCAAAAAGACGCTGTCGATTCATGAAATTTTAATTCAAGATCAATATCTTGACTAGTTGTAAATAATTGTGTCAATTATCATACAAAGCTTTAACTCCGTGAATTATTTCATTATTTTTATATAGTTGAATGAAATTCTGGTTAGAAGTGAGAATTTGTTGTTATAACTCAAGATTGCTCTACTCATATTATTTTTATATTCTTATTTTCTACGGTTTTTCTCTCTTTCTATTTTTTTTTCTTTCTCTTTTCATTTTTTTTGTCAGTAAAATTATGTTTATTATATTTTTTTACTAGAAGGATATTATTTTTTTACCAGAAGGATATTATTTTTTTTTCGTTACTTATATGTTCAATTGAGATTATTGTAAATATTAATTAGCCTTTGTGTAGTCTTTGGCCAGACATTTTTTTCTGTTATCTTTTTTACTTGTTATTCTTACGGGTCCTGGTCTCAGAATAAAGTTTATTTTTCTATTCTATATTGTGACAAGTATCGACTAGTATCATCAGAAAATCGATACTGTAGTTGAAGAGATAATTAATAATGAGTTAATGAAAGTTTGACAATTTACACGAAACAGATGAAGTGTTAGAACCTTATCATTCCAAGGGGTCAAATTGGAGAAATCTTAATACTAAGTAACAATGGTTAAGGTACATTCGCCACGCTGTACAAATCTTTAAACAAGAGTACTCAGAAATATATCCCAAAAGGTCGAAATTCAGAATTTTATAGTCATCACTTACGGATAATGTGACCTCAACTTCACTCAGCACTTTAGTAAATAGAAATCCGATTCAAGATAAGGCCCAATCCCCCACTTCTTGTGACACGAAACAAAAATTTCCAGAACTGGATGTGATCGAGCTTCTTCCTGATCCTGCTTACAGTCTGGAATTAACTTACCTTCCGAATATCATCAGTTCCGGTCAATGGCTTACAATCTTGAGGAAAAACCTTCGATTCTCTAGAGGCGCATCAAAAAGGATTTATAGAGTTCTTCCGTTCAAAACCCAAAGGATGGTATTTTGAAGGAATCCGAGAGCTAACCTCGAGATGGAAGCTAACCATAGAACATAACAGTATATAAGAGTGAGCCGAAAAACATTGTTGTTTTTTTTCAAATCGTAAAAAAAATGCGAATTATGGGATAAACAAGGAGAAAAAGAGATCAACACTATTCACATCTTCCGATTTGGCATGACTTTTAATGTTGTAAAAATTTGCAAAAACTGACATTTTTACATTTTTGTCTATGTTATTTAACTTAAAGTCGCAATGTAAATGTGAATACTTCTAGTCGATTACTATTCGAATCAAGAAAGAATTAGAAAAAAAATATTAGTTTAAATCGGTTAATTCCTACTTTTCGCGCAACAGCTGTCAAGTTTAACAAATCCCTAAGCCGAATCTCGCAAACGAGCTCTCTGATTCCATGCCATTTAGTCCAGACAACAAAGTAAAAATAGAAAAAGAAATCACATAGTTCTGAAATTAATACAGATATTCATTGGAACGTCAATACAATACATTGAATGTCCCAGTTTTTCGCTCTCTGGCATAGTTTCCAAGATATTCGTACTCGAATTTCGCCAAAAATATTTTGCTTCATGATTTTTGTCTTCTTTTTTTTTTACAAGCTAACTCTTCAGCCCTTCGTCTTATGAAGAAACCAGGAACGAACTTGTAGTAGTAACATTAAATCACGTTAAAGAATATATTATAGTTTACAATTTTTTCTTAAAACATTCAAAAGTAAGAGAAATTTAACTTTATGTGTAAATTCCGAAATTTTGCAGAAAACTATTACTTCCGTTATTACACAGCTCTTACTATATATATATATAAATATATATATATATATATATATATATATATATATATATATATAAGTCAATTTATATGTACTATGGATAAGCGAGACATAATACATATAATATATAATTTTATAGGTAGTCCAGGCAAGGAAGGCCCTAAATCGGCGATAAGAAAATTATAATCATATTCATTTTTTTTCTGGTACGGTAGTTCATTGAAAGGTTCTGTATAAGTCCCTGCCGGTGAATGACTGCACCAAAATCCAAAACTATATGGGTGAGAGTTTCGATGGCCTTAGATGTAATGATGTAATATTAAGAAGAAGTTGGTTGGGGAGTGCGGTCAATGCAGAACATAATAATAAGTGTAAGTTATTTTATTGTGCGCCAACGTTTCGGCCTAAGTTTTAGACTATCATCAGAGTAGAGATGCATACAGCCGAGCACCAGAACTATATGATTAAATTTAATTTTAATAAAGTGGAAGCTTTAATTTTGTATAGTGTGGTCTAATAAGGACTTTGTTCTTGAAATATAAGCGAAAAACTGAAAAAAAGGGACCTTCAAACTTCACCTTCAAACTGCACCTCCAACCCCCGCCCGCCCATCAAAAAAACAAACAAACTTGTTTTTCGGCCCATCTTATGGAATATACGTTGATATAAAAACGTTTTAGTTAAAATAAAATTATTTTTACAATAGGTAGAAAAACAGTAATTTTTTATAACTCTTTCATTATTTCCTTGAATTTCATAAAGATCTATTTGCCAACCTAATAAATCCACGGATTCTTTCACGATTAATAATTGAAAAAGCAATATAGTAGGACATATTTCTTGTAACAAATTGTACTGGAATTAAGAATGAAATATAAATACAGTGAGAAAAAGGGGAAACTTTGTTGCTCTGGAAAAACATCGGCAATGAATATTGACTTGATGCGTTGATTCTTATTGCTTCTTTGTTCAGTAAATAAAAAGTCAAACAACTAAATATTGTCACGTCCAACGTTACATTAAAACTGTAGTTTTCCATAAACTGAATCCAGACAACAGAATAATTAAATTGAATTAAAAATAAATAGAACAATATTGAGAAACAGATAAAATCAATAAGATATATTGAGCATTTTTATTTTTAAATAACATTAGTACCTACTTGCTACGTTAGTCTTTTATGAGGTACTTTTTAATCCAAATTTAAAAAAAAATCTAATTCATATTTGTATTAATTCAAAATATAATTCATATAGGAACGAATTTCGCTAAAAATTAAATAGAAATATTTGTACCAACAAAAATAAAAATAAAAAATCGCCTCAGTGCCATTTTGAAGAAATTTGAGCACGAGAATGCAATTCAAACGATAAAAAAGCTACAATACAAAAATATTAAGAGGGGTGTTCTAATAATAAATTAATTAAAAATTTTGTTCACAATTTCCGGGTGAATTTTTGTTAAATTCCCTGTTTCATTTATTAGATTAAAAGCTTATTACTTAACAAAAAATATTCAACTACTTTAACTTTTATCATTTCCTTACTGCATCTTTAATCATATTTATTGTTGCCATGATTTACAACTTGTTTATTATTTAGAGGAGAATACAACTTATTACTTAATCACAACGTTGCTTAATTGTAAAAATCAGCAGTGCACGAATTTAAATCTTGCGGTGCCCTGGGTGATACAATATACGGTGTCCTGGACGATACAATATTGCGGGCCCCCCGTAAAGAGGAGTTTAGAGAGTACTATTACTGGTAATGGTGGGGGAGACGAGTCCGACAAGTGGGTCTATATAATGCCTCCCAAGGTGCCTTTCTCGGAGTAAATTAAAAAAAAATTTAGGTGAAATGCCTTTTAGTGTCGAAACTCATTTATTCAGCCATAATTTTGCATTTTATTTTCAATTTCTATGATTTTTTTGTTCAAAGGATAAGGACCGTACTGTTTCTAAGCCAACGGTTGTGCAAGGAGGTGATTTGGTCGAGATCACGCGCAACCGCCAGGATTTTTCCCCAATAAGGGTACCCACTTAATAGAGGCTGGGTGATCGCCAGGAGGGTCTCCCGATCCCACAGGATCGATCCGCGGCCGATAACAGAATAATTATCTTTCTCAGCCGGTCTTGAACCCGGGATTCTATATTCTATATGTAGTAATACAAAGAGAGATCTTATGATATTATAATACAAACTGGTCGATTTCTCAGCGATGAAGTACAATACTAGAAACATCCAAGCATCAAAATAGTAAATGTCATCCGTATACCCTTATACCGTATATGTTGTTAAATGAACTTTAAAAAAAAAAAAAAATTAAGCAATGCTATTTTCTTTTCCATTTGAATTTTAAATAATTAAGAAATAAACAATGCTTATTAACGAATAATAAACTAACCGTAAAACACATATAAAGTAATTATGTACGAGAGGAAACTCTTTTTATCTATTTTTTGCTTAAGAGTCTCTCCTAGTCTGTGGTCCATGATACTGAAAAAAATTGGTTGCCAAAGTAAGAGATAAATTTACATCCGTATTTTAAGATTGTTTCTTATAACCAGATTATTAAAAACCTTTCTGAAGATGTAATCAATTACCTTTGAGAATATTGGGAAGATTCAAGAAGGTAGAGGATAGTTTAGCCTGTAAGAAATTCTTTACAGTAAAACTTCGAGTGATTCAAACCCTTTAGAGGTACCAAAAGGTGAGGAGATACCAAAAATATGTCGGTATCGTAATTGTTTATTACATTATGATTACTAATGACACTAAACCTTAAATTAAACTATTACTTAGACTTACCTTGAATATGTTGTAATAGAGGAAAACCATGATGATGCAGGGGATGTAGAAGGAGGACAGCGAGGAATAGATGATGAAGTCTGAATTGTAGAAGAGGCAAAGGTCGGGGACCCGGTCCGGGGTGTTGTTGAGGCCCATGACGATCGGGCTACCGATGGCACCGCTGATGGCCCACACCAGCACAATTGTCAGCGTCACTCGCCGGTTGTTCTTGTGCTTAGCGTACTTGATCGGCTGCGTCACCGCGATGTACCTGCAACAGGAGATCCCATAATTGGTTAAGGTAATAACTAGGATAGGTGTTATTATGACTCCAAGTACAGTTCTAATATGTCCTATATTTTGAAAAAGACATGCCCTATATTTTGAACATATGTCAAAGAAGAAATATAGTAACATGCGGGACTCAAACTATATGTTGGAGTCCTAGCAAAGATGGACTCATTCATTCAAAAGAGTTTCGAAAGAAAAGAAAAACGAAAACCAGAGTTAATAAACTTCATCAAGAAAGATAGAATTGATAAAATAAAATTAAACAATAATAATATACCTACAACATTTATACAGGCCTGATGACTAGTAAGAAATTGGGATTTTTTTTTTAAATATAAGCAAAAAGGCATTTTTTTAAGAAAATCTTAACTAACCCACTAAAGCCTGCCATATGATCTCATCAGATAATATTCAAACTTCCTTCCTAAAGAACATCACATAAGTCGGTTAATAATAATTTCATTCAAATTTTTTAAAATATATTTTATTGGAATACGATTTTTCATAAATATGCATTGTGGTAGAAAAATAATTACAGTAATACAATAATTACAGTAATAAACATGGAAGGAAGCAACTAACAAAGAGGAGAAAAAGTTATTCTAAAAATATTTTAATATGTATATATGTAATAATATGCATATGTTTAATATTTAACTAACGGCTAAAGCCTTGCTTATAAAAATTCACACACCATTAATTGGTCTTCTCTAAAAAAAAACACCAATTATTTCAACCGAATTATTGGAATACCATAACTTAGTTTTATCACTCGACTAATAAATTTGAGAATTTAAAACTGAATATATCATAAAAAAAATAATCTTTAGTTACTTTTGGATGACATTTCTAAAATCCAAACAATTTTCAATAATATTTGAACACCTTTATACTTCGAAATTGGGAAAATTACTGGAGAATTGTGAGAATCTTAGTACATTTACAACAAAAATAAACAGAAGCCTTTTTTTCAGTCTGAATTTTCATACGGTAGGTTTTAATGGGTTCATTTGATTTAGTGTTAACTCTAGGTCGTTACAAAAATCTTTGTTTATTGATTCATTACTGATATTACAGCCTTCATCTTAATCCTTATTTCAACCTGATGTAAAAAAATGCATATATATCGTTAACTTTGAATAATCCTTTATTTAATTAAGTATATCAACTGTCTCTGCCTTTCATTCTGTTAGGCATTTTATAAATTTCACCGGAAAGGTCGGAAGAAAAAAATTTCATTCGTGGTCTTCTGAGTCACTACTGGAAAAATATACGAAAAAAGCAACCGAGAAAATTTGGGCGGTAGAAGCTGAAAATGTGATGCATCGTTTTGTGTGTGGTACAACACGGTAGCATTTCGGTTCAGGTGGTTCGTTTTCGGGAAGAACATCCTTCAAGATGAGCCAAGATCAGGAACCCTATTGCATAATAAAGTACAATAGTACAAGTGCAAGTGGGAAAAGTAAAAGTGGTAAGGTTCATGTTTAGAAGTTACAAGTTACTTATCGTGCATTTCTTGCCCCACTCTTCCTACAGCCCTAGCGTTGTAACGTCTGTCTATGGTATTTTCCGATAACTGGCGTATTTTTCGAAAGATTCAGGATGTTAGCAGTTTTTCTCCTCGAATACCAAGTCCTTTGTTTTGGTATTCTTATGGCAGAAAGACTGGTTGGCATTCAACTTCTGGCAGAAGGACTGGTTAAAGAAATTGATAATGTGCCAAGATTTTGAATTTTTTTTTTAATGAATAGGTGCTAAACTGAAATTTAGTTTAAACTTGATTTATACAAAAAGTTTTGCAACGACCTTTCAAGTCTAATAATTTCTATAAAATTTACTAAATAGAATGAATAAAACTGAAAGTAAATGATTGATTTAATTCTTGCGAAGTATAGCTTTAAGAAGATTTGATTATTCAAAATGACATTTCAATAAAAAAAAAAAAACATATATGTTTTAGCCCTCACACACTAGGCCAGTAGTAAGTAAGCAGACAGCTCTCTCATATATCACAACTCCCATAAATTGAAATACCATAATTTTTGTATAAAATTAAGTATTAAGTGAAGGGATACACGTTTTAATGTGTTTATAGGAATGCCTTTAAAAGTTAATTAGGTTACATATCTCAGCATTATATTTCTAAAGATATGATTTTTTTAAAACATTAATCGTACTAATTAATTATATTATTGAAACATGAAAACAAAGTTTTTTTTTTTTTTAAATTCGATACGATATTCATCCTATTAGTTATAAATATCAGTTATATTTAGCGTCATGGCGGTTCACGTCTCATCAAACCAAACCAAATTAATCAAAATAAGTAATATGTTAATTATGAATCAACGATTCGAATTTCTGAGCGATTCAATTTCTGCGATTTTAGGGAGGATTTCATAAGTGAAATTTAAGATAAAATATTTTATTAGCAGTTTTAAGCTAATTAGAAGCCTTGAAAAAACAGTAAAGGTTTCATGAAGCCCAAATGGTGAGGTGAGGATTAAAACAAAACAAAAACCGAAATAAGCTTAAGACTATAAATTGAACCGACTGAAGTTCTCAGATCCAGATAATAGGGTACTGCCAACATTCGGCACGTGTCCCCTGTGGCTCCAGAGCTGCTTTGATCAGCTGTTTATAAGGTCCTTTTATCGGTTCTGTTTAGGACGGACCTTAGGGTAAGGGGAATAGCCCACACCTTTTTGGGGGAAGGGGAGAGTATGTGTATTCTTCCCTGTCCTCTCTGTCTCGAATACCTAACGAGACCATTAGCTGTTAGCTGTCTTGTCTTTCACTCTTTGATGTAAAAACGTTGGTGGTACTCTTTATGCGAAATGAGGCTCTTCAACTACTAAGTAACAAGAATCAAAATTTATAATATTATCTTATATATAAATAAATATTTAATATTCAAATATAATGTATTCTTTTAAGTTCAACTTTTGCTACAGAGAATAGTGATAGTCACCAAATTTGATGACAGTACATCCTGCAATTGAGATATTGGAATAGGCAGAACTCAGCGCATCTCTTCCCTGTTTTGATTTCAGTACTGTAATTCACGAAAGGAGAACTCTCAACCAGCTCCTTTTTAGTCGCTTTCTCGTAATGATGGGCATATGTCAGTCTTAGCCTATATCTTTTATCAGTCTGTTAGTATATCCACGAATTATCTTATGGAAGAGGAGGGAAAAGGTACTTATTTGTTTGTCGTTTGAGATTAACGTACCTACACAATGACTGCTGGAACCGTAGTACATACGGCCCTATGAATTTCAAATTCAAACTCTCTTCCAATGTTCCTGTCATCTGACTGCTACCTTTCCATAGGCACATGAATATACATCAACCTTTATTTTAGTAATTTTGGTTCGAGTTATTTTCGTTTTTTAAGTTAAAAAAAATGTTCAGTTTTTTTAAATTTCATTTCTTGAACATGGCGTGTTTAACTCGATGAATTGAACTAGAATATAGTAATTACATTCTAATGAAATGTATTGTGTAACCACAATCCGTTCTTCATAATTAAAGAATTTGTCGTATCTGGAAACAATTATTTAAGAAATGTAACATTTCATTTATTTCGAAAATATTCCATGAATGATTTCTTTTATTTTGTTTCATATACATATATATTTTTTTATGACATAGTTTCGCAGAGCTATGGGCGATGGGCTCTGACAAATGTTTTTGGGCTCTGACAAATGGTCGACTAATGTTTTTGGGACGATCTGTACATCGAATGCCGAGTCTGCCTGAAAAATTCATGAGGAAAATTAAGTATACGAGTAAATAATAAACATCTGGCATTCGTTCAGGCTGATATCTCCGCACCAAGATTAAACAAAGGGTGCAACGAATGATCTTTAAAAAAAAAAAAAAAGGCAAAAATTAAATATATTATAAAGAAAGATTCCTGTTCTTTCTTGTGGAGAGGGAAGGAGGGGGCTACAGATACTATTGCTGCGCAACCTTTAGGCTATGCCAAGCTGTATACCCTGAGCGCCGTGCAGTGAGATGAATTGAAAAATAAATAGACATCCATATTATTTTGTTTATTTCTTTGAAAATTATGAAACATTATTAAATTTTAGGGCCAATACTGTTATGTAGGGTTATTTTTATGAATTGTAGGTGGCATGTGTCATTATGTTCTGCTAATTATGTTGTCTTGGTTTTATATTTTTTTAATTATATAATTTTTTTAATGTCTTTATTCAACAAGAAAAGTGCGTACATGGTCCCATTTATCTCAATTTTGTTTTGTAAATATGTAGATACACAATTTTATAGCACCTTTTAAAAAAAAGGTGCTATAAATTATGGATACCTATTAATTAAAATTTATAATTACTGTGTTAAAAAAATACTAGTACTGCATAAGGCTTGAGAAACTTGAAGACATCCTCATTTTTTCCCATAGATATATGTTTATTTTTTACTAATTAGAAAAATACTTCTTTCTCGCTCAATACTGAAACACAACTGAATTAATATACAAATAGCGCATATTTTGTTTACGTTAGAGGAGTAATTCTTAAACTTTTTTGTCTGGGGCAAATTGAAATTATTAAACAGAATTCGCGGCACCTCAAATATTATTGTTTTATCTTTCAAGTATATATATTCCCACCCAGAGTGACAATAAGCAAATTTGATGGATGTAATAGATATACGAGACATGATAGGCATGAGGAAGTATTGTACCCAGTAGCATCCTTTATCGGTCTTGAATAAGTCCTTTCATTCAAGAAAGGAGATCTCTCTCCATTTTAGACTTTCCTTAATGGTTATGTCAGCCGTAGACACATCGTCTGTCAGTCTATTGTGATGTCCGTCAAGATTATTATGAAAACGGGACTAAAGTGTCAATAGTTGGTTGTAAGTCGATATATAGTGTTTTGTTGTTTACGTACCAAAGAGCTTCTGTTATCAGTCTTAAAATTTTGGATTGAAACTATTGCAGTTTTTGTAAGTAATTATTTTTTGCTAAACCGTAAATCTGTAAGGCGTAAGTCTATATGGGTTTAAGTAGGTATGTATATGTATTAAGTTTCTGCCTAAGTTTTAGTTTTGACGATTAGGAAAAAGAGAGTACAGTAATTTCAGTCGTTGTTCAGAGCCTTTCTTTTCATTTTGACGTGCGGGCCCCAGGGTCAAATATTAGTCCTAGATAATGCACTGTGTCCGTCTGAGGGAATTAGGTGGTCGCCGATATAAACTGGTGGACATGTGTCTCGTCGAAGTGTGAAAGTTACATGTTATGATTTGTCATGATTTAACCGCATTTTCCGAGTACCACTTTTGTAGATTTACTAATTGATTATGTTCAGTCAGCGAGGCCAGTCTGGGGTCGTGGTTTATTGTTAAAATTGTTTTATCGTCAGCGTAGGTGACTCCGTTAGTGTCTCGGAGTTGGCAGGAATGTCATGTACATATATAATGTACAGTATCGGAGCCAGTATTGATCGTTGCGGTAATCCTGCCAAGACTGGTCGAATGGAGGAAATTTCTGAGTCTTGACGAGTAGAGAAAAATCTATCGAACAAGAAAGACTGGAGAATGAGATATTAGGTGTGATGTAGAATGGTCTTGAGTTTCTTGAGGAGCACCTAGTGCCAGACTTTATCAAATACCTGGGTAACATCCAGAAATACGCCAGTTGCGTATTGTTTTTGCTCCATTGCTCCAGCAATGTAGTCAGTAACTCTGTGTGATTGGTGTGTTGTTGAATGTAATGTGCGAAACCTGTGTCAATGGCCAGTTATTATGTTTTGGTCAGTCGGTGTGTCAATCAGTGTTTTGTATGTATAATTTTCAAAGAGTTTAGAGCATATCGGAATTAGGCTGATAGGTCTGTAGTAGGAGGAGTTGAATGTGTCTTTGTCCCTTTTGTGTATCATTTTGATGAGAGAATATTTTCATTGTATGGTAAATTTAGTTGTCTATAGTATACAGTTGTACATTGTCGTAAGGAACACTAAGGCTTTCCTGGACATTTTTGGAGCGCCTAAGCGGTTAATCAGGAGCTTTTCTTTTTGGTAAATGTTTGATTTGCTGTGAGACTTGTGAAGGTGTGAACGAAATAGGTGGTAGAGTCAGCTATAGTAGGATCCTGCCTATCGTTCACGGCCCATAAATATTACATATATACATAAAATATTTGACATAAAATATATATATATATATATATATATATATATATATATATATATATATATATATATATATATGTATATATATGTATAAAATATCAGAAAATTTGAAAGATTTATTGTATTTTGCAATCCAATTGTTCAGAGTTGTTATTTTATACAGTGTGAGGAATAAAGTATGCATAGCATATTTTGTTTTAATTAGAAAAAAAACAACATCTAGCAAAGAAAGCGCGCGAAACATATCTCGCACACGTTTTCAGTAAAATTATAATATAAATGAAACAGTGGGACGCGAGGAGATGGAATTCAAAGATATTTGTAAACTAGAACAGTTACTATTTAACATCATATAATTAAATTTTCAATTTTTTTGTAATAATAAAAAAGCAACATCATTACTAAGATATCAAAAAAAATTTGCAAGTCGTCCTACAAAGATGATTGTTAGGCGAAATCTTCCAAAATATTCCATTAAATACGGTGTAGAAGTTTGAAATGACCAAAAAAAATTTAACTATCTTATTTTGTCAGAAATACGAAAAACATGTATTTCAATTAATATAATTGTAGTTAAATTAGTAACCAGAAAAATTTAAGAGCAAATTATCTAGCCTAATGTATACTAAAAAACTTACACGGATTAAAAAGTTTTATTTCCAAAATTAAAATATATATATACATATATAGAGCTGAATTGCCATGAGTTCATTTGTAACTGAAATACGCAAGCAATTAGCCTCAGAGAGAATCCAGCAAGAGACAAATGGAGGCAAAGTCTTAACATGCTGAGGTTGGTGTCTCATTAGCTCTTAGTTATTGGCACTTTTGTTGTGTATATATATATATATATATATATATATATATATATATATATATATATATACACAGTGGAGCGTCGATTATCCGAACATTCGATTATCGGAACGGTTTTTTGACTTTTTTTTATGTGTGTAATTTTAATAAATTTGATCATGTAAATTACTTATTGATATTGCTAAAAGGATTGTTATTTTGAATAAAATTAAACGAATAACATATTCAGCATTAATTTTGATAAAGCTTTGATTAGATACACTTCGATTATTTTTTTGCATACACGTAAATACATATTTTTGTTCATTTCATTATGTACATGTGACTAAGTTAAACAATTTATATGTACTTTATGACACTGGATTTTTCAATATGCACAAATATACTATATTTATATAAATAAACAAACATGTTTTTTTAACAAAGTAGTTGTTTTAGATCTTTCTTTTCCTTATTATATATAAAAAAATAAATTAATTAATTTATATATATATATATATATATATATATATATATATATATATATATATATATATATATATATATATATAACTTAAGAGCTTCACCACGCGAAACATAAAAAAAAAGAAGAAATTGGGAGAATAAGAACACGCATGAAGGCTGATTAAACACTAACTTTATTCAGATTCTAATCCTCTATATATACTATTTACAATGTTTACAATGCTAGTTTAGGATTAGTGGCTATACTAATGTATGTCCCAACTTAACTCCCCCCTGCCAGTTTACGAACATCCTCGTAAACTCAAACAAAAATAAAAAATAAACAATTGTACAACAAAAATAAACTGGAAACAAAATAAATAACTAAAAACTACAGCTTAATCTATATACAAAACTAACTTAATACTATTCAGTCTGCTTCACATAGTATACAAAGTATAAACTAAGGTAATTCATCGACACTCTATATACAAAAACTAAAAAACACACTTTTTATTCTAGAAAAACGTATAATACACATTTATGGTCTAGGTTCCCCTACTGGAACCTTTAGTTGCTCAATATGTACCGTCCTCCGTTTCCTGGGCTCCGCCAGGCTCTGAATAGTGACAATATTATGTTCCCTAATCGTAATCACCTTGAATGGACCCTCATACCTAAGAACTTCTTTTGCCCGATTTGACATTATTTTTCTATAAACAATAGTGCCTATCTTAATATTGCCCATAATATCCCTTACACCTTCGTTCCCCCGCGCTACTCTCTTACTTTTTTCCGCAACCATTCGCCCATGCGCTTTCTCCCACATTCTCTCGAGTTCCACTCTATTCGTGGCTAGTTTTTCCGCCATGTCCTCATCCACAACCGTATCTCGCTCGTCCCTCCTTCGTGCGCGTAAACCAAAAAGGGCCTCGAAAGGGGAAAACCCAGTAGCCATGTGTATAGAATGGTTATACGCTGCTATGGCTCGGGGCATCGCCTCATCTGCTTCCAACCCCTTATCTGCGTGGAATACCCGGAGATGTTCACCCAGGGTGTTATGGAGCCGCTCAATTCCCCCCCTACTTTTTGGATGTCCGGCCGTGTTCCAGTGCCAAGAAATTCCCAGCCTTTTCGTCTCCTGTCGCAACTGGGCGTTGTCAAATTCCCTCCCGCCGTCCGAGGTGATCCTATCTGGCACTCCATAAAACTGGAACCATGTTTGAAGGGCGCTACTAACCGCTGCCGCCGATTTCTCCTTCACCAGGTGGGCCATTGCTGTTTTGCTAAAGATGTCCACTACTGTCACCCATTTAAATCCTCTCCACGTAAAAGTATCCACTTGAAGATCCGTTAACGGTACCGTAGGCGTCCTCGTCTCGGTTTGTAATCCTACGGGGGGGTGCCGGTCATATTTAGCCGTGTGGCAAATTTGGCAGTTCCTCATAACCTCTTCTACCGTCTTCCGCATCCCTACCCAATAATACCTTCTTTTCAATGACGCCAACGTCTCGTTGATTCCGCGGTGGTTCGTCTTCCCTTGGTGGTAAGCGATCGTCACGTCTTTTTGCTGTTCGGGATCGCGGATGGTCTCCACAATAGAGCGGCATCGGATAAAGGATCTGTCTATCCCTATTTTTTCGTTCTTCCACAAGTTACGGATCTTATCCCACACCGTTGCGTTGCCGACATATAAATAGTGGGTCGCGCCTACCTTCGATGCGTCTTTCAACACTCGGCAGATTTGCTCCTCCTTGACTCCCGGTTGAGACCAAATAGTGACAATGGTATGTCTTTCATATTTGGAAAAATCCATTTTTACAAGCCCCGTAGTCCTCGTTTTCCATATGACCTGTCGAGCCTTGTCGTTAATTATGTCGTCCAGCTCCTCCATCTCTGCTGGTCTCTCGTCCCCTGACTCGTCATCCGAGGGGTCCCCATTGCTTTGATGATCGGTCCCGCGTTCTCCTTCCCCGTCTGGCGTCCATTCCCGCACGAACCTCTGTAAGTCCCCCGATGCTTCCCCAACCTCTGTTTCCACCATATTTACCTGTAAGGCGCGAGATAACCAGTCAGCTACAACATTATCTTTACCTGGTTTATAAACTACTTCCAGATTGTACTGGCTTAGAATTTCCTTCCACCGTGTGACTCTAGCTGAGGTCTCCTTCAGACTGCCTACCCACAACAGAGGACGATGATCCGTATGTACTTTAAACCTTCTACCGAATATATACGGCCGAAAGTGTTGCACTGCCCATACAATTCCTAGCAATTCCCGTTCCAGTGCGCTATACCGGGCTTCCGCGTCCGTAATCCTCCTGCTAGCATAAGCCACAGGTCTTTCCCCATTCTCACCTTCCTGCGATAGAACCGACCCCAGTGCATATTCGCTGGCATCTGTGGTGATTGAAAATGGTTTGGAAAAGTCTGGGAATGCGAGGACTGGCTCCGTTTGTAACCACAACATGCATTTTCTAATATTCGCCTCAATCTCTGGCGTAATCCTAACCGTGCGTCCCTTCCGCAACAGTTCGTTCAGCGGTACCAGATTTTCAGCCATCTCCGGAACAAATCGACGGTAGTAGTTTAAAGTTCCCAACAGTCTCCTGATCCCCTTCACATCGCTAGGCATTGCCATTTTTCCAATTGCCTCTACTTTCTTCCCGTCTGGTCGCACCCCTTCCGCAGAAATCACATGTCCCAGAAAATTAATCTGTTTTTGACCCAATGTCGATTTTTCCTGCGATAGTTTCAACCCAAACTGTCGTATTCTAGTGAAGACTTGTCGCAGATCCTCTATATGACTCGCCTCTGTCTTACTAAAAACCAGGAGGTCATCCATGTATACCTGGCACATGTTTTCATCCAGACCACGCAAAAATTCGTCCATCAGTCTTTGGAACGTTATGGGTGCATTCTTTAAACCGAACGGCATACGGGTAAATTCATAATGCCCCCTTTCGAAAGTGAACGCTGTTTTGGCCTGGTCTCTAGGGTGCATGCGAATTTGATGGTACCCTGATTTCAGATCGAGTGTACTAAACACCGATGCTCCACCCAGTCTATCCAAGATGTCCTCCAATCTAGGAATGGGGTACTTTTCATCGAGCGTGTTCTCATTTAATTGCCGAAAGTCTACAACGACCCTATAACGCTCCTTTGTTTCTCCATCAACGAGTTTCTTCTTAACTGCCCATAGTGGACTATTAAAAGGAGAGGTACTATCCACGATGATCCTTTGACGTTTTAGCTCCTCGATTTCCTCGCGAATGTGTCCCCTCAATGCCTGTGGATATCTCCGTTCCTTCACGTAGGTAACCTTATCCGACTTCAAATTAATTTCGTGTAGAGTTTCCCCCGTCGCACTTAATGGGTCTCCTTCGCGAAAAAAAATGTCGACGAACTCCTCCCTTATACCTTGTCTCCAATCCGCCCCTTTGTTGATTACCCCGACACACCTAACGCTCCCTTTCCCGTCTTGTACCGTTTCATACTTCTTTTTCCCGATCTTAATTGCCCATCGGCTTCCTAAACTCCGGATATTCGCGCCTAATTTGCTAAACAAATCACACCCCAAAATTCCCCCATACTCGCGCGGCATGATTTCTACAACATGCAACGTCATCACCTCTCCCTTCTTTCCCCACTTGTCTAAGGCTAGATCTATTTCTCCCTCTATCATACAGGGCCCACTCAAAGTGACTACTTTACATTGACATGATCTCACGTCTGGCTTAACCTTTCCTTTAAATAGCACCTCCAACTTATCTCTACTCACTAATGTACAGGAACTTCCTGTATCCACCAAACACTTCCACCCTTTACAAAACTCTATAACAGGCAACCGATCACACTTCTTTACCACGCTATTTACACAAAAAAGGTTGCCCCTCCGTTCACACGATCCTCATTCTCTCTTTACCTGCTCAATTCGCCGTCCTGCACTCCGCTGCTTGCTCCTTCCTCCAGGGGTTCCTCTGCCGCCGGGTTCGCTGCTCTCCGTCTCGGACCCTGAAGTCTCTGAAGACCTGGCCGATTCCGACAGTATTCTGCTCCTCCGCCACATCCTTTGAGCATTGACCTCCATCGGTTCTCCTCGGTCGTGCTCCCTGCGCCGTATATATGGGCATTGTCTGGCCATATGTCCCTCGTTATGGCATTCAAAACACCGCGTACGCGGGCACTGAGCTACCAAGTGCCCTGTCTTGCCACATTCATGGCACTTCCTTTCCTCTCTTCTGCCATTCTTCCTATCACCAAATTGCCTTCTTTCTCTTGGTCCTTTTTCTCTTCTCCCAAACTCTCCCTCTCTCCTTCTTCCTAGGTCCTGTCTTACTCTATTCTTTCCTGCCTCGTTCCTCCGGTAAGACACTTTACTCCACCCTGGTTCGAACTCTTCTCTCTCTTCTTCATCGCGGGCACTCGCGTCCACCATTTCCTGTGCACATTCCATGAATGATTTGTCTCTGGGTAGACCGTCCTTCCTCCCCGTATCTCTGGCCAATTGTACCTTCAGGACCGTGGTCATAAATATCATCCACGCCTCGACTGCGCTTGTGTCCATTACCTCTCGCAATTTCTCGTTTATCTTGTTTAGCTTCACGAGTAGGCCTGCAGCGTACTGACCGTTTGTCTGGTTCATTTTTTTCATATCCCGGAACATTTGGAGCATATCTTCCTCTGGGGCCCATCGCCCCCCTCCGTAGGCTTTTTTCAATCTTTCCTTGATTACCTGCCACGAGGTGTCCTCATCCGCCTGGATCAGGTTTAAGACGCTCCTTTTGACCCGACGTGCTAGGGCCACCCGTAATCTTTTGGCATCTGATTCCTCGAGCAGGTCCACAGCTACCTGAGATTGTATGCTGCTCATAATCCCGTCCCCACCTTTGAGGAAATGATTCAATTCACCCACTTCTCCGTTGAATTTCTCTAAATCCGAAATTTCCCTTCTGATGTCTTGTGCATTCGCCTTTTTCAACTTCATTTTCTCTAATTCATTTGTTTCCTGTGCGATTCTATTCGCTTCCTGCGCAGCTAAGTCCGCCCGCGCCATTGTTAGAGTTGTTGATGACAATGGCGGGAATTCGGGATTCACCGGTTCCGGCTGTGAAGGCTCCAGCGTTAACGTTGCTGGCCTGAGGATTTCTCTCTGTCCTTGTTCATTCATACTGGTACACTTCTATTCTTCCAAATGCGATACCAGTAAAAATAAAAAATAAAAATTGGTACGTACCAAAATCAAAATATTCTTCCGTAAAAAAAAAGGAAAAGAAAAAAAAAAATCCTCACTGTGAACCGCTAAAAAAGTTCCCGGGTTTCGGCACCACTTAAGAGCTTCACCACGCGAAACATAAAAAAAAAGAAGAAATTGGGAGAATAAGAACACGCATGAAGGCTGATTAAACACAAACTTTATTCAGATTCTAATCCTCTATATATACTATTTACAATGTTTACAATGCTAGTTTAGGATTAGTGGCTATACTAATGTATGTCCCAACTTAACTTATATATATATATATATATATATATATATATATATATATATATATATATATATATATATATATATATATAGTGTGCGAGTACGTGAATTTCGATTATCCGAACTTTTGATTATCCGAACAATCACTGACAACATTAGTTCGGATAATCGACGCTCTACTGTATATATATACATATATATATATTCATTTTCTAATGGCCTCGGGTGCTGGACCGCTAAGATACGATGTTTGCCTGGATATTCACAAACGTTCTGAGTTTATATTTACGATCGTGAAACAAGAGCATGACGACAATAGTTCAGCATGGCGGTTGGGCGGTCGGTCATTTATCTGCGTCATGGAGGCCTTCGCTTCGGCAACAGCTGATCTGACTAATTCGGAAACGATTGAAGCCAGCTGGATCGTTCGTTAGTTTTCAGGAGTCTCAGCCATCTGGAATCCTGTCGTTGTTTGGCAGGGCTCTTCATAGATGTAAATTGAGAGAATCATGTAGAAAATCAACAAATGATTTTGTTAAAAGATACGGTGACTTAAAAGACATCAGAACCAAGTGTCAATGTGAGCGACGTATGATCCCTGTGTGATTAAGACATTTAATTAACAATGAAACGAGAAAGACCTAAGGAAAACTAAAATATAGACTTACAAGAGGTAAGTATGCGATTAAACAGGCCACGGTTAAACAGGTACAAGCGTCATTCCACACCATATTAGCCAATAAAAAAATAATTTTATACTCAAGGTTTTTGAATATGAGCTTTTTTATTTAACTCAAAGTCGCAATTTTGAATTTAAAAAAAGTTCGAATCAATCATGAAAAATCAAAAAATATAAATAACATTTACTCTCAAAGAAATACCAACCCTCCAGTTTATATTGAAAATAACCAAATTCCTCAGACAAACACTACGATTACATAGTACGATGATATGGGTCCGCATGTTAAAATGAAACAACACACCCTTAACAAACGACTCAAAGTACTTTACTCACTTTTTTTCCAAATCTTCAAAAAAGAAACTGAGAAAGAAACTAACTACCTACTTAAACCCATATGGACATACTGCTCACAGACATTAGGTATAGCCAAAAGGACCCACTTACAAAAACTTCAAACTTGTCAGTCAAAAATATTACGATTCATTAAAAATATACCTTCGTACGTGAATAATAAACCCTATATACTGACTTATTCCTACCAACAGTCGACGAACTTATCAGGATTCATCATCAAAGATTTTATAATAACTTACACGGACATATCAACATCCTGGTTAGAGACATGGCTGCATAGCCGACATGCTCATGACTACGAGGAGGAGACTAAAGTTGTGCTGGATGAGAGATCTCCTTTCTTGGCCATCAAAGGTAAGATATTCAAGCCAAGGAAGAGGTACTGCTGTGTACTATCCTTCCTCATGCCTCACATATTATTTATCCCCACATTGTGAGCTCATTTACTGATTGTTGACAGGCTTAAATTGAATTAATATTTTAAGATAGGAAAAAAATTATGTAGTGTGTTTAACGAGAAAAACAAAGAGAGGAGAAGGGGAATAAGATAACTATAACAGTAAGAATTAAGATAGTTAAAGATTGTGTGATAATGAATTAGAAATCATATGGTTTAGATGGTCCTAATTATGATTTTTTTTAAATAACCGTTAAAAATTAGAATATATTTTTATACATAATATATGAATGAGAAAGAAGACTAAGAGGATTAATGAATTGACCAATAAAATTTATAGTTAAACTATATAGAAGGATAAGGTAATTAGTTAAAAAATGTAATTACTTGTCATTTATTCATATCATTTTATAGGATTTTAATGTATAATATGTTAATTAGAATATCCTGAAGATCGAAACGTTGAAAATAATTGTATGATACCTAACACAATAAATTAATAAGGAAAATTCGTTCATATATTTATAAAAAATTGTAAATTAAAGTATCAAAATTATTATCATAGTATACATCGGTTCTACGTAAAATACGGAAGTATAAATTACCCCATCTTAATGTATTTATCCAACTTTTGATGTAGATGCTGTGTAATAGGTATCTCATCAGCATTAAAAAAATTCTAAAAATAATAAGAATTAATCTCGCCCCTATATTAATATTAAATTATTTCAGAAAAAAAACGGAATACAAGAAGATATTTAAAACTTTCTTGAATATTCTTGAAAATTCGTTCCAGAAGAAACCTTTAAAACCTCATAATTTGAATTTTCGTTATTATGCGCATTTATTTTGTATATATTAAAAAGAAAAAAAGTTCTTTAGCTTGAGGCCCAGGTGAGAATCTGAAATATTGGAAGGGAGTGTATTTATTGAGTGGGGCACGGAGAGCTTAAAAATTTCCCGCCCCTATGAGCCAGACCCTGCCCCACCCAAATTTAAATAAGCTTTTTTAGCTTTTTCAAACCCTTTTTTTAATCCTCCTGTAAAACAGAAATGAATATTGGGAGTTCGATTAGAAGAAAAATGTCCTTCTAATATTAAGATATTCGTGATGCCTTAAACAATTCTTATTGATAAATTAAAATTAAAATATCGACCTTATTGTCACGTTCTGGATTTATTTTCAGTTATTGTCGTAAGCCGAGGGGCAGTTGTGAGGTTCTGATTATGTAATCGATATATTTACTTATAACAAAAACGAACATAAATGAACCTTTAAGTGTAATGTAATAATGTACCTATTACAACATCTCAGTTAGTTCGCTATTTGGGGCATCGCCTGGAAACCAGACTGTCATGGAGAACCTGCTTCAAACTGAAAAGAAAACAATCGAACAAACGGTTTGGACAATTATCCACTAGTATTCCTTAACTAACAAACTACTCACATACAAAGTACTATTAAAACCTACATACCAGATAGAGCTATGGTGCTCTGCCAAAACCTCAAATATACAAAGAATTAAGTCGTTTCAGTAAAAAAATTGGGAAAAATATTGGTTTCCATACGACAAATTACTTGCTGCACAAGGACTTGGGCATCCTGCCAGTAACAGCTACTGCCAATTGCCACAGAATGATTTACAACATGAACACCTCTAAGGCAAACATCGAGATCCATCTCGAACCCATAAATCCCATCCTGACGACTTTTACAAATTTTACAAAGTCCAAGTTTACAAGACTGCAAATCTTTATTTATGAAGCTAGATTTTTCTTCTTATGGTGCTTTAAAAATATTTCTTAGACGGCTACGTTTAAATGTTACGTTCGTTATGTTACGTATTATTATAATGATGTGATCATGGAATAAAGCTAAAACTCGTCTGAGATTCACAATTTACAACCTTCTGTTACAATACTACGTGGAACAAATTCATTGAAAAAATAAGTTTTATTTTAATGCACTAGTTACCCCGGTAAAACATGTTGGTAACGTTAAGTGTAGACCACCTCTATACAATTTATACAGCTGACATCCCAACCCATACTAACACTGCCCTCACCACGTATGATGACACATGTGTGCTATCAGTCAATAATGATCCATTTACTGCATCTCAAACTTTTCGATCACATATCATAGACATTGAAGAATGGTGTCATATCTGGAAAATTAAAATTAATTCCCACAAATCCCATTAAATCACCTTTACCATATGCCATAAACCAATGACTTCCTGGCCTACAGTACCCTTTAATAATATTCAACTTATTCCTGTTGAATAGATTCGCTACCTAGGACTCTAGCTTGATAAACGTCTAACTTGGAATCCTAATAGAAGAAACTGCTCGCCGTTTTCTACTACTTCAGCACTTACTAGACAAACGCTATAAGCTTCCGATCAATTAAAAAAACCCATTTAAAATTATTATAAGGCCTTTTGGACGAAGTTGAGCTTTGGGGCTCCACCAAAAACCATCGAATTCCTGTTGGCATTCAATCCTTACAATCCAAACTCCTTCGTAAATTCCTCAATGCTCCTTTCTTTGTAACGAATGAAATCATCCATAATGACCTTAATATCCCACATGTTGTCAATTTGGACCGAACCCGATATCTATCATTTCACGACAAACTCCATTCCCAATCGAACCCACTAGTTTCATTCCTTGCTTCCTCTTCGATTCCCGATAAACCTCCGATGCGTCTGAAAAGAAGATAAACTTCTTGCTTAGAATTGTAATTGAAGTGCTACCTTCAACATGCCTTGTGTCATGTCATTATATCATACTTCACTCACATTTACTTGTATTATTTTAGCTAATACAGTAGTAAATTTCAATAAATAAATATTTAAAATATAAAAAAAGTGTACGCATAACTTACCCCAACTGCATTAACTGCACTTACCCCAACTACCATGGGACAACTACGGATTAGCGCTTAAATAAATAGAAAACTGTCAAGGAGAAATGTAAATCACGAAGTATTTTGAATAACAGCCACTCAAACCCACTAGTTCATAATGGAGGTTCCGCTTACCGCAAGGATTAAAGAAATAAATAAAGCCTAGTGGTGGATAAACACCAATACAGCTGTACATGGTCAGCAGAAAATGATCAGAACATGGTCGATCCAACTTAATCAAAAGGTTGAAATTGATTTCTTTACGACTCGTAATATTCAGCTTAACGCACTCTCAAGGCTGATTTGTGAAACAACAGCATTTAGATTTTCTGATCCCAAAAGAGCAGTTCTTACAAATCCAGGATTTGGATATAACAAAACGATTAAGCACTTAGTCCAGATTACCTAACGTTTGATGGGCATTTGTAAATTTGTAAATTCGATACAAAATAAAGGATGAGCCATAACTTAATAATTAATTAGAAATTATGACAAATTAACATAAATAATAATAAACATGCAATATATACCTCCTTAAAATGCAAATATGCAAAAAACAGAAGAATTTCCAGGCTGTAAAATTATCAGAAGCGTAAATAAGGATATATACAAAAAACAATTATAAAAAAATAAAGATATGACATCAAGTTGGTTTATTGCAAAAATTGTAATGCTGTAAATATATATTTTGCATTTAAATAATGAAAATTATAATACAAATATAAAACAAACCTAATCAAATATATCACAGTCAAATATATTAGCGTTGTTTAGCGACCCCAGTAATGACCGATATTCTAATAAATAAATTTACCTCTCTTCTTCCTAATTTAGTTTAACTGTTAAACTTTTAAATTAAATGCCTGATAACAGAAAAAACAAAACACATATTGGATGTTAAATAAACATAGCTTGACGAAAAAGAAGTTTTGTACTGTAATATCTGACATCAATAAATAAAATACCTCAATGCATTAATTCGTATACTTCCATATTCTTATTAGCGATTCCCGTCTCCTTAATTCGTCATGAAAACATGGAATGGTAGTTAATAATTTAAATTATTAGCGAAGCGTTAATGAAAAAAATAATTATGCATTTATTTTCCTTGTCAGAGTGTATGATCTATACAGCAAAAAAATAATAAGCTTAATGTCAGTTGAATTTTTAGAAATTCCTTTAAGGCAGCTATATAGGGCTTGGAACATTTTTTTTTTGGGCGACTTAACTAAATAAAGTCTGGAAGACTATGTTTGCATAGTAAATAAGACTTATTTACATTTTATTTAATTAAAAGAGGCAGAAGCACAACTGTAGTACTGTTTGAACCGATTAGCCTGGAAGGTGCTAAATGCTCTAAGCTAGATATCAAAGAGCAGGTGTTAATTAGACAACCTTGGAATTCGTAAAACACTCTGCTACAAAACAACACTTCCATCAGAAACTCTTCAAATATTCAAGCCATATCCCTTACAGAATTCGTTCTTAATAGAATACTTTAGTGAGCTGCTACAAAGGGAAAAATACGGAATTAATTTAAAATTCGAAAGTTGTTTTAGTTATTTCCGAGACTGATTTTCTGTAGTGGTTAAATTTTCTTATTATTTTGTCAAAAGTTTTTCGATTCATTACAGTCCTATTCCTCAACGATATTTTATTATAATTCATGGTTAGTTAGTTAATCAATTAATTATATAAGTTAATCAATCAATAATTAATAGTCAAGCTTTTTGATCATGTTCTTAAATAGACTGGTTGATACGGATTATTATAACATGAATTATAGCGATAATCCTGATTAGAAAATAAATAAATAAAGTAATTGGAAATTATTAAAATTTTAAATTTAATAAAATTTCATCTGAAACACCTATTATATCTACTACCTGTTTATTTGCTTATAATGCGTACAATAAGGAACAATATGTATTTAAAACATTTGTGTTTATGTATTAAAATGTGAAAATAATACAGAAGAAAAAACCCATAAAACCATGGGTTATCAGTACTACAATATTGGTCGCTAAGATTCTAGCTAAAATTTATAGTGTGATTAAACATAAAATAATTCTTAAAATTTTGTTAGTAATTTTCTATTTTGTTCAGCTGGAAGCCAAGAACATTATTCAATTTTCACTATAGTCACAGAGCTGGCCATGCCGTATCTCATGGATACCATGAGACAGAGAACCAAGCATCTCTTTTATCACCTGCACGCTATGCCCATTCTGTTGCTGATCTGGATTTTTTCTGTCTTTCTGAACACTTTCGGGACTCATTGTCATACTTTTATAAACAGCGAAAAGCACAATTTTGTAAAAAAATTTATCTAAGCTCACTTTCAGTTTCTTCTGTGAATTTTCGCTCGAATGCGGCTAGTTGGTTTTCGAGGTACCAATTATATTTGATAATTAGTGATATTATCGGAAAAATAGAATGACCTGAATATGAATATTTTATCTTCCTCGAATGCCTTATCGCGCGGATAAAAACAAAACAATTAATTTAAGATGCCAATAAGTATTGAGTGCAAGTGCAAACTATAATGTAGTGATTACCAGGAATTATTGATTTTTTGCTTTTTTTAAATAAAGAATCAATCAATGAGATGACCTGACAGATAACCATCCTCATGCGTGACTGGAAGACCTCACTCTGGCATGAACAATTACTCATGACTAGGACTCATGACGATCATCGCCAGTTCTGGAGACTCGTCAGGACCAACCTTAATAAGAGGAGAACTGTGCACCTGACTTCAGGAGGTGACCTGTTGACACCTGGGGAACAGGCTGAACTCCTGGCGAAGAGCTATGAGGCAAGGGAAGAAGCTCGGCTGGCAGATGCGCCTAGACTTCCAGGAGAACCAATGCCGCGTCCCAACGAGAAGCCCATTTTCCCCACCTTTGGCCAGCTTGAGTCGGTTTTAGACTCGGGAAAGGATGGTATCCCGTATGTGTTGTTGAAGATGCTCCTTAGGAGGTGTAAATCCTTCTTTCTGAATATCTTTAACTCCTGCATTCGGATATCTTACTTTCCTAATGTCTGGAAACAATTGATCGTAGTGCCGCTACTCAAGCTGAGGAAGACGGGAAACCTACCGGAGCACTATCGGTCGATCAGTCTCTTCTCACACATGAGCAAGAGCTGATGAAGCACTGCAATGAGGTGCTCGTCATCCCACCGGAGCAGACTTGTTTTTCAACGAGGGTCTCCTGTGAGTACCCTCTTGTGAAGCTGCAGGCCCACACCGTAGAGCATATGCAGATGAACAGAGCTACGGAGTTTATATCCCTGGACTGCACACAGACCTTTGACTGTGTGTCGCACACACTCCTCCTCCACCGTCTGGAGGAGTTCAGGTTTCCTGCCTCTCAATGCCGATTGAATGGATGCTATCTTAGCGGAAGTTCTTTCGTTGTACGGGTTGGCGAGAGTCTATCGCCTCCACACGATAACGTCTATAGAGTACCTCAAGGGTTTGTGCTGGGACCAATCCTGTTCGTCATGTTCACGGCACCAGTGGTCTGGGTGCAGCATCCAGGGGCAGTAGTAGTAGACTATGCGGACGATATCGGCACCTGCGCCACCAGCGTCAACGCCAGTAGGGTCCTCGAGAAGGCACAGACAGCATCAGCGGCCATGGTGGAAGACCTCAGACTGAACGGCATCAGGGGGAATCCGACGAAGACGGACGCCATTATGATATCATTTCAGAAAGTGAAGAAGCCACTACCGAAGACATAGCTTTGAGCTTGGAATACCCTCGGGTAATGTAACGAATTGTCTCTGATGCATATTTTACGTGATGTATGTGACAGAAACTTAAAATAAACGGAGGATAAAAAAAAAAGAAGACGTATTTGTCATGTTTGAATATTTTAATTTTTAAAAGAAATGCAAATGTTTTTATTTATAAATCTATTTTGTCTATTTACTTATTTTACTCTTACAATAATCATTATAATTCATTTGTATGTAAATATTATCTGAATGGATTCGTATATCACTTGCTCATTGCTATGGCAAACTGTAATATTTTATAATTAAAATAGTGAGTAAAAAAAAAATAATAACAAGATCGGCAAGATTATGCACTACCTATAGTTAATCTATTTAGAATAATATTGGACACATTAACTTCTATGCATCCATAGATCCGATCTCCGAAGTTATAGCGCAGACTAGTTAGTAACACTCGAGCGGTTACAAGCCAAGGAGAAGTTGAGTATGGAGTTGAGTACAGCGGCTCCAAGTGTATCTGATCCCACCACAGCACATTAGTCACCTGCTACGGAGTTTGCTTTGCATAAGTCAGTATTTGAAGTATTGTATTTGTATTGCGCAAAGTTGAACAAGGGTTTGAAATACCTCAGTAACCACCTCTACTAGGATATACTATATTACCTACTACCAATTATACTACATACTACCTCTTTCTCTGTTATTTTTTATTATCTGAGGCAAGTATGATATACCTAATAATTTTTGTCTTTAATTTTTTTTTTTTAACATTCATCTCTTCGTTCGCACCTGCCACTGTTTACCCACAACGAGACAGGTGGGTCAGTGGGACCTATAGGTATATTCATAAATTCATTTTAATATCAGCAGCTAGTTTTGTAAATTCTTATTAGTTGTCCCTTGAATAGCTGACGAAGAGATCGGACGCTGAAATATTTTATTTTACGATTTGTAAGCCGCTTTTTGGAACACAATGTGTCCCTCAGACCCACCTATTACGGCGGAGTGTTTTGATCTGCTTGATGTCTGTGTGATTTCCAAAAATTATTTCAGCATGAACTGTAAATTATAAATTTATTTTATTTACTATTTCTTAAATACAACTATTCAATATTTTTGAAAATTATTAAATTTCCTTCTGGTTAGCCAATAATGGTAAAATAATACTGTGCACAAATGATCCAGATTTCGCCAATAAATTATTAAAATTACTGAATTATTGGATTTAAAATCCATCCGCCACCGACATCTTTCCTGACAAAACGAATAAGACACAGTCTTACTATCTATGTTATTTAATTATCTATCTATCTCTACGAAAAGGAAGAAAGCCATGGGCTGTCATTGCAAAAAAAGTATGCCTAGAATACTTTAAAAAGGGTGAAAAGAAAGCTAAAGTCAAAGGAACTAATATCCGCGTAATAAAGTAATTGTTTTGTTTGAAAGGATGTGGATAAAATATTTGCTTTTCCCATAACGGAGCAAAACGTTTTCCAAATTGAATGAAACTCTAGTAAACCAAAGTGAATATTAGTCATTTGCAAATAACGAATTACTCTAAGCATTCCGCAGTCCACTTACTTCTTTTTGATGAACCAATGAACCAATGAACATGCAAAGAAGTCCAGTAATTGTCGCAATACCCTCAGTACATAATCAAGACAAAGAAAAGATTGCGTGAGATATGGCAGACTTACAAATGCCCATCAGACAGACCAAATATTTACGCCCTTATTTAGCAAACTAAACACCGAACTTAAAAGACAAATAAAAAAAATCATTAGGACAAACTTGTGGAAGTATACCAAGAAATTGCTAAAACATCGAGAGGCATCAGCACCCCTCCGAAAAGAAGATAGTTCCTGGGCCGTGGTTTTGTTTTATTTATTTATTTTTTTGTTACCCCCCTTCCTAGCCATTTCTGGCATACGAGGTTCGGGGGCAGTGGGGTAGTGTGCTGGGATAACGCATGCCACTGCTCCCATAAAACGACTCTTTATTTTTAAAATTTCTCTTTTTATAAAAATTCTGTGAGGAAACTTTTAGGGGATATTTTTTTTTTCCTCCTGTTACTGTGGTGCCGCGGTTGCACACCTAAGGACTGGACCGTGTTGGAAGAGAAAAAATCTGAACTCTTCTCTAAACGTTTCTTCTGTATTTAAACCATTTACTGACTTCAAAAATACAGAACATGAAGCCCTAACTTACCTTCGACAGAAAGATGAAATGGTGTCCGCATGTTAAAATGAAACAGCAAACTCTTAACAAACGACTCGAACTACTTTACTCACTTTTTTCCAAATATTCAATAATGAAACTGAGACAGAGACTTTAAAAAGCTAGTAACCTTGGTAGGTGACTAACACTTTATCAAAGATTTTATAATAATTTACACGGACATATCAACATCCTGATTAGAGATATGGTAATGGCCTGGATCCAGGTGACTACGAGAAGACTAAAGAAATGCCTGGATGAGAGATCTCCTTTCTTCATCATCAAAGGTCAGTGATTCAAGCCAGACAAGAGGCATTGCTGGGTATTATCCTTCCTCATGCGCCACATCTTATAGCTCCCTAAACCGTTAGCTCATTTTTTGATTGTCGACGCACTGAAAATTAATATTTTAAGAGAGAAAAAAATATTGCAGATAATTAGGGTTGGAAAAGTACGATTTTCAGAATGAAATAAAATCTATTTAATACTACCTATTTAATAAAACCAATTTAATTTGTAAAAAAGAAGAATCGACAGTATTACCAGTGCCTATAATACAGATTTTAGACTTATTTACAATTTTTTCGAAAATGGCTCTAACGATTTCCATGAAACTTGACTTAAGTTTTATACTTAAAGCACTTTAACTTCTCATGTATGAGAACATCACCGGAAAAAATCAGGGAAACAAGTTATAACGAATAGAACATTGTTTGAACATAACATAAAACGTAGACATTTTATGGTAAATAATGTAGATAATCGTATGAAAAGTTATTAAATTCTCTAAAAAAACAAAACAGAAATAAATGATCTGAATCGGACCAGTATTAGCAAAGATATAGCGTCTTGAACTACAACAGCTTAGAACCAAAGCCTAGATGTAATGCCGAGTGTGTCCGAAATCAGAAGGATGCCACCAAACTGCGCCTTCTCCCACTCAACAACTCCTGTTTTTAACAATATATCTCTGTTCAACTCAGTTACTAATTTCACGGAGATTATTATTATGAGGTGCTTCCCGATAATAAATCGTATTATAGAGTGGTGAAGGAATGTTTTGTGATGCCCATACCCCTACAGATTTTTTTTTGAGTGTAGATTAGTTATGGATGTGCACATTCATCATTATCATACATTTCCTCTATCGTTGCAGACTTATATATTTTTAAAAAAATAATAAGAACCATTTCCATTCAGTATGATGTAATAGTCCAGAGAACAATTAATCACTATTTATAATAAGCACAATTCAAAGGATAAACGATAGATATTCATAGACAATAGAATAGTCCTGGAAAGATTGACGTAACGGTCAGAACAAAGGTTAAATCAGAGCGAGATTTATTAGCCGATCGTTGGAGATAGGACTTGAAACGAGAAGGATAATTAGGCAGTAATTAAAATTATCGATGATGGAGGAGGAGAGACGAGAGAGGAACCATTAACAGATCCTGGGGGACACAATGATCCTTTGTGGCCAATATTAGGCGAGGTCTATTGTCAGCTTCGGCGGTAAACACTGCCCTGTATCTATACTCCCAGCTCTCTCTCCCGTCGGGAAATGGCTTTTCTCTTGGAGAAAGGGTTTTCTGTCGGGGTCTGCAAACATAAAAGAGGTACAGCCCAAGTAAATTTGAAGAGGTTCAGGTTCACTCGTTAGGATTTAATGAAGGATTTAATGGCTATATTACAAACCATTATTACATAATAAATATCGAACTTGTGACTATATGACGTAATTAGGACGAAAAATACAAGTCAAATAATCTTAAAATTCACTCCTTGGAAATTTTTATTTTTAATAAGTAGAATCCGAAGAAAGCCCGAACGTAGATCCGAAATACTGACCGAAAATTTGAATATTCCATAAAACTTTGTGGTATTCAATTTTTTTAAAAATTATTTCATTTATTACATATACAACTAGTACTTACTACCATTAAATGTGGATGATTGTACTATTTAACAGAAGTAAATAAAGCGTGGGTAGATACTGGTACTGGCAAGGGTGGGGGGACAAAGTCCGGCAAGTGGGCCTCATGGTCCTTTTTGCCATCCCCGGGGGATTACCAATAGAAATAGCTTATTAACCCTCCATATCGAACCTTCTGGTTTTTCTGATGAAATTCAGAAGGGATGTCCATTCGATGGAGGGAGCCTCTTGTATTCTGATTCTATCAGATTCTAACAGTCTGTATCTCAGCGACGCATATCTATCACATTCGGCTATGTAGTGTAGAGCAGTTTCAGGTGCCTGCCCACAGCAGTGGCAGGTCTCATCCCCTGGCAGGTCTCATCCCCTGAAAATTCCAAAAATCTTTAAGTGTCTTTTAAGCCTGCAGTGCCCTGTAAGTACCCCTATAAGCAGTCGGAGTTCCTTTCTGTTGAGGCCCAGCAGCCACTTGGTCCTAGAAGCAGAGGTTTTTTTTAATTAGTTCCTTAGCCTGTCTAAGGCCCGCACATCCCCTCCACTCTTTACCTGCTATATTCCATGTCCAATCCTGGACCTTCTTCCGCTAATATCTTTTAGAGGTGCCTACTGAAGGTTCTTGCCCAAAGATAGGGTTCTCAGCACCTTCTCTTGCAAGCTTGTCGGCTATTTCATTGCCTTTGATTCCTTTATGTCCAGGAACCCAAACTAATTCCAGTCTCTTCGAACAGGCAAGTAGATCCAATGCCTGTTTGCACTCTTTTACCAATACGGAAGTTACCCTAGAGGATTCCAGGGCTTGGAGAGCCGATTGGCTGTCTGAGTAGATAGTAATTCCAGCCCTGTCGCAACTTATAACCTCCGTACATGTGACCGCAGACAGTATCGCGAACACTTCTGCTTGGAACACAGTACAGTGTTTACATAGTGGTAGACTTATGTTAATGCCTAAATCCTCTATGTAGACGCCCGCTCCTGCTAATCCGGTCGAATCCTTCCATGATCCGTCCGTGAAACAGGATAAGTTGCCTGTTTGAGTGGCAATTGAGCCCCTTTCCCAGTCGGATATACTAGGATAAGAGTGTCTCACTTTAGAGTCTAGAGTAAGGTTTCTATTAAGTTGAGGACAACAATATTGAAGGATAGGAATCTCCTTTTCCACCACTTTGACAATTACTGAGTGGCCTGTGAGTTCGCCCCGCTCTTGCCACTGTCTGTTTTCCTTAATTCTTAGATAGGCCATAACCGCTTCGCCCCTCAACCATAGGTGAAGCGGTGTTAGATACAAGAGGACCTCTAAAGCCTTGGTAGGTGTGGTACGAAACGCTCCCGTAATGCTCATACATGCCATCCTTTGAATACGGCTGAGTGTACGAACATGGGAGGCCCTATTTAAGGCTGTCCACCACACTATGCTTCCATATTGAATTCTAGGTCTTATAATCGCTGTGTATATCAAGTGCATGTCTCTAGGTTTAACGCCCCAGGTTGTGCCCACAGCGCGTCTAACATGGCAAAAGGATGCTATTGCTTTCCTTTTGGTTTCAGTCAAATGGGAACCACAGTTTAGTTTGGAATCCAAAATAATCCCGAGATATTTGACTTGTTGACTTAATTGGAGCTGTTTGCCAAAAAAGGTAGGAGCCCTAAAAGCGTCCAGCTTCCGTTTCTTGGTAAAGTGAATCAACTCAGTCTTAGTTGGATTTACCTAACTTCGTTACACCAAGTCTGAACAATATCGCAAGCAACCTGCATGCGCTCAAAGATGGTGGCAATAAACTTACCTGTTATGAGGATTACTCCATCATCTGCAAATGCCTGGGCAGAGAATCCGGCCTCCTCTAGTCTTCTTAACAACTTGTCCATTACAAGGCACCAGAGCAGTGGGGAGATGCAGCTCTCTTGAGGCCAACCTGTGAATGCCTGCGCCTCTAGTCTGGTGCCCTCCTCTGAGACGACTATTATTCTGTTCTTCAAAACAAATCCGGCCCATCTGGCTATAGCAGATGGGGCAGATAATTCTTATAAGGCTCTACAAACTGCCTCAGGCCTGGTCCTGTCGAATGCCCCTTCAACATCGAAAAAGAGCCCTAAGGCGGATTCCTTATATACCGAGGCCTTTTCTATTTTTCCTACTAGGGAATGTAGGGCAGTTTCTGTTCATTTTCCCTGGAGGTAAGCATGCTGTTGAGGGTGAAGGGGATGGAGAGGTAGAACCTTACTTGTAAGGTGTACTGCTACCAGCTTCTCCAGGATCTTAAAAAGAAAGGAGGATAGGCTGATAGGTCGAACAGGCTTAGCAACACTGTAATCCTCCTTACTATTCTTCGGGATAAAAGCTATTAGAGATTTCCTCCAGGATTCTGGAATGTACCCGATGGCTAGAGAGGCTCCTAGTAGTGCTCTGATTGGGGGAGCAGAGCATTGAGGCCCTCTTTGAGCATACATGGAAGGATACCGTCAGTGCCTGGGGCTTTATACGGCTTGAGCTCTCCGACAGCCCACTTAATGGCCCCGTCACTGACTATGGACGAGCCCAATCCTCCTCTGTATCGTTAGTATCACTGCCAGGGTACATACTTGAGGGAAAATTGACTAAATTGGTTATACTGCAACCCGGAAAGTGGGTCTCCATCAGGTGAGACAAGGTGTCCACCAAGTTGGAGGTTCAGAGACCGTTAGGTTTCTTTAAGGCTCCCAGTGGCTGTTGGGCGTCATTCCCAAGCAGCTTAACTAGACGAGAGGCTTCTGGCGTGCATTCTATATTGCTACAGAACTTACGCCAGCCCTCCCGTTTATGCTTCCTTATTTCTTTTTTGTATGAGTTAGAGGCGACACGGTACAGATCCAAGTCAGCCTTCTGCTTTGATTTATATGCCTTATTATAGGCCTTTCTTGTAGCCTTTTGTAGCTTAGACAACTCAGTGGACCACCATCTGATCTTTTTCCTGGATTCTGCCTTTAAGGGACAGGCCGCCTCGTATGTGTCTTGTACAATTCTCTCTAAGAGGGTAGTTTCTTCCTCTATCTGAACTTTGGTTTGAAGTCTGTCCATAGGGAGGTATGGGCATCTATCCAAACTTTCCCTGAATAGATTCCACTCGCTGTTTCTGGGGTTTCTTTTCACAGTTGGGGAGGTTTGTTCAGAGTTAATCTTAAATGAGATCATCCTATGGTCGGACAGTGTGATATCCGAGGTGATCTTCCAGTCTTTACAAAGGTCTTTAATCTGACTAGAAGCGAGTGTGATATCTAGAACCTCGCTTCTGACTCGAATGACAAAAGTAGCTTCGCTACCTCTGTTTAGTATCTCTAAATTTGTAGAGGCTATATATTCGAGCAAGGATTCCCCTCGCTCATTCGTGTCTGAACTGCCCCACACAAGGTGATGGGCGTTTATGTCTCCGCCTACTAAGAGAGGTAGATCATTCTTTCTTGCAAAGCGGAAGAGACTATCTATGTAATGATAAGTTGGATCCAAATTATGGGGTACATATATGGAGGCAATAATCATTTTAAGCTTAATATTACTGACCTTGGTAGTTATGGCCTGGGCCACCACATCCTTCGTGCTAATCTGGGGCAAAGGTAGTATCTGAAGGTCTTTAGAGACCCAGATACATGACCTTGGTGCTTTGCATGAGGGTGCAAGCTAAGGTCACATTTCTGTCTATTATATATTGAAGAATTAAAATATAAAATGGCAAACATTTAAATGACGAGAGTAATAATAATAATAATAATGAAGGTTTGATGCCAATACCACCTAATCGATGTTTACAAATCTTCGTTCGCTCAACACCGTCCAAAAGCAAAACCGTAAGATCATCTTAGCGCAATCCTCCCACCAACGTTTCGGCCTACCTTTCAGACATTTACCAGTCGGCTCATCGCTTATTAACTTTTTAGGTATTCGTTGGTTACTGAGCCCAACAACTTTACAAGCCCATCTCAACTACCGCGATGTTATCACATCAATTATATTAAAAGGGCACATATTCCGCATACTTCGCATTTCCGCGTTGTTTAAATTCCCCAGTGGACTTATTCTATCTCTCGAAGGCGTTGGGTTTCTTTCAAAGTTATCGGCCAAGTTTCAAAACCGTACAGAACAGTAGGAAGGATATTGGTTTTGTAATTCTTTAAAAAAGCGCCGGCTAAGAATATTGATACCGAAAAATAACCAGCATTTGCCGCCTTTAATCTCACCTTTATTTCCTTTTGAATTTCTATTTATCTAGTTAATATAGACAACAAATACTTAAATTTCACAACGTGTCAAACGTATTTCCACTTATCCAAAATCGCTGACGTTTTTGGTACTAACTATATATTTCATCTTATCTGTATTTATTTCGAGTACTACTTTTTCACACACCAGTATCAAATCAGGATATATAAGCACTGATATTTTATTACCCAAAATTAAGCCTTTTTCTTTAGGTTAAAACTATCTTGTCTAGGCTAAACCAACAAAATGAGGAGAATAAGAGAAAACACTTGAGACTCCTAAAAGGCACTTCTCTAACAACTCAATTCACATAAAAATTTTCAACCCTCTAATTCAATTTGGAGGAACTTTAGAGGTGCTCAAGACCTTAAAAAAATTTAAACTGCGAAAAATCTTTTGGGCATTCAGGAATTTTTACTGACATTTATCCCCACTTTTATAATATTTGTATGCCTACATAAAAACTATGCAAACCGAATTTAACTTCATTTGATCCAAAAGGGGCTGCTGGAAAAATGTAGCTCGAAAAAATATTTGTATACACAACAGACATCCCCACAAACCCCATAATCGTGTTCAAGGGGTTACCAACTGGATATTAATTATATATATATATATATATATATATATATATATATATATATATATATATATATATATATATAAAAGAGCAAAAATTCAAAAAGAGACATAAATTAATTGCTAGAAAACAATTGGAAGATTCCAAAACACAAAGCTTCAAGTCTCTAAAATGCCGGTGAATAACTAACCAGTCAACGTTTCGCCAATTCAACAATTTTATTATTTATAACATCAATCTCCTTAGTATGATGAAAAGATTGGTTAAGTTTATAAAAATATATAACTTATACATATATATTACGTAAAATGCGACCCAATACATGGGAAATGAGATTCTATCAAAAAGACAGTATAATATATTCAGTTTTATATTTATATTATATTGTATATTTTTAGAAAAAAATTGACCCCCAAAATGCACTTCTCTAACAACTCATTTCATATAAAAATTGTCAACCCTCTAATTCAATTTGGAGGAACTTTAGAGGTGCTCAAAACCTTAAACAATTTTAAACCGCGAAAAAATGTTTGGTCATTCAGAAATTTTTACTGACATTTACCCCCACTTTTATGGTATTTGTCTGTCTACATAATGGTTTAACTGTTTAACATTTTATGGTGTAACTGTCTGAGGGTTTAGATATTGCAGAGATAAAGTGGTAGTGGTCGCAGTCTTATCGAAGGATGAATGTACTATTGTAAGATTTTTTGTCAAGTAGTACTGTGTGGAGGAGAAAATCCAGACGTATTTAAAACACTTGTTGAAATCTCAATTTAAAGTGTTTTAGTAAAGGGTTGAAATTATGCACAATTTTAGTATGAAAATTGATAGTAAACAAAAAGTTTATATATGAAAAATTACGTCAGCTAAATAACGTGCGGAGAGAAACCGGTCGTTTTTTTTAAGGTTAGAAATGCCGAGTGCTTAAGCGCAGTGTCTGGTTAACCCTCTTGGCCTCCTGGAGAACAGAAACTCTATTCTACTAGCACGTTCAATATTTTCTGGTGGCACGACCATTGGACGCCCAGTTGGTCTTTTCGATATTATTGCACCGGTAAATCATTTCCTTTTTTCAAAATTGTGTTGCGATTAGAAACCGCTGTACACAGAGGAAAGGCGCACACGTGACCTCGATTGGCTCAGGACTTCGGAAAATCATTTTTTCAGAAAACAGGTGACGTCGAACGCTCCAACTATGCTTATAGATGTGGGGACACTAACGTTCCAAAAACGTTCGTTTTTTTCTCCAACGCCATACATCATTTATTTTATTTTCCATTAATAAACTTTTTTCTTGTTTAGTTAAAATTTCTTTAGGTACTTTACAAATAACTGATTTCTACCTTGCATCTTCAAAATTGACAATTGAATTGTTTTAAATAGGCCAGATTTAACCACCACCCATATATGGTTATCTGAAAAAAAAATTACACAGCTGGTTCACACTATGGGAAAAGCGAATAAATCACACTAAATGTTACAATATTACATTAATTCTCTAACAAGACACCAATCACTACCGGTTTCTGTCTGCACGTCATTTATATGATGGTAGTAGTTGGTATCTCGTCAAAGTATTAATGTAATATAGAAATGTTTGTTTTTTATCTGTACACCATTCATCATCTTACTATGTATGTAAACACACACACACACACACATATATATATATATAAATATATATATACATATATATATATATATATATATATATATATATATATATAAATATATATATATATATATATATATATATATATATATATATATATATAATTAATATTCGTTTCATAGCCCCTAGAACACGATTATGGGGTTTTCGGGGATGTTGTTAGAGAAGTGCCTTTTGGGGGTCTCAAGTTTTTTCTCCCATTCCCGTCATTTTGTAGTTTTAGCCTTTACGACAAGATAGTTGTAACTATATCAAATGTAGTTTTAACCTTATGAAAAGGTTGGTTTAACCTAGCGAAAAAGGTTTAATTTTGGATTGTAATATATCAGTTACCATAGGTATGCTGATTTGGTACTGTTGGATGAAGCCGCGGACAAATTTGTTTTTCTTGTTCTGGAACGAAGTCCCTTAAGATTATCAATGGTGTAGAGACAAAAAATAAACATTTATATATTACATAAATACTTTGACGAGATACCAACCAATACCACTTTAACTCTGCAATAAGGAATAAATATATTTACATTAAAAAAAAAATATAACCATTATTAAATTTCAAAAAATTAACTGTTATATTTATATTAAGATAATAAAATAAAATAATTTTAGACTGGTTTTCATAAAATCCAAATGAAATAGTTTAAAACTTAATACTTAGTGAAGGGGCTAGTTGATCCTAATGCCCTCCTAATTTATTAAAGTCGATGCTCTGAGCTCTTAGCTGATTGGATTGCACTCAGGCAAGCAGAAGATTATTTGCTTATTACCTTCAACGAAGATTCATTTCAGTCACCACAAATATATTTCAAAACCAGTATTAAAAACCAAAGTGGTATGCTAATATATTTTATTTGTTATTTCTCAAATACTTAATCTTTCAGTAATTTGATTTTCTTAAAATCATTTTTTAGCTTTAATGTCTTACAATAATTTCACAATTGATATCATCAAAACATTACCATAGTATAACATGAAAGATAATAAGAAAAAATGTTCTAAAATACAAGCTGTATCTGAACCTCTTTGTTACTGATGCCGGTATGATGGTGATTTTGTTTTTGTTGTATTTTTTATTATTTATTTCTTATGATTCGGGATTATTTTCAGTCAGTTTAGGATTTATATATATTTTTGTGATTACTTAGCTGCCTGATTCACGTGACCAAGTTGCAGACCATGTATAACTTTTCAAATTATTATTGTTTACGCAGTACGGAACTGTTTGTGTCGCCACAGGGTTTCAAAATAAAGAGGAAAAGGAAAAATTTTTTGAGACCTACTTATTTTTTTTAGAAATAAATAGTATAATTCAATTTCTTCGTTGATTCTCCATGATAGCGCCACTGTTGATTATAAAATCAACTAACAGTCTTCTATAAGATTTTTTATCACAAGCTTTTGTTTTAATTTTTACAATGCCTTGATACGTCAATTCGATCAAGATGAATAATTTAAAAAAAGGAAAATAAAACAATAATTATCAAAATCAGTTGTCTCATTAACTTTACCAGTGCTTAGCAGCATAAACTTTGTACAGCTAAACAATTAACTTTACTTTTTTATGAAAAAATAAAATAACTAATCATTTTTCCCTCAGTTTTTATTTCTGCAGTTTTTTTTTATTTATATTTTTCCTTTAGTAAAAATCAACATCCTATTTCAGTTTCCTGTCAAGCTTAAAATTAAAAATATATTTTTTAAAAAGGAATATACTTCATCCAGTTTGCTTAGACCACTAACGACCACAAATCGGGAATTTTTTAGAAACGTGATGAAGAGTAATTTATTTGTAATAAATCGCCCCACAACTGTGACTTCATGTTAAAATGCTAAAATACCCTGCAGATAATAAAATTCAGAAAGACTGCACAGAATCAGCCTAAATATTTTAAATCTGATTTAAAATGCAGTTAAAATAAAATTTACCCCACAAATACATCAAAATATGATCCGCAAATAATAATAGCAACAGTTTTTTTAAAGTAGCAGTAGGTGTTTACAGTGGTTATTTTGTCTGTCTCAATAACTAGGACAATAACAAAAATTATCCGCTAGGAGCCTAAATGGGATATTTAAATAGTATGAATATAATTAGATAAATTATTTTTTCACAAATTATTGCACTTAAAATTGCACAAATATAAATTACAGAAAAATAATAATTAAAAAAAAAGGGATATGCCAAAAAATATATTTAATATTTTATTTTAAAATTAATAAATTGAGTATTTAAATCCGTGTTATTTGTTGTGGATTATACTCGTAAGTGATTTCCTTAATATAATTATGAAGAATTTTAGCTGCGAAACGCCGAAAAAAAAATAAATGAATGAATTACAAAAAATATTTGAGCATCACTACTTCTATAATATTTGAGCATAGTTCTGAAGTTGTAGGATCATGTAGAAGACTTTTGCCTTATAGGTGATATTAGGTACGAGACACAAGAGAGAAACTACGAGACGCAAGTTAAACCAGCGACACATGATCTGACCCAGAGGCTCATCAACCTCCTCCCGAAGGTGTCAGGTGTACCAACAATGTCCTCAGTAATTTACGAGCTAATTCTCCTGTCTCACTTTTATTAGCAGGTGGCAGCCCTTCCAATATACTTCGAGGGTTCTGTACTCCGAACGCGGTCTGTCAGCTATACGAAGATTGAAATTGACAGAAAAAGACAATTTTAGCACCAGAAAACAATGTTTGCTTTTTGTAGAAGGAGAATAACCTGAGCGAGTTATAGAAATCTTTATAGAATTTTTTTACTCTGTTTTTCTCCATTTATTGTAATTTTTTACTCAAATCAAACAAATCAATTCCAACTAGAGGTTTTAAGATTTAAGAGGAAAATTGTGTTCCCTAAATTCATTATTATTCGGCTTACATTTTACATAATTTTTCAGTTCAAAAAGGATTCCAATATAAATTTCGAGATTACGCGAAATATGTATATATATTTCCCTTTAAAAATTTATAGTCTTGGACTGTTATAATTTAAAAGGGAAGCCCTTGACATTGAGTTTAACGCTGTTCATATCGACAAGACATTAAGAGCAAATGGTGCCGACAATGCGATTGTGCCTGATTAATTATGAGCCACTTATTGAGGCACACGTGCAGCGGGATTTCATCCACAAGCCAATTCTGAAGTGTTCCTTTAAGAACTTGATATGTTCTTTAATATAATTTAAACCTCTATTAGATCAGGTTATAAATACTATAATGTTTTCATAACTTATTTTTTTTTATTAGGTACATAAAAAAAGCATATTTAAAAATCTAAAAATAAAATAAAAAGTCGCAAACTGAACAAAAGCTTTATTTTGAGAATAAGTTATTGAAAAATACGTAAAGAACATCTCACATCCATAAAGATAGGGAAATAACTCAGCATGTACAGTATTTAGTTTTTTTAAAAAAAGAATTAAAATTATCTACTTTCTTAGAAATACTATTGTGGATGCTGCTTTTTTACAAATTAAATTGATTATTAAATAGATTTTCTTTCATTCCCAACTCTAATTATCTGTCATATTTATTATATTGTTAAAGAAAATTATTCAAATTTTCAAAATACCTATGGGCCCATTTGAAAAGTTTGAATTAATTTTGTTGTTCAACATTTTTTGTTTTTAAACTAGTTATTTCCTAACATTCGGTGAATTCAAAGCCATAGGTATAATATTTTTCAGCCTCATTCCTTTTTTTTTGCAGTCATTTTAAGTTAGCTTTGCAGCTGAAAACAAGTTTTGGAAAAAAAAAAAAAATATTTTTTAAAAAATATCTCTAACTCTGGTAATTTTGCAGATATCAAAACAGAACAAAAACTAAAATTATGATAATGGAATGTTATACATTTTGGTTCTCGCAACACACCATCTAAGCAGTAAGGTTAAAAATTTCACGAAAATTGACTTCATTTGTCGTGAATATTTTAAACACTTTCCTTACTGCTGATGTGTTGTGAGGACAATAACTGTAGTTTTTATTTTGTTTTGATATCTGCAAAATTACCAGAGTTAGAGATATTTTCCCAAAACTTGTTTTCAGATGCCATATATTTGTTCTCAAAATATGATGAGTAATATGACCAATATATAACTAATTTAGCCCTAATGTTAATGAAGAATGTTAAACATTGATCAGTTGAACATTGGCTGCATATAATCATTAAAATCAGTGGCCTTTCAACCACGTAAGAACTTTTCTTTCTTCTGTTTTTGAAAAAAAAACTCGAGAACTAATTTTTTTTTTCATGAGCGATTGTTCAATTAAAAACAAGTTATTTTACAACAAAGTAAATTATTTGAATTAAACCGAACTTCACTCCCACAGCCTTTAGTGGTCATCTGCCGGAGATTGTTACAAGCAATAATCTCCATGAGATGCAGCCTTTCTAAAAATACTCATTCATGGTATCGTGGTAGTTAGGTTATGAATTTCTAAGCTCATAGGGTGTTGATTGTGGTCGAGGCGGGTGGATCAAGAGGTTGAATGAACGAATCAGAAACCGACAAACTGTATCTGATACCATAATCCTCTTAGCTCCATCTCTTGGCGACGAATTTATCTCTCAACATGGTACACCCCATTTTGTACAACAAGCTTAGTATCCAAATGTTGCTATCTCAAAGGAGGATGAAGAAATCTCGATTCCATTATGACCCGCTCCGTTCAATTAAAACAAAATATTAGCAATGTGATAAACCATTTCATGCCGTAAAAATAATGGATTTCTATGTACATAGCTTGTAAATAATTACCATTATAAGTGACATTACTAGCTATTCGAGAGTTATAATACTGCATGAGTAAACTTTTCCTTACTGTTAGTTTATATCGTCCGTAACTCGATAATATTGACCGTGTAAGGAAGATCAAAATAAATGCCATTATAAAATAACCTGACATTTAGGTTTAATGAAATTTTTATTTGCTTCTTCAGGTCAAAAACTAAAGGCCTGACACGTGGGCTCAAAGTTTAGAAGACTTTATTAAGTTCGGTATGCATAATTCATCACGTGTCAGCCAAGTTTTTTTTCATGCATAATCTAGAACGTAAAGGAGTTCTCATCATTCAAGATTGGAAAGATGTAAAATAGCTTCATAGCATAGTCAAATATTAATAATATATATATATATATATATATATATATATATATATATATATATATATATATTTTTTTTTTTTTTTTTTTTTTTTTTCTCGTCTTTTCTTTACAAGGTAACACCACATAAGGACCGTTTAGAGACGCATTAGAAATACAGACCAAGATTAGAGGCATATGCTCAATACCTTTAAGGCATACTAAATGAATGATAATGATAACAAGTATACATCTTCATTTTATTTTAACAAAATTTAAGTATTAAATTTAAAATAAATAAAAAACAAATAAAAACATACGTAACAAAAAAAACATAACTATATTAAAAAAATAAGAAATTACGCTACCCGTCTTTCGTCAGTAAATCTATATTTTAAATAAATCTTTCTTGAATTTATAAAACAAATTTTGTCCTATTTCAGGCCATTGTACAAATTCCTTTTTTTGCCATCAAAGGTTTTAATATTTTAAATGGTTCTTATACTGGTATACTCATCTTTACTATACGTATGTGCTTCCATTTTGTAACCATATTCTCATCAACAAAAATATCTTCGTTTATCATCAAAGTTACCTATGATTTTGCCGTACATCTTTAGTACTATTAAGATTTTATTAACGACGTTATAGTTTCTTTTTTTGCTACAAATGAAAGTGATCTAACTAGTGTTCTAATTTAAAGAATCGTTACACATTAAATGGCACTACTGCTAATGGAATAGAATACAGGTTCTATCAGTTTTCGTCATATTCGATTATCAGCCGGTTTAAATTTTTCATACCCTTTACATTTTTTTTTTGGCTTTATTTTTATATACATACCTGTCAAATGAATTTTCTGGCTAAAAATTTGATACTGTAGCATGATAGAAAGGAATATCCAGAGACAACTCTTCCCGTCCTGATTATTGTATTTAGTAAATTGTATTTAACTAACGCAACTACTGACTGAACATTGTAACACAACACATTATCTCAAACGCTTCAACAGGATACAATCGAACCTATAAGATGAAGACAGACAAATTTAAAATTTTAAACATTTATTTTATGACTGTAAATTATTTGACAGACAACGATTTCATTTGATAAAAAGTATAATTCTAAAAATGTACAATGGTCTGAACTAGGACAAAATTTGTTTTCTAAATTCAAGAAAGATTTATTTAAAATATAGACTTACTGATCAAAGACGGGCAGCGTAATTTATTATTGGCTTATGTTTTTTTTTCGTTATGTATGTTTTTATTTATTTTAAATTTAATACTTAAATTTTGTTAAAATAAAATGAATATGTATGCTTATTATCATTATCATTCTTATCATTATCATCGCTATTAGACATTCCAGACCGTTGAGGCCTAGCGAGCATAAGATTCAAAAATTAAAAAGTTTCTGTACTACAAACAATATTTAATTGTTTCTCATATTGTAATATAATATTTCACCTTCTTTTAATCGTTGTTAGACAAGAAAAATAAGTATAAAAGTTAAAAAAAAACATTAATTTATATAAAATATTTGAATTGTTTGCTACTAGCATAATATTACTTATTAAAATTTAATTGAAAATTGAATTTTATGTTAAAAAAATATTATCATTAATATATACGAGTAAAAATTTTTTATTTATTATTATACCAATGCAATAATAATTTTATGCACAATTCGGACACATTTTTTTTAGATGTTCTCCAAAAACAGGACTTTTACAACTGTTGATTTTTTCTGTAACTGAAAAATGAGTAGAAGTTCCTTCAGTTATCGTATAAAAATATATTAAACACTTTGTTTCTTAAAATATTTATATTTTCAGTATTAGTAAGGCATGTTTCCGCTCTCACACCAGGAAACCAAATATATATAAGGGTTTTATATCGTACATTAGAACAGATGAAATAACTAGCCATTGAATGGTGGTATTGAAGTGGTTCAAAATCAATTACAATACTAACATAACTTCTCCAGGGAAAGTTGGAGGAAGTCAGCTTCGGAAGTCAAAGGGGAAGCAGGGGGTGGAAAGATTGTTATCGATAGGTCTCTCAGGCTTATCGTGCTACTGTCGGGTTCAAAGCCCTTTACCTATTTACATTTACGTAAAGTATATATCCCATAGAAAAAGTAGTGAAAAAAAATTATGATGAGGAGAAACCGTTATGGAAAGAAGTACTTTTTATGGAAAATTGTCCAATTTAAAAATCCATTAAATTTCTTAAAAAATAAAATTATCGAAATCGGACCATTATAAGCAAAGATGCAGCGTATTGAACATTAGAGCCACGTTTATAAAGTATTATGTGAATGTTTCTAAGGAAACCAGTTTGCTTTTTGTATAACTATGCTATATACTGTATACTATATATACTATACTATATACTATAACTATATATATATATATATATATATATATATATATATATATATATATATATATATATATATATATATACATATATACAACATATATATATATATATATATATACTCATATATGTATAGTTATACGAAAAAGTAAACTGGTTTCCTTAGAAACATTCACATAATACTTTATAAACGTGGCTCTAATGTGGAACTAAGAGTTGTGGAAGTCCTGTTTTTGGAGAACATATAAAAAAAATGTCTCCGCATTGTGCATTAAATTATTATTACATTGGTATAATAATAAATAAAAATTTTTTACTCGTATATATTGATGATAATATTTTTTTTTCGATTTAATTTTAATAAGTAATATTATGCTAGTAGCAAACAATTCAAATATTTTATATAAATTAATGTTTTTTTTAAACTTTTATACTTATTTTTCTTGTCTAACAACGATTAAAAGAAGGTGAAATATTATATTGCAATATGAGAAACAATTAAATATTGTTTGTAGTACAGAAACTTTTTAATTTTTGAATGCTCGCTAGGCCTCAACGGTCTGGAATGTCTAATAGCGACTCAAATTGAGGTTGTTACTTATTGAGAGAGTAAAAGAAATGACTTCAGATAAGTTTCATCAAAACTTTTAGAGCCGTTTTCGGCGCTACAGTCTATAGAAAACAAGTTGTTCGGTTATTGCGCAGCCTTAATCGCGCACAGGATACCTGATATGGCATACAGGAATATATAAGGAGCCGGGACATCACGAAACCAAAAAAAAAAAAAAAAAAAAAATTGGTCAAATAGTTCTAGAGATAAACATTTTACAGGTAGACAGACAGACCAAGGGCCAAAAATTTGTTTTTGGATTCAGTGTGCACTTAAACACATAGATCCCTTGAAAACCGCACATCGAAATCATCCTTCCAGTTTGTAGCGTTAAATGCAAGAGAATAATTCTGTTTATTTATTTTTTTATTGAACGATATACATTACTTTTGTTTTAAATATTTTTCTTACATAGTAACACCCGTTTATCAGATATACAGTCTACATGCCTAAAAGGTATATATATACATATATATATATATTAATCGTAAAAAAAATATTTTTATTTTTTATAATAATAATTAGAGTTATCCCTCCTTCAAGCGAACAAAACGTAGTATATTTTATTAACTTATTGTAAGTTTGTCAAGCAGGTGCATTTTAACAATAAATAAAGTACCCTAACATTTTACACGATCTATCTTAGTCAAGATATTTTAAGTTCAAAAACGAACATCTTTGACTAGCACTGATGAGACAAGACAATTATGTGTTGTTGCAATTCAAACTGAGAATCATACTTAATAACTCACAGGATAATTAAGATTAAAATTTACAAAATACGTTTTACTAAAGACATTCAGTCACAAATTGCAAAATAAAATAGCAATTACCCTTTGTAAGGAGGTGGATATAGCAATTACCAGGAATAAGTTGGTTTCCATAGCTAACACAGTCCTCCCCTTCTTCCGCCAAACTCCCACCGGAGACAATTAGATCTCATGTTAACGGCAATTAAGCACAACTTTGTTGATATATTTCACGCTTCGTTAATTACAGCCTTCAAAGCGCTCTTTCAAGAACCGCAACGTGACATTTAACAGAGAAACGTCTTAGCTCCCTCTTTGTAATTGAAGGAAAACAATTTCCCATTTTATTTTTATAACTCAATCAGAATCTTAATTGTAAAATATTTCCTCTTTGTCTATAAATTTGCCTTTCGCTTGATTACTAGTCATTTTTCATACAAATAGATGTAAAACAGTCCCTGAGTTAGGCTTTAAATTCAGAAGGATATCATCTGTTAGAATTAACTTTATGTTGACTTCTTCGTCCTAATTGGTGACAACTAAAAGGTCAAAATATATGAAATTTTATAAAATTTCCTAAGATGGAAGATACCTTTACGAGAATAGCTATATTTTTCTGAAGGAATCTAATTTCTAGACTGAAAACTTGTCCAATCTGTCAATTCGTCCAACCGTGGCTTTACAAACGCTTCATCGATATACTTTTACTATTAGAAAAGTGAATAACATTAATTAGAGGTTAAATAAGTTAGTTGGGACAGACTTTCATTCAAGAATACATTCAGATTGTGGAATTCAGCCTTTCTGTCAGTTTCTGGCATCAGTAGTTACAGAATCTTCCCATCTAAGTTTTGGACGACCAACTCTCCTAGTTCCATACACTCGCTCACTTAACACCTTCTTTGGAATTTCTTCAGGGTTCATCCTTATTAAGTGACCGGCCCATCGTAATCTGGCTAGTTTAATGACACGCAAAATATCTAAATCTTTGTAAAGGTTCTCTAGCTCGTTATTTGCCCTTCCTCGCCAGGCTTGATTAATACATACTAGTCCGAATATTCTTCGAATAATTTTCCTCTCAAACCTCAGAAGCGACAATTCAATTTTTTTAGTCCTTGTCCACATTTCTGAGCCATAGGTAAGGACTGGGCGGATCAGCGTCTTATAAATTGTAAGTTTTGCTACCCTGGACAGAGCTCTGCTATGGAATCATTTTTGCAGTGAGAAATAGCATCCGTTTGCTGAAAATATGCGTCTGTTTATTTCTTCTTCGATCCTATTTTGTGAGTCCCTATTTCGACATTTTCTTCTTGCTCCTGCTGTTGGTTGGATGTGGTCGTATACTGCATCTTTTCGTTGTTCACTGTGAGTTCCATTCTTGCAGCCGAGACCTCTAGGGCTCCGAATGATGTAGCTACATCTCACCATGTTCTACCCATAAGGTCTTAGTTGTCGGCGTAACCAAGAAGCTGGACAGATCTATTATTCCTTCATTTCTCACAACCTTTTCTAAGGCTATATAAAAACATGGCAAGCCAGGTCATCACCCTGCCTGACACCAGTCTCTGTAGTGAACCCTCTAGACAAATCTCCACCAACTTTTACATAAGAGGTATTGTTCTCCATAGTCATTTTCACTAGTCGAACAATTTATGAGGTACAAATCTTTACTGTTCTCTTTAATAAATTTAGAATGATTATTTATTTGCATTTGTTATTATTTACGTATTAATAAATATTTGACCACTCCTATGTTGGTGAGTCGGGAAAAGCGCAAACGATGTACCAGATGGTAATTCTGAAAGGCAATAGCGAATAAAGAGACTACAAATAGATTTAATATGATTGACCTTACTACCGTTCCGTCGCACAATGGTCACATTTTTTAAGTAAGCAGGCCAAAACTAACTTTCTCGATTTTATTGTTTTAGCTCCGAAATTATTTTAAATTGCAATCTATCTAATTAAATTTTATTATCTGTAATCTTACATAGATTAGTTGACATCCGCTTGATGGTATAGAAGGATCAATCTAATTAGGTTTTTATTGAATTTTTGTGTGTTTTTAGAACTGAAGATGAATGTATAACATTCGAAACTAGTTTTTAATTAAAAAAAAATTAGAGAAGTTGCAAATAATTTATCAACCCCTACTTACATAGATTACCCAAAGTTCGAGATCCCTTCAAAGTGTAGTTTGTTCAACTATCGCCTCATCCCCAGACCTCCAGACTCCAATGATGCTATCATTATTTATCATCTAAAACAATTATTTTCATGCAACGTTATGCATCGCAAAAGTTAAATAAACCATCTGTAATAAAATTAAAAATAACATTTAAAATTTAAAATTTTGATTTTAAACAAGACTGTCGCTGTGTTAATATCACAGCATCACTATGTTTGAAAAACGTTACAATGGCAAACGCAATGTATTAATAGAGCTAGCACTCCATTGTAAATAAACTTAAAAACAGGAGAAGGGAATGAGAAAAATCCCCAATCCCAAGAGCCTACTATCCACTTTCCCCCTCCCCACATTCAAAAACCATCAGGTTTGACTGCGTAATCCTATATACAAATAACATCTAAAATGTAATAATTTTAACAGAAAAAGGACGAGTGAGACTTTGAATTAATTTTTTAGTTTCTTTAAATAATTTATATATATATATATATATATATATATATATATATATATATATATATATATATATCTTTTAATATCGTTCTAAGAAGTCTTAAAATTATATTAAAAAAAATATAAGTTTTCGTTTAACACAAACAGTTATATCTACAAGGGCGGAAAGGGTCATTTGACCGTTAAAGTAACAATTTTTTATATCTTTCAAAAAGTGGTTAGTAAGTATTACGAGAGTTAAAACTGTTGCTTTTAAAACTATAATTGACTCTTTTGTTACGGATTCCGGGACATTGCAAATGTGATTTATGGCCTGCGATGTCTGATGCAATTCCACAAACAGTGCAAAAATTTAAACATGCAAAATTCAGCAAAAATTTGTATGCCGTGCAAAACCATTTATTAAAGAATATTTAATATGATTGCAAGTATAATTATAATTTTATATTATTAGCGTAATTATATATTTATTTGTATGACTATATTTATACTATATTATTTATACTTCGATTTCATGTTATGTAATCTATTTTAAATTAATTATTTTATTATGCAATATTAAAATAATTACACTCTATATATGCATGCCTACATGCGATGACATTGACAAAACAAAATTATTGTCATTGTTGATTATTGTATTCAACTCTGTTTGTTGGGAACAGATTTGAAAGTAAATAAAATATTCATTCTTTAACTCATTCAATTAAAATAAATTTTATTCAACAGATTATTTAAAATTATTTCAACCTTAACTGTCAAAACTCCTCATTTATTATATTTTAGAATGCATATTAATAATAGTAAAAACATATAAAATTGAAATTGAGAATATAGTGTATAAAATAAGGCAGAGGGTCAAATGGCGCGTTTCCATCCCTCTTGCTAGGTAAATTCCACAGTCCTCTTAATTATTCTCATCATCCAAATGTTCTTGTCCCATTATTACTAAGTTTCATTCAGTTAGAAAAGGCAATGATCCCGAGATATCTTCTACTTATTGCTAAAACCTGAGGATACGAAGATTCTGTCCATAATTACAGAAATAACATGCAACTTAGTAGTTTTCTATATTGTTACGCAGCGGCTGAAAAAAATATATATATATTTAGCTATTTTTCGCTTAGAAAAGATAATAAAACCTATGAAACACAAGATGAACGACAATGGAGAATGAAAATCCTTTGTATGTTTGAGATTGGCGCAATCTGTAAAAGGGCGGATTCGGTTTGACATGACTATCGGCCAGCCCGCACCATCTGGGCCCACACACGTCACTGCCACAAGAAGAGGGAAAAAATTGTTAATTCCTGCTCTAGAGGTTTTATTTAGAATTATCAACCTTTATAATAACAATTTATAAAGAAAAATGTAATGCCCGATATTAAAGAAGTTTCTGAATGAAATTATTCAAAATTCAGATTGATGGGTTCTGATTACACCATAACACTATATTAAGTTGATATTATCAAACAAAAATCATCAGCTGATTAAAGAGACAAAAGTTAATTCTGAATTACGGTGAAATAAAGAACAAAATAATTTCATGACAGTTTTTGGTTTTATATTTTTCGTTTCCTTTGTACTTCAATTTTGATTATTATCATAACCATTTTATTTAAATTAAATAACTCAGAACAGTTAAGACTTAAAAATTAAGTTTCATTATCAAAGAAAATGTTACATAGACATTGCTATCATTCTTATTAAGTATAGTTATAGACTAGTGTTGGATAACTAAGTTGCAATATCTCATCTAAGTTACATCATGTGCGGATTAATATGGGATGTCCTTCTGCTAATCAGATGTTCCCTCATAAACCTAAGAGGGGATGAAGTAGATGGAACACTAAGAGTAGGAAAGTGGCGATAGGATAAATAGCTTTTGTCTGAACTTCTTGGAAGAGTCCATTTCGTAAGCTTTGGCAATTCCGGAGAAGACTAATTGGTAACCAGTGATAAGGCGAATCACTTGGTGAGTTACCCAAGAAAACTAACCTAAGAGAGCATTGAGAGCGGCCACACCAGCACCAGATTAAAAGAGACAACTACCGGGTTAGACAACTACCAAGTGAACCTGTCGGTTCTTATATCTAGTGACTGTGCGGTTCGTGGACGATGACTTGAAGAGTCAGATCCTGTGGGATTCTAAGGAGGGACTGATGTGTTCGGCACAAATATTTTCTCAGCACATTAAATATTCCATTAATAATAAAAAATAAAAAAATTATATTATAAGATTTGGGTCTTTTCCGTTTCGAGTACCGCAGTTACTAACCAGTGATTTCTACGATAATGTTTATTATTTTCTATGCTTAATTTTAAACATATGTAATCAACAATTATCCTCGTCACCTGTTTTGTTTACATTACAAAGTTCTAAATTCCGGTAAAATGAATTTCTCTGCACTTTTTACTGATAATACTAATACACTAATACCGAGGATAATTTTATTCGTTATTGTATTGATCAGGGTGTCATTCCTCATAGAAAGCTGTGTCCAATTGGACACTATATGATCTTCTCCATCAAGAGAGTCTGTACTTTGGAGGTAGATTAACATGTTATACCACTATCTAAAGCTTTTTATATTGCATATTTATTTTATGGTTTAACAGTAAAAATAAATGTTTAATTTTGTTGGTCATTGCATACATTATTAATAGCATTGCAACTTTAGCATCATATGTTATACTAGTGATCACATAAATCACCGGTTAGTAACTGCGGTACTCAATACGGAAAAGACCCTAAGATTTAGATATTAATATTTTTATATTTATATTATTTCATTTATAATATTTTTATAATGTATATTATTAAATATTTCCAAATATTTTTTTGAGTTGTGCGCAGTATGTTGGTACTGATTACTGCAACAATAGGTTGCTAATAATCAACAAATATATGGAAGAACTTTTACGTTATATTACATATATAGGAAAGCATTCATGTGGCAAAAACAAAAAGAAATATCCACATCAAGAACTTGATGAACTTGAAATCCTTTGGTCAATAAACGGACATCATCATAAACCCATCATCTTTGCTTTACGTGCATGTTGTAATAAATCGAATTTTAAAGGAGTATTTAGGCCAAGTATTATTTTTCTCTTTAACGTTGACAAAAACATATTTCTGAGTGCACTGTGGAGCCAAACTATAGTAACTAGGTGTAACGGATCTAGAGGTCACTTCAAATAACTACGTAAGCTCACTAGTCTCCAGACACCTAGCAACTAGTCTTCTCTGGTGTAGCCTTAGTCTTAGATTTTAGCGCCGAGAGATGTTAAAATGTACAATAATAAAACTTCAGTTCAGATAATAACTCAATTTGCATATAATAAATTCTATTATATAAATATATATACACATATATTTATTCAGTATTCTAAAATATACAGATATTCTAAGATACCAGTATAATATCGCTCTGAACTATAACAAATAGAAGATAGAAATGAATACATGAAACTGTAATGTGATAACACATTGTTGAAAACATGAATAGAAAACAGAAAGTTGATACTATTCTCTATGCAAACTGGTCATATCTATGAAACCATCTCGGAATATCGAGCTCTTCTGAAAATTGGAATTTTCACCTCACCTTCTTTACATTGTCTTACTGTCTCTCCAAACACCTCCATCCCTCCATTTATTTATTCTGGGTTTAATTCATCCAAGAGTGAAGATTTTAATATAGTATAATCATACAAAAAATGTGGAAATAATTATTTTATCACTTCAAGATTTGATTCATGAATTTAACCTAACATAACGTAAAACTTACATTTCACCAAAACGTTATATCATAGAAATTTAAACTCCTTGGCAAAAACTAACGCCATATTTGAATTCCGGGCACCAAATTCATATGAAATTCATATACCCAGGGATCAAAACTACTGTTGGCCTACAACTTTCTAAATAAAGATATTCACTCTTATGCATTTGTTTCTTGCCTATTACAGGTAGGTCTGCAAAATTTGTTGTTAAATGTAATATATTTAAGCAACTAAATTTTTATTTATATTTTTTTTTTCATATCTCACATGTTCTAAATCAAAATTATATGTATCTATCTAAAATATCTGAAAACAAAAAATATTGTTAAGATAATTTTTTTTTTTTTTTTTTTACAGAAAAAATACTCTTATTTCTGCAGCTTTGAATAATAATAAGCTATATTGTGAATTATGATTACCATCATAATTTAAGACATACCATCATGTCAGAAACAAGTCTAATCGATTCCACGAATGTAGTTCCTAGGAATTATTTTTATTTTAGGTAATCCACGAGACGGTTTAGGAATGTTTAGTTTTCGTTTGGATGAAATGTTTTCTTGAATTGAAATGTTGTTAATTGTAAGGGTACGGATCCAATGTTTGCCTAGATTCCTTTGATTCATGTTCAAGAAATCCTATCGCAAGAATATGAATATCCCATTTTCGATAGGTGGACATGTTAGGGTCGATATTTTTCGTGCTTCAACTTTTTATCAAATTAATAAATCACAAAATACTGTTTGTAAAAATACTTTGTTGCCTTAGACCAAAATATAAAAAAATAAATGGATGGCTACTTTAAACCAGAAACATAAAAAATGCATATTTACATGCTCTTTATTCATTTGTAGTTTAAGTAAATATTTTTAGTTGTTTCTTATGATTGCGCGATAATAGCTTTATAGGCCACATGCCAGCATTATACATATAAATATATATATATATATATATATATATATATATATATATATATATATATGTCACTTAACTTATATATATATATATATATATATATATATATATATATATGTCACTTAACTTATATATATATATATATATATATATATATATATATATATATATATATATATATAAGTTAAGTGACAGCGATTTAAAACAGATAAAAAAAAGAATAAGGTTAAAGAAACAACACGTTCAGAGACAAAATCAAGACTGCTTTATTCCTCTTAGTAATCCTACTTATATACATTTCTTTCTTGTTTACATAAGAGATTTGGTATTAAATACAATAATACTATGCTTCAGACTATAACTCCCCCCCGCCAGTTTACGGACATTCTTCGTAAATTTCTTACATACACAAAAAAAAAAAAATTATAAAACAATTCTCGTTTGTCTTGTCATAAATAAATAAATAAAAAGAGATATATACATACATACAACAACAAAAAAAACTACTTACAGCTATCTGTACCTTAAAAGAACAAAAAGAAACCTCTTGTGGCTTTATAGCCGTTTTAGAACACTTACCGCACTCTCGCGCACTTATGGTCACAAAGCAAAATCATAATAATACTACGAAACAAAACACAAAAAAAAATGTTGAACAATTTGTTATATACAAACTTTATGTAATGAGACGAGGACACTCCAGCTTACAAAGGTGTTTCTATCGCTGGTAGCTTTAATTGTTCGATATGAACTGTTCTACGTTTTAGGGTTTTTTAACAATCTCAATGGTGACAATATTGTGCTCTCTAATTACCACCACCCTGAATGGCCCCTCGTAACGCAGTAACTCTTTACCCCTATTAGTGCCTAGCCTCCTGTACACTATCGTCCCTATTTTCACCTCTCCCATCATATCCCTAAGATTGAGATTGTCTCGAGCGACCCTCTTGCTCTTTTCTTTCTCTATCTTTTCCTGGACTTTCAGCCACAATTTCTTCCGCTCAATAGTGTTATTGACCACTTCCTCCCCGTCCGCTGTCGTGCCCCGATAGTCCCGCCGATGACCGCGAAGCCCGAAAAGTATCTCAAATGGAGAAAAACCCGTTACTGTGTGGATACAATGGTCGTATGCCACAATAGCCTTTGCCATCGCCACGTCCGGTTCTAGCCCCTTATCCGTTTGGTACACTCTCAGGTAGTCGCTTAATATGCTATGTAGCCTTTCAATACTTCCCCTGCTCTTGGGATGACCGGGAGTGTTGAGATGCCACACAACGTCCAACAGCTTCATCTCCGCTCTGATGCTGGCGTTATCGAACTCCCGCCCTCCATTGGATGAGATCCGATCTGGAACTCCATAGAACTGGAACCACAATTTTAGGGCCTCTAACACTGCCTCTGACGATCGTTCCTGAATCTGGTATGTCATCGCTATTTTGCTGAAGAGATCAATCATGGTTACCCACTTATAACCCCTCCAGGTAAAAGTATCAATCTGGAGATCGCTCAGCGGAGTATTGGCGGTGGGTGTCTCCTCCTGTCTTCCTCTTGGTGGGTGTCTGTCGTATTTCGTGCTGAGACAGACTTCGCAACCTCTTATGGTTTCGTCAATCGTTTTTTTCATCCCCCACCAAAAGTACCTTCTTCGCAACACCTGCAATGTTTCGTGCACCCCGCGGTGGTTCGTTTTACCCTGATGATAGGCGAGCGTCACCTCTGTCTTCTGCTCGGCATCCCTGAGCGTTTCTACCATAAATTTACATCGAATGAACATCCTATCCACCACTATTCGCTCGGATCGCCTTATTCGTTTGATCTTTTCCCAAATAGTGTTATCCCCGACATATAGATGATGGGTTTTACCAGGTTTGGATGCATCCTTCAGAGCTCTGCAGATTTGGTCGTCCCTAGCTCCCGGCTGTGACCAAATGATCGTGATGCGACTATTTCCATACCGAGTATACTCGATTTTCATCAACCCTGAGGTCCTGGTTTTCCAGATTATTTGTCGATGCTTGTCGTTGACAATTTCTTCTAATTCTTCCATGTCCGTCGGTCTTTCGTCGCTTGGGTTCTCATCTTCTGAAAGATCCTGTCTGTCGTCCGTCGTGCCATGCTCACCCTCCCCTTCCGGTGTCCACTCTCGCAGAAACTGCCTCACATCCCTGGATGATTCTCCTTCATCTTCTTCTATCACGTTGACCATTAATGCTCGGGACAGCCAATCCGCCACCACATTCTCTTTCCCTGGTTTGTACACGATGTCCATGTTGTACTGGCTTAGGAATTCTTTCCACCGAGTAACCCTCGCGGAGGATTCTTTTAACTTCCCAATCCATTGCAGTGGTCTATGATCCGTATGTACTCGGAATCTTCTCCCGAATACGTAGGGTCTGAAGTAGTCAATGGCCCACACAATCCCCAACAGTTCTCTTTCGAGGGCGCTGTACCTGGTTTCTGTCTCCGTAAGGCGCCTACTGGCGTATGCTACGGGACGTTCCCCCCCTTTTCCGTCTTGAGATAATACCGCCCCCAGCGCGTACTCGCTCGCATCCGTTGTGATGGTAAATAACTTTTCGAAATCAGGGAACGCGAGTATTGGCTCCATCTGTAACTTCTCCATACACTTCCGGATGTTGTCTTCTATCACAGACGTAACTATTATTTTCCGCCCTTTCTTCAGTAGATTATTGAGGGGAACTAAATATTCTGCCATTTCCGGTACGAACCGTCTGTAGTAGTTCAGCGTCCCCAATAACCTCCTAATACCTTTTACGTCCCGGGGCACCGCTATCTTCCGTATGGCCTCAACTTTGTTCGCATCAGGTCTGACTCCCTCTTTTGAAATGGTGTGTCCTAAAAAATTGATTTGCTCCTGACCCAATAGTGACTTCTCCTTGGATAATTTTAGTCCGAATTGTCGCATCCTATTAAATACGCTTTGCAAATGTTTTATGTGCTCGCTTTCGGTTTTACTAAAAACTAAGAGATCATCCATATAGATCTGGCACACCGCTTCATCTATACCCCTTAAGAACTCATCCATGAGGCGCTGGAACGTAATGGGAGCGTTTTTTAATCCGAACGGCATCCTAGTGAATTCATAGTGACCTCTTTCAAACGTGAATGCCGTCTTGGGTTGATCCGTCGGATGCATTTTTATTTGGTGGTATCCCGCCTTTAAATCCAATGTACTGAATATAGTTGCCCCGCTTAGCCTGTCTAAAATGTCTTCGAATCGGGGAATCGGGTATTTCTCATCGATAGTGTTCTCATTTAGTTTTCGGTAATCTATCACTACCCTGTATTTTTCCTCGCCCGGTGCGCTCTTTTTCCGCACTGCCCTCAACGGACTGTTATAGGAGGATGTGCTATCTATAATTATTCCCTGTTTCTTTAGACTCTCTATCTCTTCCCGGATATGGTGACGTAACGCTTGTGGATATCTCCTTTCCTTGACGTAGGTCACTCTTTCTTGTTTTAGTGGGATTTCATGCACTGTCTTTCCCGTTGCTCCCAGTATGTCGCCCTCCCTGAAGAAGACATCCCCGTATTCTGTTTTCACCGTTTGTCTCCAGTCTTCCGTTCAATTTATCGCGCCTGCCCGTGCCTTCTGGTCCCTTGTGAGGCTTTGACATTCAAACCTTTCTCCTCCTATCCTCACGTTCCATTTTCCCTTACTATTCTTAATCCTCGCGCCTACCTTTCCTAACAGGTCACTCCCTATAATGACCTGGTAGTCTCGCGGCATACCCCCTACAATATGTACTCTTAAATTAGATCCCCTAGATCCCCATCTATCTAACCCTATCTCTGCTTCCCCCTCTACTTCACATGGGCACCCAGGGTGATTAATTTACAGCAACATACCTGGATCTGGAGTGTCCTCTCTCCGCCATTCAACTTTTCTAGCGCTTCCCGGCACATGATGCTGTTGGAGCTCCCGGTGTCAACCAGACATCTTACTCCGCCCTCCACTTTGATTATAGGCAGACCGCTGTGCTTTCCTCTCACGTTGTAACTTACCAACCTGCGGTCGCCTCTCTGCCGCCACTCCCCTCAGACATCCTCTCGGTGCTTTCTTCCTCCCGAAACTCGCCTCCAACTGCTCCTCCCGCTCCTCTGTCCGCTTTTCTTGTCCGGATCGTCTATTTCGTCTTCTGATTCAGAATTCTCGGATGTTCCAGTTGAATCAGCTGATGATCCGCTGAGTCTCCGTGAGATACTTCTCCTCCGAACCCTTTGGGCGTTTACCTCCATTGGTTCCGGCTGTGCTGTCTCTCTCCTCCTGTAGATGTAGGGGCACTGCCTGGCGATGTGCCCTTCGGTTCTGCACTCGAAACATCTTGTGCGTGGGCATTGCGCTACTAGGTGTCCTGTTCTCCCACAACCGTGACACTTCCGATCTTCTTTCCTACCGCCGTTCCTTGGTCTTGATGGGCCTGGTCTTCTTTCCCCCAGTGCGGCCCTCTCTCTTCCACTATCTCCAAACTCTCTCTTCTTCCAGTTGGTCTGTGCAGTTCTGGGTCGTCTATATACCATTCTGCTCCACCCGGTCTCTTCGACTTCCATCCGGGCTTCCTCATCTCTCGCGCTCATATCTACCATTTCTTGAGCGCATTCAACGAAGGTCCGCTCTCTAGGTAGGCCTTCTTTCTTCCCTGTCTCTTTGGCCAGTTGCACCTTAAGTATCGTCGACAGGAAGGCCATCCTGGCTTTTACTTCTTCCACACTCCATGTCTCCCGCATTTTCTCTGTAATCCTATTGTACCGGGCTAAGAGTGTCCCTGCATATTGCCCGCTCGACTGTCGTGGCTGTTTGATTTCGCGGAACATTTGGAAGATGTCTTCTTCCGGAGTCCACCTGCCTCCTCCGAACGCCTTCTTTAACCTCTCTTTAACTATCGTCCACGGTGTTTCTTCGTCTACCTGGATCTGATTCAAGATACTTCTTTTTATCCTGCATATTAGGGCTGCCTTCAACGCCTCTGCGTCTTCACGGCCCAACAGGTTTTCCGATGCCTTCGCCTCTATTCTCGTTATTAAGCGATCTCCTCCTTTTAAAAAATGATTAAGCTCACCTGTTTCTCCGGCGAATCTCTCCAGGTCCGATACCGCCTTCCTCAGGTCCTGTGACGTCGCTGTTTTAATTTTCAGCCACTCTAGTGCGTTCGCATGCGCTGCCGCCAAGGTGGTCTCCGGTAGAGGTGGGATCTCCGGCATTGGTGGAACATTCGCTTGTATATTTAACACTGGTGGCCTCAGTATTTCATTGTTCGCCATATCTTCACTCTTTCTCAATCACGCTGTCTAATCACGCAACCGAAATTCAAAAAAAAAAAAAAAAAAAAAATCGGGTTTCGAAAAGTTTAAGCTCCGACCGTACTTCGTCCCGGGTTTCGGCACCAGTTAAGTGACAGCGAGTTAAAACAGATAAAAAAAAGAATAAGGTTAAAGAAACAACACGTTCAGAGACAAAATCAAGACTGCTTTATTCCTCTTAGTAATCCTACTTATATACATTTCGTTCTTGTTTACATAAGAGATTTGGTATTAAATACAATAATACTATGCTTCAGACTATAACTTATATATATGTATATATATATATATATATATATATATATATATATATATATATATATATATAGGTATAGATATCGGCAGATCACAGATCTCTCCCCTATAAATTCAAGAATGTTTTGAATACCAGAATGAAATTTAGTTCGATTGCTGAAGTAAATTTAAGGCATATTGTGTCTATTTTACAGAGCCGATTACAATTTTTACCAGTTTTTTTTTTAGAGACAAAAAAAATATTATTACTATAATTTATTTTGTTTGCGTTCATTAGGTTAAATAATACAGATAAAGTAAATGCAATAAATTCAACATATTTACGCAGTCGCAAATTGCAAATCTGGATATCTTCTTTAAGTATTTTCGTATTTTTAGTGCCTTACCCGCAGCCTGACCATATATTAAAAATTTATGAAAAGTTGTCGATCCGATAAAACATGTAGAAGGTATCCCATCGGACCAGTGAGGGTAATCAATGTTTTTTTCAAAGAAAAAAATAAAACATGTCAATAAGAACGCAAACGATGATTGACCTACGGATGTTATCACTAGGGAATGAACTAATTGATGCATCATTTTAAAGTTTATTTAAGAGCAAATAATTTATATTGACAGATTTTCCCTATAAGTTATTCTAATTCTCTTAATTAATGTTTTTCATACATTATAAAAAAAATACATGATAATTATTAGAAATGTTCTAATTTAGAAAATAATTTTCCCTTTATTGGTTAATTATGTAATTATCACCAAGCAAGAAGTGGAGTCAGAGCAGAAATAAATAACTGAGTAATGGAACAGCTCCAGGCCCAGAGAAAGGAAATGATATAACACAAGAAATGAAATTAGGATATCTCACCCATATGTTCAAAAAAGGAGATGGAGGAGTTTGCGGTAATTCCAGAGGTATCTGAGTGACAAATCCAATTATGAAGCTGCTGAGAAAAATATTAAAAAATAAAATAGAGGCAGCATTGTACAAGCTGAAGAGTAATCTGGGTTTTCAGCGGTAAAATCTTGTATTGACCATATTTTCACACTCCGGCGATTGTTGGAAAAGTACGAATATTCGCGAAAGCAAGGAGATTGGATATTTATAGAGGCGGAAAAGGCGTATAAGAGCGTACCCCGGAAACTGCCATGAAAATCTCTGGAATTAGGTGGATGGAGAATGGCATTGTAAAAAATACAAAAGAATAATAAGTGCCAAATACAAATTTGGAAGCTAACTATCAGAAGATTTTCAGAGTATCAAGGCTATCTTCGAGGATATAGACATCTTAGATGTTCACATAAAATGGAGGAATTCGGCTGATGGAAACTTCATAGTGAAAAAATCCCCAAAAAATTAAAATAACTTTACTTATTTGTTATTTTTTCTCACCTAGAGTGCACCTTTATTAAATATTAAATTTAATTTACTCTGAAAGGAAAATAAATAATTAAAATGAAAGAAAGAAAGCGTTGTGACAGAGTATTCAATTTCTAAAATGTATTAAGATGGATAGAAATAGCTGCGAGGCCCCCTCCTCTCCAGCCTGGAATATATTAAAAATACATTTTCAGAAAGGCTAGAAAACAGTCTCTATCTTCATTATTCCTCACGGCTCAACATGTTTAGAATATTACAAACTTTCTATTTTAAAATTCATATCCACTTTAAACTTTGCAGATTTAATAGGATAAACTGTATTAAAGACTGAGAAATTGCATACCAAATCAAATCCTCTTAGCTAACACCCTCATTTATAAACTGTGCTAACTAGAGACCGGATTCTCGTGAATTTGCTTTTTTTTTCGGTTGTTTGAAATCTATCGGGGGCAAGTTATTTACACGAATTAAGTCATCCAGATTAACATATGAAATTTTTATTTTGCACGAAATTGCACATTTTAAACAATTTTGGATAAACTGCACTTTTTATGTTTTTACTGTATTAAATTGCACATTTAGCCATAATTAAAAAAAATATTGGCAAATTGCTTGAAAACATATGCATTGAACCAAAATTATATAGGGCAGATTTACGAAGTAATACGTAACTGTTTATAACAAATATAATATGATTCAATTTTATGGAAAATTCTTGAGAACTGATACTGAAAATTGAAGAATCGTGGAAAGCCAGTTAATCCTTACCAATTCAATTACTTCCTTTTATGTTCTACAGTGCTATACTCAGTCTATAGTTGACAGAATAACTATGCGTACACACAGTTTTCGGACAAAAATATGTTTAATAATTTATTGAAAGTAAATTAATTACTGGATATGATAACAACCCCGCAAAACTTAATTAAAAATAAATATCGGAAATCGGTCGAGCAAAAGGTTATTGATGCTGTAACATAGTTAGTTATCTGCTTATGGTTTTCATCTAATGAATTATATCTTATTCAAATATACACCCAAAATGGGAAAAATCATCAGAATTGAAAAACAATCCACCAAAATGTATTGTAAATCCAAAGAGTTAAATTCTTCCGGCAAATATAAATGGTTCAACTTTTTCGACAAGGATTGAGTTATCGATATATCGGCAGAAATTTGGGATTGTCTCACTTCACCATGCGATACATTATTAAAAAATTTATCAGTTGGCAATAAAACACACATAGGCAGAAAATGCGTTGCCATAGTGCGTGAATCACTTATGATCGTGCGAAAAGTATCAAAAAAAAACCATAATAAGAGCTCATGAAGTTTTCACATTTTACATAGCAATGCTCCAAACTACCTAATTTATTTTTTTTAAAATAGTAATTTATGAAAGAAAAGATGAAAGATTTTTCGCTGCACGTTTTACAATTTTTTTATTGCATGAAATCCGGGCTCTAGTGATGAGCTTCCTTTATGATATTCCATTCAAGATGTTTCTTTGTATTACTTCAATGAATATTCGTGATACAAGTACATGCCGAAAACCATTTTTCAGCTCAGTTTTAGTAAATATTATTAGTATTTTTACATTTGTTCATTTCATCAGTTAAACCCATTTACGGCCACTGATGCGTATACGCAACATTAATTTAACTTTTTTTTTTCAATAAATTTGAATATTTTTCTTTTTTTTATTACAACAGATATTAATTTAAGGTTGATAATTAATAAAAATAATTTTGTTTGAATTTTCTTTGTTTTTTTTATTTAAAAAAATTGCGAATTTGGTTATTTTTCAACACTAATGAGTAGTCAGATTTAAATTTAAATTTCAGTCAATTAAAGGCTGTTGTAATTAAATCATTTGGATTCCTTGTTTGTAACATTGTCTTTTATTATTTTTGTAATACAATTTTTGTATAGAATCAATTATTGTTTTTACAATAGCCGGTATACTTTAACGCTACGTTGACCATTCATAAGGAAGTTTTTCTAATGAAGTCAGGCTCATGCCCGTTCATTTTTTCCGCTTATCATTTGTTTATTTTTCTAACAATCAGTTGGATTATATTGTGTTGTATTGTATAAAGTGACAAAATTTCCAAATTGAGATCAGTTATTGGAATAGTGAATTTTCTAAAACTAGGTTTTTTTTTTTCTAATAATATATCTAAAGATGAACAGACGTAGGTACCTTATTTATTAAAGATATTTTTTTATAGACAATTTTTTTGTCATCGTATTCACTACTGCAAGAACTTAAAAAAAAATTGGTTGAACAGAGGCGGATCCAATAGGGGAGGGCGAAGGTAGCGACCGGTCAGGGCCCCATACCCATGGGGGGTCCTGTGCCATATAAAAATTAAATAAATGATTAATACATTATAGACAAATTTATAGTTTTGGGGACCCCGAGCTCTTCTTTTACTCATGGAGGGTACTCCATACCTACCAAATCCCCTGACGGTCCTCTGCCATAACCAAAGGAGCCTCCGAAATATCGTATTCAGAGTCCTGCATAGTCTAGATCAACTACTGGGTGTGAACAATGTAATGCTAAATTACACCCTCATTTCGTTAAAACATACTATCAATAAATAACTAAAATTTTATTTACGATTTCTTTTACACTTTATATAAAAAATAAAATAAAATCTTGAAACAGCGTCACTTCATGTCATGGATAAATATGTAACTCTTCCTATATTTAAAAAAAAAAAGTATATGACAACTTACTGTCCAACGTTGTGTGAGCGCTAGATTCTGTACTGCTATTGTGGCTGAACAAAAAAAAAAAAATGTTTTGTATCATTTTTTTAATTAAACTACTTTAAAAACTGGTCTATGAAAAAAAAAAATCAAAACTTTAAACTGATTTTAGGCTTGGCCGTAAATGGGTTGATCTTGTCTCTTTTGTAAAATAATGTACAGAAATATAAAAGTGGAGCATTATTTTTAATATTGGCAACTTAATTGTAATTTTACAGCTGACTCATGTGGTCTGCACCTTTCTAAGGAAACATATTTGCCACAAGAATGCGAATAAACAAAATATTTAGGAAATAATAAATGATTAATTCTTCTGTCGGCCAGAGTATACAAAAGCAGTCATAGGCATCTGCCAAGTATCACTCGTAGATGACCGAAATGAAGCAGTTTGAGAAAACTCCTAGACACGAGACATTAGACCCGTTTGTGATTGTTTATTATCCGCACCACATTAACTATTGTCAATTGAATTTAGAATTGCAGAAACCCCACTTATCCGTATTTATGGAATTTAGCATGAGACATTTCTGTAATTCACTATTAGATTTCGTTTTGAAAAAAGAGTAAGAAGTGAATTACAAGACAAATACAAACAGTAGAATCTCGATAATTCATAACCCAGAAATTTGTATATCTCGATAATTCTTATGGAATCTCTCTTCTCTTGAAAATCTGGCATCTAATTAGCACTTAAAATTTAATTATCTGATGTTTTAGTAATTGTTGCCAAAGTTTTAAAACCTCTTACAAAATGGATTGCTGAAGGATGGGTTAGTTGATTATTACAAAGAATAGAAAAATAATGTATACTGACGGGTGAAACATTGTATAATTTTGGTATTTCTTTTTTAATGGGGTTTAACTTCCTTTCCTATCTTTTTAAGGCAAACAGAACGGGTTATCCTGCAGGTTATCAACCTATTCTAGCTAGAATGGGAAGGTCGAGATTCATTACGTGACTAAGGTGACGTCTAAACACTCTCGGCCATTACGGTCTCAATTTTGGTAGCTGTAAAGATTCAATTCTGGTCTCTGTCGTTTCAGTGATGCGATGGAGCAGATGGGAACCATTGTTCTTGCCGTATCATAGTTGAATAGATCCGTACCTTTTAAGTTACGGAGACTTTGCGATCTGACTTTCACTGAAAAGCTGGAATGTCTATCGAAATGAATCCCGAGATTTATTAACTTACTAACGTTTATGAGTCTTAAGCCAGCCAGAAGTTTCTCTTTTGAACTAATGCTGCTGGTCTTATTCTTGTGAGTTTCGGCGGGAGTTAAATATTCGGCGGGAAGAGGTACTACTTTGGGCCTATAGAGGTCGCTGCAGCTATTCATCTGAGCCGGGTTTATTCAGGCCTTGATGAGCCCTAACAAGTCAACAATAGAAGGGATCAGTCTTACTAAAGCGAAATTACTAACTCTGTCATCTCCGACCCGCCTCAATGGCTGGACTTTAATTCTAAATTCTCACTAAATATTATAGCAATTAATGCAAATGTATTATTTTAATTACTTTCATTAGCAGTTTTCTACATTTGTATTTTTTAAGTGAACCATGAAAAGAAAATTGATTTTCCGTTTATAAAAATGTAAGGCGCAACAAAATAGCAAATCAAACATTAAACCTTTATGCCATGAAAAACTAATATTAATTAAGTCAGGATTCGACTTAAAATGCAGGTTTGCTTGTGATATGAACTGAAACTATGTCAGAAAATGACAAACAAATGCATACTAAGACCTATATATATATATATATATATATATATATATATATATATATATATATATATATATATATATATATATATATATATATAAAGAGGATACTAGGATTACTTGTATTGATTACTTGAGAACTATTTACTTTTATATTTTTTTAAATGGAATTTTTCTAATTATAACAACGGAAAGAGTCACTCCTGTTAGCAGCATTATTCCTACATATTATATGTATTTGAGAATTTAAATATGATCTAAAGAAGAAGAAAAAATAATATTTTATTGATAAGTCGTCAATGGTACAAGACCATGATGTATCATTGATCATAACCCTAATGCACCTGGGACCATTAACATTTGGCGCCTATAAGGTATTTTAAATGTATTAAAAATATTTTTTTTTTTACAGATGTTAGTATTTTATTGTTTCATTACAACAAGAAATAAATTTGCATTAATGTATATGCTAATTTTTCATTTGTATACATATAAACAAGAAGTTACAATATGAACTTCCATTAGTGGTTTTCAGTTTTACCACTAGATCTTACCACAATATCTTCCGCTACAACATCAAATATTTCTTTGGTTTCTTTCACGAATTTGCTGCCATTTCCAATTTGTTTTTAGAATGTAATATAGTATTCAAAATGATGTTGATATATGAATTTTTCCTACGTTTTTCCCTCTTGAAATGCCGATTTTTCCAAATTCATATATTCTTGTTTTTTATTTATTTCCTGGTATATTTTGTCCGAGAAGTCTGAGACACCATCTTCATCTGCTGAAACCAAATCTACGTCTTCGATTTCAAATTCACCTTCAAAATCCAATTTTTTAACGGAACTCCCTTTTTTATTCTTATGTTAGCAAATTTGTTTTAACATTAAAACAAAGCAAATTTGTTAAATTCAACATTAAAAAGCATACAAGCTTCTATTTTAAGTATTCTCTTCTCATGGGGTCCTTCAATTACTTTTTTCATTGACTCAGAACCAAAATAATTTTTTTTCTTTCCGCTCTTAATCCGTAGCATAATGAATATCATGAACCTATGATCATTGATTAGTGATACAGGAAGTTGTTTTAGATGCATGATCGTTTTTTTTCCAAATAGAACCCCATAATCATTCTAGAAAATGTTTAAAAATGTTCGGTTGTGGCAAACAGATTACTCATAAATAAGCAGTGATCGAGGTTGAACGTGATTTAAAACACGAAATACAATCTTCAAGTTATAAACAAATAAACAGAAAAACCAAAAGTTATAACTTTTTAAGTTAAAAAAAAAGTATTTCTATTTTACTCAAAAAACACCACTTTCCCGCCTGCTTGCACTCTGTTGGGTAAACTATGTCTTGGCACAGTTTTATCGCGTAAATTGCAGCCCTTATAAAAAAACTGAAGGTTGGTGATATAAATATATATATATATAAGTTATGAGTGATGGTAGGATAGTATTACTTCTAATACCATGAATACCAAACATAAACATTGTAGAGGGTATATAAGTAGGATTATGAGAGAGAATAAATCAGTATGTTTTCAGAAGTTGAACCGTGAGTTTTATTTTAAACCTTTTCATTCTTTTTTTTTATTCTTTTTGTGTCACATCGCTTAACTGGTGCCGAAACCCGGGATCAAGAAAAAGGAAGTACTGTGGTAAAATAATTTTTTTTTTTGCATTGGTTAATTTTGACCACTGAAAAACAATGCCGGAACCTGGACTAAGCGATATCCTGAGACCGGCGTTGCTCACGGTGGAATCTCAACCACAACCAACACCTCAACCACCGCCACAACCACAGGGGCCAGCAAACCCTGATTTTTCAATCCCGCCGACGTCTACACTAGCGTTGGCGCGTGCAGACATTGCGGCAAGAGAGGCGAATCTTCTAGAACGCATGAAATTACAAAAAAGTAACGCACGCGATTTAAGGAGAGAAATTAGTGAGTTGGAGAGGTTCGACGGAGAAGTCGGGGAGCTGAACCACTTCCTGAAAGGAGGGGACAGGATCATGTACTATATCCAGGTCCAGGCCGAGGCGAAGGATATTGAAGAATTAGATGCCGCCAGGCTAAGGGCAGCCTTAGTGTGTCGAGTTAGAAGAAGTATCCTCAACTTGATTCAGGCAGATGAAGAGACACCCTGGCATGCAGTCAAAGAAAGGTTAAAAAAGGCATTTGGGGGAGGTCGATGGGCCCCAGAAGAAGACATGCTCCACATGTTCAGGGAGTTCCGCAAACAGGGACAATCACATGGACAATATGCGGCAGTATTATTGGCGCGGTACAATAAAATTACCGAAAAATTGCGCGAAATAATGGAAACCGAACAAGTAGAGGCGAGAATGGATTTCCTGTCCAGGATACTGAAAGTTCAGTTAGCCAGAGAGACCGGGAGAAAGGATGGACTGCCAAGGGACAAAACATTCCTGGAGTGTGCGCAGGAGATAGTGGACTCGAGCGCAAGAGAAGAGGAGTCGAGGTATAGTGAGTTAGCGGAGACGGGCTGGAGCAGGGTCACTTACCGTCGGCCGGAAGTTAGTCGGAACCGTCCGAGATGGGACATGGGAAAAAGAAGAGATCCCGAAGGATATAAAAAGGAGAGACCGGCAGCACGAGATAGACGACCGGGAACAGAGAGGAGAAGTGGTAAAAGAGAGGAGCGGAAGTGCCACGGATGTGGAAAATCAGGACACCTAGTGGCCGAATGTCCCCGCACCAGGTGCTTTGAATGTGGAGGAGAAGGGCACATGGTCCGGCAATGCCCGTATTTATACAGGAGGAGCCAACTACCGAAACCTGAACCCATGGAGGTAAATACGCAAAAGCTACGGAGAGGGTCGGGAGCAGCGAGGAGGAGCGATTCATCCAGCGAGGAGACGGAAATATCTGGAACGTCGGAGACGGAAGGTGAAGAACCAGGGAGTAGTAGAGGCGAACGAGTTAGGAGCCGAAAAGGTGCTCAGAGGCGGTCCGGAGCGGGGAGTAGCAGGACAGCGGCTTACTGAGGGGAGTGTCCGCAGAGAGGCGACCGCACCATAAGACAGGTATGTAATAACATTGTTAATGAGAAGTGCGGGTTGCCGATTATTGAGGTGAGGGGAGTGAAGTGTTTGATAGATACGGGAAGTTCAAATACTATACTAACCAGGGAGGCGATAAAAAAGATGTATAGGAAGGAGAGGGCACTCCAGACACGCGAATGCGGGTGTAAATTGATCACTCTGGGTGGCCCATGCGAGGTAGATGGGGAAGTGGAGTTAGGTACCAGGAGATGGGCCGGTAAGAAGGGGGTCCTAAAAGTTCATATTGTAAAGAGTATGAGCCGCGAATACCAGGCGATTGTAGGGTGTGATTTACTGGGGCGGTTCGGAGCAAGCGTGAAACACAAACGGGGAGGCTGGGACATTCGAATTGGGGAAAAAACTTACAGATGCATAGGGACATTAAAGGGAACAGAGGCGAGAATAGGGGTCATAAACAGGGTAACAGATTGGAGAGAGATGGTGAAGAAGGAATTTTCGGATATATTTTTCCGAGAAGGGGAGATATTAGGGGTAACAGGGAAAACAGTTCACGAAATCCCGCTAAAGAATGAAAGAATTTCATATGTGAAGGAGAGGCGTTACCCGCAAGCTCTACGCCGTCATATTAGGGAGGAACTGGAGAACTTAAAGTGGCAGGGGATCATTATCGACAGCACCTCACCATATAACAGTCCTCTGTGGGCGGTGAAGAAGAAGTCAGTGGCGGGAGAGGAGAAATATAGGGTGGTCATCGACTACCGGAAGCTGAACGAAAATACAGTCGATGAGAAGTACCCCATCCCGCGCTTCGAGGATATTTTAGATCGGTTGAGTGGAGCGAGAATATTTAGTACCCTCGATCTCAAAGCCGGTTACCACCAAATCAGGATGCATCCCCGGGACCAACCAAAGACGGCCTTTACGTTCGAGAGAGGGCACTACGAATTCACTAGAATGCCGTTCGGGTTGAAGAATGCCCCAATCACATTCCAGAGGCTCATGGATGAATTCCTGAGGGGAATCGATGAGTCTATGTGTCAAATATACATGGACGATCTTCTAGTTTTTAGTAGATCGGAGGAAGATCACATCGAACATTTGCGGATAGTGTCTGACAGGGTGCGCCGATTCGGTCTGAAACTATCGGAGGAAAAGTCTCTACTAGGGCAAGGACAAATCAATTTTTTAGGCCACACTCTCTCCAAAGAAGGAGTTAGACCGGAAGCATCAAAAGTGGATGCCATTAAGAGGATGCAGGTTCCTAAGGATGTAAAAGGGATTCGGAGACTACTGGGGACGTTAAATTATTATCGTAGGTTCGTTCCGGACATGGCGGAGCGCCTTGTCCCTATTAACAACCTGCTCAAAAAGGGAGCTCAACTCGTAGTAACGCCGGTCATGGAAAATAACATCCGGAAATGCATGGAAAGTCTACAAGCAGAACCCGTGCTTGCATTCCCCAACTTCCAGAAGCCTTTCGCACTAACGACGGATGCAAGCGAATACGCTTTGGGAGCAGTGCTGTCACAAGGCGAGGATGAGTGCGAGCACCCGATAGCCTATGCCAGCAGACGTCTGACTGACGCAGAAACAAGGTACAGCGCCCTGGAAAGAGAACTCCTTGCCATTGTATGGGCAATAGAACATTTCCGGCCATATATCTTCGGACGGAAGTTCCGCGTACATACAGACCATCGGCCACTTCAATGGGTGGGAAAACTTAAAGAAACGTCAGCAAGAGTGTCCAGGTGGAAGGAGTTTTTGGCACAGTATAATATGGAAGTTATATATAAGCCCGGAAAGGAAAATGTAGTGGCCGACTGGTTGTCGCGCGCAATCACAGTGAACGCCGTGGAAGAAGTAGGGGAGTCGTCGAGAGACGTGCGTCAATTCCTCAGCGAATGGACACCGGAGAGAGAAGGGGAGGATGTAATGGCGACACATGATACACCATCGGATGAGAGTTCGACAGCAGACAGGCCCGACAATATGGAGGAAATAGATGACATTATTAACGACAAGAGGCGTCAGGTCATCTGGAAGACACGAACATCGGGACTGTTAAAGATCGATTTCGCGAAGTACGGAGCAACTAATGTTACTACAATCTGGTCGCAACCTGGGATCGGGGATGACCAAATCTGTATGGTCCTAAGAGATGCATCAAAGCCGGGAAAAATGCATCATATCTACGTGGGGAACGCCACCATTTGGGAGAAGATCCAACGGGTATGGAGGTCGGAAAGGATCGGGGTAGACCGCAGTTTCATTCGCTGCAAGCGGATGGTTGAGACAATCCGAGAGGACGAACGCCAAAAAGAAGTGACCTTAGCACACCACCAAGGAAAAACAAACCACCGCGGGATCTCGGAAACGTTGGTAGCATTACGACGAAGATACTTCTGGTGGGGCATGAAAAAGACAGTTAGCGAGATCATCGGGACCTGTGAAGTGTGCTTACGCACAAAATATGATCGACACCCACCAAAAGCTATACAGGAAGAAACACCTACGGCAGAAACACCCCTCATGGATGTCCAGATCGACACATTCACTTGGAGAGGATACAAATGGGTGACGATGGTGGACCTATTCAGCAAAGCCGCAATGGCATACCAAGTGCAGGAAAGATCAGCAGACGCGGTACTAGGAGCATTGCAGCGATGGTTCGAGTTTTACGGGGTCCCAGAAAGAATTTCTTCGGACGGCGGTCGAGAGTTCGACAACGCAGCCATTCGGGAAGAGATGCGCACCCTAGATGTAATATGGCACCTCAACACGCCGGGACACCCCAAAAGCAGAGGATGCATCGAGCGCCTGCATAGTACCCTAAGCGAGCATCTGCGGGTATACCAAGGAGAGAAGGGGCTGGAACCGGACATTGCCATGGCCAAGGCCATTGTCGCGTATAATCATTCCATCCATGCGACCACGGGATTCTCACCGGTTGAAATACTCTTTGGTCTGAGGGAGCATAGGAGAGATTTTAGAGGGATGACGGAGAACGAGCGGCAGATGGTGGCAAACCACATGGAAATGAGAACTCTCTGGAAAAAGGTCCGAAACAAGTTACGAGCCGAGAAAAGCAAGAGGGTAACGCGGGAGAATTTGTCGATGCGGGACGTGATGGGGGGAGTGAAAATCGGAACAATCGTATACCGAAAAATTGGGTCGAACAGAGGGAAAGAGCTATCGCGATATGAAGGACCATTCAGGGTGATCGTTATTCGAGAGCATAACGTGGTTACGATTGAGGGTGTTGCCAAACCGCACAAGCGGAGGACAGTCCATATTGAACAATTAAAGATACCAGCACCGGAGTCGCCGGTAGGGTAATTTACTGGAGTATCCTCCCTTGGGAACATTTTGTTTTACATTTTGCAATTTTGTTAATGATAGACGTAATAATTTTTTTTTGTACATGGATTATTATATTTCTTTTCTAATTTATGTATAAGTATGAGGACATTAGGTCGATTTTATGTCTTTATTGCTTTATTAATATTACTATTATTGTATATATATATATATATATCGTAGTGATGGATAAGATTTTTTTTTTGTACATAATCATTGTAATTTTCAAAGTTGCGAGTGTTTATTTTCTGTTATTGTGGTAGCTTATAAGATTTTTTTTTTAAGTTGTTACTCTTTATTTCTGTTATTATGTTAGTTTATAAGATTTTTCTTTTTCTTTCTTTCTTCTTTATGTAAGAGTTTCCGAGGACTGTTCGGAAACTGGCAGGGGGGAGTTATGAGTGATGGTAGGATAGTATTACTTCTAATACCATGAATACCAAACATAAACATTGTAGAGGGTATATAAGTAGGATTATGAGAGAGAATAAATCAGTATGTTTTCAGAAGTTGAACCGTGAGTTTTATTTTAAACCTTTTCATTCTTTTTTTTTATTCTTTTTGTGTCACATCGCTTAACTTATATATATATATATATATATATATATATATATATATATATATATATATATATATATATATATATATATATATATAAGTTAATTTATTTTTAGAATTTCGTTTTTTCTCTCACGTGTTCTGTGTTATCAACAGAAGTGATAAATTTCAATACCTAGATAGTTTCATAAACGGGAAGACACCCTCCCTGCTTTTAGTTAATGAAGAGAAATTTAATAAAAACTTCAAAGTTAATTAATATCAATTTCATGAGCCCTGAAATAAAAACTTTCTTCTGAAGGTACGCGAGAAAATGAGATGCAATTTTAACTAATTAAAATCATTTTCGGAGAAAAATTGTACTATAAACTAGGAGGAACTAGGTTACTCTTTACGATACTTCTTTGGGTTTAATTTATTTTCTGGGACGCCTCTGGGATTTCTTGAATCTTCAAGAAGTTACTCATGAGCAAATAATATTTACTTTAAAATTTTAAAATGAATTCATAAAATATTAAATATAACATTTAATAAAATACTCATATATTTATACTAGATTGAAAGAGTAGATACACGAGCACTGACACGCATAGCTAAATCATTGAAGAATTATGCCATTCTTGTATTTTTCACCATCCTTAGGAACTACGTATACTAGGATCATGTATGACCATGTATCGAACTCGAAATTTTTGATTTATTGCTATTTTGACAAATTATTCATACTATTTTTTTTTTTTTTTTTTATATTTTTCATACTAATTATTCAGGATATTCTAATACCGGGACTAGACACAGGTTCATAACCGAGCTGTAATTAAATGGCCAGTTGTTTGCTTACCTTTAGCACTTTATTATGTTTTAGCCTTTATGGAATAGTTATAATATCTATGTTGAAAAAATCACCTAAATTAAACTAATGAAGCATTTTTATAAATTTATAAGGAGGAGGCAACATTTCTGAACAACTTAATGGTTTTAAAAAATATTTTTAAATTTTACGCTAGTCATTCAAACTTTTCTTTTCAATTATATTTTAACAAATTCTTTCATTAATAACGCTAGACATACAAATTTGTGTAACTCTTGCAAAAAAACATAAACAAAATAAAAATCGTAAAGTTTATGTCCAAAATTTTACATCCATGTAATGAATTCACAAAAATGCAATAATAGTTTTTTAATAGGAATTCCTATTCTTTACCGGATATTTTTGAATTTAGGTGATTGATTCATTTACAAAAAATTATATCAATTCCTGATAGACCGACACATAGACTGTGACCAAGATGAAAATATTGGATTATGTGATAACTGTAAACAGGCACGCCATCAGGGATGGGCAGAAGGAGTGGAGGAGGAATCTCTGAGGACCCGATATCAGATGAGTCCGAAACGAGTACACAAAAAAATATATTCAGTCAAAAAGTTAGTCCAACAGTACCAATATAGAAATAAAAAAAAAATTAGTTCAATCGATAATTATTATTACTGGGCACGTTTATCCCAGTGTTACAGAGTAACCTAATTTATAAATATGTATGATGTTTATAGTTTAAATAAAAAATTAAGTATTGCCAATAGAGTCTAGGTTAGCAAGAATATTGAATTTTTCCTCAATTTTTCAAACTTTTGCAAAAAGAAGGCAAGAAGATTGGTATAAATGTTTAAGGCGCTCTCCGGAAGAATGGCTCATTGCCAAATATTTTAAACTATTTTAATTAAACATATGGACAACTTATATCATTAAAATATATACATGTATTTTGATTTGAGTCTAAAATCATTCAAAGATTTAATAACAGAAACAGTCTTGAACTGTAAATCCATCAACATTTTCAATTTAGTTTTTCTCAAAACAATGATTATATGACTATGTACAATGATACAATGACTATGAACCCTTCTTCTGGAGAACGATTGTAGTAAATTTTTGGGGAATTTCTGTTGCAAATAAAAAACAGTTCAACTGGTGTTATTATGAACACTATATTTAAGTAATTATTATTAAATTATGCTATCGTTATTAAGTAATTTCAGAGAACTGTTGTGTTCTATTTTGTGTAAAACAATAAACTATTGTTATTATAATATAGCAGTAAGTTTTGTTTTAATAATACCTTAATCCGCTTATTAATATTATTTACTAAAATACTACAAATAGGCATGAAATATTGAGAGGAAGGGGGGAGAGAGGGGTCCGCTGTACTATTTTGCACTGAGCCTGGGCTCAACTGACTGTGGCCCTGAATGCCAACAATCCACGTGCCTTTTTTTTTACATTCTTAGGCTTGATCTTCGGTCTAGTTCTTTTTAACACGATAAATTTGTCTGAATCAAAAAGTTAGGTTTTCCTCAGTCTGCTACGCTACCACACATTATCTGATAAATGTGTTATATTGTCAATTATTAAGTAGCTTAGCCAGGTAGCGAGGTACTGCCGAGCGATGAGCACCCTGTATGCCAGGGAAAGTCATTTGGAACAGACACTGTTCCAGCCGTCAAACTTCGGATGCAATATTCCCTTACTCGCTGCACCCCATTTTCAGCTGGGATATACAGAGCTGAATTTCAATTATGACACTGTGAAAGGTATGATTCCGAACACCATACCTATACTTATTACGTTTCCTACTTACCGATCGCCTCATGCAAGCAAACCAATAACCCGAGGCTTTAGCGCTCAATTACAAACGTAGTTTGTCCAGCAACCAATTAGCCTCCAACCGCCGTAATTTGTACTAATCTAATTTGAACGTTAGTCGGCTCTGTGATCAATTCAATTCCCATTTGTTACGATGCCGCAAAGCTCTGATTGGCCAATTAACTCATGGAACGTTGTGGTCTTCAGGACATGCTCGGATTCGTACCCCAAACTTACAAATATCATTTCCACAGAAGTAGCAATAAATTACCTTTTTGAAGATATTTTTGGGGGATTATTATACGTTAGTTCAAAGTTTGTACCCAAACTTAAAAAATTAAATATTACGTTATATTTTTTATCTTTCCCGACTGCATCTGTGCATACGTTTTCTTAAGGAGCAGTAATATACTAATGAGAAATGTAGTCGTTTTTAACGTCACATTTTTCACATTTTTAGTTACAGAGATCGAAACATCAAGAATGAAGTATTAGAGAAAAAAAATAGAATTTATTGACCTAGTTATCTAATTTAAACCCAATGTAAACCAAAGAAATATACATAGATTAAAAAAAAAAAATCATTCTCGAAATAGATTTCTAAAAAGAATAACAAAATTGAACAAATAAAACAGAAAACTTATCTGGCCAAAAGATTAAAAAATAAAAATCAATTGGTGTTTAAAATAATGTCAATAAAAAATAAATAAGCAAACAAAATAAATTAATTCCATGTAAAACATAATTAATGTGGAAAAAACACGAAAAAAAGAGAGAAAATGAAAAATACAAAAATAATGATTTGATTAGAAAAAGTTGAAACTTAAGCGTTAAATACCATTATTTACTTCAGATCAAAATATTGAACCTTAATTAAGATTTTGATTAGAAAGCATCTTTTTTGGAAGACAGATGTTGGAGAAGGAGGGTGTGTATATGATAGGATTTTAACCTTTCCTAGATGATGTCATATAATCTCTCCTTTTCTTCAGTGTGTGTGTGTGTGTGTGTGTGTGTGAGGGTGTCTTGGAGAGGGGTGTTGTCTCAGATTGGTATTTTTTTGGATTGAGGATGTTTATATAAATATACACTTAAATGTAGATATACGCACACATGCCCTGTTGATCTCTGAATTGGCGAAATAACGACAAGTTAGTTGTTTGCCGTATTTTAGAATCTAGGCTTATTGAGTAGAACTTTGTAAATTTTTTATCCTAACATCTATTTTGTCTTCTTTTGATTTTTTACTCTTCTGTATTTATACATATATATATATATATATGTAAATGAATATGAAAATTGCATGATGTAGAAACTTTGTTCGGCACTTTTAGATGAAGAAGAGTTTGTTGGGATTCTGTGATTTTGTTTAAAATAAAGCCTAAGCAACACATTCAGAGTTTTATGAAAGAGCTAATATAGGTTTCAGATCGAACTGTATTGCTTGTTGTAAATAACGGTCAATCCTAATATTTGAAATGTTGCATATTTCATTACCCTTTTAGCATATTTACAATTTTATACTCGTACTATACGGTATATAAAAAATATCGCCAGAATAATGTAAATACAACAGTAAGATCAAAATAAACAAAATTGGATTAAAAGTAGTTTAGCTGGGACATACAAATTTGATAGAGCAGAATAGAGGACTTCATCCTATTAATATTATATTGTATATTGTATTCATCATCATAGCTTTACGTAGTTCTTAACAAATGACTCTTTACTTCACGCCGAAAAACATAATTTGTTTATTATTCTTAATATGGTAATAGATTTTTTTTTTTATCTTTCACATGCATTTTATATATTCTCAGATAAGTTCCGGATCGTATATCACTAAGCTTTGTGAATAAGTGTATAAGTCGATTTATGATAAATATGAGTTAGGTCCGCCACATGGTTTTAAAGGTTCACTTCAATATCGTGTACATGACTAAATCAGAAACGAATTTTTCGAAAGATTTCGCTCATTGAAATTACAAGATTCTTAAAACGTCTCTCGTTGATTTAAATTTGAAATTTTCGTCTTCATTCACAATTCTTACATATTTACGTCATTTTTAAAAAAAGGCTTAAGCGCCAAAAATTCGCAATTTACGTTCCAATTGATTAGGGGACACAAACACTACCTCTATCGATTCCCGCTCAGGATATATTGAAAAAAAAAATTGGAAGCGGTATAAAAATCGAATATTGATGACATAAGCACCAAATACTAACGACTCTTAGATGCCACGCTGGCCTAAACCAGTGCTTGAAGCCTTAAAAATATATTGTAATTATAAAGGTTTTGCCAGATAAATGAACTCCTACTTTATAATATATTTTTGCATCTGACATATATATATATATATATATATATATATATATATATATATATATATATATATATATATATATATATATATAATATTTAGTCTAAAAGTGTTAAATATGTAAACTATATTCTACGCTGTAACTATAGTTGGTTAAATATTGAGGTGCACAGAGGTTCAAACAAAAGTGGGTCTTTTCCGTTTTGAGTACCGCAGTTACTAATCGGTGATTTATGTGATAATGTCAATTATTTTGCATGCTTAATTTTAAACAGATGTTGTTATTATCAACTAAAATTTTTACCTGTTTTGTTTAACCTCCAAAGTTCTAAATTCGGGTAAAATTTCTCTACACTTGTTACTGACTTTCCGATGATGCCGATGATAGTTGTGTTATTTTATGGATTAGGGAGTCATTCCTCAAAGAAAACTGTTCTACCCGACTTCTACATGAGTGAGTTCATGTGGAGGCAAAGATACAAGAATGTGGACCGTTTTCAGAAAATCATTGAGGAAGCGAGACATTTTAAAAACTAAAGATTTGGATCAGTATATGTTTTTCTATTGTATATTTATTTTATGGTTTAACAATGTAAATAAATGTTTGTTTTTGTTGGTCATTGCATACATTATTAATAACCTAAACCTTAGCATCATTTGTTATAATAGTGATCACATAAATCACCGGTTAGTAACTGCGGTACTCGAAACGGAAAAGACCCACAAAAGTTACTGATTTTTAAATTGAAACCTCTGATATTTCTCTTTCTCACTTTTAAGAGGAGAATACTTATAATAAGGTTTTCTAAGAAAAAGAGCGAAACTTTCTTTCCTTACATCATCTTTACTTATATTCTTTACATACTTTTTGCAATTGAATCCAGAATTGGAAAATAATGTATGCTAACTGTACTAATTCAATAATAACAAATAGTAATTGAACGTTTAATAGCTTCCGGTTGACTGGGAATTTGGATCTCAGCTCTAAATATTACATAATGTTCACTCACGTTGTTTATTTTTGTTTAACTAATTCACCATTTCCTGATTTCACTTATAAACACACATTTTATATCAATTTTCACAAAAATATTCGCTAGCGATATTTTGTCTTAAGTCGCGCTAGATTCCTAAGATAGCCCACTGTACCTTTGCTTCTGTAATAAAAAAGGATAATGGAAAAAATTGTGTGAACAGTGTACCGACTTCATCTATTGAGTATCTCTTGTATATTGTGATAGGAAAGGATTTTATTCTGAAGTAAGATATCAAGCATTTCATGGGCAGATATTAATACAACGATGGCGAGATGTAGGATTAATGACGAGGCCATTCCCATTAACTTTAGACCCAACAAGGTTAAAGTGCTCACTAAAGTGCAGTTAAAAATGTAAGATATGAAGTAATAAGGAATGGTTTAACGGTTTAATAGGATGAGATTTGCGTCATAATTCTCTTAATGGCTAATAAAGCCAATAATAAAAGTCAATATCAGTTTTGTAAAATAATTAAATGCCATAAAGATAAACTTCCATTTAATTTGATTATATTTCACTATCTTCATCATTCCAGCAATTAAATAGTGAATAAAAGGCCCTTTAAGATCTCTTAAAGTTTAAATACAGATTTACAGATTATAACATTATATTTTATGCAAAAAGCTTCAATAGCAAATCCCATATTCGAGAATTTTTACATGGTTCATTTAAATACATTTTTATTTCTTTATTAATTTTGGTAGATATTCCGTTTATGCTTGGTTTAATATTTGTGATTTCGTAAATTACTAAGGAAATATGAAATTACAAATGAAATCATAACAATAACATTAGAATTTAGTAGTAAAAACCATCCGATATTCAATCATTAATATCTTATTGCTACATTAATATCCTCTTATTTCAGAGATGATTGAAACTTTTAATTAGCTAATACATATTTAGTCAATTCTTTGATAATTCTATAAAAATACATTTGAATAATTATAAGTTTTGTTTTCTCTCACTTTTCTGCTCTGTTTACATTCTCTTACCTATATATGAAGAGGAAATATTGCGATCGTGAAAAAATTTCGAATTCAAGTTTTCGAACGAAAATACGCGTTTTTAGGTTTCCTTAGTCCAAATAACCGTGTCTCGCAAAATGGTGTGTTTGTGTGTGTGTGTGTGTGTGTGTGTATTTAAGGCTGGTTAAGCTAAATTATAATTTTGTCTCCTCAAACACAATGGAAACAAACCGATATAAGTCCTTCTTTTGTTTTTAGTTTCTGCTTCGATGGGGTTGAATAGTTGTATTGCTTAAAAATGCAATCAGTAAAAATTAAAGAAATAAATTAAGAGCAAAATCCTTAAAAATAACTTATAAATTCATCTTCTGAAATTATTACCATAGGCGTGTTGTGCGTGCGTAAGCTTGACTGCGTGTGTGTAGGTGTGCGTGATCGAGTTTACAATTTTCTCGAAAGCCGCTGAAACGATTTTGATGAAACTTGTCTAAAGACATCTGCTTAAAGCCCTTTAACGTTTCATATATGTAGTACATCACCGTGGAAATGCAAGGAAAAAGGTTATAATGAAAAGAATATTGTAGTTACGCGTTGGTAACACAAAAACTATGCATTTTGTAGTAAATTATGTATACGATAATATGAAAGGTAATTAAAGTATCTAAAAAAGGAATCATCGAAATCAAACCAATATTAGCAAAAATATAGCGTATCGGACTAACCGATTTCTACAATTTTCTCGTAAACGGCTTAAACGATTGTGATGAAACTGCTGGCCTAATGACTTAAAGTCCTTTCATTTTTCATGTATATAATATATCAACGAGTATATCAAAATTTTAATAGTATTACAGTAGAAATTAACTTAATAATTTCTACTTTTATATAATTTAATGGAAACAAGATGTTTCCAAGGAAACAAAATGAAATTTCCATAGAAACTAAATGGGGTTTCCAGTAAAAGTAAACCGAAACTTTTAAAACATATTTTCTGCTTGGCAAACCAAAAATATATAGTGTACAGAATCATCGTACTAAAATTGTTTTTAAAATTAATTTATTGCACTTTTGTGAGAGAAGTCTTGAAGAAGTGCAATCTACGGGTTTTTATTTCAAGAAGTGTTTATGTGAACTTTTTAAAATTGTGTTAAAAAGATTATTATTAAAGGGCGGTAACGGAAAGATGTGTGATGCGCGCACCACACCATTTTTTTTTTGTAAATAGGCTTATCATTGTTGTGGTAGAATGGAAATTTTTTTTTAACTTATGTTTGTTTATTAAATATATATCTACAACTGGTAGGATGAGTTTTTGCGCATGGCTATTGCGGATACTTAAACTTATGCCGTCTCCTGACATCTTGGTCTAATTCGTGTTCCACAACTGCTCAATTTAAATTTTGACTATTTTTAATTGTGGTATAACATTTAAACGGCTATAGTAAAAGAGAAATAAAGACCATTGGTTGATTGGTTAAATAAAAGCTTGAAAACCGATTTTTTAATCGATTAACAATAATCTAGTGGTAGTTAAGAGCATAAAATAGTTAAAATTATATACTTGTAACTGTTTAAATTTTGATAAGCACGACTTGTACTCATTAATGTACATTTTTAGGCATTTTCTAATCAAATTGATCATGATGTCTCTTGGAATCAATAGTTAGAATTGAGTGAGTCTGTAGCCAAGGTGTCCAAGCAATAAAATGAAAATATTGAGTTTCTAAATTGAAGTATTTTTACTTATCGTCTTGATCATGAAATAAATCAATAAAACAAACAATTTTTCTTTTATCATTTTATTTATGATGGATTTGTCCTAGAAAAAAAATACAAATGGCATAGGGTTATATCCAGATATCTGTTGATCGTTAAATAAATTCAAGTATTGCCTAGCTATGTTGAAGGAATTTCGAAATAAGACATATAAAACTCATTGAGCATAAAATCTGACAACGTCTTTATAGCTTATGGAAATATTTATTATAGGTTAGATTTTTTTAATGTTCCCGGCACCGCATGAATCGTGATTTCATGGTTCAATGCGGTTTAGAGGGTGTCACTGAATTCCTCTTGAGTTGCTCCTATTAAAAAGAAAAAAACTTGAACGAACGTCCTACCTTCTCCGTGTTCTAGCTTCAAAAGTTAAATAACGCGGAAATTATAAAAGTTATAAAAAAAAAACAAGTATAAAAACACATTCAGCCGCGGATGATGCAGGCTCCACTCAGCAGTGCACCATAACCAATAATTTGATCTTTTGATTATTGAAAGGTGAAATTGAATTTTGAATATAAATCATACATTTTATTTTATTTTCAGATAAATGTTGTTATTGAAAGATTAATATAAACTGTCACACTCAAGGTCAATAGGTATAATGGCCACAGGAATCCATTCTTATCATTTCTACAAAGTTAAAAAAGTAAATATTAATCATGAAAAAAATAAAATACGTAAAATAGAAATAATTACAAACTATGTTCAAATGAAACTAAATAAATAGAGAAATTAAATAATTACAAAACAAATTAAAAGAAAATAAAATGAAAAATTAAGTTAAGTAAAAAATAAATCATCTTGAACACAGTCACACTTATATACGATATTTACATTCTGCCTAGGAAACTCCGAACTCACACGTGGATGGCGAAGCAGGACTCCAGGAGATCCCAGCGCTTCTTTTCCAGCCGCGTCAATTGTCTTGAAAGCCAGTGGAGGCAGAGTTAGGGCACAAAAGACACAGAGACTCGAGGCATGAGCGAAGAAACTGGCCATTGCCAGATTTTCAATAGCATATTTACAAAAGATCTCAGAGCTATGCTCATTTCAACCTTTGAGGAGGGTTATAGAGATAGCTGGAGCTGGGTAGGGATTTAGCTAAGAAATAAGGATGATGTACAAGATTCTGATGGAAGTCGGAGAATTCGTTAGGAATAAGATTAAGAACGTATGAGATGTGAGGGCATGATGTAAGGTCTTGTTTGTAACATAATATTGAACACTAGACTTGGGATTTAAAGGACTAGATACGTTTGAAAGTGTAGCTGTCCCCCACAGTTTAAGTCCGTAGGTCCAAATAGGTTTCAGAATGGTCTGGTAGATTAATAATTGGTTGTCAATTGAAAGATTAGCCGGTTAAGCTCTTGCCTTTTAAGTCTAGTAGTGTTTTGTGCTAGTCCTTTCTCAGAAAGGAAGTCAAGATTCCGGACTGTGTCTGAAAAGAAAAGTGGTATGGAGTTAAAATGGACTGGCGGACAGGATCTGCGTCGAAGTGTAGTCGAGGAAGTAAATAATAGAACAAAATGCATTTAATCGGGTAATATCGTGATTTCTGTCACAGAGAATAAAATTCATTCTCTATGAGATAAAGATAAATATGTTACTCGAAAAATGCCTTAGAATGGTATTTCATGCAAGTAATATAGATGTTTTACTGTAATCCTGTTTAAGAGAGCCGTTGGTTAACTTTTTATTAAGCCTTAAAACGATTGAAATGACTATTGCTCATTACGAACTCTAAGTTGACAAATGTATCATAAGATAAATTACTGAAAGGATACAGAGTTATATAAGCCTCAATAAACCTTGCAATATCTGAACGGACCATGAATAAAACAAAAGCGGGTTGGCAAAGGCAAACAGAGGCACGCTCTTATTTTTACAACGTTGAGCAAACATTACGAATACTAACTGCCCAGAACTAATTTGCCGGAGAGTAATGGATACCCCCATTTCTATTGCCTCTTATCCGACTACAATCTATTATCTACAATCTTATATGTTTCTAAGATTGGATTTAAGGCTGAGGGGCCGGGTCGTTGTTGCTTGATTTCAACCTTTTAGGAATAGACCTTATATTTTTTTTCTACAAATTTATATATATATATATATATATATATATATATATATATATATATATATATATATATATATATATACCTACATACATATACATGCTATATATATATATATATATATATATATATATATATATATATATATATATATATATATATATATATATACATATAAATATATAGCAAATTTCTTAAACAGATAGAATGCACTATTTTAAACACCTTCAAAAAATAGGATGGCTTGTGGCCCATATGTTCAAGAGAACCGATAAATCTAACAGACGATTAATACACTATTTTCTTCAATATCTTCAATACTGAATCTTAATGCATATCAACCAACATGAATACACACCTCAGAGAAATACAGTAAATTAAATTAAAATACGCAATTTTTAAAGTCAAAAATAAAACAAACTTTGTACCTAACAAACAAAACTCAAATACTTTCACATACCAACAATTGAAAAACAAAATAGGGCTCACTACCAAGTTTTTAAAAATAAAATCAATGGACATATAAATAGATAGATATAAAAATGAGGTGATACAGAGTTCTTCCCCATGTCCGGGGACATGCGATTATTTCATAGCCATTTCCATGATTTACTGGTTACCATTTCTTTTTATAACTGCCATAAATAAATATTTGAAGTATAAAAAGAAAACCTTCCTCGACATTCGAGATCTTATGTTCTAAGATTCATAAAATTCAAAAATCGAATAAATAAAAAAATCTTCCCCTCCGCGGGTTTTCTTCGAGACTTTTTTATTTGGTACCGAAGTCATAGGCTACCCTAAGATGATCCTCGGAATTCGACATCTCCATTCCTCATTTTGTTTCATAAGGCGGCCGATAAGGAGTTTCATACACCCAATCTCGGCCATGAAGATAGAGAAAAAGCCATGATAGAAAGCCAAAACGAAACAAGAAAAAAATCCAAATAATTTTTCTACTTTTTTGTTTTATAATGATTCCGAAACACTGTTTATGCTAGGGTTATCTATGAGGAAATAGTCAAACATAATGTTATAATTTGCAGCGGTTTTTATTATTTATTTGAAAATCTTCTGAACTATTTTCATTATTTATTATTTCCCCTGTAATTTGTTTATATATCTAGGGAAATTAGAATTAAAATTAAAATTGGATTTTTCTTTGAATTAATCCAGAAAGCTCAGATGCAGATCTAAAACATTCAACCACCATGACTTATTGCTAATTAATAACGAAAAATAATTTCGTTATAATACAATCAACAGTAAACAATCAATACTGATTGTGATTAGTAGATAAACTAATATAAACTCGCAAACCGGTTTCTTACAGGATAATATTTTATTTATATACTTCATAAACTGCATTATTAATAATATAAATGCATTTATAGATTATTTTAATATAATATAATTAATATAATCTTTTTTACTAAAAAGGTTAGTATATTTTGTTTTATAACAAAGAATTGTTCAAACCATGATGCTAGGTGAATTTGTCTAGTCCTAAATTGGAACCGCGCGAATAATAAGTTCTTGGTCTAGGATAGTCGTATTAGTTTAAGAAATTATAATTATATATTTTTATAAAAAATTTCTTTTTGAAGGGTCATCTTCGTTTAAACGATTATTTATCTTCAGGTAATAAATCGCTACTCGTTATACTTTATATAATTATTTCAGTTAATTCCTTTTGCACGATATTTCCAACTGATTCGTCTATTTTCAAGTGTCTCATGGTAATTTTTCAAACATTTTACTTCTTTTGCATCCTACATTCACATATTTTTATCATCATCATTGGTCATTAAATTATTGCTTATTTACTTATTATAATAAACAGGGAAGCCATGGAACTCAAAAGGAAGAATCTGTATCAATGTCGACTTAAAAAAAAATTACTTTAATACAGAAGACAAATAAATAATAGTTTAATCCATTTAAAAGGACGATGATATAAATAAGTGAAAATAGAATAAAAAAAGGGGCTAAAAAAAAGTGTAAGTGGCACTAGAAAATTTCCAACCAGTACGAAACGTCATACAAAAGGAATTATCTAGAGAAATGATATGAAGTATGATGGGTAGCATTTTTTTTTTTCATAATCAGGATTGATAAATTATTTGCCACTTTTTATCTGAAAATAAATAATCAATTAAATCATTTTCTATATCTAGCTGTAACTAATTTAGATTGAATCAACGAAAGCTTTTAGGCTTGTTTCGTCACGTTCTTCAAAAATAAAACCACTGCTCAGGGAATATTTTTTTATTTCCATTAAAAATTGTGTTTGATGCAGCTACCAAGAGACGGTATAGATCAAAGGCAAGGCCCGCTCTCAAAAGCAATATTCCCATATTCTGGACTTTACACTGCTCGTTTTTGGAAATAACCATTTAATTTTGTTTTGTTTTTTGTTGCTTTTTTTGAAAGGATTAATAAAAAAAAAAATAGTAATAAAGAAATAAAAATTTCTGTGTGAATAAATTTACTAATAAATAAATTTACACATTTTATTAGCTTTTTCATTAAAAAGAATAAATATTTAGAATAATCAATCAATAATAGATTAAAAAAAGGACCACTGTAAATCCCATAAAAAAAAAATTATATTCATAAAATGTCATAGATTAATAATTTATTAATTAAAGTTTTCCTCTATTATAACTGCTATAAATTAATCGATTAATCATTGTATATATATATTTTCTGTTTCCAGTTTTCTGTTGGAATAAGAATGTCCAATATGTATTAGAAAAGTTATATTAAAACATAATGTATAAAAGATGGCCGATTTTTGGTAAAAATAAGTTTGAAAATTTGGTAGATCTCATATTTTCCTTTGATTCTGATATTTTCAAACATGATTACGAAAAAAAGTTTCATTTTAAAAATCAAGATTTCGAGTCATTAAATTTGTAAGAAAATAAAGGCCCATTTCTTTTTTTTTGATACTCTTGTTAATCTTTTTACCTTATACGAAGTAAAGGAAGTATTTTAATCGCGAAAATTTTCGGTTTTCAGATTTCGACGGAAATATCCATTTTCCGACACCCGAATCCATTTTGACTAGTTTCGTCGTGGGGTCTGTACGTACGTTCGTATTTCGCATAACTCAAAAACAGTTAGCCGTAGAAAGTTGAAATTTTGTATTTAGGATTGTTCTAAAATCTGGTTGTGAACTTTTTGGTCATTGCTTGATCACCGGAAGTGGTACTTTACTTGAAGGTCATAATTGATTTCCATCAAAAATTACATTAAAATACTATGCAAAACATCTCAAATTTAGTATTTATAATTTATATATTGATTTAAATAACATACTAGATTTTGGTCTAAATTGGAAAACCGGAAGTGGTACTTTACTTGAAGGTCATATTAGACTTTCGTCAAAAATATATTAAAATATAATGTAAAACATCTCAAATTTAGTAAATAGGACTTTTATATCGATATAAATGTATTTACTAGATTTCGGTTAAGATTCTTGAGCGGAAAAGAGTGCTTTACTTGAAGGTCATAATAAGCTTACATCAACAATTATATTTAAATTAAAAGAGAAATCATATGTTTCGATAATAAAGGTTACAAACGCAATTTGGTTTCCAATCCAATGAAACATTTTTATTACTTGTTTTAAGTGTTAAAATTAAGTCTAAAATACTAGTTTTCCTCCCCATTTGTGAGATCAACAAATCATCATGAGAATAAGATATTAGTTAAGTGGGTTTTTCCGCTTAAAATGTCCAAACTGTCCATTTCTAATGCTTTATCCATTGATATTGACAGTTTTATTGTTGTCGTGGAACATGAAGAAATATCTTGGAAACTAGTTACCTACTGAAGGAAAACGACATATAATAACGGAATGAGACCTCCAGAGTGTGTGTTTCAATAGAGAGATGGATGACGGGACGCCGAGTGTCGTTTTAACTGCAATCTTCGGAAACTAGTAACCAAATTCAGTATCATTTTTTGAGCCACGGATTTATAATTTAATAGGCGGACAAGGAAGTCATGTGTTGCCCACATCAGATATTTTAATATGTTGAAATTTTGTTTATCTAACCAAAAATGATATTTAAACAATTTATAATTTTAATTAATATTCTATTTAGAGTGACTGTCTAGGTAATAAAGATAAAGATTTATTATTAAAATTATAATTTGTTGAACACACCATAGACATTTTAAAAAGTAAAGATATAAAAACCATTAGCTATGAAAAGACGGGTTATTTTATACTTACCTTATGTTCGTCTCAAACTATTAATGACGAAAATAAAAGATTTTCATCAGCACATTTACCTGAAAAAGATATCCAAATTAGAATACGTAGAAATTACTATATCTCTCTCCCCACTCCTCCTTCCCCCCAAAAAAATAATTCTGGTTGTAATTTATTTTGTCAATAAAAAAAGTAGGAGGCATCTTTATCGTTTACTAAGGATGCCAACATGTAATTATTGTAACCACATGCAGTGGGGAAGGAACATCTTAAATTGAATTATTTTTACTTTAAAGCATACGCATTTCATGCATTACACTAAATACATGCACCTAAATAGATGTTAAAAATAAAACGTAATATGTATATTACTAAATTGGATTCTGCTTATCTTGCTACTCATGATATTTTATCAATAATTGTAAAGTGTGATTACAAAAAATAATAAGATTGAATCTAAATTATTAGTTTTCTGGATATCTTTTTTAATTGGATTGATAAATTATTTGCTACTTCTATAAATTTGTTTTATTGAAAACTAGTTTCGAATGTTATACATTCATCCTCAGTTCTAAAAAATTCAAAAATAATCAATTCAAAATATAGTTGGTATTATTATAAATATTAAATTATATAAATCAGTATTATAAAAGATTTGTGAATTATGAATTTAATTAAGACAAGAAATCAAATACATGTTGGTACTCACCAAGGTTTAAATGGATTATATCAAACAGAAAAGTTTGTACTGGTTTCTTCTCGCATTGTACTGGCAATGAACGAGAGATAGGATGTTTCTTAGGTAAACGGTTTAAGGGTCAGGGTTTTCCCAGTAAGGCCGGTGAGTAATTAATTGTTTTTTCTGTTATGGATGGGAATAAATTTACGATTGGACTATTTGAGATATTTATTTGGTTTTTTAAGCAAAAATCTGGATTGGATTTGAAGGATTTTATTATTTCAAGTGCTTCATATATATGTAATTTGAGACTGTTTTCAACGTGATGTATTAATTTAACTCCTGAGTCTTTGATGAATTTATGATTATTTTCATTTAAATGAATTGCAAAGTTGGAATTATCTGTCTTATTATTATATGCACTTATATGTTCCTTTAATCTCTGATTTAGTGATCTTCCAGTTTTTCCCGTGTATTTGGCTGCACAATCATTACAATTTAGTTTGTATACTCCGCTTTTTTGGAAAGGGTCTATTTTGTCTTTAGGAGAAGAGAAATATGAGAATAGGTTTTTTTCTATTTTAAATGCAGGGTTTAATCCTAGTTTTTTCAATTCATTTCCGACTTTGGTGGATATAGGGCCGTAATATGGAATCAAAACATAATGTTTCGGGATGGGCCTATCTTCGGGGACTGTTGAATAGATATCATTAATTGTCTTTTTTTGTAATTGTTTTTTTTAAATATGATTGACAGTGGTTTTATTATACCCGTTATTTTTTGCTATGGAATATATTATTTCAATTTCTTTATTATAGTTCTCTTTATTTAATGGTATGTTCAAAAGACGGTAAATCATGCTATTAAAGGCTGCGAGTTTATGTGCTATCGGTCTCCTAGCACCATTGTTTATAACGACATCCGTGTGGGTGGGTTTCCCGTAAATTCCAAATCCATTACGTTTGTTTTTTACTGAGATTTATAAATCTAAAAAGTTTATGGTTTTGTTTTTTTACAGTTCTACTGTGAATTTAATTGAGGTTCTATTGTAAATTTAATTCCATCTTTTTTATCTATTTTTACCTTGTAAATTATTAAAAACTTATTTTTAAAATTAATTTTGGATATCACTTATTTTCTAATCTATTCAAGATGTTAATTATACAGTATTTATTAATATTTAAGTTGTATGTACTGGTAATGAACGCTTTCTGAATAGCTGAGTAGTTATTTACAATTTCGGAAGTTTTCGTTCATAGAATGCTTCTTTTGATGAATGCATGTAATATTAACCATCAATATTTCAGATATTGCTGTTATTTATTTCTAACTAACGTCTCTGAATGAAAAATACAAATCAATTTTTGTCAGAAATAGCTCTAAAATTATATACATATATGTATAAATGCATATATATATATATATATATATATATATATATATATATATATATATATATATATATATATATATATATATATATTAAATTTAAGTTAACTTTTAACAGGATTTATATCCTGTGTATATTAGTGATTAATATTCACACCAAAGTTATTACGGAGCATTTTAGAGATAATGATCAATAGAAGAAAAAAATGATACCATATAATCGTCAACTGAATTTATTAATTTTTCCTTATTACATTTTACAACTATAAGTTGCTGATTGTGTAGCAGATGGATTTATATTTTAATTTTTATAAATATTGTTATAATAGAGTTTTCCAGCATAAGTGTTCCAATTACAATAGAATGATGCATTTGATGTACACTAAAATATATATATAATATATTATATGTATTATACTATAAGGAGAATATAAACTATAATATAATAACATAAATAATAAATATAAAGACAGCAGTTTTATATAATGTTACAAAGATAAATAAACAAAATTTTGGGTGTTTAAATTAGTACTCTTTATGACTCTTAAACTTGTTATTAAATCCGATAATATTTAGAAAAAAATATTAATAAACTGGATTAATAAGCACATACTGAATTCGATTAAACATAAAATGAATGAAGGGACAATTTTAACTATTATGATTTTCTATGAACCTGGCAAAAGGGAAGGTAAACCATGTGTACTGTAGTTAAACACCATGAATTAATTATAAAGACCTTCTCCCGTTAAGTTGCACTCCAACAGTTGTTTATATTCGCAACTGATGTACTTAACAACTTCATGAAACATAAAATACTTCGCCAGTATTTGACTTTGTAATTCCGAATCAGTTCTCAGCTCCAAAGCTTTACTAAAGACTAATAGACTTGCCTCGTGGACCAATCTCGAAGAGTCCGAAAAAAAATGGAAGGTAAAAATTTTTACTAATTTAAATAATATTTTTTTAAATAATTATCTACCATCGGGTTCTTAAAACTCCAAAGAATCTCCTGCTGCAAAACTCTCTTGAGTTTTAGATAAGCTTCAGATTAGGTTACCTTCCGTCTAACATATTTTCACTATCAGCGGAAGCAGTCATCCAGATTGCATATAAAATTTTTTAGAATTATTATTTCGGTGCCGTTTAATCTCCTCCCCACTATCCTTTCTTCATGATATATTGCAATTCTTGGGTATATGGTTTTATAAAGGTCTGTCATAATTAAAGAAAGAAAAAAAGAAAGAAGAGCGATATAGGCATGAGTGTAAGACACTGGCTTGGTTCCCATTCTGACTGGTATTGTATATTGTGAAAAAATGGTTGGATATCGTTTCTGGATGTACTTTGAAGTTCGACAGATGTTTCCTAGAATAACTTGCCTTCTATTGAACTACTGGCGGGAGTACCTCTATGTTCAATTCTGGCTCCTTCACTATACCTTGTATAAACTCACGACATACCGTCGGATTGATCGGGCCAATAATTTTCCTCAAGAAAACAATCTGCAAAAGTTTCCAATCATAAAGTATTACAACTGATAACAAAATCACCTTAGTTTGTGACTAATAAAATACAAATCTAGATGGAAATGATAACCAACTTAATTAATATATTCTAAGCCAGGATACCCCAACATTTCCTACCTTGGGCACATTTATAGGTCAGGAGGACAGGCACCATATCTTTTTTGTCTGTTATTATTGAATGCAAATTGGGTTTTGGATATTGTTATGTTCAGATTTAAAAGGATATGGAAGTAGCACAAAACCCTTGTAAATGACGCTGATGGATATATATTTTTGGCATTACAATGCTACTACGACACTATAAACTTATCTTTGAAATTGAAAAAGAAATATGATTCCTCCCTGTCGTTTTTAAAATTATACGTACGATTTCTCACATTACATTCTCAAATGTTGATATTAGAATTAAAAACGAGGTTAAAGTGATGGCACAAAATAAATAACTCTTTCTTATTAATGTGTTAGTCTTTGACCGCACCCCCCGACCAACTTCTTCCTTAACTAGATTCATTTACCTCATTTTTTCCCACTTCAGCAAAACCAGGTTTTATTATGAACCAATTTATATTGATAACTAATTATTTAATTGAAAAAAAACTTTTCACTACTTTATATTTTAATCAGAGGGAGCCATTAGGACTGACAGAGCGATAGGAATAAGTAAAGAAGACGAAGCTCCACGATAATAAAGGAGACTGTGGAGCTAATTGCTGAGCCAAGGGCTACCAGGAGGTAAATAGTCCCCTTCCAGTACCCATACTGTCCCAACCCAGTCCTCATCTGGCCCCCTGGCTCTTGTCGACTCAATTAGTTCCCCTCCAACCCTGAATATAAAACGCCCTCGGATTAGTGGATCTGCAGTAAAGTAGTTTGGCTAGTCGGCAATAGGATCAGCATTCTAAACTGATGGGGAATAAGGCTATAAACTTAGTCATGACCTTAATAAGAGCCGAACTAATACCCATGTTTAATAATACCCATAAGTGATAAATTAATTATTACTAATTAGTACTAATTACAATAATAATTTAATGCATCAAAACAGTTGTAAGTATATCAAGCATTAGTCCAGTATCATTTGTTGCAGACATTATCAAGGTTAGATTTTAGATTTTTATAAACTTTTTCACATATTTTTTCTCCTTACATTTAATTTACAAAATAACATTTCACACAATAATTTCATAATTATTCAAAAGTTTGTATAATCAAATTACTTCCGTGAGTATGAAGTTGTGAAAGCGTGATGTTATAATGCCTGAAAACTTTCTCAAGAAACAGTCTAACGCAAAAAGAACTTTTCAAATCAGACTGGCAGTTCCTGAAATTAGCGCGTTCAAACCCGCTAACCGGTAATCGGTCGTTGGCACAGGAACATAGAGGAAGCTTGTAGGAAAGAACCCTAATAACAGGAATTCTAATAACAATTATTGGTAAGTGGCGCCGGGAATGCGACATAATTTGTGATAGTCAAGTTTGAATATAATGAATATATAATTAAATAAAACAGTAAAAATATTTCTACTATAAATAAATAAAATGAATTAAAAAAATATATATATTTGAAATTAAAATATATATAATAAAACAGTCAATATATGAATAATGAATCAATAAAATGAATCTAAATGCAAAAATGATTTGCATATACACACAGAAAAAGAGATATATAGGTCATTTTCAAATAAAGTGGCACTTTTGAAATCTGAGTAAGTTAAAATTTCTTGAATTAACTAAACTTAGCTTTTCATAACAATACTTCTGAACACATAAATGTAGTTGACTTGTCAAATTTTAGTTTTCTCGAATTTTAGCAGCCCATGGTAGTTTAAGATATGGGGCTCTCCATATTAGAATTTATTTTCTTGGCAACTTTGGGTTAACAACAGAAATATAAAACATACTAGTTTGTCATTATTTCTATTAATATTTGAAGAATCACAAACATTTAAAATGGAGCGCCTCGGGTTCGGCCTCTGTGGGCCCAGAGGAGCAAATAGGGTAGTTTACTTAATTATATATTACGTTACAGTTTTAAAATCCTCTGATTAACCATCGAATTTCTTTATGTTACAGTAGCCTAATGCAGAAGTAACCTAATGGATTTTTCAGTAGTTTCTTCACTGATAACTTGTTTACTTAACTTAATTATCAAATGTAGTTAACTTGAAAAAATTGTGTCCATGACGATAGCATTTCAATAAAATATGGGGAACGAATCACTTAATTAACTTGAAAAAAAGACGATGGTAACGTAATGGAGAATTAAAAAAACACTCACCATGTTTTCATCTGTTAGCGGTCGAGTCGAAAACCGAGATGCGACATTCCCTGACAATAATACCAGGTCTCGGTAGAACTCATTTTACCCCTTCCCATCTCCGAATCCTTCTCTAGATCTCCAACAAACTTGGTAATATTAAAGAGGTAATTTAATAGATATATTCACGGACACAACTTAAATCTCCACCAAACTCTTTAAAATGCATTTTATATTATATTTGTCATCATTTCCGACTAATATAAGTTTTAACAAAAAATTGAGGCCATTTCCGGAAGAAGGGCGTATAGTGCAAATTAACAAATTGAGAAATCATAGCTAGAAAGCATCAGTTTATTATGAAATAAATTGTTTATGCAATTAATTTAATGATTTTTTTTATATAATATTTGTGTCAAATGCTAATGTAAACTTTTATAAAATTATATAAAATGTATTTGCATTTTTCAAAATAGGTCTGCATGCGCCCTTTTTCCGGAAATTCATTTTCAGTGAAGGTTTTGTAATAACAGAAACATATAATTTAAAAATAATACAAAACTTTTATTATAAATATTTGTTAAATATTCAGAACTAAAGAATAATAATTGAAGACAATAAAAAAAAAATATTCATCAATTTCATTAATCTTCTAACACGTTTTGTAGCCATGACACACTCTCATAATCCATGAATTGAAATAATTCACTCACATCTTTTTCTTTTTGCGGAGAAACTGGAGTATACTTTACTTGTTATGGATGAATTTCCTGTAAACTTGTAACCATGTAGCTTTTCGTCTAAATTTCGGAAAGGTATTTAAGTCTTATTATAAGTCTGTGACGCAAGTACAATACCATATTCTTTATATTTCAACACACAATACTTTTGGATTTTAAACGGACCTCCTTTAAACACAGGATTATGTTTTATTAAAGGCTTAAGTGCTTATTGCCAATCTTTGATAATATTTCTATCCATCAGGACAAAAAATGGAGAAGGATGCTCTCTTCATTCCACCATAGTAGTTAAATAAGGTTTTGCTGTAATCATAGTTTCTATCTTTTTAATTTTTTATCTTATAAGCTCAAAGTTCCGGTCACATTGTCCAAAACTATGACCACGAACATGATAAAGGTATAATACATCCATATTGTAAGCTCTAGACAACCATGAACAGAATGGTACAATGGAAATACTTTTTTTTTCCCTCCGGGCATCAGAAGGCAAAATCACATATTTAACGTTTCGAAGTTCTTTCAATTTTCTATCGATAGCATGATGTAGAAATGAAGTAACTGATTTGGAATCTTTTTTCGCTTTAATTTTCATTAACCAATAGAAATTTGAGCTGCCATCATTGTGGAATTGAACATTAAATGCATAATGCCATAAGAGACATTTATAAAACTCGTATAACGTTCAGTTTAGGAAGAGGAGAATTTTAATAGTCAAGGTAGACAACAAGATATGGAGGATCAGTCTTTTCCTTATTAATAATTTTTTTTCTCAAGTTTGTAGAGAGCAAGACATTTTTATAATGAGTCGCATTAGCTAGTTTACAAGAATCATTTGGATTTGTTGTTTTACTAGACTTGCAATAATCACAAATGTCAGTTTTGGACAGTTTTAACCCAAAATGGCTGCCCTGAACTCTGGCGTCGAGATATTGAAATGAAATTCTGTGACGTTATACATTGAAATATTGCGGTAAATTTTTAATCATTTCTGGAAAGGGCTCATAGACCTATACACCCTTCTTCCGGAAATGGTCTCAATTACTGGTAACCAGACTTTGCGATTTTTTTTTTTTTTTTAAAGATTTCTGTGTCTTCCAAATTTACAACTTAGCTGTATGATGGTAACGTAATGGAGGTTAATTTAATATTTTTTTTTTTTATATAGTACTGAGTAATTTAAATTAAAAATTATTGACCCATATTAACTCCATTTGACATACCCTACAATATACTATCAATAGAGGTGAGAAAACAATTTTATTTATTCTTTGATAGCCACTCTAAGAACCCGGACATCAAAGTGCCATTTTATATGAAAAGGAGTCATATGCAATTGGAAAGTGTAACCATGAAAACTATTAGTCGTGTTTCATTGAACTAAAACCAAACATAACCAAACATGTACACATAATTCAATGAAATTAAGAGATTCCTTCGATTTTTGAATGATTTACATTTTTCATGTATAGAAAAATTCATCAAGATATTTACTTGATTAGCCTTTTTAAATTTATAATCATAGAAAAGCTACTTTGTAAATTCTTATTATTATTTAAGCGAAATAACCAAAAATAAAATAAAGAATATTTATTCACATGGCCAGGCGCGCGGTATACAGAGAACAACAAATAGAAGTATCAGTGTTAAAATCGCAACATCCAATTAAGAAAAAAAAAGAGTAAGCAAATCGTAACTGATGTTTTAATCTATTTAGTTTAAATTAGAATATAGTTTTAAATATAAACTGCTCAGAATATAATACCCTTACATATAATAATACACCATTCAAAATTATGAAAATGTTGCACTCTGTACCCGTCAATTTAATCAAATGTTGATTAATCAAATGAAGGTTTAATCAAAAAAACCATCAATAACAAATGAACGGTCTTAGGCCCAATGAATAAGGCCAGACTACATTCTGATCAACGTTTAAATGAGGTGAACTGGCATGAAACAAGTAAAATAAATAGTTATTTTAATTTGAAATCATTTTATTTATATTTATAAAACTCAACCTATGCTGAAGAATCACGAAAAGTTGCATAGGTTCTCTCCATATGTTTATAGAACTATCTAGACATCCCTTATGATGAAATATTCTAAATCATTACAATATTCGGACAGATGATAGCATAATTGGACGTTCGTTCTTTCTTACTTACCGGTTGTTTTCTTTTTGAAAAGACTCAGAGATCTCAAAAATTCAATTTTCCTTATCAAAAATTATTTTAGTTTATCATGAATTTCAAGCCGTTAGCTTGATCAAGTAGGAACTTTATTTTACACATGGTATGGCAGAAATAACTGACATATTTTTAAGGGCTGTAAAAAACAAATCGTTGTCTCAAGAAAAAAAACTCTTTTCACTTTCAAAAAGTACATTGAAAATAATTTGATTTCAATGTGCTTGAAAAATTACATACTCCGTTATTGATCTCCGTTTTTTGATTCTCTGCCGAAGAAGATTTCATTCGACAATGCGTAGATAGTAACAACCTTAATTTTTGTTGAATTACTGGCATATTTCGGAAGGGCAGTATATGTGGCTGTTGGTGACTTCTGTTTTATCGGTCCGTACTTTTTTGAGAAGGGGATGAACGGTAACTCTAAATGCCGACCGTTACGTCCACATATTGGAGCCTATTATAAACCATAAGCAGGATGAAATCGAGGTTGAGAATATTGGTTCCAATATGATGGAGACATGCTTAGAGTTTTGACGGATATGCTTCCTGGCAGATTGATTTCTCTGAGGTGTGACTTCAGCTAGCAGGCACGCAGTGGTGTAGCCAAACAGGGTCCGAATCCTCTCCCTTTCCCGAAAGTACGTTGGTGTGTTTCATACCATGGAATGGGAAATCTTGTGTCCATTGACGGGAGTTTTAATGAATAAAGCTATGTGAACATTTTGCGCCGTAACCTGCTTGCAAGAGCCGAAAAGATGGTAATCCGAGATCAGTATGTGTTACAAATGGACAAGAATCCGAGGCACATTGCCACAAAAAAAAACCCGGCAACACTACGACCCATGAAGGGTCTTGAGCTCGTTACTTGGTAAGGTCCGTACTGTTTCTAAGCCAACGGTTGTATAAGGAAGAGATTCGGCTGAGTTCACGTCAACAGTCTGGTTTTTCCCCATTTCTGGGTATTCACTTTATAGAGGCTAGTTGACCCGCAGAAGGGCCTCCCAATCTCACCGGATCAATCCATGGTTGATAGTAGAATAAATAATTTATCTACCACAGCCGTTCTCGAACCCGGGACCCAGAGATTAGTATCACAGTAAAGAAGGGCCTCTGAGCTATCCTGTCCTGTACAAAAACTAAGGAATGGTTGTTTTTCAATGTGCGAAGACTGTTGCATACTCCTCCACAATTACCAGACATAAAACTAATTGAAAACTTATGACACACTATCGAGCGAAATGTGAGAAAACATAGCAATCACTGCAAGGCACCATCTTAAGCAACTTTTGGTTCCGAAATGCGAAACAATCAATCTAGATTTGGTTAAAAACCTTCTCCACCCCATGCCGTGACGTCTATAGGCAATGGTTGACTCCCATAGACCTTATACAAAATATTAAAATTGTTTTAATTAAAAAATTAAAAATAATCGCGAGTGTGCAAATACTTTTTTCCAGGTCATTTTGTTGTTTAAATTTTTGTTTAATTAAATCTTAGCTTTGTACAAACTTAAATTGTTAGTTCAATGTGAGAAGAAACCAGTACAAACTTTTCTGTTTGATATAACCCATTTAAACCTTGGTGAGTACCAACATGTATTTGATTCCTTGTCTTAATTAAAGTCATAATTCATAAATGTTTTATAATACTGATTTATATTACATCTAATTTAATATATATAATAATACCAAACTATATTTTTAATTACTTATTTTTGAGATTTTGTATGTTTTTAGAACTGAAGATGAATGTATAACATTCGAAACTAGTGTTCAATAAAACAAATTTATAGAAGTGGCAAATAATTTATCAATCCCTAATTATATTGATCCTTCTACACCATCATGCGGATGTCAACTGATTTTTCTTTAAGATATATTATTAATTTAATATTTTTTTCCCATTATAATACATATATATATATATATATATATATATATATATATATATATATATATATATATATATATATATATATATATATATATATATATATATATATATATATATATATATATATGTTTCCTATACACACATACCAATGCATTATTTAATTGTTTTCTACAAATAATTATAGTAACTAGTATCAAGCTTTCATTTAAAAAAGTAAAAAATATTAGATTGTATAAATTGTTCTTAGAATAATTATAATTTATTAAAATTGCTTAATTATTGAGACATCGTAACACTTTCAGACAAGCAATCATTCTTTAAATATCTTTGGCATTCTATATATTCACGATCTTCAAAGAGGTTAGAACCCAAACTATTTTAAGTGCTGACATAAAATTTAACTTTTGTGTGTGATTAGTTAATGAACTGTATATGTATATATAATGGAATATATATATATATATATATATATATATATATATATATATATATATATATATATTTGTAGAAAACAATTAAATAATGCATTGGTATGTGTGTATAGGAAACATGTATCTCGGACATTATTCAGAAATGAAGATCTTATTAGTTGGAATAAGGCTTCAGTTAATTCACACTTTGACACTATAGTTGGCTTGTTTGTTTATCTGGCCGAGTGTGTCGAAGCGGGTATACGTCATAAGAGCTTCTTGAAAAGGAGGATTTTCCTCGAAGGATACAGAAGATTATCCTTTGTGAAAAGCGACCAACTTGCTAAGAGTTCCCGCTTTCAAAACATTTTCCTACCTCTCCTGTCATCTCCATGAGCTTCATTGCATTAAGTGATTTCATTGAAATATTTTGCTGGCATTTCGAAGGTGTTTAACAAATTTCAATAAATTGACTGCTGATGCATAAATTATAAAACAATTTAAAAGTATTAAAGAATCATGTAAATACAACACATTAAATGATTTAACAAATACATAGGCATTATATCCTGAGAAACATTTATTATTGCTTACATAAGATTCTCCACAATAGGGACATTATTATGAATACATAGTCAGTTATTTACCGTAAAAAACGAGTTCAATTTGTAACAAAATTACATTGCGATCGCTAATACTTTCGAAATATATTTTAAAGACTATAGTTTTTGTCTCTATGGCTCTATCTACTCATTGTCATTAAACTCATTTTATATGAACGTGTTTTAATATGAACATGCCAAGGAGAATAGGCACATTCAAATTTATTTATTTAAAGGTAGAAAAAGAAAAGAATTTTTTTTTAATCGTGTATAAGTGTACATATTGACTTCCAATATAAAAGATTACTTTTAATTTAATAATCTATATTTCTATATCTAGATATATCTATGATCTATATTTTAATTAGTTATTTTTTCTTTCTATATAGTGTAGGAAACAGTAAGTGAACTTATTCAAAAAGTTTCAGTTGAACTGTTGAAGCTCTCAAATGTAATAGGACAAAGCTTGAGAAAGATCTTTGGATGAGATGGGGGGGAGGGGGAGGAGGGGTAGAGGTACCTCGGGAGACAGCAGTATTGTTAAAAAATATAAAAATATTTTTAAATTCTTATAAACTTAATTATATTAGCGCAAAGACCTACAGAAAAATACCTAAAAAAACAAAACAACATAGGTATAAATAAAATTTGAAATAAGAACAAATAGAAAAACAATTACATTTTTTAAATTTTATTTAGCATAGCATATTTAATTTCAATAGAAAAATTGCTTTAAATATATAAAATATCCTACAGAATGTTTATTTAAAGATAAGGAAGCCTGTCAAGAAACAATTCCATAAGTATTTTCCAAATTTAAGAAGACGGCTTTAATAATAAAAACTTTTATTATGATCTCACTAAAAAGCCCTATCGAGAACTTTTAGAATATGTATCGTACAAATAAAAGTCCAGATAAAAAAATTTTTGGAAGAGCTTTTATTATAAAAGTTCATACGGCAAAGTTCTCGAAAGAACTTTTACCATAAAAATTCTGACCTAAAAGTTCTCGTAAGATTTTATTACAAAATATCTAACATAAAAGCTCTTGCATGTACTGTTTAAAAAAGTTCCTAAAAAAGTTTGTCAGTAAAAGAATTTAAAAAAAATAAAAGTGCACAGTTATTTCGTAGACCTGGTATCCATGTTCAAGCAGAATTACATTTCTTTTGTATATAATTGCTTATAATATTTGATTATTTACTTTTAAATTTGACGATATTAAGTTTTATTTTATTTTAAATTCGTTTATATCCTTTTTCATTTTTTGAATGTAATTTAGTTTGCTAATATATTTTTAAATTATTTATTACTATGCTCTTACTTTTCAACTCTGTTTGAAAAGGGAATTACCTCAAGGACAAATTATCGAATAGAAAATAACATAATTGGAGTTAATAATTATAAAGAAATATTCAGTTGCTTTATTTTGATTCATGCTATTTTGACTCGTTTTTGATATGATGAATTCAAATGCATAATCCAAAAGCTTTTTTTTTTAATGCTGTTTGGATTTCTGTCACATCTCTCCATGCACTTCCTTTAGCGGTGGGCTGATGAACTTATTCAGCTGGTAAGTTATTTTTGCAAGTTCAGCTATCGGCGATTTGGGGAAAAGAGTCATAGCTCAGTTGACTGATTCATCTGGACTGAAAAATCTCCACTCCCTACTACATCTAATTGTTCTTAGATGATCCTAGATAAGATCAGTTTTTTTTCCAAATCTAATTGAGAGCAAAGAAGTCTACTGGTTCCAGTAAGTAGGCTACGATTTTCTCACAGACGACAATTTTTAGCTAACATCCATTTCAACTTTAGGTAACTTATGAGAAATATTCATAATTGTGCTTATAATGTTTACATAGATATTTCTGACACAGTCATATATTTTTATATTTATAGAGCTTTCCTTTGTAGAAGATCTTGTTTCAAAATTTTCACAATACGAATGAGGTAAGCTTAGCAAATTGGTAAATTATTTTTGATGAAATTGTTTCAATACTCATTAGATAGAAACTGGTTGCTTAATGGACCTCTGAAAAAGAAGCTATTGAATATCTTGGCTACACCATATTAAAACTATTTTCTTCCTACAACAAAGTTCAATGGTTTTGCATCATCAGTTATTCATGAATTGTATACTTATAAAAATTGGGTCTCTGGAGGTTTTTTGAACATGCTCCAGAAAGTGACTCAGGACAGTGTAAAGAAAAGCTAAAAGGATCACACAAAGTTTTAAAATCTGAAACTGTGGCTTAGATCATACGAAACTAATAAACTCAGCAAAACAATGTTCCACATAGTTCATGCCAGACTCTAATAAAATTCGCAAAAAATAAATGTTATAAGCCGTTCAAGTTCCTTTTAATCCAGTGGAAGTTTTTTAATGAGGGATATTTTAAGTAATATATTCATAAAAAATTAAACTTAGTTTCATTACCATTGGAATTTATTTCTGGAAGAAAAACTTTTGAAAGTAGAAAACAATAACGAAATAATATAATTTATTACACATCTAGTTTTTTTTTTAATTTTTCACAAAGGTTATAAAATATATATTTTAAAATATAACAGCTTAAATTTAAGGAACGTAAATATTAAAAAAATCGCATGGTATATTATTTTATTTTTAAACATAATTGCTATAATATTTTTCATACAACCTGGAAAAGACAACAAACACAGACGATTACCCCGAACCGAACCCTCTACCAGCGAAAGGTCAAGAGCTCTTCGATATACATTGGTATTGATATAGCAGTTGATGACCCTGGTGTTGACTTTTGGGATGACGGGGTGGAGTTTGGCTTTTGGTATCCCAAGTTTAAGCAGCAAAAATTGAAACGAAATTTACCCTTAGAACCATATTAAAAAAAATAAAAAACTTCATTTACAAAAATGATATGTAGGGTAGATGCACCAGTAGTAAGAACTTTAACACTAATTTTAAGATTTTTCTGTATTACAATGTTATTTTTCTCATAGTTCTCTTTTCAATGGTTATTTTAGATTTGTAAGCTTCTCTCAAGACTTCTCTCAAGTAGCACTTCTGCCTACTGCAGGAAAAAAATATCTGATGTCGACAACACATGACTTCCTTGTACGCCTATTAAACTATAAATCGGTGGCTTAAAAAGTGACACACAAGCTCTAGTTTCTAAAATCTACTAAACTTATATATTATTCTCCTGCTGCAGGCTTGTTCAGCTCACTAATGAGGAGCAAAAAAATTATTTTACACTCAATTTTAACACTTAAAATAAGTAATAAAATGTTTAATTAGAGTAGATAAAAAACCCGCTTAACCTTTATTATCGGGCCACATGATCTCTGTATTTAATTTTAATATAATTTTTGATGTAAGTTTATGATATTATTATGACCTTCAAGTAAAGTACCCTTTTAGGCTCACCAACTTTAACCAAAATCTAGTATATTATTTGTATTGATATAAAAGTCCTAGGTACCAAATTTGAAATATTTTACATTATATTTTAAAATAATTTTTGATGAAAGTTTATTATGACCTACAAGTAAACTACCGCTTCCGGTTTGCCAATTTAGACCAAAATCTAGTATGTTCTTTAAATCAATATATAAGTACTAAATGCTAAATTTGAGAAGTTCAGCATTATATTTCAATATAATTTTTTATGAATATAAATTAGGACCTTCACGCAAAGTTTACTTCCGATGATCATGCAGTGACCAACAAGAGAGGCTCAGAACAAGATTTTACAGCAATCCTAAATACATAATTTTTACTTTCTACGGCTAACCGTTTTTGAGCTATGCGAGATACGCACGATCGTACGAACGTACGTACGGACGTCACGACGAAACTGATCAAAATGGATTCAGGGATGGTCAGAATGGATGTTTCCGTTGAAATTCGAAAACCGAAAATTTTCCCGAAAACAATACTTCCTCAACTAGCGTACAAGGGAGTAATGAGCTTTTTGACGACTCAATAGTAGACATCTTGCTCATCCAGAAATTATAACTTCTGCAGGCAAAGTAATAGTTCATACGGGTCATTCAATGGCAAATCAGTCAATGATCTGGAACTTGTCAGAATTCAATTATTTTTTTTTTTTTTTTACATATGCAATATTAGGATAAAAAAGTTACGAGTTAGGATAAAAAATGTAAAATTTCAGTCATCCCATTTTTTTTTGTTTTGCTATACTAAATATTAAAAATAAAATAAAAAGTGGACTGTTTTATACACGTTTTGAATCACTGAAAAACTTATAACTCCAAAACTATTTGCCCTAGAAAGATAAAAATAATGCTATTGCTTTAAGAATTACACGAGGTTTGATTTGATATGTATCTTGGCTTAACCAAACCAAAATATGTTCAATAATTTATTGAAAATAAATTAATTAATGGATAAGATAACTAACAACATACCGCATAAGTTTTTACGAGTGAAGGGAATCAAAAATCCGTACAACCTAATTAAAAACACAAAATGGGAAAAATGATCAGAATTGAAAGATAATCCATCAAATTGGACGGTAAATCCATAAATAGTTAAGTTATAACAGCAAAGATGAATGGTTCAAATTTTTCGACAAGGATTGAGTTATTCGGCAGAAATTTGGGATTGTCTCACTTGACAATGTGACACGTTATTAAAAAAATTTTCAGTTGGCAATAAAAACGACTTAGACAGAAAATGCGTTGCTATAGTGCTTCAATCACGTATGATCGTGCGTAAATTAGCAGAAAATATTCAAATAAGAACTCGTGAGGTTTCCGCATTTTACATAACAACGTTCCAACCTACCCGATTTATTAAGAAAAAATAGTAATTAGAATAGTAGTAAGAAAGAAAACAAAATATGTAGATGTTTTGTTTGCTTTTTTTCAGCATGAATGACAGAATTTTATTTTTCGTTGCACATTTTGGCATTTGTATTGCACAATTTTTTTACGGCACGAAATTTTACTATTTTTATGGCTCTAGTCATGAATTAAATCATCTTTTTAACATGTTGAATGAGGAATAACATTTTTTTTTTTAAATTATTATTGAATGCATCAATTATAGGATGGATCAACATGATCTACAATCAATAAAAATGATTCAGGATGATTCCCTTATTAATACCTTAATATTGATTATATATATATATATATATATATATATATATATATATATATATATATATATAAATGCATTTTTAATTGTATTTCCATTATGATTATTTATCTAACTGTATTATATTACATATATTCTTTTTATTTATTATAATCTTTCTGGTGTATTTTCATTTCTCTCATAATTTTCTTTTCCAGTATTTCCCATTTATTACTTAACATAAAATCTGGATACAATTTCAAAATTAAAGAGTTAATCAATGTTAAAAAATTTAAGCGTATGTATCATAAGATCAGATTGTTATACGCCCAGCTATCATAAAAGTGTAATTAAAACGTAGACGTTAAGCCTGGGAATTCCTGTTTACAGCAACCATTTGGATTGTGTTCGGTATTAATTTATCATATAGAAAGTCTCTTTGCGGTCTTGTAAATACTATTTTTCAAAATAGAGAAACTTTTTCATCAAACGAGATTTATTTTTTCTCGGTTCAAGATTATTAAATATACTTTTTAAACGTAAATAACAAATATTATAATAAATATAGAGAAATTACAATCTATATGCATAAAAATTCATCCTGCTTATGTTTGTGCTCGCAAAACTCGAAAAGTAATCTGGTCGATTTTGATGCGGTTTTAACTATCATTTAGAGGATTTCTTCGAGAAGGTTTATACGCATTATATTTTTCGAAATGCTCCCCTGAAGGAAAGAAATGAAGAAAACTTAAAAAAAAGAAGGTAATTTTGTAATCGTTGTCAAGACAACTTTATAGATGTGAAAGCATGTTCACTACAAAAACATTGTAACAAGAGCGAAATTATTGTGTGAAAGCGTTATATGTGATAAAATCGAATTTAAGGAGAAAAAAAGTGTAAAAACGTGAAGCTTTATTGCCGTTTTGACAAATTTATTATCATTTTGATTATGTTCCTTGAAAACGTATAAAAAAAAAATCTAAACAAAGCAGTCGAATACGGAGAAAAATTTTCAACTCTTTGACCCTCGGAATATTTTCAGTCAAAATTTTTGTTGGTAACCGGTTGTGTCGTTTAAAGTTTAAATAGATTTTTCTTCCCCCTCCCTCCCTTGAGTGTTCTAATAATTGAAACATAGAAATGCAAAAGAGTTTAAATACCATTAGAAAATATTTTCAGCATTCAAGTTTCAATTTGAAAGAAATATGACTTAATTAAAAAAAAAATTCTGCCTGATAACGTATAGTCATATAAGTTATAATATCATATTTATAACAGTTCTAGCTTTAAAATTAAAAATAAATATTTTTTTTTTTTTTTTAAAACATATTTTTTCTTCATTTCCAATCAATCCACATAGGGTATTGAATTCAGCGATGTATTTCCCCATGTATTTCAATCAATGTTCGCTTTAGCCATTTTATTTACTTTCTCATTAATTCTATATAGAAATAAGTATGATGAAATATGGAACATATAATTACTTTGTTAAAAGTAAAATAAAAACTTAAACTTAAATCTTTACTTTTTTTTTATTAGGTATTATTAAAAAAATTGAAATTTGGGAGGGTACTAAACGTGCGATTGAGGAGTATTCTATTTAAAATCAATATATCCACTTTTGGAAAACTATTACAAAAAATTATTATGGTGGAATCTCATAGAGATATGGCAAATTTTGTTGAAAATGTTGATATGTAACACCTATTTTACACAAGAAAATTTAAGATTTGAAATAAACTGAATAATTTTTAGGTGTAGACTATTGATTCATCAAAAAAATCGTTATTTCTTTTTTATTTTGAAAAGTGAATATATATAGTTATGATAGAAAACTCCTAAATACGTCGACGCCGTGCGGGCCAGCCAGTAAAACTATAAGAAGTTATTAAAAAATGTTCTCCACAATATTGAAATTTTCGAGTGGTGACTTAATCCAAAATTCCCATAATACCTAATCAAAATACTGAAATATGCATGGAATTGGATGAAAAATGTCCTAGCTAACGATGGGATGACACCATATTCCAGACGAGAGTAGACAGGCACGATAACTGATAGAGGAGAGGAACCGCAAACGAGAAGGTTGAGAGGTTTCCGATTTTTGCCATTATTCAAATGCTCCAGCGGGACAGAGCGGAATAACTAATGCCTTCCCTCTCCACTCTCACCTCGTCCCTGTCTAATTCCATATTAATTAAAGGTTCCGATGTTTGGCAAGTCAAATCCTAAACTTAATTCTGACCCGGCGAGGGGCTAACACTTGTCTTCTGTATTATTCATGCAAAAGCAAACTCATTTCAATTACTTTGATTATGAACAATAGGCTCGAATTCTGCAGTATTTGCACATCCTGCATCATAAAAACGCTATAGATAGATTGAATAATTAACTTATATAGCGGTTCGGTGAAAAGTAGATCTCGCGAACCAATTTGGGGATTTTTATTTTATTTTGCATCCGTTTATAGCAACTATAACTCAAATCTGCAGAATAATAATGTGATTTTGCATAAACGTTTTCCGTCAGTAATAAAAATTGTCCTTTTGTAATATCGACAGCATCAGTAATAAAATTGCTAATCTCAATTTCGAAAAGTCGTTAGGATTCCAGTGAGAGATATCAAAGGAAATTCATGAATAATCAAAGAACACATAAAATAATTGGTAATTTTTTCTTATTAAAAAACTATTTCAATTTCCTTACAATTATTGTATTGTATTGTATTATTGTAATAAATTACTCGCCGTAATTACTGGAAAAAACCCCAAACCCTAAACCGTTTACCTATAAACATCTTTGTTCCATTGCCAGCTCAGTGCGAGAACAAACCAATACAAACTTTTCTGTTTGATATAACCTTGGTGAGTACCGACATGTATTTGATTTCTTGTCTTAATTAAATTCATAATTCATAAATGTTTTATAATTTATATTACATTTAATATATATAAATTAACATTACACTGTATTAATAAATACTGTATTTTTGAATTTTTGTGTGTTTCGAATGTATAACATTCGAATGTAGTTTTTCAGCAAAACAAAATTATAGAAGTGGCAAATGCGGATGTCAACTTATTAATTTAATCACTACAATATTGACAAAATATGTCTGCATGGCTCAAACAAACATAATTGATGTATTACGTGCAATAATTTTTGACATATTGACCTTGCAATCAATGCATGACCTCTTTTTGGGAGAGAGGATGGGGAGGAAAAGGAGTCCGGTTGATCCTTCTTTGGAGGCTCGTAATTGGCCAATTTTTGAGCCTATTATGCTCAACAACATTAAAAAAATATCTGATGTGGACACTATATGACTTCTATGTACGCCTACAAACATATTAATCGGTGGCTCAAAAAGTGATCCTGAATTTGGTTACTATTTTTCGAAGATAGCAGTATCTTAAAAATGACACTTGGCGCCACGAAGTCTATTGGCATCCGTACGCGAACACACACCATTATAATAATGTTCAAAATAGTTTAGTATGTACTTGTCCACGAAAATCTCGATTTTCGAAGCAGGATTCGTAATCCTGTCTTTTAAGAAGGTGGAAATAAATGAAACAACAGTTCCGAGAAAAGTACCCATTCCAGGTATCCAAATTTAACCAAAATCCATTACATTATTTATATTGATTCAAAATTCTTATACAGATATCATATTTGAGATGTTTTGAATTACAGTTTAATATAATTTTTGATGAAAGTTAATTATGACCTTCAACTAAAGTACCATTTCCAGTGAGTTAATTTTAACCAAAATCTAGTATATTATTTATACTGATATAAATATTTTGTATATTTTAGATATTGTAAATTTTAGAAGCTTTGCACTATATTTTAATATAATTTTTGATGAAAATCTATTATAACATCCAAGCAAAGTATCATTCTTGGTTTGCCAATTTTTAGCAAAAACTAATACGATATTTATATCAATACAGAAATCGTATATACCAAATTTGAGAAGTTTTGCATTAAATATTAATATGATTTTTGGTGAAATCTATTATGACCCTCAAGTAAAGTACCACTTCCGGTGACTATGTAGTAACCAAAAAAGGAAGTTTACAACTAGATTTTACACCTAGATTTAATGTGAAATGAGTTTTAAAAGTTATTCAAATTAATGATTTTAAGTAATCAGCAAAAAAAAAACTGTTTTTTTTGCATTTTTTTGATACTTTCAGAAAAAATTTAGGTGGAAAAGTTGAAATTCGTAATCAGCACTTCTCCAAAATTTCCCAACGACATCCCTTTCTGGACATGTTTAGTAAGAACAATACTTTTACGAATTAAAATCAAAATATCAACAAAGTTCGCAGATTTACGCAACTGATATTATTTCCTCACTCAAATAGAAGCCTAATAGGTTAAGAAAGCCAAATTAGAACACTGCGCTCGGCAGCGCTCAAAAGATGCACACTTTTAAAAAGAGCTATTTCAACAATTAAAAAAAAATACATATAAAAAAGCCCTTCAAGTGTCAAATATGTCAAATAGATGTTCCAGCAGTATAATTGCATATTCATAGACAAATTAGTAGAAATGAAGTGATTGGACATTTGGAGATATTTATTTGGTCATCAAAATCTGGATTGGATTTTAAGGATTTTATTATTTCAAGTGCTTCATATACATTTAATTTGACGCTGTTTTCAACATGATGTATTAATTTAACTAATTCACAAAGAGAATTCATTTAATTGACTTTGCAATTCATTTTAATGAAAAAAAATAATAAATTCATCAAATACTCAGGAGTTAAATTTTTTTTTTTGGAACTGAGGTTGAATGCATTACATTCGAAACTAATTTTCAATAAAACAAATTTATAGAAGTGGCAAATAGTTTATCAATGCCTAATTAGATTGATCCTTCTACACCATCATGCGGATGTCAACTGATTTTTCTTTAAGATATATTATTAATTTAATATTTTTTTTCCATTATAATATATATATATATATATATATATATATATATATTATATATATACTATATATATATATATATATATATATTCCATTATATATACATGTACAGTTCATTAACTAATCACACACCAAAGTTAAATTTTATGTCAGCACTTCATGTCAACTGACTCTGTACAATTGTTTTTTTAAGCCAAATCAAATATTAATTGTATATTAAAATAAATTATAGCACAAAATCGATTTTAAAAGAGATAACGTATAAAGATAACAAATATAAGTTTCCTGTATGGAAAATGATAGAATGCTGAGAGATGGAAAAGAAATGATGAACTCGGTGAGTTCAACTATAGCAAGCACAATGCCCAACTCTTAAGGGCTTGAGTTTATAAAAGGCTAGGCCCACCCAAAGCCTTGTGCTGGAAGAAGAAATGTACAAAATGCTTGTAGTTCTTTATCCTTTTCCTCCTCCTCGGGCAACTCATTCTCTCTTTAGTACGAAGAGTTCGGTGGCATATTACTTTATTTTACTATTCTTTATAAATATGTTTATTTTTTAATAATTGGAACGATCTTTACCATCAATCTGGATCAGTTGTAAAATAGCGGACAGCATTCTTTGTAGCTTCAGATTTTTTAAATTTTATTTCCAGACAATATATTGTGAAACTGTTCCTAAATTGGAGTAAAAACAACACATTTTATATATGTTAATCTTAAAATAAGCAAAAGAAAAGTGACAAAAAAAAAAAAAGTGATCCTTCATCTTAATAGACTAATGAAGTGCTAAGAGATTAAGTCCGATCTTCTTTCCCCTTAAGCCCACGCATTTTTATCTTTCGAGTCAAACGCTGTTTATTAATTAGTACTATGAATCTTGATTATCTTTTTAAAAATGATACTGAGGTTCATTTCATAATTATTTAAGAAAAGCCTTGACAAAAATAAATTAAAGTAGATAAAAAAAATAGAGGGATATAGAAGCTATTATGAAAAGACACACAGTACAAACATTAAATCTCTTGATGCTTTCTATAAAGTTTTAAAAATCTTGAATAACATTTGATTGAGATATATTAACTAGCGATTTGTTAATTTTTAACTATTTCGTAATTCCCCATAAGAACTGTTAAGAAAAAGTCCAATGTTCAAGAAAGCTATAAAGGAGATTAGTTTTCTGAAAAATGGAAGAGCTATTCCCGGTTTTCCGGTGAATGTGAGTCAGCATAAATTATGAAAGAAAGAAGGTCTATGCAGAGTTAAGGGTCAAATCTTTCTCAGGACTTAAACCTAATCCTTTTCTGCTAGCATGGTAGGAACCCTCTTCTAGTTTTTTCTCTTTCGATGCACTTCTGCTAGAATAAGATATTCACTCTGTCTTTAGATCTGAAGCAGTAAGCACCATTTCATGTAATCCATTTTAGTAAGTAAAGTACTTTTTAAAGTTCTCTATCTCAGGAGCTCTTATACTCAGAAAGGATCTAAAATAACTGTACACTTTTATTTTTATCAAAGGCTCTTTGGTTGAAATTTGATATTATGGCTTTATCTGTAAAAGTTCTTGTTAAAGAGTTAAACTGAAACTTACCAGTAACCTACCCTGCAGCGGAAATTCACGAAATCTTCTGAATGATGGAGTAAATTACATCGGAAAAAAGCCAAACGCGAAAAAGCAAAACGTGTTGAATCTATGCAGTGACATTATTGAGGATTATGTGAATAAAAAATATATTAAATCAGATGCCATACAGAGACAAGCTTATAGAACTCATAATTATTGGACCTCAAATAAGGAACATTCTTGCTGATTTCCGTTATTAAGAAAAATTGCAATGAAAAGAAACTGATAGCTCGGAAGTCTTATGGAAGACATTACTGAAGATAATAAGAAATATTTTACATAAGATGTCATACAGCGATAGAAGATCCACATATTCCTCTTGTGTTCTCTAGCATTATTTATTTTTAAAAAACAGCAGTAATCTCCATCCAAAGCTTAGATGGTCTCCAGTGTCCCTGATATCTTGTTTTCATCGTCCTGATGTCCTGGTGAAATCTTTCTCCTTGTTCGTCACTAACTGTACCAAAGTATTCTGGATAAAATTCCACGTGGGTGTGTAAAAAATTGGGACACCCTAGTATTTCATAGGCTTTAAAGAAGACTTCAGGCAAGCACCTATTAGTTATTTATATTTTTCATCTTTCTTGATACCCATAAATCCTTACACTACATTTCTAAGCTGCCACTCCCTTTTCATTAAATTGTTCATGAAAGCAGGAATCATCTACACCCTTTCTTATTTGAGGTCTTATAAATATGCCATCATTTATTTCGTTGCTGTATGGCATCTCGTAATAACTTTTTTATTCACATAATGCTCTTGCATAGATTTAACATAGTTTACATGTTTGTATTAAATAAATTTCTGATTATGAAACTATGGCCTCTTCTTTTTTTCACACAACT